>OY982545.1:12767333-13969666 GCA_963859965.1 Ceramica pisi
TTCGATGGTTTTGTCGCTCAGCTATTTGAACTACTACATTAACAAATCGAATGGTTCTCACAGTAAAAGAATCTCAATTTCTGATCACGTGTGTTAAGAACTTACTTTTTTTTTTCTTATATAGCAAAGCCGCCAGGGTCCTAGGGCCCAGCGGAAGTTGGCTACCTGCCATTTCCTGGTGTGAGACATAAAACATTCCTGGAGCTCACACGCTACTACGGTGTTTAGTTATTCGCAAGACTCGGAAATCAGCTGACGACCGTTCTTAACTTCTACAAACTCATAAGACAAGCATTCAGAAGGGAAGAATTTACCAGACGTCCCAGCACCCCGCTCATGCACACTTTAAATGGCCTCGGTATCATCAACAACGCAGGCCGCCTCTGGAAGGGCTAGCGCCGCTTTTTGCACGACAAACTGTGGGAATCCGGCATGACTTACACGGGAAACGGCAAAAAAATCATGGAAGGCCGAAATAAAAGCAAGGTTTACTTACGAGGTTTAATTGCCAACCTTCACCGCGCTGAGGAAGCCACCAGCGATGCCAACCCTCTGCTAGCCCTGGGCGGAGAGTCTCCGCATGTCGAATATTGTACCCGTGGCAACCACAAAGGATGCCCATCTCAACGGTTATAGAATACCCGTTAAATCTCAAGTCATTCCTTCCATCGAATGCGTACACATAGACTCCAACCTGTGGGACGAGCCCAACAAGTTCAATCCCAGCCAGTTCATCAACGAGACCGGCAAGATCGAGCGGCCAGTGTTCGGCGTCGGCCGGAAGATGTGCCTGGGAGACGTGCTGGCGCGCATGGAGATGTTCATGTACTTCTCGTGTATGATGCACCAGATTGACTTGCAGATGAAGATTAGTGTCGCACCGTCGTCTCTAGAAGGCACGGTGAGAGCCATCATCGCGCCCAAGGCCTTCCGCGTCAAGTTCAGCCCGCGCCCGACCAGCCGCACCTGCGCGATCCACGCACCAATACAACATATCGCATTCACACTAAAACACATACGTTTGTTTTAGTTACATAACAGCGACGAGTTTGTACATCAGTCATGAGTACAAAACTCGTCGCTAATGACTAGTGACAAGTAGTTACTCGTGCGCTTACGCTAAATTAGATATTAATGTTAGCTAAAATCGCTAAAGCGATATCTCAATCAAAAGATGCAGCTCAATGTGATCTCGCAGCAAGCTGCCTAAACTTATTATTCTACTGTTTATAATTTTATTAAAGCACAACATGCTAACTAAGCTAATATTCGACAGCGGCATGCGAGTGAGTGGTTTCGATGGTTTTGTCGCTCAGCTATTTGAACTACTACATTAACAAATCGAATGGTTCTCACAGTAAAAGAATCTCAATTTCTGATCACGTGTGTTAAGAACTTACTTTTTTTTTTCTTATATAGCAAAGCCGCCAGGGTCCTAGGGCCCAGCGGAAGTTGGCTACCTGCCATTTCCTGGTGTGAGACATAAAACATTCCTGGAGCTCACACGCTACTACGGTGTTTAGTTATTCGCAAGACTCGGAAATCAGCTGACGACCGTTCTTAACGTCTACAAACTCATAAGACAAGCATTCAGAAGGGAAGAATTTACCAGACGTCCCAGCACCCCGCTCATGCACACTTTAAATGGCCTCGGTATCATCAACAACGCAGGCCGCCTCTGGAAGGGCTAGCGCCGCTTTTTGCACGACAAAATGTGGGAATCCGGCATGACTTACACGGGAAACGGCAAAAAAATCATGGAAGGCCGAAATAAAAGCGAGGTTTACTTACGAGGTTTAATTGCCAACCTTCACCGCGCTGAGGAAGCCACCAGCGATGCCAACCCTCTGCTAGCCCTGGGCGGAGAGTCTCCGCATGTCGAATATTGTACCCGTGGCAACCACAAAGGATGCCCATCTCAACGGTTATAGAATACCCGTTAAATCTCAAGTCATTCCTTCCATCGAATGCGTACACATAGACTCCAACCTGTGGGACGAGCCCAACAAGTTCAATCCCAGCCAGTTCATCAACGAGACCGGCAAGATCGAGCGGCCAGTGTTCGGCGTCGGCCGGAAGATGTGCCTGGGAGACGTGCTGGCGCGCATGGAGATGTTCATGTACTTCTCGTGTATGATGCACCAGATTGACTTGCAGATGAAGATTAGTGTCGCACCGTCGTCTCTAGAAGGCACGGTGAGAGCCATCATCGCGCCCAAGGCCTTCCGCGTCAAGTTCAGCCCGCGCCCGACCAGCCGCACCTGCGCGATCCACGCACCAATACAACATATCGCATTCACACTAAAACACATACGTTTGTTTTAGTTACATAACAGCGACGAGTTTGTACATCAGTCATGAGTACAAAACTCGTCGCTAATGACTAGTGACAAGTAGTTACTCGTGCGCTTACGCTAAATTAGATATTAATGTTAGCTAAAATCGCTAAAGCGATATCTCAATCAAAAGATGCAGCTCAATGTGATCTCGCAGCAAGCTGCCTAAACTTATTATTCTACTGTTTATAATTTTATTAAAGCACAACATGCTAACTAAGCTAATATTCGACAGCGGCATGCGAGTGAGTGGTTTCGATGGTTTTGTCGCTCAGCTATTTGAACTACTACATTAACAAATCGAATGGTTCTCACAGTAAAAGAATCTCAATTTCTGATCACGTGTGTTAAGAACTTACTTTTTTTTTTCTTATATAGCAAAGCCGCCAGGGTCCTAGGGCCCAGCGGAAGTTGGCTACCTGCCATTTCCTGGTGTGAGACATAAAACATTCCTGGAGCTCACACGCTACTACGGTGTTTAGTTATTCGCAAGACTCGGAAATCAGCTGACGACCGTTCTTAACGTCTACAAACTCATAAGACAAGCATTCAGAAGGGAAGAATTTACCAGACGTCCCAGCACCCCGCTCATGCACACTTTAAATGGCCTCGGTATCATCAACAACGCAGGCCGCCTCTGGAAGGGCTAGCGCCGCTTTTTGCACGACAAAATGTGGGAATCCGGCATGACTTACACGGGAAACGGCAAAAAAATCATGGAAGGCCGAAATAAAAGCGAGGTTTACTTACGAGGTTTAATTGCCAACCTTCACCGCGCTGAGGAAGCCACCAGCGATGCCAACCCTCTGCTAGCCCTGGGCGGAGAGTCTCCGCATGTCGAATATTGTACCCGTGGCAACCACAAAGGATGCCCATCTCAACGGTTATAGAATACCCGTTAAATCTCAAGTCATTCCTTCCATCGAATGCGTACACATAGACTCCAACCTGTGGGACGAGCCCAACAAGTTCAATCCCAGCCAGTTCATCAACGAGACCGGCAAGATCGAGCGGCCAGTGTTCGGCGTCGGCCGGAAGATGTGCCTGGGAGACGTGCTGGCGCGCATGGAGATGTTCATGTACTTCTCGTGTATGATGCACCAGATTGACTTGCAGATGAAGATTAGTGTCGCACCGTCGTCTCTAGAAGGCACGGTGAGAGCCATCATCGCGCCCAAGGCCTTCCGCGTCAAGTTCAGCCCGCGCCCGACCACCCGCACCTGCGCGATCCACGCACCAATGCAACATATCGCATTCACACTAAAACACATACGTTTGTTTTAGTTACATAGCAGCGACGAGTTTGTACATCAGTCATGAGTACAAAACTCGTCGCTAATGACTAGTGACAAGTAGTTACTCGTGCGCTTACGCTAAATTAGATATTTATGTTAGCTAAAATCGCTAAAGCGATATCTCAATCAAAAGATGCAGCTCAATGTGATCTCGCAGCAAGCTGCCTAAACTTATTATTCTACTGTTTATAATTTTATTAAAGCACAACATGCTAACTAAGCTAATATTCGACAGCGGCATGCGAGTGAGTGGTTTCGATGGTTTTGTCGCTCAGCTATTTGAACTACTACATTAACAAATCGAATGGTTCTCACAGTAAAAGAATCTCAATTTCTGATCACGTGTGTTAAGAACTTACTTTTTTTTTTCTTATATAGCAAAGCCGCCAGGGTCCTAGGGCCCAGCGGAAGTTGGCTACCTGCCATTTCCTGGTGTGAGACATAAAACATTCCTGGAGCTCACACGCTACTACGGTGTTTAGTTATTCGCAAGACTCGGAAATCAGCTGACGACCGTTCTTAACTTCTACAAACTCATAAGACAAGCATTCAGAAGGGAAGAATTTACCAGACGTCCCAGCACCCCGCTCATGCACACTTTAAATGGCCTCGGTATCATCAACAACGCAGGCCGCCTCTGGAAGGGCTAGCGCCGCTTTTTGCACGACAAACTGTGGGAATCCGGCATGACTTACACGGGAAACGGCAAAAAAATCATGGAAGGCCGAAATAAAAGCAAGGTTTACTTACGAGGTTTAATTGCCAACCTTCACCGCGCTGAGGAAGCCACCAGCGATGCCAACCCTCTGCTAGCCCTGGGCGGAGAGTCTCCGCATGTCGAATATTGTACCCGTGGCAACCACAAAGGATGCCCATCTCAACGGTTATAGAATACCCGTTAAATCTCAAGTCATTCCTTCCATCGAATGCGTACACATAGACTCCAACCTGTGGGACGAGCCCAACAAGTTCAATCCCAGCCAGTTCATCAACGAGACCGGCAAGATCGAGCGGCCAGTGTTCGGCGTCGGCCGGAAGATGTGCCTGGGAGACGTGCTGGCGCGCATGGAGATGTTCATGTACTTCTCGTGTATGATGCACCAGATTGACTTGCAGATGAAGATTAGTGTCGCACCGTCGTCTCTAGAAGGCACGGTGAGAGCCATCATCGCGCCCAAGGCCTTCCGCGTCAAGTTCAGCCCGCGCCCGACCAGCCGCACCTGCGCGATCCACGCACCAATACAACATATCGCATTCACACTAAAACACATACGTTTGTTTTAGTTACATAACAGCGACGAGTTTGTACATCAGTCATGAGTACAAAACTCGTCGCTAATGACTAGTGACAAGTAGTTACTCGTGCGCTTACGCTAAATTAGATATTAATGTTAGCTAAAATCGCTAAAGCGATATCTCAATCAAAAGATGCAGCTCAATGTGATCTCGCAGCAAGCTGCCTAAACTTATTATTCTACTGTTTATAATTTTATTAAAGCACAACATGCTAACTAAGCTAATATTCGACAGCGGCATGCGAGTGAGTGGTTTCGATGGTTTTGTCGCTCAGCTATTTGAACTACTACATTAACAAATCGAATGGTTCTCACAGTAAAAGAATCTCAATTTCTGATCACGTGTGTTAAGAACTTACTTTTTTTTTTCTTATATAGCAAAGCCGCCAGGGTCCTAGGGCCCAGCGGAAGTTGGCTACCTGCCATTTCCTGGTGTGAGACATAAAACATTCCTGGAGCTCACACGCTACTACGGTGTTTAGTTATTCGCAAGACTCGGAAATCAGCTGACGACCGTTCTTAACGTCTACAAACTCATAAGACAAGCATTCAGAAGGGAAGAATTTACCAGACGTCCCAGCACCCCGCTCATGCACACTTTAAATGGCCTCGGTATCATCAACAACGCAGGCCGCCTCTGGAAGGGCTAGCGCCGCTTTTTGCACGACAAAATGTGGGAATCCGGCATGACTTACACGGGAAACGGCAAAAAAATCATGGAAGGCCGAAATAAAAGCGAGGTTTACTTACGAGGTTTAATTGCCAACCTTCACCGCGCTGAGGAAGCCACCAGCGATGCCAACCCTCTGCTAGCCCTGGGCGGAGAGTCTCCGCATGTCGAATATTGTACCCGTGGCAACCACAAAGGATGCCCATCTCAACGGTTATAGAATACCCGTTAAATCTCAAGTCATTCCTTCCATCGAATGCGTACACATAGACTCCAACCTGTGGGACGAGCCCAACAAGTTCAATCCCAGCCAGTTCATCAACGAGACCGGCAAGATCGAGCGGCCAGTGTTCGGCGTCGGCCGGAAGATGTGCCTGGGAGACGTGCTGGCGCGCATGGAGATGTTCATGTACTTCTCGTGTATGATGCACCAGATTGACTTGCAGATGAAGATTAGTGTCGCACCGTCGTCTCTAGAAGGCACGGTGAGAGCCATCATCGCGCCCAAGGCCTTCCGCGTCAAGTTCAGCCCGCGCCCGACCACCCGCACCTGCGCGATCCACGCACCAATGCAACATATCGCATTCACACTAAAACACATACGTTTGTTTTAGTTACATAGCAGCGACGAGTTTGTACATCAGTCATGAGTACAAAACTCGTCGCTAATGACTAGTGACAAGTAGTTACTCGTGCGCTTACGCTAAATTAGATATTTATGTTAGCTAAAATCGCTAAAGCGATATCTCAATCAAAAGATGCAGCTCAATGTGATCTCGCAGCAAGCTGCCTAAACTTATTATTCTACTGTTTATAATTTTATTAAAGCACAACATGCTAACTAAGCTAATATTCGACAGCGGCATGCGAGTGAGTGGTTTCGATGGTTTTGTCGCTCAGCTATTTGAACTACTACATTAACAAATCGAATGGTTCTCACAGTAAAAGAATCTCAATTTCTGATCACGTGTGTTAAGAACTTACTTTTTTTTTTCTTATATAGCAAAGCCGCCAGGGTCCTAGGGCCCAGCGGAAGTTGGCTACCTGCCATTTCCTGGTGTGAGACATAAAACATTCCTGGAGCTCACACGCTACTACGGTGTTTAGTTATTCGCAAGACTCGGAAATCAGCTGACGACCGTTCTTAACGTCTACAAACTCATAAGACAAGCATTCAGAAGGGAAGAATTTACCAGACGTCCCAGCACCCCGCTCATGCACACTTTAAATGGCCTCGGTATCATCAACAACGCAGGCCGCCTCTGGAAGGGCTAGCGCCGCTTTTTGCACGACAAAATGTGGGAATCCGGCATGACTTACACGGGAAACGGCAAAAAAATCATGGAAGGCCGAAATAAAAGCGAGGTTTACTTACGAGGTTTAATTGCCAACCTTCACCGCGCTGAGGAAGCCACCAGCGATGCCAACCCTCTGCTAGCCCTGGGCGGAGAGTCTCCGCATGTCGAATATTGTACCCGTGGCAACCACAAAGGATGCCCATCTCAACGGTTATAGAATACCCGTTAAATCTCAAGTCATTCCTTCCATCGAATGCGTACACATAGACTCCAACCTGTGGGACGAGCCCAACAAGTTCAATCCCAGCCAGTTCATCAACGAGACCGGCAAGATCGAGCGGCCAGTGTTCGGCGTCGGCCGGAAGATGTGCCTGGGAGACGTGCTGGCGCGCATGGAGATGTTCATGTACTTCTCGTGTATGATGCACCAGATTGACTTGCAGATGAAGATTAGTGTCGCACCGTCGTCTCTAGAAGGCACGGTGAGAGCCATCATCGCGCCCAAGGCCTTCCGCGTCAAGTTCAGCCCGCGCCCGACCACCCGCACCTGCGCGATCCACGCACCAATGCAACATATCGCATTCACACTAAAACACATACGTTTGTTTTAGTTACATAGCAGCGACGAGTTTGTACATCAGTCATGAGTACAAAACTCGTCGCTAATGACTAGTGACAAGTAGTTACTCGTGCGCTTACGCTAAATTAGATATTTATGTTAGCTAAAATCGCTAAAGCGATATCTCAATCAAAAGATGCAGCTCAATGTGATCTCGCAGCAAGCTGCCTAAACTTATTATTCTACTGTTTATAATTTTATTAAAGCACAACATGCTAACTAAGCTAATATTCGACAGCGGCATGCGAGTGAGTGGTTTCGATGGTTTTGTCGCTCAGCTATTTGAACTACTACATTAACAAATCGAATGGTTCTCACAGTAAAAGAATCTCAATTTCTGATCACGTGTGTTAAGAACTTACTTTTTTTTTTCTTATATAGCAAAGCCGCCAGGGTCCTAGGGCCCAGCGGAAGTTGGCTACCTGCCATTTCCTGGTGTGAGACATAAAACATTCCTGGAGCTCACACGCTACTACGGTGTTTAGTTATTCGCAAGACTCGGAAATCAGCTGACGACCGTTCTTAACTTCTACAAACTCATAAGACAAGCATTCAGAAGGGAAGAATTTACCAGACGTCCCAGCACCCCGCTCATGCACACTTTAAATGGCCTCGGTATCATCAACAACGCAGGCCGCCTCTGGAAGGGCTAGCGCCGCTTTTTGCACGACAAACTGTGGGAATCCGGCATGACTTACACGGGAAACGGCAAAAAAATCATGGAAGGCCGAAATAAAAGCAAGGTTTACTTACGAGGTTTAATTGCCAACCTTCACCGCGCTGAGGAAGCCACCAGCGATGCCAACCCTCTGCTAGCCCTGGGCGGAGAGTCTCCGCATGTCGAATATTGTACCCGTGGCAACCACAAAGGATGCCCATCTCAACGGTTATAGAATACCCGTTAAATCTCAAGTCATTCCTTCCATCGAATGCGTACACATAGACTCCAACCTGTGGGACGAGCCCAACAAGTTCAATCCCAGCCAGTTCATCAACGAGACCGGCAAGATCGAGCGGCCAGTGTTCGGCGTCGGCCGGAAGATGTGCCTGGGAGACGTGCTGGCGCGCATGGAGATGTTCATGTACTTCTCGTGTATGATGCACCAGATTGACTTGCAGATGAAGATTAGTGTCGCACCGTCGTCTCTAGAAGGCACGGTGAGAGCCATCATCGCGCCCAAGGCCTTCCGCGTCAAGTTCAGCCCGCGCCCGACCACCCGCACCTGCGCGATCCACGCACCAATGCAACATATCGCATTCACACTAAAACACATACGTTTGTTTTAGTTACATAGCAGCGACGAGTTTGTACATCAGTCATGAGTACAAAACTCGTCGCTAATGACTAGTGACAAGTAGTTACTCGTGCGCTTACGCTAAATTAGATATTTATGTTAGCTAAAATCGCTAAAGCGATATCTCAATCAAAAGATGCAGCTCAATGTGATCTCGCAGCAAGCTGCCTAAACTTATTATTCTACTGTTTATAATTTTATTAAAGCACAACATGCTAACTAAGCTAATATTCGACAGCGGCATGCGAGTGAGTGGTTTCGATGGTTTTGTCGCTCAGCTATTTGAACTACTACATTAACAAATCGAATGGTTCTCACAGTAAAAGAATCTCAATTTCTGATCACGTGTGTTAAGAACTTACTTTTTTTTTTCTTATATAGCAAAGCCGCCAGGGTCCTAGGGCCCAGCGGAAGTTGGCTACCTGCCATTTCCTGGTGTGAGACATAAAACATTCCTGGAGCTCACACGCTACTACGGTGTTTAGTTATTCGCAAGACTCGGAAATCAGCTGACGACCGTTCTTAACTTCTACAAACTCATAAGACAAGCATTCAGAAGGGAAGAATTTACCAGACGTCCCAGCACCCCGCTCATGCACACTTTAAATGGCCTCGGTATCATCAACAACGCAGGCCGCCTCTGGAAGGGCTAGCGCCGCTTTTTGCACGACAAACTGTGGGAATCCGGCATGACTTACACGGGAAACGGCAAAAAAATCATGGAAGGCCGAAATAAAAGCAAGGTTTACTTACGAGGTTTAATTGCCAACCTTCACCGCGCTGAGGAAGCCACCAGCGATGCCAACCCTCTGCTAGCCCTGGGCGGAGAGTCTCCGCATGTCGAATATTGTACCCGTGGCAACCACAAAGGATGCCCATCTCAACGGTTATAGAATACCCGTTAAATCTCAAGTCATTCCTTCCATCGAATGCGTACACATAGACTCCAACCTGTGGGACGAGCCCAACAAGTTCAATCCCAGCCAGTTCATCAACGAGACCGGCAAGATCGAGCGGCCAGTGTTCGGCGTCGGCCGGAAGATGTGCCTGGGAGACGTGCTGGCGCGCATGGAGATGTTCATGTACTTCTCGTGTATGATGCACCAGATTGACTTGCAGATGAAGATTAGTGTCGCACCGTCGTCTCTAGAAGGCACGGTGAGAGCCATCATCGCGCCCAAGGCCTTCCGCGTCAAGTTCAGCCCGCGCCCGACCAGCCGCACCTGCGCGATCCACGCACCAATACAACATATCGCATTCACACTAAAACACATACGTTTGTTTTAGTTACATAACAGCGACGAGTTTGTACATCAGTCATGAGTACAAAACTCGTCGCTAATGACTAGTGACAAGTAGTTACTCGTGCGCTTACGCTAAATTAGATATTTATGTTAGCTAAAATCGCTAAAGCGATATCTCAATCAAAAGATGCAGCTCAATGTGATCTCGCAGCAAGCTGCCTAAACTTATTATTCTACTGTTTATAATTTTATTAAAGCACAACATGCTAACTAAGCTAATATTCGACAGCGGCATGCGAGTGAGTGGTTTCGATGGTTTTGTCGCTCAGCTATTTGAACTACTACATTAACAAATCGAATGGTTCTCACAGTAAAAGAATCTCAATTTCTGATCACGTGTGTTAAGAACTTACTTTTTTTTTTCTTATATAGCAAAGCCGCCAGGGTCCTAGGGCCCAGCGGAAGTTGGCTACCTGCCATTTCCTGGTGTGAGACATAAAACATTCCTGGAGCTCACACGCTACTACGGTGTTTAGTTATTCGCAAGACTCGGAAATCAGCTGACGACCGTTCTTAACGTCTACAAACTCATAAGACAAGCATTCAGAAGGGAAGAATTTACCAGACGTCCCAGCACCCCGCTCATGCACACTTTAAATGGCCTCGGTATCATCAACAACGCAGGCCGCCTCTGGAAGGGCTAGCGCCGCTTTTTGCACGACAAAATGTGGGAATCCGGCATGACTTACACGGGAAACGGCAAAAAAATCATGGAAGGCCGAAATAAAAGCGAGGTTTACTTACGAGGTTTAATTGCCAACCTTCACCGCGCTGAGGAAGCCACCAGCGATGCCAACCCTCTGCTAGCCCTGGGCGGAGAGTCTCCGCATGTCGAATATTGTACCCGTGGCAACCACAAAGGATGCCCATCTCAACGGTTATAGAATACCCGTTAAATCTCAAGTCATTCCTTCCATCGAATGCGTACACATAGACTCCAACCTGTGGGACGAGCCCAACAAGTTCAATCCCAGCCAGTTCATCAACGAGACCGGCAAGATCGAGCGGCCAGTGTTCGGCGTCGGCCGGAAGATGTGCCTGGGAGACGTGCTGGCGCGCATGGAGATGTTCATGTACTTCTCGTGTATGATGCACCAGATTGACTTGCAGATGAAGATTAGTGTCGCACCGTCGTCTCTAGAAGGCACGGTGAGAGCCATCATCGCGCCCAAGGCCTTCCGCGTCAAGTTCAGCCCGCGCCCGACCACCCGCACCTGCGCGATCCACGCACCAATGCAACATATCGCATTCACACTAAAACACATACGTTTGTTTTAGTTACATAGCAGCGACGAGTTTGTACATCAGTCATGAGTACAAAACTCGTCGCTAATGACTAGTGACAAGTAGTTACTCGTGCGCTTACGCTAAATTAGATATTTATGTTAGCTAAAATCGCTAAAGCGATATCTCAATCAAAAGATGCAGCTCAATGTGATCTCGCAGCAAGCTGCCTAAACTTATTATTCTACTGTTTATAATTTTATTAAAGCACAACATGCTAACTAAGCTAATATTCGACAGCGGCATGCGAGTGAGTGGTTTCGATGGTTTTGTCGCTCAGCTATTTGAACTACTACATTAACAAATCGAATGGTTCTCACAGTAAAAGAATCTCAATTTCTGATCACGTGTGTTAAGAACTTACTTTTTTTTTTCTTATATAGCAAAGCCGCCAGGGTCCTAGGGCCCAGCGGAAGTTGGCTACCTGCCATTTCCTGGTGTGAGACATAAAACATTCCTGGAGCTCACACGCTACTACGGTGTTTAGTTATTCGCAAGACTCGGAAATCAGCTGACGACCGTTCTTAACTTCTACAAACTCATAAGACAAGCATTCAGAAGGGAAGAATTTACCAGACGTCCCAGCACCCCGCTCATGCACACTTTAAATGGCCTCGGTATCATCAACAACGCAGGCCGCCTCTGGAAGGGCTAGCGCCGCTTTTTGCACGACAAACTGTGGGAATCCGGCATGACTTACACGGGAAACGGCAAAAAAATCATGGAAGGCCGAAATAAAAGCAAGGTTTACTTACGAGGTTTAATTGCCAACCTTCACCGCGCTGAGGAAGCCACCAGCGATGCCAACCCTCTGCTAGCCCTGGGCGGAGAGTCTCCGCATGTCGAATATTGTACCCGTGGCAACCACAAAGGATGCCCATCTCAACGGTTATAGAATACCCGTTAAATCTCAAGTCATTCCTTCCATCGAATGCGTACACATAGACTCCAACCTGTGGGACGAGCCCAACAAGTTCAATCCCAGCCAGTTCATCAACGAGACCGGCAAGATCGAGCGGCCAGTGTTCGGCGTCGGCCGGAAGATGTGCCTGGGAGACGTGCTGGCGCGCATGGAGATGTTCATGTACTTCTCGTGTATGATGCACCAGATTGACTTGCAGATGAAGATTAGTGTCGCACCGTCGTCTCTAGAAGGCACGGTGAGAGCCATCATCGCGCCCAAGGCCTTCCGCGTCAAGTTCAGCCCGCGCCCGACCAGCCGCACCTGCGCGATCCACGCACCAATACAACATATCGCATTCACACTAAAACACATACGTTTGTTTTAGTTACATAACAGCGACGAGTTTGTACATCAGTCATGAGTACAAAACTCGTCGCTAATGACTAGTGACAAGTAGTTACTCGTGCGCTTACGCTAAATTAGATATTTATGTTAGCTAAAATCGCTAAAGCGATATCTCAATCAAAAGATGCAGCTCAATGTGATCTCGCAGCAAGCTGCCTAAACTTATTATTCTACTGTTTATAATTTTATTAAAGCACAACATGCTAACTAAGCTAATATTCGACAGCGGCATGCGAGTGAGTGGTTTCGATGGTTTTGTCGCTCAGCTATTTGAACTACTACATTAACAAATCGAATGGTTCTCACAGTAAAAGAATCTCAATTTCTGATCACGTGTGTTAAGAACTTACTTTTTTTTTTCTTATATAGCAAAGCCGCCAGGGTCCTAGGGCCCAGCGGAAGTTGGCTACCTGCCATTTCCTGGTGTGAGACATAAAACATTCCTGGAGCTCACACGCTACTACGGTGTTTAGTTATTCGCAAGACTCGGAAATCAGCTGACGACCGTTCTTAACGTCTACAAACTCATAAGACAAGCATTCAGAAGGGAAGAATTTACCAGACGTCCCAGCACCCCGCTCATGCACACTTTAAATGGCCTCGGTATCATGAACAACGCAGGCCGCCTCTGGAAGGGCTAGCGCCGCTTTTTGCACGACAAAATGTGGGAATCCGGCATGACTTACACGGGAAACGGCAAAAAAATCATGGAAGGCCGAAATAAAAGCGAGGTTTACTTACGAGGTTTAATTGCCAACCTTCACCGCGCTGAGGAAGCCACCAGCGATGCCAACCCTCTGCTAGCCCTGGGCGGAGAGTCTCCGCATGTCGAATATTGTACCCGTGGCAACCACAAAGGATGCCCATCTCAACGGTTATAGAATACCCGTTAAATCTCAAGTCATTCCTTCCATCGAATGCGTACACATAGACTCCAACCTGTGGGACGAGCCCAACAAGTTCAATCCCAGCCAGTTCATCAACGAGACCGGCAAGATCGAGCGGCCAGTGTTCGGCGTCGGCCGGAAGATGTGCCTGGGAGACGTGCTGGCGCGCATGGAGATGTTCATGTACTTCTCGTGTATGATGCACCAGATTGACTTGCAGATGAAGATTAGTGTCGCACCGTCGTCTCTAGAAGGCACGGTGAGAGCCATCATCGCGCCCAAGGCCTTCCGCGTCAAGTTCAGCCCGCGCCCGACCAGCCGCACCTGCGCGATCCACGCACCAATACAACATATCGCATTCACACTAAAACACATACGTTTGTTTTAGTTACATAACAGCGACGAGTTTGTACATCAGTCATGAGTACAAAACTCGTCGCTAATGACTAGTGACAAGTAGTTACTCGTGCGCTTACGCTAAATTAGATATTAATGTTAGCTAAAATCGCTAAAGCGATATCTCAATCAAAAGATGCAGCTCAATGTGATCTCGCAGCAAGCTGCCTAAACTTATTATTCTACTGTTTATAATTTTATTAAAGCACAACATGCTAACTAAGCTAATATTCGACAGCGGCATGCGAGTGAGTGGTTTCGATGGTTTTGTCGCTCAGCTATTTGAACTACTACATTAACAAATCGAATGGTTCTCACAGTAAAAGAATCTCAATTTCTGATCACGTGTGTTAAGAACTTACTTTTTTTTTTTCTTATATAGCAAAGCCGCCAGGGTCCTAGGGCCCAGCGGAAGTTGGCTACCTGCCATTTCCTGGTGTGAGACATAAAACATTCCTGGAGCTCACACGCTACTACGGTGTTTAGTTATTCGCAAGACTCGGAAATCAGCTGACGACCGTTCTTAACGTCTACAAACTCATAAGACAAGCATTCAGAAGGGAAGAATTTACCAGACGTCCCAGCACCCCGCTCATGCACACTTTAAATGGCCTCGGTATCATCAACAACGCAGGCCGCCTCTGGAAGGGCTAGCGCCGCTTTTTGCACGACAAAATGTGGGAATCCGGCATGACTTACACGGGAAACGGCAAAAAAATCATGGAAGGCCGAAATAAAAGCGAGGTTTACTTACGAGGTTTAATTGCCAACCTTCACCGCGCTGAGGAAGCCACCAGCGATGCCAACCCTCTGCTAGCCCTGGGCGGAGAGTCTCCGCATGTCGAATATTGTACCCGTGGCAACCACAAAGGATGCCCATCTCAACGGTTATAGAATACCCGTTAAATCTCAAGTCATTCCTTCCATCGAATGCGTACACATAGACTCCAACCTGTGGGACGAGCCCAACAAGTTCAATCCCAGCCAGTTCATCAACGAGACCGGCAAGATCGAGCGGCCAGTGTTCGGCGTCGGCCGGAAGATGTGCCTGGGAGACGTGCTGGCGCGCATGGAGATGTTCATGTACTTCTCGTGTATGATGCACCAGATTGACTTGCAGATGAAGATTAGTGTCGCACCGTCGTCTCTAGAAGGCACGGTGAGAGCCATCATCGCGCCCAAGGCCTTCCGCGTCAAGTTCAGCCCGCGCCCGACCACCCGCACCTGCGCGATCCACGCACCAATGCAACATATCGCATTCACACTAAAACACATACGTTTGTTTTAGTTACATAGCAGCGACGAGTTTGTACATCAGTCATGAGTACAAAACTCGTCGCTAATGACTAGTGACAAGTAGTTACTCGTGCGCTTACGCTAAATTAGATATTTATGTTAGCTAAAATCGCTAAAGCGATATCTCAATCAAAAGATGCAGCTCAATGTGATCTCGCAGCAAGCTGCCTAAACTTATTATTCTACTGTTTATAATTTTATTAAAGCACAACATGCTAACTAAGCTAATATTCGACAGCGGCATGCGAGTGAGTGGTTTCGATGGTTTTGTCGCTCAGCTATTTGAACTACTACATTAACAAATCGAATGGTTCTCACAGTAAAAGAATCTCAATTTCTGATCACGTGTGTTAAGAACTTACTTTTTTTTTTCTTATATAGCAAAGCCGCCAGGGTCCTAGGGCCCAGCGGAAGTTGGCTACCTGCCATTTCCTGGTGTGAGACATAAAACATTCCTGGAGCTCACACGCTACTACGGTGTTTAGTTATTCGCAAGACTCGGAAATCAGCTGACGACCGTTCTTAGCGTCTACAAACTCATAAGACAAGCATTCAGAAGGGAAGAATTTACCAGACGTCCCAGCACCCCGCTCATGCACACTTTAAATGGCCTCGGTATCATCAACAACGCAGGCCGCCTCTGGAAGGGCTAGCGCCGCTTTTTGCACGACAAAATGTGGGAATCCGGCATGACTTACACGGGAAACGGCAAAAAAATCATGGAAGGCCGAAATAAAAGCGAGGTTTACTTACGAGGTTTAATTGCCAACCTTCACCGCGCTGAGGAAGCCACCAGCGATGCCAACCCTCTGCTAGCCCTGGGCGGAGAGTCTCCGCATGTCGAATATTGTACCCGTGGCAACCACAAAGGATGCCCATCTCAACGGTTATAGAATACCCGTTAAATCTCAAGTCATTCCTTCCATCGAATGCGTACACATAGACTCCAACCTGTGGGACGAGCCCAACAAGTTCAATCCCAGCCAGTTCATCAACGAGACCGGCAAGATCGAGCGGCCAGTGTTCGGCGTCGGCCGGAAGATGTGCCTGGGAGACGTGCTGGCGCGCATGGAGATGTTCATGTACTTCTCGTGTATGATGCACCAGATTGACTTGCAGATGAAGATTAGTGTCGCACCGTCGTCTCTAGAAGGCACGGTGAGAGCCATCATCGCGCCCAAGGCCTTCCGCGTCAAGTTCAGCCCGCGCCCGACCACCCGCACCTGCGCGATCCACGCACCAATGCAACATATCGCATTCACACTAAAACACATACGTTTGTTTTAGTTACATAGCAGCGACGAGTTTGTACATCAGTCATGAGTACAAAACTCGTCGCTAATGACTAGTGACAAGTAGTTACTCGTGCGCTTACGCTAAATTAGATATTTATGTTAGCTAAAATCGCTAAAGCGATATCTCAATCAAAAGATGCAGCTCAATGTGATCTCGCAGCAAGCTGCCTAAACTTATTATTCTACTGTTTATAATTTTATTAAAGCACAACATGCTAACTAAGCTAATATTCGACAGCGGCATGCGAGTGAGTGGTTTCGATGGTTTTGTCGCTCAGCTATTTGAACTACTACATTAACAAATCGAATGGTTCTCACAGTAAAAGAATCTCAATTTCTGATCACGTGTGTTAAGAACTTACTTTTTTTTTTCTTATATAGCAAAGCCGCCAGGGTCCTAGGGCCCAGCGGAAGTTGGCTACCTGCCATTTCCTGGTGTGAGACATAAAACATTCCTGGAGCTCACACGCTACTACGGTGTTTAGTTATTCGCAAGACTCGGAAATCAGCTGACGACCGTTCTTAACTTCTACAAACTCATAAGACAAGCATTCAGAAGGGAAGAATTTACCAGACGTCCCAGCACCCCGCTCATGCACACTTTAAATGGCCTCGGTATCATCAACAACGCAGGCCGCCTCTGGAAGGGCTAGCGCCGCTTTTTGCACGACAAACTGTGGGAATCCGGCATGACTTACACGGGAAACGGCAAAAAAATCATGGAAGGCCGAAATAAAAGCGAGGTTTACTTACGAGGTTTAATTGCCAACCTTCACCGCGCTGAGGAAGCCACCAGCGATGCCAACCCTCTGCTAGCCCTGGGCGGAGAGTCTCCGCATGTCGAATATTGTACCCGTGGCAACCACAAAGGATGCCCATCTCAACGGTTATAGAATACCCGTTAAATCTCAAGTCATTCCTTCCATCGAATGCGTACACATAGACTCCAACCTGTGGGACGAGCCCAACAAGTTCAATCCCAGCCAGTTCATCAACGAGACCGGCAAGATCGAGCGGCCAGTGTTCGGCGTCGGCCGGAAGATGTGCCTGGGAGACGTGCTGGCGCGCATGGAGATGTTCATGTACTTCTCGTGTATGATGCACCAGATTGACTTGCAGATGAAGATTAGTGTCGCACCGTCGTCTCTAGAAGGCACGGTGAGAGCCATCATCGCGCCCAAGGCCTTCCGCGTCAAGTTCAGCCCGCGCCCGACCAGCCGCACCTGCGCGATCCACGCACCAATACAACATATCGCATTCACACTAAAACACATACGTTTGTTTTAGTTACATAACAGCGACGAGTTTGTACATCAGTCATGAGTACAAAACTCGTCGCTAATGACTAGTGACAAGTAGTTACTCGTGCGCTTACGCTAAATTAGATATTAATGTTAGCTAAAATCGCTAAAGCGATATCTCAATCAAAAGATGCAGCTCAATGTGATCTCGCAGCAAGCTGCCTAAACTTATTATTCTACTGTTTATAATTTTATTAAAGCACAACATGCTAACTAAGCTAATATTCGACAGCGGCATGCGAGTGAGTGGTTTCGATGGTTTTGTCGCTCAGCTATTTGAACTACTACATTAACAAATCGAATGGTTCTCACAGTAAAAGAATCTCAATTTCTGATCACGTGTGTTAAGAACTTACTTTTTTTTTTTCTTATATAGCAAAGCCGCCAGGGTCCTAGGGCCCAGCGGAAGTTGGCTACCTGCCATTTCCTGGTGTGAGACATAAAACATTCCTGGAGCTCACACGCTACTACGGTGTTTAGTTATTCGCAAGACTCGGAAATCAGCTGACGACCGTTCTTAACGTCTACAAACTCATAAGACAAGCATTCAGAAGGGAAGAATTTACCAGACGTCCCAGCACCCCGCTCATGCACACTTTAAATGGCCTCGGTATCATCAACAACGCAGGCCGCCTCTGGAAGGGCTAGCGCCGCTTTTTGCACGACAAAATGTGGGAATCCGGCATGACTTACACGGGAAACGGCAAAAAAATCATGGAAGGCCGAAATAAAAGCGAGGTTTACTTACGAGGTTTAATTGCCAACCTTCACCGCGCTGAGGAAGCCACCAGCGATGCCAACCCTCTGCTAGCCCTGGGCGGAGAGTCTCCGCATGTCGAATATTGTACCCGTGGCAACCACAAAGGATGCCCATCTCAACGGTTATAGAATACCCGTTAAATCTCAAGTCATTCCTTCCATCGAATGCGTACACATAGACTCCAACCTGTGGGACGAGCCCAACAAGTTCAATCCCAGCCAGTTCATCAACGAGACCGGCAAGATCGAGCGGCCAGTGTTCGGCGTCGGCCGGAAGATGTGCCTGGGAGACGTGCTGGCGCGCATGGAGATGTTCATGTACTTCTCGTGTATGATGCACCAGATTGACTTGCAGATGAAGATTAGTGTCGCACCGTCGTCTCTAGAAGGCACGGTGAGAGCCATCATCGCGCCCAAGGCCTTCCGCGTCAAGTTCAGCCCGCGCCCGACCACCCGCACCTGCGCGATCCACGCACCAATGCAACATATCGCATTCACACTAAAACACATACGTTTGTTTTAGTTACATAGCAGCGACGAGTTTGTACATCAGTCATGAGTACAAAACTCGTCGCTAATGACTAGTGACAAGTAGTTACTCGTGCGCTTACGCTAAATTAGATATTTATGTTAGCTAAAATCGCTAAAGCGATATCTCAATCAAAAGATGCAGCTCAATGTGATCTCGCAGCAAGCTGCCTAAACTTATTATTCTACTGTTTATAATTTTATTAAAGCACAACATGCTAACTAAGCTAATATTCGACAGCGGCATGCGAGTGAGTGGTTTCGATGGTTTTGTCGCTCAGCTATTTGAACTACTACATTAACAAATCGAATGGTTCTCACAGTAAAAGAATCTCAATTTCTGATCACGTGTGTTAAGAACTTACTTTTTTTTTTCTTATATAGCAAAGCCGCCAGGGTCCTAGGGCCCAGCGGAAGTTGGCTACCTGCCATTTCCTGGTGTGAGACATAAAACATTCCTGGAGCTCACACGCTACTACGGTGTTTAGTTATTCGCAAGACTCGGAAATCAGCTGACGACCGTTCTTAACTTCTACAAACTCATAAGACAAGCATTCAGAAGGGAAGAATTTACCAGACGTCCCAGCACCCCGCTCATGCACACTTTAAATGGCCTCGGTATCATCAACAACGCAGGCCGCCTCTGGAAGGGCTAGCGCCGCTTTTTGCACGACAAACTGTGGGAATCCGGCATGACTTACACGGGAAACGGCAAAAAAATCATGGAAGGCCGAAATAAAAGCAAGGTTTACTTACGAGGTTTAATTGCCAACCTTCACCGCGCTGAGGAAGCCACCAGCGATGCCAACCCTCTGCTAGCCCTGGGCGGAGAGTCTCCGCATGTCGAATATTGTACCCGTGGCAACCACAAAGGATGCCCATCTCAACGGTTATAGAATACCCGTTAAATCTCAAGTCATTCCTTCCATCGAATGCGTACACATAGACTCCAACCTGTGGGACGAGCCCAACAAGTTCAATCCCAGCCAGTTCATCAACGAGACCGGCAAGATCGAGCGGCCAGTGTTCGGCGTCGGCCGGAAGATGTGCCTGGGAGACGTGCTGGCGCGCATGGAGATGTTCATGTACTTCTCGTGTATGATGCACCAGATTGACTTGCAGATGAAGATTAGTGTCGCACCGTCGTCTCTAGAAGGCACGGTGAGAGCCATCATCGCGCCCAAGGCCTTCCGCGTCAAGTTCAGCCCGCGCCCGACCACCCGCACCTGCGCGATCCACGCACCAATGCAACATATCGCATTCACACTAAAACACATACGTTTGTTTTAGTTACATAGCAGCGACGAGTTTGTACATCAGTCATGAGTACAAAACTCGTCGCTAATGACTAGTGACAAGTAGTTACTCGTGCGCTTACGCTAAATTAGATATTTATGTTAGCTAAAATCGCTAAAGCGATATCTCAATCAAAAGATGCAGCTCAATGTGATCTCGCAGCAAGCTGCCTAAACTTATTATTCTACTGTTTATAATTTTATTAAAGCACAACATGCTAACTAAGCTAATATTCGACAGCGGCATGCGAGTGAGTGGTTTCGATGGTTTTGTCGCTCAGCTATTTGAACTACTACATTAACAAATCGAATGGTTCTCACAGTAAAAGAATCTCAATTTCTGATCACGTGTGTTAAGAACTTACTTTTTTTTTTCTTATATAGCAAAGCCGCCAGGGTCCTAGGGCCCAGCGGAAGTTGGCTACCTGCCATTTCCTGGTGTGAGACATAAAACATTCCTGGAGCTCACACGCTACTACGGTGTTTAGTTATTCGCAAGACTCGGAAATCAGCTGACGACCGTTCTTAACTTCTACAAACTCATAAGACAAGCATTCAGAAGGGAAGAATTTACCAGACGTCCCAGCACCCCGCTCATGCACACTTTAAATGGCCTCGGTATCATCAACAACGCAGGCCGCCTCTGGAAGGGCTAGCGCCGCTTTTTGCACGACAAACTGTGGGAATCCGGCATGACTTACACGGGAAACGGCAAAAAAATCATGGAAGGCCGAAATAAAAGCAAGGTTTACTTACGAGGTTTAATTGCCAACCTTCACCGCGCTGAGGAAGCCACCAGCGATGCCAACCCTCTGCTAGCCCTGGGCGGAGAGTCTCCGCATGTCGAATATTGTACCCGTGGCAACCACAAAGGATGCCCATCTCAACGGTTATAGAATACCCGTTAAATCTCAAGTCATTCCTTCCATCGAATGCGTACACATAGACTCCAACCTGTGGGACGAGCCCAACAAGTTCAATCCCAGCCAGTTCATCAACTAGACCGGCAAGATCGAGCGGCCAGTGTTCGGCGTCGGCCGGAAGATGTGCCTGGGAGACGTGCTGGCGCGCATGGAGATGTTCATGTACTTCTCGTGTATGATGCACCAGATTGACTTGCAGATGAAGATTAGTGTCGCACCGTCGTCTCTAGAAGGCACGGTGAGAGCCATCATCGCGCCCAAGGCCTTCCGCGTCAAGTTCAGCCCGCGCCCGACCACCCGCACCTGCGCGATCCACGCACCAATGCAACATATCGCATTCACACTAAAACACATACGTTTGTTTTAGTTACATAGCAGCGACGAGTTTGTACATCAGTCATGAGTACAAAACTCGTCGCTAATGACTAGTGACAAGTAGTTACTCGTGCGCTTACGCTAAATTAGATATTTATGTTAGCTAAAATCGCTAAAGCGATATCTCAATCAAAAGATGCAGCTCAATGTGATCTCGCAGCAAGCTGCCTAAACTTATTATTCTACTGTTTATAATTTTATTAAAGCACAACATGCTAACTAAGCTAATATTCGACAGCGGCATGCGAGTGAGTGGTTTCGATGGTTTTGTCGCTCAGCTATTTGAACTACTACATTAACAAATCGAATGGTTCTCACAGTAAAAGAATCTCAATTTCTGATCACGTGTGTTAAGAACTTACTTTTTTTTTTCTTATATAGCAAAGCCGCCAGGGTCCTAGGGCCCAGCGGAAGTTGGCTACCTGCCATTTCCTGGTGTGAGACATAAAACATTCCTGGAGCTCACACGCTACTACGGTGTTTAGTTATTCGCAAGACTCGGAAATCAGCTGACGACCGTTCTTAACTTCTACAAACTCATAAGACAAGCATTCAGAAGGGAAGAATTTACCAGACGTCCCAGCACCCCGCTCATGCACACTTTAAATGGCCTCGGTATCATCAACAACGCAGGCCGCCTCTGGAAGGGCTAGCGCCGCTTTTTGCACGACAAACTGTGGGAATCCGGCATGACTTACACGGGAAACGGCAAAAAAATCATGGAAGGCCGAAATAAAAGCGAGGTTTACTTACGAGGTTTAATTGCCAACCTTCACCGCGCTGAGGAAGCCACCAGCGATGCCAACCCTCTGCTAGCCCTGGGCGGAGAGTCTCCGCATGTCGAATATTGTACCCGTGGCAACCACAAAGGATGCCCATCTCAACGGTTATAGAATACCCGTTAAATCTCAAGTCATTCCTTCCATCGAATGCGTACACATAGACTCCAACCTGTGGGACGAGCCCAACAAGTTCAATCCCAGCCAGTTCATCAACGAGACCGGCAAGATCGAGCGGCCAGTGTTCGGCGTCGGCCGGAAGATGTGCCTGGGAGACGTGCTGGCGCGCATGGAGATGTTCATGTACTTCTCGTGTATGATGCACCAGATTGACTTGCAGATGAAGATTAGTGTCGCACCGTCGTCTCTAGAAGGCACGGTGAGAGCCATCATCGCGCCCAAGGCCTTCCGCGTCAAGTTCAGCCCGCGCCCGACCAGCCGCACCTGCGCGATCCACGCACCAATACAACATATCGCATTCACACTAAAACACATACGTTTGTTTTAGTTACATAACAGCGACGAGTTTGTACATCAGTCATGAGTACAAAACTCGTCGCTAATGACTAGTGACAAGTAGTTATTCGTGCGCTTACGCTAAATTAGATATTTATGTTAGCTAAAATCGCTAAAGCGATATCTCAATCAAAAGATGCAGCTCAATGTGATCTCGCAGCAAGCTGCCTAAACTTATTATTCTACTGTTTATAATTTTATTAAAGCACAACATGCTAACTAAGCTAATATTCGACAGCGGCATGCGAGTGAGTGGTTTCGATGGTTTTGTCGCTCAGCTATTTGAACTACTACATTAACAAATCGAATGGTTCTCACAGTAAAAGAATCTCAATTTCTGATCACGTGTGTTAAGAACTTACTTTTTTTTTTTCTTATATAGCAAAGCCGCCAGGGTCCTAGGGCCCAGCGGAAGTTGGCTACCTGCCATTTCCTGGTGTGAGACATAAAACATTCCTGGAGCTCACACGCTACTACGGTGTTTAGTTATTCGCAAGACTCGGAAATCAGCTGACGACCGTTCTTAACGTCTACAAACTCATAAGACAAGCATTCAGAAGGGAAGAATTTACCAGACGTCCCAGCACCCCGCTCATGCACACTTTAAATGGCCTCGGTATCATCAACAACGCAGGCCGCCTCTGGAAGGGCTAGCGCCGCTTTTTGCACGACAAAATGTGGGAATCCGGCATGACTTACACGGGAAACGGCAAAAAAATCATGGAAGGCCGAAATAAAAGCGAGGTTTACTTACGAGGTTTAATTGCCAACCTTCACCGCGCTGAGGAAGCCACCAGCGATGCCAACCCTCTGCTAGCCCTGGGCGGAGAGTCTCCGCATGTCGAATATTGTACCCGTGGCAACCACAAAGGATGCCCATCTCAACGGTTATAGAATACCCGTTAAATCTCAAGTCATTCCTTCCATCGAATGCGTACACATAGACTCCAACCTGTGGGACGAGCCCAACAAGTTCAATCCCAGCCAGTTCATCAACGAGACCGGCAAGATCGAGCGGCCAGTGTTCGGCGTCGGCCGGAAGATGTGCCTGGGAGACGTGCTGGCGCGCATGGAGATGTTCATGTACTTCTCGTGTATGATGCACCAGATTGACTTGCAGATGAAGATTAGTGTCGCACCGTCGTCTCTAGAAGGCACGGTGAGAGCCATCATCGCGCCCAAGGCCTTCCGCGTCAAGTTCAGCCCGCGCCCGACCACCCGCACCTGCGCGATCCACGCACCAATGCAACATATCGCATTCACACTAAAACACATACGTTTGTTTTAGTTACATAGCAGCGACGAGTTTGTACATCAGTCATGAGTACAAAACTCGTCGCTAATGACTAGTGACAAGTAGTTACTCGTGCGCTTACGCTAAATTAGATATTTATGTTAGCTAAAATCGCTAAAGCGATATCTCAATCAAAAGATGCAGCTCAATGTGATCTCGCAGCAAGCTGCCTAAACTTATTATTCTACTGTTTATAATTTTATTAAAGCACAACATGCTAACTAAGCTAATATTCGACAGCGGCATGCGAGTGAGTGGTTTCGATGGTTTTGTCGCTCAGCTATTTGAACTACTACATTAACAAATCGAATGGTTCTCACAGTAAAAGAATCTCAATTTCTGATCACGTGTGTTAAGAACTTACTTTTTTTTTTCTTATATAGCAAAGCCGCCAGGGTCCTAGGGCCCAGCGGAAGTTGGCTACCTGCCATTTCCTGGTGTGAGACATAAAACATTCCTGGAGCTCACACGCTACTACGGTGTTTAGTTATTCGCAAGACTCGGAAATCAGCTGACGACCGTTCTTAACTTCTACAAACTCATAAGACAAGCATTCAGAAGGGAAGAATTTACCAGACGTCCCAGCACCCCGCTCATGCACACTTTAAATGGCCTCGGTATCATCAACAACGCAGGCCGCCTCTGGAAGGGCTAGCGCCGCTTTTTGCACGACAAACTGTGGGAATCCGGCATGACTTACACGGGAAACGGCAAAAAAATCATGGAAGGCCGAAATAAAAGCAAGGTTTACTTACGAGGTTTAATTGCCAACCTTCACCGCGCTGAGGAAGCCACCAGCGATGCCAACCCTCTGCTAGCCCTGGGCGGAGAGTCTCCGCATGTCGAATATTGTACCCGTGGCAACCACAAAGGATGCCCATCTCAACGGTTATAGAATACCCGTTAAATCTCAAGTCATTCCTTCCATCGAATGCGTACACATAGACTCCAACCTGTGGGACGAGCCCAACAAGTTCAATCCCAGCCAGTTCATCAACGAGACCGGCAAGATCGAGCGGCCAGTGTTCGGCGTCGGCCGGAAGATGTGCCTGGGAGACGTGCTGGCGCGCATGGAGATGTTCATGTACTTCTCGTGTATGATGCACCAGATTGACTTGCAGATGAAGATTAGTGTCGCACCGTCGTCTCTAGAAGGCACGGTGAGAGCCATCATCGCGCCCAAGGCCTTCCGCGTCAAGTTCAGCCCGCGCCCGACCACCCGCACCTGCGCGATCCACGCACCAATGCAACATATCGCATTCACACTAAAACACATACGTTTGTTTTAGTTACATAGCAGCGACGAGTTTGTACATCAGTCATGAGTACAAAACTCGTCGCTAATGACTAGTGACAAGTAGTTACTCGTGCGCTTACGCTAAATTAGATATTTATGTTAGCTAAAATCGCTAAAGCGATATCTCAATCAAAAGATGCAGCTCAATGTGATCTCGCAGCAAGCTGCCTAAACTTATTATTCTACTGTTTATAATTTTATTAAAGCACAACATGCTAACTAAGCTAATATTCGACAGCGGCATGCGAGTGAGTGGTTTCGATGGTTTTGTCGCTCAGCTATTTGAACTACTACATTAACAAATCGAATGGTTCTCACAGTAAAAGAATCTCAATTTCTGATCACGTGTGTTAAGAACTTACTTTTTTTTTTCTTATATAGCAAAGCCGCCAGGGTCCTAGGGCCCAGCGGAAGTTGGCTACCTGCCATTTCCTGGTGTGAGACATAAAACATTCCTGGAGCTCACACGCTACTACGGTGTTTAGTTATTCGCAAGACTCGGAAATCAGCTGACGACCGTTCTTAACTTCTACAAACTCATAAGACAAGCATTCAGAAGGGAAGAATTTACCAGACGTCCCAGCACCCCGCTCATGCACACTTTAAATGGCCTCGGTATCATCAACAACGCAGGCCGCCTCTGGAAGGGCTAGCGCCGCTTTTTGCACGACAAACTGTGGGAATCCGGCATGACTTACACGGGAAACGGCAAAAAAATCATGGAAGGCAGAAATAAAAGCAAGGTTTACTTACGAGGTTTAATTGCCAACCTTCACCGCGCTGAGGAAGCCACCAGCGATGCCAACCCTCTGCTAGCCCTGGGCGGAGAGTCTCCGCATGTCGAATATTGTACCCGTGGCAACCACAAAGGATGCCCATCTCAACGGTTATAGAATACCCGTTAAATCTCAAGTCATTCCTTCCATCGAATGCGTACACATAGACTCCAACCTGTGGGACGAGCCCAACAAGTTCAATCCCAGCCAGTTCATCAACGAGACCGGCAAGATCGAGCGGCCAGTGTTCGGCGTCGGCCGGAAGATGTGCCTGGGAGACGTGCTGGCGCGCATGGAGATGTTCATGTACTTCTCGTGTATGATGCACCAGATTGACTTGCAGATGAAGATTAGTGTCGCACCGTCGTCTCTAGAAGGCACGGTGAGAGCCATCATCGCGCCCAAGGCCTTCCGCGTCAAGTTCAGCCCGCGCCCGACCACCCGCACCTGCGCGATCCACGCACCAATGCAACATATCGCATTCACACTAAAACACATACGTTTGTTTTAGTTACATAGCAGCGACGAGTTTGTACATCAGTCATGAGTACAAAACTCGTCGCTAATGACTAGTGACAAGTAGTTACTCGTGCGCTTACGCTAAATTAGATATTTATGTTAGCTAAAATCGCTAAAGCGATATCTCAATCAAAAGATGCAGCTCAATGTGATCTCGCAGCAAGCTGCCTAAACTTATTATTCTACTGTTTATAATTTTATTAAAGCACAACATGCTAACTAAGCTAATATTCGACAGCGGCATGCGAGTGAGTGGTTTCGATGGTTTTGTCGCTCAGCTATTTGAACTACTACATTAACAAATCGAATGGTTCTCACAGTAAAAGAATCTCAATTTCTGATCACGTGTGTTAAGAACTTACTTTTTTTTTTCTTATATAGCAAAGCCGCCAGGGTCCTAGGGCCCAGCGGAAGTTGGCTACCTGCCATTTCCTGGTGTGAGACATAAAACATTCCTGGAGCTCACACGCTACTACGGTGTTTAGTTATTCGCAAGACTCGGAAATCAGCTGACGACCGTTCTTAACTTCTACAAACTCATAAGACAAGCATTCAGAAGGGAAGAATTTACCAGACGTCCCAGCACCCCGCTCATGCACACTTTAAATGGCCTCGGTATCATCAACAACGCAGGCCGCCTCTGGAAGGGCTAGCGCCGCTTTTTGCACGACAAAATGTGGGAATCCGGCATGACTTACACGGGAAACGGCAAAAAAATCATGGAAGGCCGAAATAAAAGCGAGGTTTACTTACGAGGTTTAATTGCCAACCTTCACCGCGCTGAGGAAGCCACCAGCGATGCCAACCCTCTGCTAGCCCTGGGCGGAGTCTCCGCATGTCGAATATTGTACCCGTGGCAACCACAAAGGATGCCCATCTCAACGGTTATAGAATACCCGTTAAATCTCAAGTCATTCCTTCCATCGAATGCGTACACATAGACTCCAACCTGTGGGACGAGCCCAACAAGTTCAATCCCAGCCAGTTCATCAACGAGACCGGCAAGATCGAGCGGCCAGTGTTCGGCGTCGGCCGGAAGATGTGCCTGGGAGACGTGCTGGCGCGCATGGAGATGTTCATGTACTTCTCGTGTATGATGCACCAGATTGACTTGCAGATGAAGATTAGTGTCGCACCGTCGTCTCTAGAAGGCACGTTGAGAGCCATCATCGCGCCCAAGGCCTTCCGCGTCAAGTTCAGCCCGCGCCCGACCACCCGCACCTGCGCGATCCACGCACCAATGCAACATATCGCATTCACACTAAAACACATACGTTTGTTTTAGTTACATAACAGCGACGAGTTTGTACATCAGTCATGAGTACAAAACTCGTCGCTAATGACTAGTGACAAGTAGTTACTCGTGCGCTTACGCTAAATTAGATATTAATGTTAGCTAAAATCGCTAAAGCGATATCTCAATCAAAAGATGCAGCTCAATGTGATCTCGCAGCAAGCTGCCTAAACTTATTATTCTACTGTTTATAATTTTATTAAAGCACAACATGCTAACTAAGCTAATATTCGACAGCGGCATGCGAGTGAGTGGTTTCGATGGTTTTGTCGCTCAGCTATTTGAACTACTACATTAACAAATCGAATGGTTCTCACAGTAAAAGAATCTCAATTTCTGATCACGTGTGTTAAGAACTTACTTTTTTTTTTCTTATATAGCAAAGCCGCCAGGGTCCTAGGGCCCAGCGGAAGTTGGCTACCTGCCATTTCCTGGTGTGAGACATAAAACATTCCTGGAGCTCACACGCTACTACGGTGTTTAGTTATTCGCAAGACTCGGAAATCAGCTGACGACCGTTCTTAACGTCTACAAACTCATAAGACAAGCATTCAGAAGGGAAGAATTTACCAGACGTCCCAGCACCCCGCTCATGCACACTTTAAATGGCCTCGGTATCATCAACAACGCAGGCCGCCTCTGGAAGGGCTAGCGCCGCTTTTTGCACCACAAACTGTGGGAATCCGGCATGACTTACACGGGAAACGGCAAAAAAATCATGGAAGGCCGAAATAAAAGCGAGGTTTACTTACGAGGTTTAATTGCCAACCTTCACCGCGCTGAGGAAGCAACCAGCGATGCCAACCCTCTGCTAGCCCTGGGCGGAGTGTCTCCGCATGTCGAATATTGTACCCGTGGCAACCACAAAGGATGCCCATCTCAACGGTTATAGAATACCCGTTAAATCTCAAGTCATTCCTTCCATCGAATGCGTACACATAGACTCCAACCTGTGGGACGAGCCCAACAAGTTCAATCCCAGCCAGTTCATCAACGAGACCGGCAAGATCGAGCGGCCAGTGTTCGGCGTCGGCCGGAAGATGTGCCTTGGAGACGTGCTGGCGCGCATGGAGATGTTCATGTACTTCTCGTGTATGATGCACCAGATTGACTTGCAGATGAAGATTAGTGTCGCACCGTCGTCTCTAGAAGGCACGGTGAGAGCCATCATCGCGCCCAAGGCCTTCCGCGTCAAGTTCAGCCCGCGCCCGACCAGCCGCACCTGCGCGATCCACGCACCAATACAACATATCGCATTCACACTAAAACACATACGTTTGTTTTAGTTACATAACAGCGACGAGTTTGTACATCAGTCATGAGTACAAAACTCGTCGCTAATGACTAGTGACAAGTAGTTACTCGTGCGCAGCTCAATGTGATCTCGCAGCAAGCTGCCTAAACTTATTATTCTACTGTTTATAATTTTATTAAAGCACAACATGCTAACTAAGCTAATATTCGACAGCGGCATGCGAGTGAGTGGTTTCGATGGTTTTGTCGCTCAGCTATTTGAACTACTACATTAACAAATCGAATGGTTCTCACAGTAAAAGAATCTCAATTTCTGATCACGTGTGTTAAGAACTTACTTTTTTTTTTCTTATATAGCAAAGCCGCCAGGGTCCTAGGGCCCAGCGGAAGTTGGCTACCTGCCATTTCCTGGTGTGAGACATAAAACATTCCTGGAGCTCACACGCTACTACGGTGTTTAGTTATTCGCAAGACTCGGAAATCAGCTGACGACCGTTCTTAACGTCTACAAACTCATAAGACAAGCATTCAGAAGGGAAGAATTTACCAGACGTCCCAGCACCCCGCTCATGCACACTTTAAATGGCCTCGGTATCATCAACAACGCAGGCCGCCTCTGGAAGGGCTAGCGCCGCTTTTTGCACGACAAAATGTGGGAATCCGGCATGACTTACACGGGAAACGGCAAAAAAATCATGGAAGGCCGAAATAAAAGCGAGGTTTACTTACGAGGTTTAATTGCCAACCTTCACCGCGCTGAGGAAGCCACCAGCGATGCCAACCCTCTGCTAGCCCTGGGCGGAGTCTCCGCATGTCGAATATTGTACCCGTGGCAACCACAAAGGATGCCCATCTCAACGGTTATAGAATACCCGTTAAATCTCAAGTCATTCCTTCCATCGAATGCGTACACATAGACTCCAACCTGTGGGACGAGCCCAACAAGTTCAATCCCAGCCAGTTCATCAACGAGACCGGCAAGATCGAGCGGCCAGTGTTCGGCGTCGGCCGGAAGATGTGCCTGGGAGACGTGCTGGCGCGCATGGAGATGTTCATGTACTTCTCGTGTATGATGCACCAGATTGACTTGCAGATGAAGATTAGTGTCGCACCGTCGTCTCTAGAAGGCACGTTGAGAGCCATCATCGCGCCCAAGGCCTTCCGCGTCAAGTTCAGCCCGCGCCCGACCACCCGCACCTGCGCGATCCACGCACCAATGCAACATATCGCATTCACACTAAAACACATACGTTTGTTTTAGTTACATAACAGCGACGAGTTTGTACATCAGTCATGAGTACAAAACTCGTCGCTAATGACTAGTGACAAGTAGTTACTCGTGCGCTTACGCTAAATTAGATATTAATGTTAGCTAAAATCGCTAAAGCGATATCTCAATCAAAAGATGCAGCTCAATGTGATCTCGCAGCAAGCTGCCTAAACTTATTATTCTACTGTTTATAATTTTATTAAAGCACAACATGCTAACTAAGCTAATATTCGACAGCGGCATGCGAGTGAGTGGTTTCGATGGTTTTGTCGCTCAGCTATTTGAACTACTACATTAACAAATCAAATGGTTCTCACAGTAAAAGAATCTCAATTTCTGATCACGTGTGTTAAGAACTTACTTTTTTTTTTCTTATATAGCAAAGCCGCCAGGGTCCTAGGGCCCAGCGGAAGTTGGCTACCTGCCATTTCCTGGTGTGAGACATAAAACATTCCTGGAGCTCACACGCTACTACGGTGTTTAGTTATTCGCAAGACTCGGAAATCAGCTGACGACCGTTCTTAACGTCTACAAACTCATAAGACAAGCATTCAGAAGGGAAGAATTTACCAGACGTCCCAGCACCCCGCTCATGCACACTTTAAATGGCCTCGGTATCATCAACAACGCAGGCCGCCTCTGGAAGGGCTAGCGCCGCTTTTTGCACCACAAACTGTGGGAATCTGGCATGACTTACACGGGAAACGGCAAAAAAATCATGGAAGGCCGAAATAAAAGCGAGGTTTACTTACGAGGTTTAATTGCCAACCTTCACCGCGCTGAGGAAGCAACCAGCGATGCCAACCCTCTGCTAGCCCTGGGCGGAGTGTCTCCGCATGTCGAATATTGTACCCGTGGCAACCACAAAGGATGCCCATCTCAACGGTTATAGAATACCCGTTAAATCTCAAGTCATTCCTTCCATCGAATGCGTACACATAGACTCCAACCTGTGGGACGAGCCCAACAAGTTCAATCCCAGCCAGTTCATCAACGAGACCGGCAAGATCGAGCGGCCAGTGTTCGGCGTCGGCCGGAAGATGTGCCTTGGAGACGTGCTGGCGCGCATGGAGATGTTCATGTACTTCTCGTGTATGATGCACCAGATTGACTTGCAGATGAAGATTAGTGTCGCACCGTCGTCTCTAGAAGGCACGGTGAGAGCCATCATCGCGCCCAAGGCCTTCCGCGTCAAGTTCAGCCCGCGCCCGACCAGCCGCACCTGCGCGATCCACGCACCAATACAACATATCGCATTCACACTAAAACACATACGTTTGTTTTAGTTACATAACAGCGACGAGTTTGTACATCAGTCATGAGTACAAAACTCGTCGCTAATGACTAGTGACAAGTAGTTACTCGTGCGCAGCTCAATGTGATCTCGCAGCAAGCTGCCTAAACTTATTATTCTACTGTTTATAATTTTATTAAAGCACAACATGCTAACTAAGCTAATATTCGACAGCGGCATGCGAGTGAGTGGTTTCGATGGTTTTGTCGCTCAGCTATTTGAACTACTACATTAACAAATCGAATGGTTCTCACAGTAAAAGAATCTCAATTTCTGATCACGTGTGTTAAGAACTTACTTTTTTTTTTCTTATATAGCAAAGCCGCCAGGGTCCTAGGGCCCAGCGGAAGTTGGCTACCTGCCATTTCCTGGTGTGAGACATAAAACATTCCTGGAGCTCACACGCTACTACGGTGTTTAGTTATTCGCAAGACTCGGAAATCAGCTGACGACCGTTCTTAACGTCTACAAACTCATAAGACAAGCATTCAGAAGGGAAGAATTTACCAGACGTCCCAGCACCCCGCTCATGCACACTTTAAATGGCCTCGGTATCATCAACAACGCAGGCCGCCTCTGGAAGGGCTAGCGCCGCTTTTTGCACGACAAACTGTGGGAATCCGGCATGACTTACACGGGCAACGGCAAAAAAATCATGGAAGGCCGAAATAAAAGCGAGGTTTACTTACGAGGTTTAATTGCCAACCTTCACCGCGCTGAGGAAGCCACCAGCGATGCCAACCCTCTGCTAGCCCTGGGCGGAGAGTCTCCGCATGTCGAATATTGTACCCGTGGCAACCACAAAGGATGCCCATCTCAACGGTTATAGAATACCCGTTAAATCTCAAGTCATTCCTTCCATCGAATGCGTACACATAGACTCCAACCTGTGGGACGAGCCCAACAAGTTCAATCCCAGCCAGTTCATCAACGAGACCGGCAAGATCGAGCGGCCAGTGTTCGGCGTCGGCCGGAAGATGTGCCTGGGAGACGTGCTGGCGCGCATGGAGATGTTCATGTACTTCTCGTGTATGATGCACCAGATTGACTTGCAGATGAAGATTAGTGTCGCACCGTCGTCTCTAGAAGGCACGGTGAGAGCCATCATCGCGCCCAAGGCCTTCCGCGTCAAGTTCAGCCCGCGCCCGACCACCCGCACCTGCGCGATCCACGCACCAATGCAACATATCGCATTCACACTAAAACACATACGTTTGTTTTAGTTACATAACAGCGACGAGTTTGTACATCAGTCATGAGTACAAAACTCGTCGCTAATGACTAGTGACAAGTAGTTACTCGTGCGCTTACGCTAAATTAGATATTTATGTTAGCTAAAATCGCTAAAGCGATATCTCAATCAAAAGATGCAGCTCAATGTGATCTCGCAGCAAGCTGCCTAAACTTATTATTCTACTGTTTATAATTTTATTAAAGCACAACATGCTAACTAAGCTAATATTCGACAGCGGCATGCGAGTGAGTGGTTTCGATGGTTTTGTCGCTCAGCTATTTGAACTACTACATTAACAAATCGAATGGTTCTCACAGTAAAAGAATCTCAATTTCTGATCACGTGTGTTAAGAACTTACTTTTTTTTTTCTTATACAGGGCGTATTTGACATCGTAACGCAAACTTCGGGAAAAGGCTACACCTCATGCCACTAACCAAATTGTGGAAGTCATTAATCTCGCTAATGAACGGTTACAGAAATTGACATTTTCGAGCGCGCAATGTATTGTGAACAACGCGATCTAAACGCGTGAGAGCGTTGCACGCAATACATACCTCACGTCTTGCACACACACAGCGGTACACAGGTCTGGGACGCCGCGGCCGGCGACGCGCATGTACTATCGCGCCTAATAGGTACCACATAAAATTATTTAATCACTAGAAATAACTACGGTGCCTACCTGCTGATGGTAGGAACATGTTTATGCAGAATTTAAGAGAAAAAAAGCTGACCTTGGTCGGAGCTTGCTTTCTATCCGCGAATTGTGTTCGAATTTTTATTGCATCTAGGTAGGTTCCTACCGTCTAGCTAGATGGATGGCAACAAGCAAGGTCACCTTGAATAGAACACTGCATTACATCCTTCTGGAACATGCTTAAGATCTTGTTTTTGAAAAGCTTAAGAGAAAAGGAGCCATAAGCTTAGTCTTATAATTAAAATCACGATTCCGATAAGGATTAATTACAAAAAATAAGCTTGTAAGTACATCGAAATCCGAGTACGCAGGTAGCTAATGAACTACGAACTACCTAACTCTCTTTGAATGTACCTACCTCAATACCTACGAATATCAAACCCTCCGCCGACGGCAATACTTTCACATAAAATAATTTTAGTCACTCAAAAATACCTACCTACTATCATGTTTATGCAGAAGTCAAGGAGCCACAAGCTTACGTCTCTTAAATTCACGAACACAATTCCGATAAGGATTGACAACAAAGCCGGCGATGAGCGAGTCAGACTCTCACACAAAGGGTTCCGTACCATAACCATACACAAAAAACACGTTTCTTGTATGCGAGCTCTCTGTAAATTTTATTTTATTATTTGTTGTTATAGCAGAAATAGGGATACCATGCCTGAGATACAGCCCACTGACAGACAGACGGACAGTCGGCTGGACAGCAAAGGCTTAGTAATAGGGTTCCATTGGTTACTCTTCGGGTACGGAATCCAAAAAAGAAGCTTGCAAGTACCTACTTTGAGAACTGATTATGTAAGTATTAACTAGTAACTACCTAACTCACCTTAAGCTCGCTCACCCCTAACCAGATAGGGTTCGAAGTGGCCGCCGCCAGCATGCTCGCAGAGTTTCAGCGTGGTCACGGGGCAGAAACGTTGGGTCCTGGGCACACTCCTCACGCAAAAGAGGCAAACAAATTCACGATGCGATTCCTCATCTCGGCTGCGGAACACTGCGCACTCGGACACAAACACCTTGTCTTTTGTCTTTGACGTACCTAACCCCAAAGAAAAAACCTAATGGGGTCAAGTCTGGTGAGCGAGCTGGCCATGGCTCCCAGCCGAATCTCCCAATCCACCGATTCCCTAATGATTCTGTAAGGCAGCGTCTCACGTGAGGGGGAGCACCATGACGAGCTCCTCACAGTTCCCACGTACATGTTACCGTATTCTTGGGCACTGAAGTTCTCTTTAAGTCCAGATGACATTTTTCAATGAAACACAAAGACACACAAAAACACGCAAGTTCACAGAAAGAAACCAAAACTTGTCTTCTCTAACGTTTCGAAAAATGATTTTTGCAAAAAAAAGCACTCGTTCGCGATCAGCGTCAACAAGGAACTGACAAAAATCCATCACTAAAAATGTTCTTTCGATCTATCCTTTGAGGTCGCCGACAGATGCCTACATTGGACCTACAGTGCCAGGGCCGCGCTTGCGATGATAATAGTATGAAAATTCCTTTTTTTGCTTTTAATTTATTAATGTTTTTTTATCGAATAATTTTGGTATTGTAAAACTGAACTTTTTTTTTAAACCAAACAGAAACAAATTAGGGTCATCAATCGTCATGATTAAGTTTCAACACCCGTGTTGATAGAATTTTGCCGTATTTAAAATTCTATCACATTAATTGTTTCAAAGCGATAAATGGGTATAGCAAGATCCAATTGTAATAAGCATCACATTACTTATTGTAAATTTTATTTATTTAACAATTTATGTACAAACATTGTATCAGAACATAAGAAGGAAACAGAAAACAAAGCATTATTATGGATTGTGAAACGCGCTACTATTAATAGTAAGAAAAAAAAAGATTATTTTCTCGGTCGAGTATCATCATGACTCCACGCTCCAATAAACGCTTATTAAAAAGCGTTTTACCGGTTACACCCAAATACGGCCCTGGTTTCGTCGGCGTTTGTCAAAGGTCAAAGAGCGCGCACTAGGCGTTGCCGCCGCAATAAGAAAATGGGTTTTATCGACACCAAACGAAGTAACCGATTTTCAACCTTAGCCTATTACGTTAATGTTGGAAATCGGCTACTTCGTTTTGCTATGATACGTTTCATTTTCTTTGGAATGCAGTCTTAGGCGGCATGCTTTTAACAAATCATACACGCGTGACACACATGCATACTTGTTAGTGTGTGGGCAGCTACTATGCATTGCGTTGACCTTTCGTTTGTACTTTAGCACAGCTGAGCTGATACCTATTTGTGGTTTTATTTACATTGCTCTTTTTAGTGAAACTAGTTAATTAATTATTTTTTTATTAAAAATCTCATTGCGTTAGGTCAGAATAACGATTATGAGTAGTCTAAAGTAAAAAAAACTCTTGAAAAAACTGGAAAAATGAGAAAAAAGCCGATGAAAATTTCCAACTCTGGGGTGTCCAGAATCATGCCCTGGACCCATGGAAATCGTTTGTGCGTCGATGTCAGATACACCGTGTATAGCAAAGCCGCCAGGGTCCTAGGGCCCAGCGGAAGTTAGCTACCTGCCATTTCCTGGTGTGAGACATAAAACATTCCTGGAGCTCACACGCTACTACGGTGTTTAGTTATTCGCAAGACTCGGAAATCAGCTGACGACCGTTCTTAACGTCTACAAACTCATAAGACAAGCATTCAGAAGGGAAGAATTTACCAGACGTCCCAGCACCCCGCTCATGCACACTTTAAATGGCCTCGGTATCATCAACAACGCAGGCCGCCTCTGGAAGGGCTAGCGCCGCTTTTTGCACGACAAACTGTGGGAATCCGGCATGACTTACACGGGCAACGGCAAAAAAATCATGGAAGGCCGAAATAAAAGCGAGGTTTACTTACGAGGTTTAATTGCCAACCTTCACCGCGCTGAGGAAGCCACCAGCGATGCCAACCCTCTGCTAGCCCTGGGCGGAGAGTCTCCGCATGTCGAATATTGTACCCGTGGCAACCACAAAGGATGCCCATCTCAACGGTTATAGAATACCCGTTAAATCTCAAGTCATTCCTTCCATCGAATGCGTACACATAGACTCCAACCTGTGGGACGAGCCCAACAAGTTCAATCCCAGCCAGTTCATCAACGAGACCGGCAAGATCGAGCGGCCAGTGTTCGGCGTCGGCCGGAAGATGTGCCTGGGAGACGTGCTGGCGCGCATGGAGATGTTCATGTACTTCTCGTGTATGATGCACCAGATTGACTTGCAGATGAAGATTAGTGTCGCACCGTCGTCTCTAGAAGGCACGGTGAGAGCCATCATCGCGCCCAAGGCCTTCCGCGTCAAGTTCAGCCCGCGCCCGACCACCCGCACCTGCGCGATCCACGCACCAATGCAACATATCGCATTCACACTAAAACACATACGTTTGTTTTAGTTACATAACAGCGACGAGTTTGTACATCAGTCATGAGTACAAAACTCGTCGCTAATGACTAGTGACAAGTAGTTACTCGTGCGCTTACGCTAAATTAGATATTTATGTTAGCTAAAATCGCTAAAGCGATATCTCAATCAAAAGATGCAGCTCAATGTGATCTCGCAGCAAGCTGCCTAAACTTATTATTCTACTGTTTATAATTTTATTAAAGCACAACATGCTAACTAAGCTAATATTCGACAGCGGCATGCGAGTGAGTGGTTTCGATGGTTTTGTCGCTCAGCTATTTGAACTACTACATTAACAAATCGAATGGTTCTCACAGTAAAAGAATCTCAATTTCTGATCACGTGTGTTAAGAACTTACTTTTTTTTTTCTTATACAGGGCGTATTTGACATCGTAACGCAAACTTCGGGAAAAGGCTACACCTCATGCCACTAACCAAATTGTGGAAGTCATTAATCTCGCTAATGAACGGTTACAGAAATTGACATTTTCGAGCGCGCAATGTATTGTGAACAACGCGATCTAAACGCGTGAGAGCGTTGCACGCAATACATACCTCACGTCTTGCACACACACAGCGGTACACAGGTCTGGGACGCCGCGGCCGGCGACGCGCATGTACTAACGCGCCTAATAGGTACCACATAAAATTATTTAATCACTAGAAATAACTACGGTGCCTACCTGCTGATGGTAGGAACATGTTTATGCAGAATTTAAGAGAAAAAAAGCTGACCTTGGTCGGAGCTTGCTTTCTATCCGCGAATTGTGTTCGAATTTTTATTGCATCTAGGTAGGTTCCTACCGTCTAGCTAGATGGATGGCAACAAGCAAGGTCACCTTGAATAGAACACTGCATTACATCCTTCTGGAACATGCTTAAGATCTTGTTTTTGAAAAGCTTAAGAGAAAAGGAGCCATAAGCTTAGTCTTATAATTAAAATCACGATTCCGATAAGGATTAATTACAAAAAATAAGCTTGTAAGTACATCGAAATCCGAGTACGCAGGTAGCTAATGAACTACGAACTACCTAACTCTCTTTGAATGTACCTACCTCAATACCTACGAATATCAAACCCTCCGCCGACGGCAATACTTTCACATAAAATAATTTTAGTCACTCAAAAATACCTACCTACTATCATGTTTATGCAGAAGTCAAGGAGCCACAAGCTTACGTCTCTTAAATTCACGAACACAATTCCGATAAGGATTGACAACAAAGCCGGCGATGAGCGAGTCAGACTCTCACACAAAGGGTTCCGTACCATAACCATACACAAAAAACACGTTTCTTGTATGCGAGCTCTCTGTAAATTTTATTTTATTATTTGTTGTTATAGCAGAAATAGGGATACCATGCCTGAGATACAGCCCACTGACAGACAGACGGACAGTCGGCTGGACAGCAAAGGCTTAGTAATAGGGTTCCATTGGTTACTCTTCGGGTACGGAATCCAAAAAAGAAGCTTGCAAGTACCTACTTTGAGAACTGATTATGTAAGTATTAACTAGTAACTACCTAACTCACCTTAAGCTCGCTCACCCCTAACCAGATAGGGTTCGAAGTGGCCGCCGCCAGCATGCTCGCAGAGTTTCAGCGTGGTCACGGGGCAGAAACGTTGGGTCCTGGGCACACTCCTCACGCAAAAGAGGCAAACAAATTCACGATGCGATTCCTCATCTCGGCTGCGGAACACTGCGCACTCGGACACAAACACCTTGTCTTTTGTCTTTGACGTACCTAACCCCAAAGAAAAAACCTAATGGGGTCAAGTCTGGTGAGCGAGCTGGCCATGGCTCCCAGCCGAATCTCCCAATCCACCGATTCCCTAATGATTCTGTAAGGCAGCGTCTCACGTGAGGGGGAGCACCATGACGAGCTCCTCACAGTTCCCACGTACATGTTACCGTATTCTTGGGCACTGAAGTTCTCTTTAAGTCCAGATGACATTTTTCAATGAAACACAAAGACACACAAAAACACGCAAGTTCACAGAAAGAAACCAAAACTTGTCTTCTCTAACGTTTCGAAAAATGATTTTTGCAAAAAAAAGCACTCGTTCGCGATCAGCGTCAACAAGGAACTGACAAAAATCCATCACTAAAAATGTTCTTTCGATCTATCCTTTGAGGTCGCCGACAGATGCCTACATTGGACCTACAGTGCCAGGGCCGCGCTTGCGATGATAATAGTATGAAAATTCCTTTTTTTGCTTTTAATTTATTAATGTTTTTTTATCGAATAATTTTGGTATTGTAAAACTGAACTTTTTTTTTAAACCAAACAGAAACAAATTAGGGTCATCAATCGTCATGATTAAGTTTCAACACCCGTGTTGATAGAATTTTGCCGTATTTAAAATTCTATCACATTAATTGTTTCAAAGCGATAAATGGGTATAGCAAGATCCAATTGTAATAAGCATCACATTACTTATTGTAAATTTTATTTATTTAACAATTTATGTACAAACATTGTATCAGAACATAAGAAGGAAACAGAAAACAAAGCATTATTATGGATTGTGAAACGCGCTACTATTAATAGTAAGAAAAAAAAAGATTATTTTCTCGGTCGAGTATCATCATGACTCCACGCTCCAATAAACGCTTATTAAAAAGCGTTTTACCGGTTACACCCAAATACGGCCCTGGTTTCGTCGGCGTTTGTCAAAGGTCAAAGAGCGCGCACTACGCGTTGCCGCCGCAATAAGAAAATGGGTTTTATCGACACCAAACGAAGTAACCGATTTTCAACCTTAGCCTATTACGTTAATGTTGGAAATCGGCTACTTCGTTTTGCTATGATACGTTTCATTTTCTTTGGAATGCAGTCTTAGGCGGCATGCTTTTAACAAATCATACACGCGTGACACACATGCATACTTGTTAGTGTGTGGGCAGCTACTATGCATTGCGTTGACCTTTCGTTTGTACTTTAGCACAGCTGAGCTAATACCTATTTGTGGTTTTATTTACATTGCTCTTTTTAGTGAAACTAGTTAATTAATTATTTTTTTATTAAAAATCTCATTGCGTTAGGTCAGAATAACGATTATGAGTAGTCTAAAGTAAAAAAAACTCTTGAAAAAACTGGAAAAATGAGAAAAAAGCCGATGAAAATTTCCAACTCTGGGGTGTCCAGAATCATGCCCTGGACCCATGGAAATCGTTTGTGCGTCGATGTCAGATACACCGTTTATAGCAAAGCCGCCAGGGTCCTAGGGCCCAGCGGAAGTTAGCTACCTGCCATTTCCTGGTGTGAGACATAAAACATTCCTGGAGCTCACACGCTACTACGGTGTTTAGTTATTCGCAAGACTCGGAAATCAGCTGACGACCGTTCTTAACGTCTACAAACTCATAAGACAAGCATTCAGAAGGGAAGAATTTACCAGACGTCCCAGCACCCCGCTCATGCACACTTTAAATGGCCTCGGTATCATCAACAACGCAGGCCGCCTCTGGAAGGGCTAGCGCCGCTTTTTGCACGACAAACTGTGGGAATCCGGCATGACTTACACGGGCAACGGCAAAAAAATCATGGAAGGCCGAAATAAAAGCGAGGTTTACTTACGAGGTTTAATTGCCAACCTTCACCGCGCTGAGGAAGCCACCAGCGATGCCAACCCTCTGCTAGCCCTGGGCGGAGAGTCTCCGCATGTCGAATATTGTACCCGTGGCAACCACAAAGGATGCCCATCTCAACGGTTATAGAATACCCGTTAAATCTCAAGTCATTCCTTCCATCGAATGCGTACACATAGACTCCAACCTGTGGGACGAGCCCAACAAGTTCAATCCCAGCCAGTTCATCAACGAGACCGGCAAGATCGAGCGGCCAGTGTTCGGCGTCGGCCGGAAGATGTGCCTGGGAGACGTGCTGGCGCGCATGGAGATGTTCATGTACTTCTCGTGTATGATGCACCAGATTGACTTGCAGATGAAGATTAGTGTCGCACCGTCGTCTCTAGAAGGCACGGTGAGAGCCATCATCGCGCCCAAGGCCTTCCGCGTCAAGTTCAGCCCGCGCCCGACCACCCGCACCTGCGCGATCCACGCACCAATGCAACATATCGCATTCACACTAAAACACATACGTTTGTTTTAGTTACATAACAGCGACGAGTTTGTACATCAGTCATGAGTACAAAACTCGTCGCTAATGACTAGTGACAAGTAGTTACTCGTGCGCTTACGCTAAATTAGATATTTATGTTAGCTAAAATCGCTAAAGCGATATCTCAATCAAAAGATGCAGCTCAATGTGATCTCGCAGCAAGCTGCCTAAACTTATTATTCTACTGTTTATAATTTTATTAAAGCACAACATGCTAACTAAGCTAATATTCGACAGCGGCATGCGAGTGAGTGGTTTCGATGGTTTTGTCGCTCAGCTATTTGAACTACTACATTAACAAATCGAATGGTTCTCACAGTAAAAGAATCTCAATTTCTGATCACGTGTGTTAAGAACTTACTTTTTTTTTTTCTTATATAGCAAAGCCGCCAGGGTCCTAGGGCCCAGCGGAAGTTAGCTACCTGCCATTTCCTGGTGTGAGACATAAAACATTCCTGGAGCTCACACGCTACTACGGTGTTTAGTTATTCGCAAGACTCGGAAATCAGCTGACGACCGTTCTTAACGTCTACAAACTCATAAGACAAGCATTCAGAAGGGAAGAATTTACCAGACGTCCCAGCACCCCGCTCATGCACACTTTAAATGGCCTCGGTATCATCAACAACGCAGGCCGCCTCTGGAAGGGCTAGCGCCGCTTTTTGCACGACAAAATGTGGGAATCCGGCATGACTTACACGGGAAACGGCAAAAAAATCATGGAAGGCCGAAATAAAAGCGAGGTTTACTTACGAGGTTTAATTGCCAACCTTCACCGCGCTGAGGAAGCCACCAGCGATGCCAACCCTCTGCTAGCCCTGGGCGGAGAGTCTCCGCATGTCGAATATTGTACCCGTGGCAACCACAAAAGATGCCCATCTCAACGGTTATAGAATACCCGTTAAATCTCAAGTCATTCCTTCCATCGAATGCGTACACATAGACTCCAACCTGTGGGACGAGCCCAACAAGTTCAATCCCAGCCAGTTCATCAACGAGACCGGCAAGATCGAGCGGCCAGTGTTCGGCGTCGGCCGGAAGATGTGCCTGGGAGACGTGCTGGCGCGCATGGAGATGTTCATGTACTTCTCGTGTATGATGCACCAGATTGACTTGCAGATGAAGATTAGTGTCGCACCGTCGTCTCTAGAAGGCACGGTGAGAGCCATCATCGCGCCCAAGGCCTTCCGCGAGTTCAGCCCGCGCCCGACCACACCTGCGCGATCCACGCAACAATGCAACATATCGCATTCACACTAAAACACATACGTTTGTTTTAGTTACATAGCAGCGACGAGTTTGTACATCAGTCATGAGTACAAAACTCGTCGCTAATGACTAGTGACAAGTAGTTACTCGTGCGCTTACGCTAAATTAGATATTTATGTTAGCTAAAATCGCTAAAGCGATATCTCAATCAAAAGATGCAGCTCAATGTGATCTCGCAGCAAGCTGCCTAAACTTATTATTCTACTGTTTATAATTTTATTAAAGCACAACATGCTAACTAAGCTAATATTCGACAGCGGCATGCGAGTGAGTGGTTTCGATGGTTTTGTCGCTCAGCTATTTGAACTACTACATTAACAAATCGAATGGTTCTCACAGTAAAAGAATCTCAATTTCTGATCACGTGTGTTAAGAACTTACTTTTTTTTTTCTTATATAGCAAAGCCGCCAGGGTCCTAGGGCCCAGCGGAAGTTAGCTACCTGCCATTTCCTGGTGTGAGACATAAAACATTCCTGGAGCTCACACGCTACTACGGTGTTTAGTTATTCGCAAGACTCGGAAATCAGCTGACGACCGTTCTTAACGTCTACAAACTCATAAGACAAGCATTCAGAAGGGAAGAATTTACCAGACGTCCCAGCACCCCGCTCATGCACACTTTAAATGGCCTCGGTATCATCAACAACGCAGGCCGCCTCTGGAAGGGCTAGCGCCGCTTTTTGCACGACAAACTGTGGGAATCCGGCATGACTTACACGGGAAACGGCAAAAAAATCATGGAAGGCCGAAATAAAAGCGAGGTTTACTTACGAGGTTTAATTGCCAACCTTCACCGCGCTGAGGAAGCCACCAGCGATGCCAACCCTCTGCTAGCCCTGGGCGGAGAGTCTCCGCATGTCGAATATTGTACCCGTGGCAACCACAAAGGATGCCCATCTCAACGGTTATAGAATACCCGTTAAATCTCAAGTCATTCCTTCCATCGAATGCGTACACATAGACTCCAACCTGTGGGACGAGCCCAACAAGTTCAATCCCAGCCAGTTCATCAACGAGACCGGCAAGATCGAGCGGCCAGTGTTCGGCGTCGGCCGGAAGATGTGCCTGGGAGACGTGCTGGCGCGCATGGAGATGTTCATGTACTTCTCGTGTATGATGCACCAGATTGACTTGCAGATGAAGATTAGTGTCGCACCGTCGTCTCTAGAAGGCACGGTGAGAGCCATCATCGCGCCCAAGGCCTTCCGCGTCAAGTTCAGCCCGCGCCCGACCACCCGCACCTGCGCGATCCACGCACCAATGCAACATATCGCATTCACACTAAAACACATACGTTTGTTTTAGTTACATAACAGCGACGAGTTTGTACATCAGTCATGAGTACAAAACTCGTCGCTAATGACTAGTGACAAGTAGTTACTCGTGCGCTTACGCTAAATTAGATATTTATGTTAGCTAAAATCGCTAAAGCGATATCTCAATCAAAAGATGCAGCTCAATGTGATCTCGCAGCAAGCTGCCTAAACTTATTATTCTACTGTTTATAATTTTATTAAAGCACAACATGCTAACTAAGCTAATATTCGACAGCGGCATGCGAGTGAGTGGTTTCGATGGTTTTGTCGCTCAGCTATTTGAACTACTACATTAACAAATCGAATGGTTCTCACAGTAAAAGAATCTCAATTTCTGATCACGTGTGTTAAGAACTTACTTTTTTTTTTCTTATATAGCAAAGCCGCCAGGGTCCTAGGGCCCAGCGGAAGTTGGCTACCTGCCATTTCCTGGTGTGAGACATAAAACATTCCTGGAGCTCACACGCTACTACGGTGTTTAGTTATTCGCAAGACTCGGAAATCAGCTGACGACCGTTCTTAACGTCTACAAACTCATAAGACAAGCATTCAGAAGGGAAGAATTTACCAGACGTCCCAGCACCCCGCTCATGCACACTTTAAATGGCCTCGGTATCATCAACAACGCAGGCCGCCTCTGGAAGGGCTAGCGCCGCTTTTTGCACGACAAACTGTGGGAATCCGGCATGACTTACACGGGAAACGGCAAAAAAATCATGGAAGGCCGAAATAAAAGCGAGGTTTACGGGCTAATTGCCAACCTTCACCGCGCTGAGGAAGCAACCAGCGATGCCAACCCTCTGCTAGCCCTGGGCGGAGAGTCTCCGCATGTCGAATATTGTACCCGTGGCAACCACAAAGGATGCCCATCTCAACGGTTATAGAATACCCGTTAAATCTCAAGTCATTCCTTCCATCGAATGCGTACACATAGACTCCAACCTGTGGGACGAGCCCAACAAGTTCAATCCCAGCCAGTTCATCAACGAGACCGGCAAGATCGAGCGGCCAGTGTTCGGCGTCGGCCGGAAGATGTGCCTGGGAGACGTGCTGGCGCGCATGGAGATGTTCATGTACTTCTCGTGTATGATGCACCAGATTGACTTGCAGATGAAGATTAGTGTCGCACCGTCGTCTCTAGAAGGCACGGTGAGTGCCATCATCGCGCCCAAGGCCTTCCGTGTCAAGTTCAGCCCGCGCCCGACCACCCGCACCTGCGCGATCCACGCACCAATGCAACATATCGCATTCACACTAAAACACATACGTTTGTTTTAGTTACATAGCAGCGACGAGTTTGTACATCAGTCATGAGTACAAAACTCGTCGCTAATGACTAGTGACAAGTAGTTACTCGTGCGCTTACGCTAAATTAGATATTTATGTTAGCTAAAATCGCTAAAGCGATATCTCAATCAAAAGATGCAGCTCAATGTGATCTCGCAGCAAGCTGCCTAAACTTATTATTCTACTGTTTATAATTTTATTTAAGCACAACATGCTAACTAAGCTAATATTCGACAGCGGCATGCGAGTGAGTGGTTTCGATGGTTTTGTCGCTCAGCTATTTGAACTACTACATTAACAAATCGAATGGTTCTCACAGTAAAAGAATCTCAATTTCTGATCACGTGTGTTAAGAACTTACTTTTTTTTTTCTTATATAGCAAAGCCGCCAGGGTCTTAGGGCCCAGCAGAAGTTGGCTACCTGCCATTTCCTGGTGTGAGACATAAAACATTCCTGGAGCTCACACGCTACTACGGTGTTTAGTTATTCGTAAGACTCGGAAATCAGCTGACGACCGTTCTTAACGTCTACAAACTCATAAGACAAGCATTCAGAAGGGAAGAATTTACCAGACGTCCCAGCACCCCGCTCATGCACACTTTAAATGGCCTCGGTATCATCAACAACGCAGGTCACCTCTGGAAGGGCTAGCGCCGCTTTTTGCACGACAAACTGTGGGAATCCGGCATGACTTACACGGGAAACGGCAAAAAAATCATGGAAGGCCGAAATAAAAGCGAGGTTTACTTACGAGGTTTAATTGCCAACCTTCACCGCGCTGAGGAAGCCACCAGCGATGCCAACCCTCTGCTAGCCCTGGGCGGAGAGTCTCCGCATGTCGAATATTGTACCCGTGGCAACCACAAAGGATGCCCATCTCAACGGTTATAGAATACCCGTTAAATCTCAAGTCATTCCTTCCATCGAATGCGTACACATAGACTCCAACCTGTGGGACGAGCCCAACAAGTTCAATCCCAGCCAGTTCATCAACGAGACCGGCAAGATCGAGCGGCCAGTGTTCGGCGTCGGCCGGAAGATGTGCCTGGGAGACGTGCTGGCGCGCATGGAGATGTTCATGTACTTCTCGTGTATGATGCACCAGATTGACTTGCAGATGAAGATTAGTGTCGCACCGTCGTCTCTAGAAGGCACGGTGAGAGCCATCATCGCGCCCAAGGCCTTCCGCGTCAAGTTCAGCCCGCGCCCGACCACCCGCACCTGCGCGATCCACGCACCAATGCAACATATCGCATTCACACTAAAACACATACGTTTGTTTTAGTTACATAACAGCGACGAGTTTGTACATCAGTCATGAGTACAAAACTCGTCGCTAATGACTAGTGACAAGTAGTTACTCGTGCGCTTACGCTAAATTAGATATTTATGTTAGCTAAAATCGCTAAAGCGATATCTCAATCAAAAGATGCAGCTCAATGTGATCTCGCAGCAAGCTGCCTAAACTTATTATTCTACTGTTTATAATTTTATTAAAGCACAACATGCTAACTAAGCTAATATTCGACAGCGGCATGCGAGTGAGTGGTTTCGATGGTTTTGTCGCTCAGCTATTTGAACTACTACATTAACAAATCGAATGGTTCTCACAGTAAAAGAATCTCAATTTCTGATCACGTGTGTTAAGAACTTACTTTTTTTTTTCTTATATAGCAAAGCCGCCAGGGTCCTAGGGCCCAGCGGAAGTTGGCTACCTGCCATTTCCTGGTGTGAGACATAAAACATTCCTGGAGCTCACACGCTACTACGGTGTTTAGTTATTCGCAAGACTCGGAAATCAGCTGACGACCGTTCTTAACGTCTACAAACTCATAAGACAAGCATTCAGAAGGGAAGAATTTACCAGACGTCCCAGCACCCCGCTCATGCACACTTTAAATGGCCTCGGTATCATCAACAACGCAGGCCGCCTCTGGAAGGGCTAGCGCCGCTTTTTGCACGACAAAATGTGGGAATCCGGCATGACTTACACGGGAAACGGCAAAAAAATCATGGAAGGCCGAAATAAAAGCGAGGTTTACTTACGAGGTTTAATTGCCAACCTTCACCGCGCTGAGGAAGCCACCAGCGATGCCAACCCTCTGCTAGCCCTGGGCGGAGAGTCTCCGCATGTCGAATATTGTACCCGTGGCAACCACAAAGGATGCCCATCTCAACGGTTATAGAATACCCGTTAAATCTCAAGTCATTCCTTCCATCGAATGCGTACACATAGACTCCAACCTGTGGGACGAGCCCAACAAGTTCAATCCCAGCCAGTTCATCAACGAGACCGGCAAGATCGAGCGGCCAGTGTTCGGCGTCGGCCGGAAGATGTGCCTGGGAGACGTGCTGGCGCGCATGGAGATGTTCATGTACTTCTCGTGTATGATGCACCAGATTGACTTGCAGATGAAGATTAGTGTCGCACCGTCGTCTCTAGAAGGCACGGTGAGAGCCATCATCGCGCCCAAGGCCTTCCGCGTCAAGTTCAGCCCGCGCCCGACCACCCGCACCTGCGCGATCCACGCACCAATGCAACATATCGCATTCACACTAAAACACATACGTTTGTTTTAGTTACATAGCAGCGACGAGTTTGTACATCAGTCATGAGTACAAAACTCGTCGCTAATGACTAGTGACAAGTAGTTACTCGTGCGCTTACGCTAAATTAGATATTTATGTTAGCTAAAATCGCTAAAGCGATATCTCAATCAAAAGATGCAGCTCAATGTGATCTCGCAGCAAGCTGCCTAAACTTATTATTCTACTGTTTATAATTTTATTAAAGCACAACATGCTAACTAAGCTAATATTCGACAGCGGCATGCGAGTGAGTGGTTTCGATGGTTTTGTCGCTCAGCTATTTGAACTACTACATTAACAAATCGAATGGTTCTCACAGTAAAAGAATCTCAATTTCTGATCACGTGTGTTAAGAACTTACTTTTTTTTTCTTATATAGCAAAGCCGCCAGGGTCCTAGGGCCCAGCGGAAGTTGGCTACCTGCCATTTCCTGGTGTGAGACATAAAACATTCCTGGAGCTCACACGCTACTACGGTGTTTAGTTATTCGCAAGACTCGGAAATCAGCTGACGACCGTTCTTAGCGTCTACAAACTCATAAGACAAGCATTCAGAAGGGAAGAATTTACCAGACGTCCCAGCACCCCGCTCATGCACACTTTAAATGGCCTCGGTATCATCAACAACGCAGGCCGCCTCTGGAAGGGCTAGCGCCGCTTTTTGCACGACAAAATGTGGGAATCCGGCATGACTTACACGGGAAACGGCAAAAAAATCATGGAAGGCCGAAATAAAAGCGAGGTTTACTTACGAGGTTTAATTGCCAACCTTCACCGCGCTGAGGAAGCCACCAGCGATGCCAACCCTCTGCTAGCCCTGGGCGGAGAGTCTCCGCATGTCGAATATTGTACCCGTGGCAACCACAAAGGATGCCCATCTCAACGGTTATAGAATACCCGTTAAATCTCAAGTCATTCCTTCCATCGAATGCGTACACATAGACTCCAACCTGTGGGACGAGCCCAACAAGTTCAATCCCAGCCAGTTCATCAACGAGACCGGCAAGATCGAGCGGCCAGTGTTCGGCGTCGGCCGGAAGATGTGCCTGGGAGACGTGCTGGCGCGCATGGAGATGTTCATGTACTTCTCGTGTATGATGCACCAGATTGACTTGCAGATGAAGATTAGTGTCGCACCGTCGTCTCTAGAAGGCACGGTGAGAGCCATCATCGCGCCCAAGGCCTTCCGCGTCAAGTTCAGCCCGCGCCCGACCACCCGCACCTGCGCGATCCACGCACCAATGCAACATATCGCATTCACACTAAAACACATACGTTTGTTTTAGTTACATAGCAGCGACGAGTTTGTACATCAGTCATGAGTACAAAACTCGTCGCTAATGACTAGTGACAAGTAGTTACTCGTGCGCTTACGCTAAATTAGATATTTATGTTAGCTAAAATCGCTAAAGCGATATCTCAATCAAAAGATGCAGCTCAATGTGATCTCGCAGCAAGCTGCCTAAACTTATTATTCTACTGTTTATAATTTTATTAAAGCACAACATGCTAACTAAGCTAATATTCGACAGCGGCATGCGAGTGAGTGGTTTCGATGGTTTTGTCGCTCAGCTATTTGAACTACTACATTAACAAATCGAATGGTTCTCACAGTAAAAGAATCTCAATTTCTGATCACGTGTGTTAAGAACTTACTTTTTTTTTTCTTATATAGCAAAGCCGCCAGGGTCCTAGGGCCCAGCGGAAGTTGGCTACCTGCCATTTCCTGGTGTGAGACATAAAACATTCCTGGAGCTCACACGCTACTACGGTGTTTAGTTATTCGCAAGACTCGGAAATCAGCTGACGACCGTTCTTAACTTCTACAAACTCATAAGACAAGCATTCAGAAGGGAAGAATTTACCAGACGTCCCAGCACCCCGCTCATGCACACTTTAAATGGCCTCGGTATCATCAACAACGCAGGCCGCCTCTGGAAGGGCTAGCGCCGCTTTTTGCACGACAAACTGTGGGAATCCGGCATGACTTACACGGGAAACGGCAAAAAAATCATGGAAGGCCGAAATAAAAGCGAGGTTTACTTACGAGGTTTAATTGCCAACCTTCACCGCGCTGAGGAAGCCACCAGCGATGCCAACCCTCTGCTAGCCCTGGGCGGAGAGTCTCCGCATGTCGAATATTGTACCCGTGGCAACCACAAAGGATGCCCATCTCAACGGTTATAGAATACCCGTTAAATCTCAAGTCATTCCTTCCATCGAATGCGTACACATAGACTCCAACCTGTGGGACGAGCCCAACAAGTTCAATCCCAGCCAGTTCATCAACGAGACCGGCAAGATCGAGCGGCCAGTGTTCGGCGTCGGCCGGAAGATGTGCCTGGGAGACGTGCTGGCGCGCATGGAGATGTTCATGTACTTCTCGTGTATGATGCACCAGATTGACTTGCAGATGAAGATTAGTGTCGCACCGTCGTCTCTAGAAGGCACGGTGAGAGCCATCATCGCGCCCAAGGCCTTCCGCGTCAAGTTCAGCCCGCGCCCGACCAGCCGCACCTGCGCGATCCACGCACCAATACAACATATCGCATTCACAATAAAACACATACGTTTGTTTTAGTTACATAACAGCGACGAGTTTGTACATCAGTCATGAGTACAAAACTCGTCGCTAATGACTAGTGACAAGTAGTTACTCGTGCGCTTACGCTAAATTAGATATTAATGTTAGCTAAAATCGCTAAAGCGATATCTCAATCAAAAGATGCAGCTCAATGTGATCTCGCAGCAAGCTGCCTAAACTTATTATTCTACTGTTTATAATTTTATTAAAGCACAACATGCTAACTAAGCTAATATTCGACAGCGGCATGCGAGTGAGTGGTTTCGATGGTTTTGTCGCTCAGCTATTTGAACTACTACATTAACAAATCGAATGGTTCTCACAGTAAAAGAATCTCAATTTCTGATCACGTGTGTTAAGAACTTACTTTTTTTTTTCTTATATAGCAAAGCCGCCAGGGTCCTAGGGCCCAGCGGAAGTTGGCTACCTGCCATTTCCTGGTGTGAGACATAAAACATTCCTGGAGCTCACACGCTACTACGGTGTTTAGTTATTCGCAAGACTCGGAAATCAGCTGACGACCGTTCTTAACGTCTACAAACTCATAAGACAAGCATTCAGAAGGGAAGAATTTACCAGACGTCCCAGCACCCCGCTCATGCACACTTTAAATGGCCTCGGTATCATCAACAACGCAGGCCGCCTCTGGAAGGGCTAGCGCCGCTTTTTGCACGACAAAATGTGGGAATCCGGCATGACTTACACGGGAAACGGCAAAAAAATCATGGAAGGCCGAAATAAAAGCGAGGTTTACTTACGAGGTTTAATTGCCAACCTTCACCGCGCTGAGGAAGCCACCAGCGATGCCAACCCTCTGCTAGCCCTGGGCGGAGAGTCTCCGCATGTCGAATATTGTACCCGTGGCAACCACAAAGGATGCCCATCTCAACGGTTATAGAATACCCGTTAAATCTCAAGTCATTCCTTCCATCGAATGCGTACACATAGACTCCAACCTGTGGGACGAGCCCAACAAGTTCAATCCCAGCCAGTTCATCAACGAGACCGGCAAGATCGAGCGGCCAGTGTTCGGCGTCGGCCGGAAGATGTGCCTGGGAGACGTGCTGGCGCGCATGGAGATGTTCATGTACTTCTCGTGTATGATGCACCAGATTGACTTGCAGATGAAGATTAGTGTCGCACCGTCGTCTCTAGAAGGCACGGTGAGAGCCATCATCGCGCCCAAGGCCTTCCGCGTCAAGTTCAGCCCGCGCCCGACCACCCGCACCTGCGCGATCCACGCACCAATGCAACATATCGCATTCACACTAAAACACATACGTTTGTTTTAGTTACATAGCAGCGACGAGTTTGTACATCAGTCATGAGTACAAAACTCGTCGCTAATGACTAGTGACAAGTAGTTACTCGTGCGCTTACGCTAAATTAGATATTTATGTTAGCTAAAATCGCTAAAGCGATATCTCAATCAAAAGATGCAGCTCAATGTGATCTCGCAGCAAGCTGCCTAAACTTATTATTCTACTGTTTATAATTTTATTAAAGCACAACATGCTAACTAAGCTAATATTCGACAGCGGCATGCGAGTGAGTGGTTTCGATGGTTTTGTCGCTCAGCTATTTGAACTACTACATTAACAAATCGAATGGTTCTCACAGTAAAAGAATCTCAATTTCTGATCACGTGTGTTAAGAACTTACTTTTTTTTTTCTTATATAGCAAAGCCGCCAGGGTCCTAGGGCCCAGCGGAAGTTGGCTACCTGCCATTTCCTGGTGTGAGACATAAAACATTCCTGGAGCTCACACGCTACTACGGTGTTTAGTTATTCGCAAGACTCGGAAATCAGCTGACGACCGTTCTTAGCGTCTACAAACTCATAAGACAAGCATTCAGAAGGGAAGAATTTACCAGACGTCCCAGCACCCCGCTCATGCACACTTTAAATGGCCTCGGTATCATCAACAACGCAGGCCGCCTCTGGAAGGGCTAGCGCCGCTTTTTGCACGACAAAATGTGGGAATCCGGCATGACTTACACGGGAAACGGCAAAAAAATCATGGAAGGCCGAAATAAAAGCGAGGTTTACTTACGAGGTTTAATTGCCAACCTTCACCGCGCTGAGGAAGCCACCAGCGATGCCAACCCTCTGCTAGCCCTGGGCGGAGAGTCTCCGCATGTCGAATATTGTACCCGTGGCAACCACAAAGGATGCCCATCTCAACGGTTATAGAATACCCGTTAAATCTCAAGTCATTCCTTCCATCGAATGCGTACACATAGACTCCAACCTGTGGGACGAGCCCAACAAGTTCAATCCCAGCCAGTTCATCAACGAGACCGGCAAGATCGAGCGGCCAGTGTTCGGCGTCGGCCGGAAGATGTGCCTGGGAGACGTGCTGGCGCGCATGGAGATGTTCATGTACTTCTCGTGTATGATGCACCAGATTGACTTGCAGATGAAGATTAGTGTCGCACCGTCGTCTCTAGAAGGCACGGTGAGAGCCATCATCGCGCCCAAGGCCTTCCGCGTCAAGTTCAGCCCGCGCCCGACCACCCGCACCTGCGCGATCCACGCACCAATGCAACATATCGCATTCACACTAAAACACATACGTTTGTTTTAGTTACATAGCAGCGACGAGTTTGTACATCAGTCATGAGTACAAAACTCGTCGCTAATGACTAGTGACAAGTAGTTACTCGTGCGCTTACGCTAAATTAGATATTTATGTTAGCTAAAATCGCTAAAGCGATATCTCAATCAAAAGATGCAGCTCAATGTGATCTCGCAGCAAGCTGCCTAAACTTATTATTCTACTGTTTATAATTTTATTAAAGCACAACATGCTAACTAAGCTAATATTCGACAGCGGCATGCGAGTGAGTGGTTTCGATGGTTTTGTCGCTCAGCTATTTGAACTACTACATTAACAAATCGAATGGTTCTCACAGTAAAAGAATCTCAATTTCTGATCACGTGTGTTAAGAACTTACTTTTTTTTTTCTTATATAGCAAAGCCGCCAGGGTCCTAGGGCCCAGCGGAAGTTGGCTACCTGCCATTTCCTGGTGTGAGACATAAAACATTCCTGGAGCTCACACGCTACTACGGTGTTTAGTTATTCGCAAGACTCGGAAATCAGCTGACGACCGTTCTTAACTTCTACAAACTCATAAGACAAGCATTCAGAAGGGAAGAATTTACCAGACGTCCCAGCACCCCGCTCATGCACACTTTAAATGGCCTCGGTATCATCAACAACGCAGGCCGCCTCTGGAAGGGCTAGCGCCGCTTTTTGCACGACAAACTGTGGGAATCCGGCATGACTTACACGGGAAACGGCAAAAAAATCATGGAAGGCCGAAATAAAAGCAAGGTTTACTTACGAGGTTTAATTGCCAACCTTCACCGCGCTGAGGAAGCCACCAGCGATGCCAACCCTCTGCTAGCCCTGGGCGGAGAGTCTCCGCATGTCGAATATTGTACCCGTGGCAACCACAAAGGATGCCCATCTCAACGGTTATAGAATACCCGTTAAATCTCAAGTCATTCCTTCCATCGAATGCGTACACATAGACTCCAACCTGTGGGACGAGCCCAACAAGTTCAATCCCAGCCAGTTCATCAACGAGACCGGCAAGATCGAGCGGCCAGTGTTCGGCGTCGGCCGGAAGATGTGCCTGGGAGACGTGCTGGCGCGCATGGAGATGTTCATGTACTTCTCGTGTATGATGCACCAGATTGACTTGCAGATGAAGATTAGTGTCGCACCGTCGTCTCTAGAAGGCACGGTGAGAGCCATCATCGCGCCCAAGGCCTTCCGCGTCAAGTTCAGCCCGCGCCCGACCACCCGCACCTGCGCGATCCACGCACCAATGCAACATATCGCATTCACACTAAAACACATACGTTTGTTTTAGTTACATAGCAGCGACGAGTTTGTACATCAGTCATGAGTACAAAACTCGTCGCTAATGACTAGTGACAAGTAGTTACTCGTGCGCTTACGCTAAATTAGATATTTATGTTAGCTAAAATCGCTAAAGCGATATCTCAATCAAAAGATGCAGCTCAATGTGATCTCGCAGCAAGCTGCCTAAACTTATTATTCTACTGTTTATAATTTTATTAAAGCACAACATGCTAACTAAGCTAATATTCGACAGCGGCATGCGAGTGAGTGGTTTCGATGGTTTTGTCGCTCAGCTATTTGAACTACTACATTAACAAATCGAATGGTTCTCACAGTAAAAGAATCTCAATTTCTGATCACGTGTGTTAAGAACTTACTTTTTTTTTTCTTATATAGCAAAGCCGCCAGGGTCCTAGGGCCCAGCGGAAGTTGGCTACCTGCCATTTCCTGGTGTGAGACATAAAACATTCCTGGAGCTCACACGCTACTACGGTGTTTAGTTATTCGCAAGACTCGGAAATCAGCTGACGACCGTTCTTAACTTCTACAAACTCATAAGACAAGCATTCAGAAGGGAAGAATTTACCAGACGTCCCAGCACCCCGCTCATGCACACTTTAAATGGCCTCGGTATCATCAACAACGCAGGCCGCCTCTGGAAGGGCTAGCGCCGCTTTTTGCACGACAAACTGTGGGAATCCGGCATGACTTACACGGGAAACGGCAAAAAAATCATGGAAGGCCGAAATAAAAGCGAGGTTTACTTACGAGGTTTAATTGCCAACCTTCACCGCGCTGAGGAAGCCACCAGCGATGCCAACCCTCTGCTAGCCCTGGGCGGAGAGTCTCCGCATGTCGAATATTGTACCCGTGGCAACCACAAAGGATGCCCATCTCAACGGTTATAGAATACCCGTTAAATCTCAAGTCATTCCTTCCATCGAATGCGTACACATAGACTCCAACCTGTGGGACGAGCCCAACAAGTTCAATCCCAGCCAGTTCATCAACGAGACCGGCAAGATCGAGCGGCCAGTGTTCGGCGTCGGCCGGAAGATGTGCCTGGGAGACGTGCTGGCGCGCATGGAGATGTTCATGTACTTCTCGTGTATGATGCACCAGATTGACTTGCAGATGAAGATTAGTGTCGCACCGTCGTCTCTAGAAGGCACGGTGAGAGCCATCATCGCGCCCAAGGCCTTCCGCGTCAAGTTCAGCCCGCGCCCGACCAGCCGCACCTGCGCGATCCACGCACCAATACAACATATCGCATTCACACTAAAACACATACGTTTGTTTTAGTTACATAACAGCGACGAGTTTGTACATCAGTCATGAGTACAAAACTCGTCGCTAATGACTAGTGACAAGTAGTTACTCGTGCGCTTACGCTAAATTAGATATTTATGTTAGCTAAAATCGCTAAAGCGATATCTCAATCAAAAGATGCAGCTCAATGTGATCTCGCAGCAAGCTGCCTAAACTTATTATTCTACTGTTTATAATTTTATTAAAGCACAACATGCTAACTAAGCTAATATTCGACAGCGGCATGCGAGTGAGTGGTTTCGATGGTTTTGTCGCTCAGCTATTTGAACTACTACATTAACAAATCGAATGGTTCTCACAGTAAAAGAATCTCAATTTCTGATCACGTGTGTTAAGAACTTACTTTTTTTTTTTCTTATATAGCAAAGCCGCCAGGGTCCTAGGGCCCAGCGGAAGTTGGCTACCTGCCATTTCCTGGTGTGAGACATAAAACATTCCTGGAGCTCACACGCTACTACGGTGTTTAGTTATTCGCAAGACTCGGAAATCAGCTGACGACCGTTCTTAACGTCTACAAACTCATAAGACAAGCATTCAGAAGGGAAGAATTTACCAGACGTCCCAGCACCCCGCTCATGCACACTTTAAATGGCCTCGGTATCATCAACAACGCAGGCCGCCTCTGGAAGGGCTAGCGCCGCTTTTTGCACGACAAACTGTGGGAATCCGGCATGACTTACACGGGAAACGGCAAAAAAATCATGGAAGGCCGAAATAAAAGCGAGGTTTACTTACGAGGTTTAATTGCCAACCTTCACCGCGCTGAGGAAGCCACCAGCGATGCCAACCCTCTGCTAGCCCTGGGCGGAGAGTCTCCGCATGTCGAATATTGTACCCGTGGCAACCACAAAGGATGCCCATCTCAACGGTTATAGAATACCCGTTAAATCTCAAGTCATTCCTTCCATCGAATGCGTACACATAGACTCCAACCTGTGGGACGAGCCCAACAAGTTCAATCCCAGCCAGTTCATCAACGAGACCGGCAAGATCGAGCGGCCAGTGTTCGGCGTCGGCCGGAAGATGTGCCTGGGAGACGTGCTGGCGCGCATGGAGATGTTCATGTACTTCTCGTGTATGATGCACCAGATTGACTTGCAGATGAAGATTAGTGTCGCACCGTCGTCTCTAGAAGGCACGGTGAGAGCCATCATCGCGCCCAAGGCCTTCCGCGTCAAGTTCAGCCCGCGCCCGACCAGCCGCACCTGCGCGATCCACGCACCAATACAACATATCGCATTCACACTAAAACACATACGTTTGTTTTAGTTACATAACAGCGACGAGTTTGTACATCAGTCATGAGTACAAAACTCGTCGCTAATGACTAGTGACAAGTAGTTACTCGTGCGCTTACGCTAAATTAGATATTTATGTTAGCTAAAATCGCTAAAGCGATATCTCAATCAAAAGATGCAGCTCAATGTGATCTCGCAGCAAGCTGCCTAAACTTATTATTCTACTGTTTATAATTTTATTAAAGCACAACATGCTAACTAAGCTAATATTCGACAGCGGCATGCGAGTGAGTGGTTTCGATGGTTTTGTCGCTCAGCTATTTGAACTACTACATTAACAAATCGAATGGTTCTCACAGTAAAAGAATCTCAATTTCTGATCACGTGTGTTAAGAACTTACTTTTTTTTTTTCTTATATAGCAAAGCCGCCAGGGTCCTAGGGCCCAGCGGAAGTTGGCTACCTGCCATTTCCTGGTGTGAGACATAAAACATTCCTGGAGCTCACACGCTACTACGGTGTTTAGTTATTCGCAAGACTCGGAAATCAGCTGACGACCGTTCTTAACGTCTACAAACTCATAAGACAAGCATTCAGAAGGGAAGAATTTACCAGACGTCCCAGCACCCCGCTCATGCACACTTTAAATGGCCTCGGTATCATCAACAACGCAGGCCGCCTCTGGAAGGGCTAGCGCCGCTTTTTGCACGACAAAATGTGGGAATCCGGCATGACTTACACGGGAAACGGCAAAAAAATCATGGAAGGCCGAAATAAAAGCGAGGTTTACTTACGAGGTTTAATTGCCAACCTTCACCGCGCTGAGGAAGCCACCAGCGATGCCAACCCTCTGCTAGCCCTGGGCGGAGAGTCTCCGCATGTCGAATATTGTACCCGTGGCAACCACAAAGGATGCCCATCTCAACGGTTATAGAATACCCGTTAAATCTCAAGTCATTCCTTCCATCGAATGCGTACACATAGACTCCAACCTGTGGGACGAGCCCAACAAGTTCAATCCCAGCCAGTTCATCAACGAGACCGGCAAGATCGAGCGGCCAGTGTTCGGCGTCGGCCGGAAGATGTGCCTGGGAGACGTGCTGGCGCGCATGGAGATGTTCATGTACTTCTCGTGTATGATGCACCAGATTGACTTGCAGATGAAGATTAGTGTCGCACCGTCGTCTCTAGAAGGCACGGTGAGAGCCATCATCGCGCCCAAGGCCTTCCGCGTCAAGTTCAGCCCGCGCCCGACCACCCGCACCTGCGCGATCCACGCACCAATGCAACATATCGCATTCACACTAAAACACATACGTTTGTTTTAGTTACATAGCAGCGACGAGTTTGTACATCAGTCATGAGTACAAAACTCGTCGCTAATGACTAGTGACAAGTAGTTACTCGTGCGCTTACGCTAAATTAGATATTTATGTTAGCTAAAATCGCTAAAGCGATATCTCAATCAAAAGATGCAGCTCAATGTGATCTCGCAGCAAGCTGCCTAAACTTATTATTCTACTGTTTATAATTTTATTAAAGCACAACATGCTAACTAAGCTAATATTCGACAGCGGCATGCGAGTGAGTGGTTTCGATGGTTTTGTCGCTCAGCTATTTGAACTACTACATTAACAAATCGAATGGTTCTCACAGTAAAAGAATCTCAATTTCTGATCACGTGTGTTAAGAACTTACTTTTTTTTTTCTTATATAGCAAAGCCGCCAGGGTCCTAGGGCCCAGCGGAAGTTGGCTACCTGCCATTTCCTGGTGTGAGACATAAAACATTCCTGGAGCTCACACGCTACTACGGTGTTTAGTTATTCGCAAGACTCGGAAATCAGCTGACGACCGTTCTTAACTTCTACAAACTCATAAGACAAGCATTCAGAAGGGAAGAATTTACCAGACGTCCCAGCACCCCGCTCATGCACACTTTAAATGGCCTCGGTATCATCAACAACGCAGGCCGCCTCTGGAAGGGCTAGCGCCGCTTTTTGCACGACAAACTGTGGGAATCCGGCATGACTTACACGGGAAACGGCAAAAAAATCATGGAAGGCCGAAATAAAAGCAAGGTTTACTTACGAGGTTTAATTGCCAACCTTCACCGCGCTGAGGAAGCCACCAGCGATGCCAACCCTCTGCTAGCCCTGGGCGGAGAGTCTCCGCATGTCGAATATTGTACCCGTGGCAACCACAAAGGATGCCCATCTCAACGGTTATAGAATACCCGTTAAATCTCAAGTCATTCCTTCCATCGAATGCGTACACATAGACTCCAACCTGTGGGACGAGCCCAACAAGTTCAATCCCAGCCAGTTCATCAACGAGACCGGCAAGATCGAGCGGCCAGTGTTCGGCGTCGGCCGGAAGATGTGCCTGGGAGACGTGCTGGCGCGCATGGAGATGTTCATGTACTTCTCGTGTATGATGCACCAGATTGACTTGCAGATGAAGATTAGTGTCGCACCGTCGTCTCTAGAAGGCACGGTGAGAGCCATCATCGCGCCCAAGGCCTTCCGCGTCAAGTTCAGCCCGCGCCCGACCACCCGCACCTGCGCGATCCACGCACCAATGCAACATATCGCATTCACACTAAAACACATACGTTTGTTTTAGTTACATAGCAGCGACGAGTTTGTACATCAGTCATGAGTACAAAACTCGTCGCTAATGACTAGTGACAAGTAGTTACTCGTGCGCTTACGCTAAATTAGATATTTATGTTAGCTAAAATCGCTAAAGCGATATCTCAATCAAAAGATGCAGCTCAATGTGATCTCGCAGCAAGCTGCCTAAACTTATTATTCTACTGTTTATAATTTTATTAAAGCACAACATGCTAACTAAGCTAATATTCGACAGCGGCATGCGAGTGAGTGGTTTCGATGGTTTTGTCGCTCAGCTATTTGAACTACTACATTAACAAATCGAATGGTTCTCACAGTAAAAGAATCTCAATTTCTGATCACGTGTGTTAAGAACTTACTTTTTTTTTTCTTATATAGCAAAGCCGCCAGGGTCCTAGGGCCCAGCGGAAGTTGGCTACCTGCCATTTCCTGGTGTGAGACATAAAACATTCCTGGAGCTCACACGCTACTACGGTGTTTAGTTATTCGCAAGACTCGGAAATCAGCTGACGACCGTTCTTAACTTCTACAAACTCATAAGACAAGCATTCAGAAGGGAAGAATTTACCAGACGTCCCAGCACCCCGCTCATGCACACTTTAAATGGCCTCGGTATCATCAACAACGCAGGCCGCCTCTGGAAGGGCTAGCGCCGCTTTTTGCACGACAAACTGTGGGAATCCGGCATGACTTACACGGGAAACGGCAAAAAAATCATGGAAGGCCGAAATAAAAGCGAGGTTTACTTACGAGGTTTAATTGCCAACCTTCACCGCGCTGAGGAAGCCACCAGCGATGCCAACCCTCTGCTAGCCCTGGGCGGAGAGTCTCCGCATGTCGAATATTGTACCCGTGGCAACCACAAAGGATGCCCATCTCAACGGTTATAGAATACCCGTTAAATCTCAAGTCATTCCTTCCATCGAATGCGTACACATAGACTCCAACCTGTGGGACGAGCCCAACAAGTTCAATCCCAGCCAGTTCATCAACGAGACCGGCAAGATCGAGCGGCCAGTGTTCGGCGTCGGCCGGAAGATGTGCCTGGGAGACGTGCTGGCGCGCATGGAGATGTTCATGTACTTCTCGTGTATGATGCACCAGATTGACTTGCAGATGAAGATTAGTGTCGCACCGTCGTCTCTAGAAGGCACGGTGAGAGCCATCATCGCGCCCAAGGCCTTCCGCGTCAAGTTCAGCCCGCGCCCGACCAGCCGCACCTGCGCGATCCACGCACCAATACAACATATCGCATTCACACTAAAACACATACGTTTGTTTTAGTTACATAACAGCGACGAGTTTGTACATCAGTCATGAGTACAAAACTCGTCGCTAATGACTAGTGACAAGTAGTTACTCGTGCGCTTACGCTAAATTAGATATTTATGTTAGCTAAAATCGCTAAAGCGATATCTCAATCAAAAGATGCAGCTCAATGTGATCTCGCAGCAAGCTGCCTAAACTTATTATTCTACTGTTTATAATTTTATTAAAGCACAACATGCTAACTAAGCTAATATTCGACAGCGGCATGCGAGTGAGTGGTTTCGATGGTTTTGTCGCTCAGCTATTTGAACTACTACATTAACAAATCGAATGGTTCTCACAGTAAAAGAATCTCAATTTCTGATCACGTGTGTTAAGAACTTACTTTTTTTTTTTCTTATATAGCAAAGCCGCCAGGGTCCTAGGGCCCAGCGGAAGTTGGCTACCTGCCATTTCCTGGTGTGAGACATAAAACATTCCTGGAGCTCACACGCTACTACGGTGTTTAGTTATTCGCAAGACTCGGAAATCAGCTGACGACCGTTCTTAACTTCTACAAACTCATAAGACAAGCATTCAGAAGGGAAGAATTTACCAGACGTCCCAGCACCCCGCTCATGCACACTTTAAATGGCCTCGGTATCATCAACAACGCAGGCCGCCTCTGGAAGGGCTAGCGCCGCTTTTTGCACGACAAAATGTGGGAATCCGGCATGACTTACACGGGAAACGGCAAAAAAATCATGGAAGGCCGAAATAAAAGCGAGGTTTACTTACGAGGTTTAATTGCCAACCTTCACCGCGCTGAGGAAGCCACCAGCGATGCCAACCCTCTGCTAGCCCTGGGCGGAGAGTCTCCGCATGTCGAATATTGTACCCGTGGCAACCACAAAGGATGCCCATCTCAACGGTTATAGAATACCCGTTAAATCTCAAGTCATTCCTTCCATCGAATGCGTACACATAGACTCCAACCTGTGGGACGAGCCCAACAAGTTCAATCCCAGCCAGTTCATCAACGAGACCGGCAAGATCGAGCGGCCAGTGTTCGGCGTCGGCCGGAAGATGTGCCTGGGAGACGTGCTGGCGCGCATGGAGATGTTCATGTACTTCTCGTGTATGATGCACCAGATTGACTTGCAGATGAAGATTAGTGTCGCACCGTCGTCTCTAGAAGGCACGGTGAGAGCCATCATCGCGCCCAAGGCCTTCCGCGTCAAGTTCAGCCCGCGCCCGACCACCCGCACCTGCGCGATCCACGCACCAATGCAACATATCGCATTCACACTAAAACACATACGTTTGTTTTAGTTACATAGCAGCGACGAGTTTGTACATCAGTCATGAGTACAAAACTCGTCGCTAATGACTAGTGACAAGTAGTTACTCGTGCGCTTACGCTAAATTAGATATTTATGTTAGCTAAAATCGCTAAAGCGATATCTCAATCAAAAGATGCAGCTCAATGTGATCTCGCAGCAAGCTGCCTAAACTTATTATTCTACTGTTTATAATTTTATTAAAGCACAACATGCTAACTAAGCTAATATTCGACAGCGGCATGCGAGTGAGTGGTTTCGATGGTTTTGTCGCTCAGCTATTTGAACTACTACATTAACAAATCGAATGGTTCTCACAGTAAAAGAATCTCAATTTCTGATCACGTGTGTTAAGAACTTACTTTTTTTTTTCTTATATAGCAAAGCCGCCAGGGTCCTAGGGCCCAGCGGAAGTTGGCTACCTGCCATTTCCTGGTGTGAGACATAAAACATTCCTGGAGCTCACACGCTACTACGGTGTTTAGTTATTCGCAAGACTCGGAAATCAGCTGACGACCGTTCTTAACTTCTACAAACTCATAAGACAAGCATTCAGAAGGGAAGAATTTACCAGACGTCCCAGCACCCCGCTCATGCACACTTTAAATGGCCTCGGTATCATCAACAACGCAGGCCGCCTCTGGAAGGGCTAGCGCCGCTTTTTGCACGACAAACTGTGGGAATCCGGCATGACTTACACGGGAAACGGCAAAAAAATCATGGAAGGCAGAAATAAAAGCAAGGTTTACTTACGAGGTTTAATTGCCAACCTTCACCGCGCTGAGGAAGCCACCAGCGATGCCAACCCTCTGCTAGCCCTGGGCGGAGAGTCTCCGCATGTCGAATATTGTACCCGTGGCAACCACAAAGGATGCCCATCTCAACGGTTATAGAATACCCGTTAAATCTCAAGTCATTCCTTCCATCGAATGCGTACACATAGACTCCAACCTGTGGGACGAGCCCAACAAGTTCAATCCCAGCCAGTTCATCAACGAGACCGGCAAGATCGAGCGGCCAGTGTTCGGCGTCGGCCGGAAGATGTGCCTGGGAGACGTGCTGGCGCGCATGGAGATGTTCATGTACTTCTCGTGTATGATGCACCAGATTGACTTGCAGATGAAGATTAGTGTCGCACCGTCGTCTCTAGAAGGCACGGTGAGAGCCATCATCGCGCCCAAGGCCTTCCGCGTCAAGTTCAGCCCGCGCCCGACCACCCGCACCTGCGCGATCCACGCACCAATGCAACATATCGCATTCACACTAAAACACATACGTTTGTTTTAGTTACATAGCAGCGACGAGTTTGTACATCAGTCATGAGTACAAAACTCGTCGCTAATGACTAGTGACAAGTAGTTACTCGTGCGCTTACGCTAAATTAGATATTTATGTTAGCTAAAATCGCTAAAGCGATATCTCAATCAAAAGATGCAGCTCAATGTGATCTCGCAGCAAGCTGCCTAAACTTATTATTCTACTGTTTATAATTTTATTAAAGCACAACATGCTAACTAAGCTAATATTCGACAGCGGCATGCGAGTGAGTGGTTTCGATGGTTTTGTCGCTCAGCTATTTGAACTACTACATTAACAAATCGAATGGTTCTCACAGTAAAAGAATCTCAATTTCTGATCACGTGTGTTAAGAACTTACTTTTTTTTTTCTTATATAGCAAAGCCGCCAGGGTCCTAGGGCCCAGCGGAAGTTGGCTACCTGCCATTTCCTGGTGTGAGACATAAAACATTCCTGGAGCTCACACGCTACTACGGTGTTTAGTTATTCGCAAGACTCGGAAATCAGCTGACGACCGTTCTTAACTTCTACAAACTCATAAGACAAGCATTCAGAAGGGAAGAATTTACCAGACGTCCCAGCACCCCGCTCATGCACACTTTAAATGGCCTCGGTATCATCAACAACGCAGGCCGCCTCTGGAAGGGCTAGCGCCGCTTTTTGCACGACAAACTGTGGGAATCCGGCATGACTTACACGGGAAACGGCAAAAAAATCATGGAAGGCAGAAATAAAAGCAAGGTTTACTTACGAGGTTTAATTGCCAACCTTCACCGCGCTGAGGAAGCCACCAGCGATGCCAACCCTCTGCTAGCCCTGGGCGGAGAGTCTCCGCATGTCGAATATTGTACCCGTGGCAACCACAAAGGATGCCCATCTCAACGGTTATAGAATACCCGTTAAATCTCAAGTCATTCCTTCCATCGAATGCGTACACATAGACTCCAACCTGTGGGACGAGCCCAACAAGTTCAATCCCAGCCAGTTCATCAACGAGACCGGCAAGATCGAGCGGCCAGTGTTCGGCGTCGGCCGGAAGATGTGCCTGGGAGACGTGCTGGCGCGCATGGAGATGTTCATGTACTTCTCGTGTATGATGCACCAGATTGACTTGCAGATGAAGATTAGTGTCGCACCGTCGTCTCTAGAAGGCACGGTGAGAGCCATCATCGCGCCCAAGGCCTTCCGCGTCAAGTTCAGCCCGCGCCCGACCACCCGCACCTGCGCGATCCACGCACCAATGCAACATATCGCATTCACACTAAAACACATACGTTTGTTTTAGTTACATAGCAGCGACGAGTTTGTACATCAGTCATGAGTACAAAACTCGTCGCTAATGACTAGTGACAAGTAGTTACTCGTGCGCTTACGCTAAATTAGATATTTATGTTAGCTAAAATCGCTAAAGCGATATCTCAATCAAAAGATGCAGCTCAATGTGATCTCGCAGCAAGCTGCCTAAACTTATTATTCTACTGTTTATAATTTTATTAAAGCACAACATGCTAACTAAGCTAATATTCGACAGCGGCATGCGAGTGAGTGGTTTCGATGGTTTTGTCGCTCAGCTATTTGAACTACTACATTAACAAATCGAATGGTTCTCACAGTAAAAGAATCTCAATTTCTGATCACGTGTGTTAAGAACTTACTTTTTTTTTTCTTATATAGCAAAGCCGCCAGGGTCCTAGGGCCCAGCGGAAGTTGGCTACCTGCCATTTCCTGGTGTGAGACATAAAACATTCCTGGAGCTCACACGCTACTACGGTGTTTAGTTATTCGCAAGACTCGGAAATCAGCTGACGACCGTTCTTAACTTCTACAAACTCATAAGACAAGCATTCAGAAGGGAAGAATTTACCAGACGTCCCAGCACCCCGCTCATGCACACTTTAAATGGCCTCGGTATCATCAACAACGCAGGCCGCCTCTGGAAGGGCTAGCGCCGCTTTTTGCACGACAAAATGTGGGAATCCGGCATGACTTACACGGGAAACGGCAAAAAAATCATGGAAGGCCGAAATAAAAGCGAGGTTTACTTACGAGGTTTAATTGCCAACCTTCACCGCGCTGAGGAAGCCACCAGCGATGCCAACCCTCTGCTAGCCCTGGGCGGAGTCTCCGCATGTCGAATATTGTACCCGTGGCAACCACAAAGGATGCCCATCTCAACGGTTATAGAATACCCGTTAAATCTCAAGTCATTCCTTCCATCGAATGCGTACACATAGACTCCAACCTGTGGGACGAGCCCAACAAGTTCAATCCCAGCCAGTTCATCAACGAGACCGGCAAGATCGAGCGGCCAGTGTTCGGCGTCGGCCGGAAGATGTGCCTGGGAGACGTGCTGGCGCGCATGGAGATGTTCATGTACTTCTCGTGTATGATGCACCAGATTGACTTGCAGATGAAGATTAGTGTCGCACCGTCGTCTCTAGAAGGCACGGTGAGAGCCATCATCGCGCCCAAGGCCTTCCGCGTCAAGTTCAGCCCGCGCCCGACCACCCGCACCTGCGCGATCCACGCACCAATGCAACATATCGCATTCACACTAAAACACATACGTTTGTTTTAGTTACATAACAGCGACGAGTTTGTACATCAGTCATGAGTACAAAACTCGTCGCTAATGACTAGTGACAAGTAGTTACTCGTGCGCTTACGCTAAATTAGATATTAATGTTAGCTAAAATCGCTAAAGCGATATCTCAATCAAAAGATGCAGCTCAATGTGATCTCGCAGCAAGCTGCCTAAACTTATTATTCTACTGTTTATAATTTTATTAAAGCACAACATGCTAACTAAGCTAATATTCGACAGCGGCATGCGAGTGAGTGGTTTCGATGGTTTTGTCGCTCAGCTATTTGAACTACTACATTAACAAATCGAATGGTTCTCACAGTAAAAGAATCTCAATTTCTGATCACGTGTGTTAAGAACTTACTTTTTTTTTTCTTATATAGCAAAGCCGCCAGGGTCCTAGGGCCCAGCGGAAGTTGGCTACCTGCCATTTCCTGGTGTGAGACATAAAACATTCCTGGAGCTCACACGCTACTACGGTGTTTAGTTATTCGCAAGACTCGGAAATCAGCTGACGACCGTTCTTAACGTCTACAAACTCATAAGACAAGCATTCAGAAGGGAAGAATTTACCAGACGTCCCAGCACCCCGCTCATGCACACTTTAAATGGCCTCGGTATCATCAACAACGCAGGCCGCCTCTGGAAGGGCTAGCGCCGCTTTTTGCACCACAAACTGTGGGAATCCGGCATGACTTACACGGGAAACGGCAAAAAAATCATGGAAGGCCGAAATAAAAGCGAGGTTTACTTACGAGGTTTAATTGCCAACCTTCACCGCGCTGAGGAAGCAACCAGCGATGCCAACCCTCTGCTAGCCCTGGGCGGAGTGTCTCCGCATGTCGAATATTGTACCCGTGGCAACCACAAAGGATGCCCATCTCAACGGTTATAGAATACCCGTTAAATCTCAAGTCATTCCTTCCATCGAATGCGTACACATAGACTCCAACCTGTGGGACGAGCCCAACAAGTTCAATCCCAGCCAGTTCATCAACGAGACCGGCAAGATCGAGCGGCCAGTGTTCGGCGTCGGCCGGAAGATGTGCCTTGGAGACGTGCTGGCGCGCATGGAGATGTTCATGTACTTCTCGTGTATGATGCACCAGATTGACTTGCAGATGAAGATTAGTGTCGCACCGTCGTCTCTAGAAGGCACGGTGAGAGCCATCATCGCGCCCAAGGCCTTCCGCGTCAAGTTCAGCCCGCGCCCGACCAGCCGCACCTGCGCGATCCACGCACCAATACAACATATCGCATTCACACTAAAACACATACGTTTGTTTTAGTTACATAACAGCGACGAGTTTGTACATCAGTCATGAGTACAAAACTCGTCGCTAATGACTAGTGACAAGTAGTTACTCGTGCGCAGCTCAATGTGATCTCGCAGCAAGCTGCCTAAACTTATTATTCTACTGTTTATAATTTTATTAAAGCACAACATGCTAACTAAGCTAATATTCGACAGCGGCATGCGAGTGAGTGGTTTCGATGGTTTTGTCGCTCAGCTATTTGAACTACTACATTAACAAATCGAATGGTTCTCACAGTAAAAGAATCTCAATTTCTGATCACGTGTGTTAAGAACTTACTTTTTTTTTTCTTATATAGCAAAGCCGCCAGGGTCCTAGGGCCCAGCGGAAGTTGGCTACCTGCCATTTCCTGGTGTGAGACATAAAACATTCCTGGAGCTCACACGCTACTACGGTGTTTAGTTATTCGCAAGACTCGGAAATCAGCTGACGACCGTTCTTAACGTCTACAAACTCATAAGACAAGCATTCAGAAGGGAAGAATTTACCAGACGTCCCAGCACCCCGCTCATGCACACTTTAAATGGCCTCGGTATCATCAACAACGCAGGCCGCCTCTGGAAGGGCTAGCGCCGCTTTTTGCACGACAAAATGTGGGAATCCGGCATGACTTACACGGGAAACGGCAAAAAAATCATGGAAGGCCGAAATAAAAGCGAGGTTTACTTACGAGGTTTAATTGCCAACCTTCACCGCGCTGAGGAAGCCACCAGCGATGCCAACCCTCTGCTAGCCCTGGGCGGAGTCTCCGCATGTCGAATATTGTACCCGTGGCAACCACAAAGGATGCCCATCTCAACGGTTATAGAATACCCGTTAAATCTCAAGTCATTCCTTCCATCGAATGCGTACACATAGACTCCAACCTGTGGGACGAGCCCAACAAGTTCAATCCCAGCCAGTTCATCAACGAGACCGGCAAGATCGAGCGGCCAGTGTTCGGCGTCGGCCGGAAGATGTGCCTGGGAGACGTGCTGGCGCGCATGGAGATGTTCATGTACTTCTCGTGTATGATGCACCAGATTGACTTGCAGATGAAGATTAGTGTCGCACCGTCGTCTCTAGAAGGCACGTTGAGAGCCATCATCGCGCCCAAGGCCTTCCGCGTCAAGTTCAGCCCGCGCCCGACCACCCGCACCTGCGCGATCCACGCACCAATGCAACATATCGCATTCACACTAAAACACATACGTTTGTTTTAGTTACATAACAGCGACGAGTTTGTACATCAGTCATGAGTACAAAACTCGTCGCTAATGACTAGTGACAAGTAGTTACTCGTGCGCTTACGCTAAATTAGATATTAATGTTAGCTAAAATCGCTAAAGCGATATCTCAATCAAAAGATGCAGCTCAATGTGATCTCGCAGCAAGCTGCCTAAACTTATTATTCTACTGTTTATAATTTTATTAAAGCACAACATGCTAACTAAGCTAATATTCGACAGCGGCATGCGAGTGAGTGGTTTCGATGGTTTTGTCGCTCAGCTATTTGAACTACTACATTAACAAATCAAATGGTTCTCACAGTAAAAGAATCTCAATTTCTGATCACGTGTGTTAAGAACTTACTTTTTTTTTTCTTATATAGCAAAGCCGCCAGGGTCCTAGGGCCCAGCGGAAGTTGGCTACCTGCCATTTCCTGGTGTGAGACATAAAACATTCCTGGAGCTCACACGCTACTACGGTGTTTAGTTATTCGCAAGACTCGGAAATCAGCTGACGACCGTTCTTAACGTCTACAAACTCATAAGACAAGCATTCAGAAGGGAAGAATTTACCAGACGTCCCAGCACCCCGCTCATGCACACTTTAAATGGCCTCGGTATCATCAACAACGCAGGCCGCCTCTGGAAGGGCTAGCGCCGCTTTTTGCACCACAAACTGTGGGAATCTGGCATGACTTACACGGGAAACGGCAAAAAAATCATGGAAGGCCGAAATAAAAGCGAGGTTTACTTACGAGGTTTAATTGCCAACCTTCACCGCGCTGAGGAAGCAACCAGCGATGCCAACCCTCTGCTAGCCCTGGGCGGAGTGTCTCCGCATGTCGAATATTGTACCCGTGGCAACCACAAAGGATGCCCATCTCAACGGTTATAGAATACCCGTTAAATCTCAAGTCATTCCTTCCATCGAATGCGTACACATAGACTCCAACCTGTGGGACGAGCCCAACAAGTTCAATCCCAGCCAGTTCATCAACGAGACCGGCAAGATCGAGCGGCCAGTGTTCGGCGTCGGCCGGAAGATGTGCCTTGGAGACGTGCTGGCGCGCATGGAGATGTTCATGTACTTCTCGTGTATGATGCACCAGATTGACTTGCAGATGAAGATTAGTGTCGCACCGTCGTCTCTAGAAGGCACGGTGAGAGCCATCATCGCGCCCAAGGCCTTCCGCGTCAAGTTCAGCCCGCGCCCGACCAGCCGCACCTGCGCGATCCACGCACCAATACAACATATCGCATTCACACTAAAACACATACGTTTGTTTTAGTTACATAACAGCGACGAGTTTGTACATCAGTCATGAGTACAAAACTCGTCGCTAATGACTAGTGACAAGTAGTTACTCGTGCGCTTACGCTAAATTAGATATTTATGTTAGCTAAAATCGCTAAAGCGATATCTCAATCAAAAGATGCAGCTCAATGTGATCTCGCAGCAAGCTGCCTAAACTTATTATTCTACTGTTTATAATTTTATTAAAGCACAACATGCTAACTAAGCTAATATTCGACAGCGGCATGCGAGTGAGTGGTTTCGATGGTTTTGTCGCTCAGCTATTTGAACTACTACATTAACAAATCGAATGGTTCTCACAGTAAAAGAATCTCAATTTCTGATCACGTGTGTTAAGAACTTACTTTTTTTTTTCTTATACAGGGCGTATTTGACATCGTAACGCAAACTTCGGGAAAAGGCTACACCTCATGCCACTAACCAAATTGTGGAAGTCATTAATCTCGCTAATGAACGGTTACAGAAATTGACATTTTCGAGCGCGCAATGTATTGTGAACAACGCGATCTAAACGCGTGAGAGCGTTGCACGCAATACATACCTCACGTCTTGCACACACACAGCGGTACACAGGTCTGGGACGCCGCGGCCGGCGACGCGCATGTACTATCGCGCCTAATAGGTACCACATAAAATTATTTAATCACTAGAAATAACTACGGTGCCTACCTGCTGATGGTAGGAACATGTTTATGCAGAATTTAAGAGAAAAAAAGCTGACCTTGGTCGGAGCTTGCTTTCTATCCGCGAATTGTGTTCGAATTTTTATTGCATCTAGGTAGGTTCCTACCGTCTAGCTAGATGGATGGCAACAAGCAAGGTCACCTTGAATAGAACACTGCATTACATCCTTCTGGAACATGCTTAAGATCTTGTTTTTGAAAAGCTTAAGAGAAAAGGAGCCATAAGCTTAGTCTTATAATTAAAATCACGATTCCGATAAGGATTAATTACAAAAAATAAGCTTGTAAGTACATCGAAATCCGAGTACGCAGGTAGCTAATGAACTACGAACTACCTAACTCTCTTTGAATGTACCTACCTCAATACCTACGAATATCAAACCCTCCGCCGACGGCAATACTTTCACATAAAATAATTTTAGTCACTCAAAAATACCTACCTACTATCATGTTTATGCAGAAGTCAAGGAGCCACAAGCTTACGTCTCTTAAATTCACGAACACAATTCCGATAAGGATTGACAACAAAGCCGGCGATGAGCGAGTCAGACTCTCACACAAAGGGTTCCGTACCATAACCATACACAAAAAACACGTTTCTTGTATGCGAGCTCTCTGTAAATTTTATTTTATTATTTGTTGTTATAGCAGAAATAGGGATACCATGCCTGAGATACAGCCCACTGACAGACAGACGGACAGTCGGCTGGACAGCAAAGGCTTAGTAATAGGGTTCCATTGGTTACTCTTCGGGTACGGAATCCAAAAAAGAAGCTTGCAAGTACCTACTTTGAGAACTGATTATGTAAGTATTAACTAGTAACTACCTAACTCACCTTAAGCTCGCTCACCCCTAACCAGATAGGGTTCGAAGTGGCCGCCGCCAGCATGCTCGCAGAGTTTCAGCGTGGTCACGGGGCAGAAACGTTGGGTCCTGGGCACACTCCTCACGCAAAAGAGGCAAACAAATTCACGATGCGATTCCTCATCTCGGCTGCGGAACACTGCGCACTCGGACACAAACACCTTGTCTTTTGTCTTTGACGTACCTAACCCCAAAGAAAAAACCTAATGGGGTCAAGTCTGGTGAGCGAGCTGGCCATGGCTCCCAGCCGAATCTCCCAATCCACCGATTCCCTAATGATTCTGTAAGGCAGCGTCTCACGTGAGGGGGAGCACCATGACGAGCTCCTCACAGTTCCCACGTACATGTTACCGTATTCTTGGGCACTGAAGTTCTCTTTAAGTCCAGATGACATTTTTCAATGAAACACAAAGACACACAAAAACACGCAAGTTCACAGAAAGAAACCAAAACTTGTCTTCTCTAACGTTTCGAAAAATGATTTTTGCAAAAAAAAGCACTCGTTCGCGATCAGCGTCAACAAGGAACTGACAAAAATCCATCACTAAAAATGTTCTTTCGATCTATCCTTTGAGGTCGCCGACAGATGCCTACATTGGACCTACAGTGCCAGGGCCGCGCTTGCGATGATAATAGTATGAAAATTCCTTTTTTTGCTTTTAATTTATTAATGTTTTTTTATCGAATAATTTTGGTATTGTAAAACTGAACTTTTTTTTTAAACCAAACAGAAACAAATTAGGGTCATCAATCGTCATGATTAAGTTTCAACACCCGTGTTGATAGAATTTTGCCGTATTTAAAATTCTATCACATTAATTGTTTCAAAGCGATAAATGGGTATAGCAAGATCCAATTGTAATAAGCATCACATTACTTATTGTAAATTTTATTTATTTAACAATTTATGTACAAACATTGTATCAGAACATAAGAAGGAAACAGAAAACAAAGCATTATTATGGATTGTGAAACGCGCTACTATTAATAGTAAGAAAAAAAAAGATTATTTTCTCGGTCGAGTATCATCATGACTCCACGCTCCAATAAACGCTTATTAAAAAGCGTTTTACCGGTTACACCCAAATACGGCCCTGGTTTCGTCGGCGTTTGTCAAAGGTCAAAGAGCGCGCACTAGGCGTTGCCGCCGCAATAAGAAAATGGGTTTTATCGACACCAAACGAAGTAACCGATTTTCAACCTTAGCCTATTACGTTAATGTTGGAAATCGGCTACTTCGTTTTGCTATGATACGTTTCATTTTCTTTGGAATGCAGTCTTAGGCGGCATGCTTTTAACAAATCATACACGCGTGACACACATGCATACTTGTTAGTGTGTGGGCAGCTACTATGCATTGCGTTGACCTTTCGTTTGTACTTTAGCACAGCTGAGCTGATACCTATTTGTGGTTTTATTTACATTGCTCTTTTTAGTGAAACTAGTTAATTAATTATTTTTTTATTAAAAATCTCATTGCGTTAGGTCAGAATAACGATTATGAGTAGTCTAAAGTAAAAAAAACTCTTGAAAAAACTGGAAAAATGAGAAAAAAGCCGATGAAAATTTCCAACTCTGGGGTGTCCAGAATCATGCCCTGGACCCATGGAAATCGTTTGTGCGTCGATGTCAGATACACCGTGTATAGCAAAGCCGCCAGGGTCCTAGGGCCCAGCGGAAGTTAGCTACCTGCCATTTCCTGGTGTGAGACATAAAACATTCCTGGAGCTCACACGCTACTACGGTGTTTAGTTATTCGCAAGACTCGGAAATCAGCTGACGACCGTTCTTAACGTCTACAAACTCATAAGACAAGCATTCAGAAGGGAAGAATTTACCAGACGTCCCAGCACCCCGCTCATGCACACTTTAAATGGCCTCGGTATCATCAACAACGCAGGCCGCCTCTGGAAGGGCTAGCGCCGCTTTTTGCACGACAAACTGTGGGAATCCGGCATGACTTACACGGGCAACGGCAAAAAAATCATGGAAGGCCGAAATAAAAGCGAGGTTTACTTACGAGGTTTAATTGCCAACCTTCACCGCGCTGAGGAAGCCACCAGCGATGCCAACCCTCTGCTAGCCCTGGGCGGAGAGTCTCCGCATGTCGAATATTGTACCCGTGGCAACCACAAAGGATGCCCATCTCAACGGTTATAGAATACCCGTTAAATCTCAAGTCATTCCTTCCATCGAATGCGTACACATAGACTCCAACCTGTGGGACGAGCCCAACAAGTTCAATCCCAGCCAGTTCATCAACGAGACCGGCAAGATCGAGCGGCCAGTGTTCGGCGTCGGCCGGAAGATGTGCCTGGGAGACGTGCTGGCGCGCATGGAGATGTTCATGTACTTCTCGTGTATGATGCACCAGATTGACTTGCAGATGAAGATTAGTGTCGCACCGTCGTCTCTAGAAGGCACGGTGAGAGCCATCATCGCGCCCAAGGCCTTCCGCGTCAAGTTCAGCCCGCGCCCGACCACCCGCACCTGCGCGATCCACGCACCAATGCAACATATCGCATTCACACTAAAACACATACGTTTGTTTTAGTTACATAACAGCGACGAGTTTGTACATCAGTCATGAGTACAAAACTCGTCGCTAATGACTAGTGACAAGTAGTTACTCGTGCGCTTACGCTAAATTAGATATTTATGTTAGCTAAAATCGCTAAAGCGATATCTCAATCAAAAGATGCAGCTCAATGTGATCTCGCAGCAAGCTGCCTAAACTTATTATTCTACTGTTTATAATTTTATTAAAGCACAACATGCTAACTAAGCTAATATTCGACAGCGGCATGCGAGTGAGTGGTTTCGATGGTTTTGTCGCTCAGCTATTTGAACTACTACATTAACAAATCGAATGGTTCTCACAGTAAAAGAATCTCAATTTCTGATCACGTGTGTTAAGAACTTACTTTTTTTTTTCTTATACAGGGCGTATTTGACATCGTAACGCAAACTTCGGGAAAAGGCTACACCTCATGCCACTAACCAAATTGTGGAAGTCATTAATCTCGCTAATGAACGGTTACAGAAATTGACATTTTCGAGCGCGCAATGTATTGTGAACAACGCGATCTAAACGCGTGAGAGCGTTGCACGCAATACATACCTCACGTCTTGCACACACACAGCGGTACACAGGTCTGGGACGCCGCGGCCGGCGACGCGCATGTACTAACGCGCCTAATAGGTACCACATAAAATTATTTAATCACTAGAAATAACTACGGTGCCTACCTGCTGATGGTAGGAACATGTTTATGCAGAATTTAAGAGAAAAAAAGCTGACCTTGGTCGGAGCTTGCTTTCTATCCGCGAATTGTGTTCGAATTTTTATTGCATCTAGGTAGGTTCCTACCGTCTAGCTAGATGGATGGCAACAAGCAAGGTCACCTTGAATAGAACACTGCATTACATCCTTCTGGAACATGCTTAAGATCTTGTTTTTGAAAAGCTTAAGAGAAAAGGAGCCATAAGCTTAGTCTTATAATTAAAATCACGATTCCGATAAGGATTAATTACAAAAAATAAGCTTGTAAGTACATCGAAATCCGAGTACGCAGGTAGCTAATGAACTACGAACTACCTAACTCTCTTTGAATGTACCTACCTCAATACCTACGAATATCAAACCCTCCGCCGACGGCAATACTTTCACATAAAATAATTTTAGTCACTCAAAAATACCTACCTACTATCATGTTTATGCAGAAGTCAAGGAGCCACAAGCTTACGTCTCTTAAATTCACGAACACAATTCCGATAAGGATTGACAACAAAGCCGGCGATGAGCGAGTCAGACTCTCACACAAAGGGTTCCGTACCATAACCATACACAAAAAACACGTTTCTTGTATGCGAGCTCTCTGTAAATTTTATTTTATTATTTGTTGTTATAGCAGAAATAGGGATACCATGCCTGAGATACAGCCCACTGACAGACAGACGGACAGTCGGCTGGACAGCAAAGGCTTAGTAATAGGGTTCCATTGGTTACTCTTCGGGTACGGAATCCAAAAAAGAAGCTTGCAAGTACCTACTTTGAGAACTGATTATGTAAGTATTAACTAGTAACTACCTAACTCACCTTAAGCTCGCTCACCCCTAACCAGATAGGGTTCGAAGTGGCCGCCGCCAGCATGCTCGCAGAGTTTCAGCGTGGTCACGGGGCAGAAACGTTGGGTCCTGGGCACACTCCTCACGCAAAAGAGGCAAACAAATTCACGATGCGATTCCTCATCTCGGCTGCGGAACACTGCGCACTCGGACACAAACACCTTGTCTTTTGTCTTTGACGTACCTAACCCCAAAGAAAAAACCTAATGGGGTCAAGTCTGGTGAGCGAGCTGGCCATGGCTCCCAGCCGAATCTCCCAATCCACCGATTCCCTAATGATTCTGTAAGGCAGCGTCTCACGTGAGGGGGAGCACCATGACGAGCTCCTCACAGTTCCCACGTACATGTTACCGTATTCTTGGGCACTGAAGTTCTCTTTAAGTCCAGATGACATTTTTCAATGAAACACAAAGACACACAAAAACACGCAAGTTCACAGAAAGAAACCAAAACTTGTCTTCTCTAACGTTTCGAAAAATGATTTTTGCAAAAAAAAGCACTCGTTCGCGATCAGCGTCAACAAGGAACTGACAAAAATCCATCACTAAAAATGTTCTTTCGATCTATCCTTTGAGGTCGCCGACAGATGCCTACATTGGACCTACAGTGCCAGGGCCGCGCTTGCGATGATAATAGTATGAAAATTCCTTTTTTTGCTTTTAATTTATTAATGTTTTTTTATCGAATAATTTTGGTATTGTAAAACTGAACTTTTTTTTTAAACCAAACAGAAACAAATTAGGGTCATCAATCGTCATGATTAAGTTTCAACACCCGTGTTGATAGAATTTTGCCGTATTTAAAATTCTATCACATTAATTGTTTCAAAGCGATAAATGGGTATAGCAAGATCCAATTGTAATAAGCATCACATTACTTATTGTAAATTTTATTTATTTAACAATTTATGTACAAACATTGTATCAGAACATAAGAAGGAAACAGAAAACAAAGCATTATTATGGATTGTGAAACGCGCTACTATTAATAGTAAGAAAAAAAAAGATTATTTTCTCGGTCGAGTATCATCATGACTCCACGCTCCAATAAACGCTTATTAAAAAGCGTTTTACCGGTTACACCCAAATACGGCCCTGGTTTCGTCGGCGTTTGTCAAAGGTCAAAGAGCGCGCACTACGCGTTGCCGCCGCAATAAGAAAATGGGTTTTATCGACACCAAACGAAGTAACCGATTTTCAACCTTAGCCTATTACGTTAATGTTGGAAATCGGCTACTTCGTTTTGCTATGATACGTTTCATTTTCTTTGGAATGCAGTCTTAGGCGGCATGCTTTTAACAAATCATACACGCGTGACACACATGCATACTTGTTAGTGTGTGGGCAGCTACTATGCATTGCGTTGACCTTTCGTTTGTACTTTAGCACAGCTGAGCTAATACCTATTTGTGGTTTTATTTACATTGCTCTTTTTAGTGAAACTAGTTAATTAATTATTTTTTTATTAAAAATCTCATTGCGTTAGGTCAGAATAACGATTATGAGTAGTCTAAAGTAAAAAAAACTCTTGAAAAAACTGGAAAAATGAGAAAAAAGCCGATGAAAATTTCCAACTCTGGGGTGTCCAGAATCATGCCCTGGACCCATGGAAATCGTTTGTGCGTCGATGTCAGATACACCGTTTATAGCAAAGCCGCCAGGGTCCTAGGGCCCAGCGGAAGTTAGCTACCTGCCATTTCCTGGTGTGAGACATAAAACATTCCTGGAGCTCACACGCTACTACGGTGTTTAGTTATTCGCAAGACTCGGAAATCAGCTGACGACCGTTCTTAACGTCTACAAACTCATAAGACAAGCATTCAGAAGGGAAGAATTTACCAGACGTCCCAGCACCCCGCTCATGCACACTTTAAATGGCCTCGGTATCATCAACAACGCAGGCCGCCTCTGGAAGGGCTAGCGCCGCTTTTTGCACGACAAACTGTGGGAATCCGGCATGACTTACACGGGCAACGGCAAAAAAATCATGGAAGGCCGAAATAAAAGCGAGGTTTACTTACGAGGTTTAATTGCCAACCTTCACCGCGCTGAGGAAGCCACCAGCGATGCCAACCCTCTGCTAGCCCTGGGCGGAGAGTCTCCGCATGTCGAATATTGTACCCGTGGCAACCACAAAGGATGCCCATCTCAACGGTTATAGAATACCCGTTAAATCTCAAGTCATTCCTTCCATCGAATGCGTACACATAGACTCCAACCTGTGGGACGAGCCCAACAAGTTCAATCCCAGCCAGTTCATCAACGAGACCGGCAAGATCGAGCGGCCAGTGTTCGGCGTCGGCCGGAAGATGTGCCTGGGAGACGTGCTGGCGCGCATGGAGATGTTCATGTACTTCTCGTGTATGATGCACCAGATTGACTTGCAGATGAAGATTAGTGTCGCACCGTCGTCTCTAGAAGGCACGGTGAGAGCCATCATCGCGCCCAAGGCCTTCCGCGTCAAGTTCAGCCCGCGCCCGACCACCCGCACCTGCGCGATCCACGCACCAATGCAACATATCGCATTCACACTAAAACACATACGTTTGTTTTAGTTACATAACAGCGACGAGTTTGTACATCAGTCATGAGTACAAAACTCGTCGCTAATGACTAGTGACAAGTAGTTACTCGTGCGCTTACGCTAAATTAGATATTTATGTTAGCTAAAATCGCTAAAGCGATATCTCAATCAAAAGATGCAGCTCAATGTGATCTCGCAGCAAGCTGCCTAAACTTATTATTCTACTGTTTATAATTTTATTAAAGCACAACATGCTAACTAAGCTAATATTCGACAGCGGCATGCGAGTGAGTGGTTTCGATGGTTTTGTCGCTCAGCTATTTGAACTACTACATTAACAAATCGAATGGTTCTCACAGTAAAAGAATCTCAATTTCTGATCACGTGTGTTAAGAACTTACTTTTTTTTTTCTTATATAGCAAAGCCGCCAGGGTCCTAGGGCCCAGCGGAAGTTAGCTACCTGCCATTTCCTGGTGTGAGACATAAAACATTCCTGGAGCTCACACGCTACTACGGTGTTTAGTTATTCGCAAGACTCGGAAATCAGCTGACGACCGTTCTTAACGTCTACAAACTCATAAGACAAGCATTCAGAAGGGAAGAATTTACCAGACGTCCCAGCACCCCGCTCATGCACACTTTAAATGGCCTCGGTATCATCAACAACGCAGGCCGCCTCTGGAAGGGCTAGCGCCGCTTTTTGCACGACAAAATGTGGGAATCCGGCATGACTTACACGGGAAACGGCAAAAAAATCATGGAAGGCCGAAATAAAAGCGAGGTTTACTTACGAGGTTTAATTGCCAACCTTCACCGCGCTGAGGAAGCCACCAGCGATGCCAACCCTCTGCTAGCCCTGGGCGGAGAGTCTCCGCATGTCGAATATTGTACCCGTGGCAACCACAAAAGATGCCCATCTCAACGGTTATAGAATACCCGTTAAATCTCAAGTCATTCCTTCCATCGAATGCGTACACATAGACTCCAACCTGTGGGACGAGCCCAACAAGTTCAATCCCAGCCAGTTCATCAACGAGACCGGCAAGATCGAGCGGCCAGTGTTCGGCGTCGGCCGGAAGATGTGCCTGGGAGACGTGCTGGCGCGCATGGAGATGTTCATGTACTTCTCGTGTATGATGCACCAGATTGACTTGCAGATGAAGATTAGTGTCGCACCGTCGTCTCTAGAAGGCACGGTGAGAGCCATCATCGCGCCCAAGGCCTTCCGCGAGTTCAGCCCGCGCCCGACCACACCTGCGCGATCCACGCAACAATGCAACATATCGCATTCACACTAAAACACATACGTTTGTTTTAGTTACATAGCAGCGACGAGTTTGTACATCAGTCATGAGTACAAAACTCGTCGCTAATGACTAGTGACAAGTAGTTACTCGTGCGCTTACGCTAAATTAGATATTTATGTTAGCTAAAATCGCTAAAGCGATATCTCAATCAAAAGATGCAGCTCAATGTGATCTCGCAGCAAGCTGCCTAAACTTATTATTCTACTGTTTATAATTTTATTAAAGCACAACATGCTAACTAAGCTAATATTCGACAGCGGCATGCGAGTGAGTGGTTTCGATGGTTTTGTCGCTCAGCTATTTGAACTACTACATTAACAAATCGAATGGTTCTCACAGTAAAAGAATCTCAATTTCTGATCACGTGTGTTAAGAACTTACTTTTTTTTTTCTTATATAGCAAAGCCGCCAGGGTCCTAGGGCCCAGCGGAAGTTAGCTACCTGCCATTTCCTGGTGTGAGACATAAAACATTCCTGGAGCTCACACGCTACTACGGTGTTTAGTTATTCGCAAGACTCGGAAATCAGCTGACGACCGTTCTTAACGTCTACAAACTCATAAGACAAGCATTCAGAAGGGAAGAATTTACCAGACGTCCCAGCACCCCGCTCATGCACACTTTAAATGGCCTCGGTATCATCAACAACGCAGGCCGCCTCTGGAAGGGCTAGCGCCGCTTTTTGCACGACAAACTGTGGGAATCCGGCATGACTTACACGGGAAACGGCAAAAAAATCATGGAAGGCCGAAATAAAAGCGAGGTTTACTTACGAGGTTTAATTGCCAACCTTCACCGCGCTGAGGAAGCCACCAGCGATGCCAACCCTCTGCTAGCCCTGGGCGGAGAGTCTCCGCATGTCGAATATTGTACCCGTGGCAACCACAAAGGATGCCCATCTCAACGGTTATAGAATACCCGTTAAATCTCAAGTCATTCCTTCCATCGAATGCGTACACATAGACTCCAACCTGTGGGACGAGCCCAACAAGTTCAATCCCAGCCAGTTCATCAACGAGACCGGCAAGATCGAGCGGCCAGTGTTCGGCGTCGGCCGGAAGATGTGCCTGGGAGACGTGCTGGCGCGCATGGAGATGTTCATGTACTTCTCGTGTATGATGCACCAGATTGACTTGCAGATGAAGATTAGTGTCGCACCGTCGTCTCTAGAAGGCACGGTGAGAGCCATCATCGCGCCCAAGGCCTTCCGCGTCAAGTTCAGCCCGCGCCCGACCACCCGCACCTGCGCGATCCACGCACCAATGCAACATATCGCATTCACACTAAAACACATACGTTTGTTTTAGTTACATAACAGCGACGAGTTTGTACATCAGTCATGAGTACAAAACTCGTCGCTAATGACTAGTGACAAGTAGTTACTCGTGCGCTTACGCTAAATTAGATATTTATGTTAGCTAAAATCGCTAAAGCGATATCTCAATCAAAAGATGCAGCTCAATGTGATCTCGCAGCAAGCTGCCTAAACTTATTATTCTACTGTTTATAATTTTATTAAAGCACAACATGCTAACTAAGCTAATATTCGACAGCGGCATGCGAGTGAGTGGTTTCGATGGTTTTGTCGCTCAGCTATTTGAACTACTACATTAACAAATCGAATGGTTCTCACAGTAAAAGAATCTCAATTTCTGATCACGTGTGTTAAGAACTTACTTTTTTTTTTCTTATATAGCAAAGCCGCCAGGGTCCTAGGGCCCAGCGGAAGTTGGCTACCTGCCATTTCCTGGTGTGAGACATAAAACATTCCTGGAGCTCACACGCTACTACGGTGTTTAGTTATTCGCAAGACTCGGAAATCAGCTGACGACCGTTCTTAACGTCTACAAACTCATAAGACAAGCATTCAGAAGGGAAGAATTTACCAGACGTCCCAGCACCCCGCTCATGCACACTTTAAATGGCCTCGGTATCATCAACAACGCAGGCCGCCTCTGGAAGGGCTAGCGCCGCTTTTTGCACGACAAACTGTGGGAATCCGGCATGACTTACACGGGAAACGGCAAAAAAATCATGGAAGGCCGAAATAAAAGCGAGGTTTACGGGCTAATTGCCAACCTTCACCGCGCTGAGGAAGCAACCAGCGATGCCAACCCTCTGCTAGCCCTGGGCGGAGAGTCTCCGCATGTCGAATATTGTACCCGTGGCAACCACAAAGGATGCCCATCTCAACGGTTATAGAATACCCGTTAAATCTCAAGTCATTCCTTCCATCGAATGCGTACACATAGACTCCAACCTGTGGGACGAGCCCAACAAGTTCAATCCCAGCCAGTTCATCAACGAGACCGGCAAGATCGAGCGGCCAGTGTTCGGCGTCGGCCGGAAGATGTGCCTGGGAGACGTGCTGGCGCGCATGGAGATGTTCATGTACTTCTCGTGTATGATGCACCAGATTGACTTGCAGATGAAGATTAGTGTCGCACCGTCGTCTCTAGAAGGCACGGTGAGTGCCATCATCGCGCCCAAGGCCTTCCGTGTCAAGTTCAGCCCGCGCCCGACCACCCGCACCTGCGCGATCCACGCACCAATGCAACATATCGCATTCACACTAAAACACATACGTTTGTTTTAGTTACATAGCAGCGACGAGTTTGTACATCAGTCATGAGTACAAAACTCGTCGCTAATGACTAGTGACAAGTAGTTACTCGTGCGCTTACGCTAAATTAGATATTTATGTTAGCTAAAATCGCTAAAGCGATATCTCAATCAAAAGATGCAGCTCAATGTGATCTCGCAGCAAGCTGCCTAAACTTATTATTCTACTGTTTATAATTTTATTTAAGCACAACATGCTAACTAAGCTAATATTCGACAGCGGCATGCGAGTGAGTGGTTTCGATGGTTTTGTCGCTCAGCTATTTGAACTACTACATTAACAAATCGAATGGTTCTCACAGTAAAAGAATCTCAATTTCTGATCACGTGTGTTAAGAACTTACTTTTTTTTTTCTTATATAGCAAAGCCGCCAGGGTCTTAGGGCCCAGCAGAAGTTGGCTACCTGCCATTTCCTGGTGTGAGACATAAAACATTCCTGGAGCTCACACGCTACTACGGTGTTTAGTTATTCGTAAGACTCGGAAATCAGCTGACGACCGTTCTTAACGTCTACAAACTCATAAGACAAGCATTCAGAAGGGAAGAATTTACCAGACGTCCCAGCACCCCGCTCATGCACACTTTAAATGGCCTCGGTATCATCAACAACGCAGGTCACCTCTGGAAGGGCTAGCGCCGCTTTTTGCACGACAAACTGTGGGAATCCGGCATGACTTACACGGGAAACGGCAAAAAAATCATGGAAGGCCGAAATAAAAGCGAGGTTTACTTACGAGGTTTAATTGCCAACCTTCACCGCGCTGAGGAAGCCACCAGCGATGCCAACCCTCTGCTAGCCCTGGGCGGAGAGTCTCCGCATGTCGAATATTGTACCCGTGGCAACCACAAAGGATGCCCATCTCAACGGTTATAGAATACCCGTTAAATCTCAAGTCATTCCTTCCATCGAATGCGTACACATAGACTCCAACCTGTGGGACGAGCCCAACAAGTTCAATCCCAGCCAGTTCATCAACGAGACCGGCAAGATCGAGCGGCCAGTGTTCGGCGTCGGCCGGAAGATGTGCCTGGGAGACGTGCTGGCGCGCATGGAGATGTTCATGTACTTCTCGTGTATGATGCACCAGATTGACTTGCAGATGAAGATTAGTGTCGCACCGTCGTCTCTAGAAGGCACGGTGAGAGCCATCATCGCGCCCAAGGCCTTCCGCGTCAAGTTCAGCCCGCGCCCGACCACCCGCACCTGCGCGATCCACGCACCAATGCAACATATCGCATTCACACTAAAACACATACGTTTGTTTTAGTTACATAACAGCGACGAGTTTGTACATCAGTCATGAGTACAAAACTCGTCGCTAATGACTAGTGACAAGTAGTTACTCGTGCGCTTACGCTAAATTAGATATTTATGTTAGCTAAAATCGCTAAAGCGATATCTCAATCAAAAGATGCAGCTCAATGTGATCTCGCAGCAAGCTGCCTAAACTTATTATTCTACTGTTTATAATTTTATTAAAGCACAACATGCTAACTAAGCTAATATTCGACAGCGGCATGCGAGTGAGTGGTTTCGATGGTTTTGTCGCTCAGCTATTTGAACTACTACATTAACAAATCGAATGGTTCTCACAGTAAAAGAATCTCAATTTCTGATCACGTGTGTTAAGAACTTACTTTTTTTTTTCTTATATAGCAAAGCCGCCAGGGTCCTAGGGCCCAGCGGAAGTTGGCTACCTGCCATTTCCTGGTGTGAGACATAAAACATTCCTGGAGCTCACACGCTACTACGGTGTTTAGTTATTCGCAAGACTCGGAAATCAGCTGACGACCGTTCTTAACGTCTACAAACTCATAAGACAAGCATTCAGAAGGGAAGAATTTACCAGACGTCCCAGCACCCCGCTCATGCACACTTTAAATGGCCTCGGTATCATCAACAACGCAGGCCGCCTCTGGAAGGGCTAGCGCCGCTTTTTGCACGACAAACTGTGGGAATCCGGCATGACTTACACGGGAAACGGCAAAAAAATCATGGAAGGCCGAAATAAAAGCGAGGTTTACTTACGAGGTTTAATTGCCAACCTTCACCGCGCTGAGGAAGCCACCAGCGATGCCAACCCTCTGCTAGCCCTGGGCGGAGAGTCTCCGCATGTCGAATATTGTACCCGTGGCAACCACAAAGGATGCCCATCTCAACGGTTATAGAATACCCGTTAAATCTCAAGTCATTCCTTCCATCGAATGCGTACACATAGACTCCAACCTGTGGGACGAGCCCAACAAGTTCAATCCCAGCCAGTTCATCAACGAGACCGGCAAGATCGAGCGGCCAGTGTTCGGCGTCGGCCGGAAGATGTGCCTGGGAGACGTGCTGGCGCGCATGGAGATGTTCATGTACTTCTCGTGTATGATGCACCAGATTGACTTGCAGATGAAGATTAGTGTCGCACCGTCGTCTCTAGAAGGCACGGTGAGAGCCATCATCGCGCCCAAGGCCTTCCGCGTCAAGTTCAGCCCGCGCCCGACCACCCGCACCTGCGCGATCCACGCACCAATGCAACATATCGCATTCACACTAAAACACATACGTTTGTTTTAGTTACATAACAGCGACGAGCTTGTACATCAGTCATGAGTACAAAACTCGTCGCTAATGACTAGTGACAAGTAGTTACTCGTGCGCTTACGCTAAATTAGATATTTATGTTAGCTAAAATCGCTAAAGCGATATCTCAATCAAAAGATGCAGCTCAATGTGATCTCGCAGCAAGCTGCCTAAACTTATTATTCTACTGTTTATAATTTTATTAAAGCACAACATGCTAACTAAGCTAATATTCGACAGCGGCATGCGAGTGAGTGGTTTCGATGGTTTTGTCGCTCAGCTATTTGAACTACTACATTAACAAATCGAATGGTTCTCACAGTAAAAGAATCTCAATTTCTGATCACGTGTGTTAAGAACTTACTTTTTTTTTTCTTATATAGCAAAGCCGCCAGGGTCCTAGGGCCCAGCGGAAGTTAGCTACCTGCCATTTCCTGGTGTGAGACATAAAACATTCCTGGAGCTCACACGCTACTACGGTGTTTAGTTATTCGCAAGACTCGGAAATCAGCTGACGACCGTTCTTAACGTCTACAAACTCATAAGACAAGCATTCAGAAGGGAAGAATTTACCAGACGTCCCAGCACCCCGCTCATGCACACTTTAAATGGCCTCGGTATCATCAACAACGCAGGCCGCCTTTGGAAGGGCTAGCGCCGCTTTTTGCACGACAAACTGTGGGAATCCGGCATGACTTACACGGGAAACGGCAAAAAAATCATGGAAGGCCGAAATAAAAGCGAGGTTTACTTACGAGGTTTAATTGCCAACCTTCACGGCGCTGAGGAAGCCACCAGCGATGCCAACCCTCTGCTAGCCCTGGGCGGAGAGTCTCCGCATGTCGAATATTGTACCCGTGGCAACCACAAAGGATGCCCATCTCAACGGTTATAGAATACCCGTTAAATCTCAAGTCATTCCTTCCATCGAATGCGTACACATAGACTCCAACCTGTGGGACGAGCCCAACAAGTTCAATCCCAGCCAGTTCATCAACGAGACCGGCAAGATCGAGCGGCCAGTGTTCGGCGTCGGCCGGAAGATGTGCCTGGGAGACGTGCTGGCGCGCATGGAGATGTTCATGTACTTCTCGTGTATGATGCACCAGATTGACTTGCAGATGAAGATTAGTGTCGCACCGTCGTCTCTAGAAGGCACGGTGAGAGCCATCATCGCGCCCAAGGCCTTCCGCGTCAAGTTCAGCCCGCGCCCGACCACCCGCACCTGCGCGATCCACGCACCAATGCAACATATCGCATTCACACTAAAACACATACGTTTGTTTTAGTTACATAACAGCGACGAGCTTGTACATCAGTCATGAGTACAAAACTCGTCGCTAATGACTAGTGACAAGTAGTTACTCGTGCGCTTACGCTAAATTAGATATTTATGGTAGCTAAAATCGCTAAAGCGATATCTCAATCAAAAGATGCAGCTCAATGTGATCTCGCAGCAAGCTGCCTAAACTTATTATTCTACTGTTTATAATTTTATTAAAGCACAACATGCTAACTAAGCTAATATTCGACAGCGGCATGCGAGTGAGTGGTTTCGATGGTTTTGTCGCTCAGCTATTTGAACTACTACATTAACAAATCGAATGGTTCTCACAGTAAAAGAATCTCAATTTCTGATCACGTGTGTTAAGAACTTACTTTTTTTTTTCTTATATAGCAAAGCCGCCAGGGTCCTAGGGCCCAGCGGAAGTTAGCTACCTGCCATTTCCTGGTGTGAGACATAAAACATTCCTGGAGCTCACACGCTACTACGGTGTTTAGTTATTCGCAAGACTCGGAAATCAGCTGACGACCGTTCTTAACGTCTACAAACTCATAAGACAAGCATTCAGAAGGGAAGAATTTACCAGACGTCCCAGCACCCCGCTCATGCACACTTTAAATGGCCTCGGTATCATCAACAACGCAGGCCGCCTTTGGAAGGGCTAGCGCCGCTTTTTGCACGACAAACTGTGGGAATCCGGCATGACTTACACGGGAAACGGCAAAAAAATCATGGAAGGCCGAAATAAAAGCGAGGTTTACTTACGAGGTTTAATTGCCAACCTTCACGGCGCTGAGGAAGCCACCAGCGATGCCAACCCTCTGCTAGCCCTGGGCGGAGAGTCTCCGCATGTCGAATATTGTACCCGTGGCAACCACAAAGGATGCCCATCTCAACGGTTATAGAATACCCGTTAAATCTCAAGTCATTCCTTCCATCGAATGCGTACACATAGACTCCAACCTGTGGGACGAGCCCAACAAGTTCAATCCCAGCCAGTTCATCAACGAGACCGGCAAGATCGAGCGGCCAGTGTTCGGCGTCGGCCGGAAGATGTGCCTGGGAGACGTGCTGGCGCGCATGGAGATGTTCATGTACTTCTCGTGTATGATGCACCAGATTGACTTGCAGATGAAGATTAGTGTCGCACCGTCGTCTCTAGAAGGCACGGTGAGAGCCATCATCGCGCCCAAGGCCTTCCGCGTCAAGTTCAGCCCGCGCCCGACCACCCGCACCTGCGCGATCCACGCACCAATGCAACATATCGCATTCACACTAAAACACATACGTTTGTTTTAGTTACATAACAGCGACGAGTTTGTACATCAGTCATGAGTACAAAACTCGTCGCTAATGACTAGTGACAAGTAGTTACTCGTGCGCTTACGCTAAATTAGATATTTATGTTAGCTAAAATCGCTAAAGCGATATCTCAATCAAAAGATGCAGCTCAATGTGATCTCGCAGCAAGCTGCCTAAACTTATTATTCTACTGTTTATAATTTTATTAAAGCACAACATGCTAACTAAGCTAATATTCGACAGCGGCATGCGAGTGAGTGGTTTCGATGGTTTTGTCGCTCAGCTATTTGAACTACTACATTAACAAATCGAATGGTTCTCACAGTAAAAGAATCTCAATTTCTGATCACGTGTGTTAAGAACTTACTTTTTTTTTTCTTATATAGCAAAGCCGCCAGGGTCCTAGGGCCCAGCGGAAGTTGGCTACCTGCCATTTCCTGGTGTGAGACATAAAACATTCCTGGAGCTCACACGCTACTACGGTGTTTAGTTATTCGCAAGACTCGGAAATCAGCTGACGACCGTTCTTAACGTCTACAAACTCATAAGACAAGCATTCAGAAGGGAAGAATTTACCAGACGTCCCAGCACCCCGCTCATGCACACTTTAAATGGCCTCGGTATCATCAACAACGCAGGCCGCCTCTGGAAGGGCTAGCGCCGCTTTTTGCACGACAAACTGTGGGAATCCGGCATGACTTACACGGGAAACGGCAAAAAAATCATGGAAGGCCGAAATAAAAGCGAGGTTTACTTACGAGGTTTAATTGCCAACCTTCACCGCGCTGAGGAAGCCACCAGCGATGCCAACCCTCTGCTAGCCCTGGGCGGAGAGTCTCCGCATGTCGAATATTGTACCCGTGGCAACCACAAAGGATGCCCATCTCAACGGTTATAGAATACCCGTTAAATCTCAAGTCATTCCTTCCATCGAATGCGTACACATAGACTCCAACCTGTGGGACGAGCCCAACAAGTTCAATCCCAGCCAGTTCATCAACGAGACCGGCAAGATCGAGCGGCCAGTGTTCGGCGTCGGCCGGAAGATGTGCCTGGGAGACGTGCTGGCGCGCATGGAGATGTTCATGTACTTCTCGTGTATGATGCACCAGATTGACTTGCAGATGAAGATTAGTGTCGCACCGTCGTCTCTAGAAGGCACGGTGAGAGCCATCATCGCGCCCAAGGCCTTCCGCGTCAAGTTCAGCCCGCGCCCGACCACCCGCACCTGCGCGATCCACGCACCAATGCAACATATCGCATTCACACTAAAACACATACGTTTGTTTTAGTTACATAGCAGCGACGAGTTTGTACATCAGTCATGAGTACAAAACTCGTCGCTAATGACTAGTGACAAGTAGTTACTCGTGCGCTTACGCTAAATTAGATATTTATGGTAGCTAAAATCGCTAAAGCGATATCTCAATCAAAAGATGCAGCTCAATGTGATCTCGCAGCAAGCTGCCTAAACTTATTATTCTACTGTTTATAATTTTATTAAAGCACAACATGCTAACTAAGCTAATATTCGACAGCGGCATGCGAGTGAGTGGTTTCGATGGTTTTGTCGCTCAGCTATTTGAACTACTACATTAACAAATCGAATGGTTCTCACAGTAAAAGAATCTCAATTTCTGATCACGTGTGTTAAGAACTTACTTTTTTTTTTCTTATATAGCAAAGCCGCCAGGGTCCTAGGGCCCAGCGGAAGTTAGCTACCTGCCATTTCCTGGTGTGAGACATAAAACATTCCTGGAGCTCACACGCTACTACGGTGTTTAGTTATTCGCAAGACTCGGAAATCAGCTGACGACCGTTCTTAACGTCTACAAACTCATAAGACAAGCATTCAGAAGGGAAGAATTTACCAGACGTCCCAGCACCCCGCTCATGCACACTTTAAATGGCCTCGGTATCATCAACAACGCAGGCCGCCTTTGGAAGGGCTAGCGCCGCTTTTTGCACGACAAACTGTGGGAATCCGGCATGACTTACACGGGAAACGGCAAAAAAATCATGGAAGGCCGAAATAAAAGCGAGGTTTACTTACGAGGTTTAATTGCCAACCTTCACGGCGCTGAGGAAGCCACCAGCGATGCCAACCCTCTGCTAGCCCTGGGCGGAGAGTCTCCGCATGTCGAATATTGTACCCGTGGCAACCACAAAGGATGCCCATCTCAACGGTTATAGAATACCCGTTAAATCTCAAGTCATTCCTTCCATCGAATGCGTACACATAGACTCCAACCTGTGGGACGAGCCCAACAAGTTCAATCCCAGCCAGTTCATCAACGAGACCGGCAAGATCGAGCGGCCAGTGTTCGGCGTCGGCCGGAAGATGTGCCTGGGAGACGTGCTGGCGCGCATGGAGATGTTCATGTACTTCTCGTGTATGATGCACCAGATTGACTTGCAGATGAAGATTAGTGTCGCACCGTCGTCTCTAGAAGGCACGGTGAGAGCCATCATCGCGCCCAAGGCCTTCCGCGTCAAGTTCAGCCCGCGCCCGACCACCCGCACCTGCGCGATCCACGCACCAATGCAACATATCGCATTCACACTAAAACACATACGTTTGTTTTAGTTACATAACAGCGACGAGTTTGTACATCAGTCATGAGTACAAAACTCGTCGCTAATGACTAGTGACAAGTAGTTACTCGTGCGCTTACGCTAAATTAGATATTTATGTTAGCTAAAATCGCTAAAGCGATATCTCAATCAAAAGATGCAGCTCAATGTGATCTCGCAGCAAGCTGCCTAAACTTATTATTCTACTGTTTATAATTTTATTAAAGCACAACATGCTAACTAAGCTAATATTCGACAGCGGCATGCGAGTGAGTGGTTTCGATGGTTTTGTCGCTCAGCTATTTGAACTACTACATTAACAAATCGAATGGTTCTCACAGTAAAAGAATCTCAATTTCTGATCACGTGTGTTAAGAACTTACTTTTTTTTTTCTTATATAGCAAAGCCGCCAGGGTCCTAGGGCCCAGCGGAAGTTGGCTACCTGCCATTTCCTGGTGTGAGACATAAAACATTCCTGGAGCTCACACGCTACTACGGTGTTTAGTTATTCGCAAGACTCGGAAATCAGCTGACGACCGTTCTTAACGTCTACAAACTCATAAGACAAGCATTCAGAAGGGAAGAATTTACCAGACGTCCCAGCACCCCGCTCATGCACACTTTTAATGGCCTCGGTATCATCAACAACGCAGGCCGCCTTTGGAAGGGCTAGCGCCGCTTTTTGCACGACAAACTGTGGGAATCCGGCATGACTTACACGGGAAACGGCAAAAAAATCATGGAAGGCCGAAATAAAAGCGAGGTTTACTTACGAGGTTTAATTGCCAACCTTCACGGCGCTGAGGAAGCCACCAGCGATGCCAACCCTCTGCTAGCCCTGGGCGGAGAGTCTCCGCATGTCGAATATTGTACCCGTGGCAACCACAAAGGATGCCCATCTCAACGGTTATAGAATACCCGTTAAATCTCAAGTCATTCCTTCCATCGAATGCGTACACATAGACTCCAACCTGTGGGACGAGCCCAACAAGTTCAATCCCAGCCAGTTCATCAACGAGACCGGCAAGATCGAGCGGCCAGTGTTCGGCGTCGGCCGGAAGATGTGCCTGGGAGACGTGCTGGCGCGCATGGAGATGTTCATGTACTTCTCGTGTATGATGCACCAGATTGACTTGCAGATGAAGATTAGTGTCGCACCGTCGTCTCTAGAAGGCACGGTGAGAGCCATCATCGCGCCCAAGGCCTTCCGCGTCAAGTTCAGCCCGCGCCCGACCACCCGCACCTGCGCGATCCACGCACCAATGCAACATATCGCATTCACACTAAAACACATACGTTTGTTTTAGTTACATAACAGCGACGAGTTTGTACATCAGTCATGAGTACAAAACTCGTCGCTAATGACTAGTGACAAGTAGTTACTCGTGCGCTTACGCTAAATTAGATATTTATGTTAGCTAAAATCGCTAAAGCGATATCTCAATCAAAAGATGCAGCTCAATGTGATCTCGCAGCAAGCTGCCTAAACTTATTATTCTACTGTTTATAATTTTATTAAAGCACAACATGCTAACTAAGCTAATATTCGACAGCGGCATGCGAGTGAGTGGTTTCGATGGTTTTGTCGCTCAGCTATTTGAACTACTACATTAACAAATCGAATGGTTCTCACAGTAAAAGAATCTCAATTTCTGATCACGTGTGTTAAGAACTTACTTTTTTTTTTCTTATATAGCAAAGCCGCCAGGGTCCTAGGGCCCAGCGGAAGTTGGCTACCTGCCATTTCCTGGTGTGAGACATAAAACATTCCTGGAGCTCACACGCTACTACGGTGTTTAGTTATTCGCAAGACTCGGAAATCAGCTGACGACCGTTCTTAACGTCTACAAACTCATAAGACAAGCATTCAGAAGGGAAGAATTTACCAGACGTCCCAGCACCCCGCTCATGCACACTTTTAATGGCCTCGGTATCATCAACAACGCAGGCCGCCTCTGGAAGGGCTAGCGCCGCTTTTTGCACGACAAACTGTGGGAATCCGGCATGACTTAAGGTTATGGCACACTATAACAGCATCGCAACGGCACCGCTTCAGCCCAGCAATTATCTTGTCATTCAAATTAGTCCTTAATTCGTGTGTCGTACAATACATTTTATAATGTCAATATCAAAAAGTCAACGGCAGGCAGTTAGCGTGTTAACCGCTTCAATACAACTTGAATCGCAGCCTGCGTACTTACAGCGCGCTGTCCGCGTGTTTACTGCGCGCCAATTCCGATTCGTCAGTCTTAGGCGTGTTCAATGACAATTGCCATGTAAAATTGTGTTTGCGGTGACAGCAAGCTTGCACCTCGCGGCTGGTGCGCGGACTGCGAGCGGACGACGTGTAGCCGGGTAGCCGTAGCCTAAATACGAGGCGACGCCGTGCTGCAGCTGTGCAGTTGCGGTGCCGGTATAATATGCCATGACCTTTACACGGGAAACGGCAAAAAAATCATGGAAGGCCGAAATAAAAGCGAGGTTTACGGGCTAATTGCCAACCTTCACCGCGCTGAGGAAGCCACCAGCGATGCCAACCCTCTGCTAGCCCTGGGCGGAGAGTCTCCGCATGTCGAATATTGTACCCGTGGCAACCACAAAGGATGCCCATCTCAACGGTTATAGAATACCCGTTAAATCTCAAGTCATTCCTTCCATCGAATGCGTACACATAGACTCCAACCTGTGGGACGAGCCCAACAAGTTCAATCCCAGCCAGTTCATCAACGAGACCGGCAAGATCGAGCGGCCAGTGTTCGGCGTCGGCCGGAAGATGTGCCTGGGAGACGTGCTGGCGCGCATGGAGATGTTCATGTACTTCTCGTGTATGATGCACCAGATTGACTTGCAGATGAAGATTAGTGTCGCACCGTCGTCTCTAGAAGGCACGGTGAGAGCCATCATCGCGCCCAAGGCCTTCCGCGTCAAGTTCAGCCCGCGCCCGACCACCCGCACCTGCGCGATCCACGCACCAATGCAACATATCGCATTCACACTAAAACACATACGTTTGTTTTAGTTACATAACAGCGACGAGTTTGTACATCAGTCATGAGTACAAAACTCGTCGCTAATGACTAGTGACAAGTAGTTACTCGTGCGCTTACGCTAAATTAGATATTTATGTTAGCTAAAATCGCTAAAGCGATATCTCAATCAAAAGATGCAGCTCAATGTGATCTCGCAGCAAGCTTCCTAAACTTATTATTATTATTATTATTTATTTTATTTTATACTTTATTGTACACCTCATAACAAATACAGGAAAAACTTTGATCAAAACAAGTGTACAATGGGCGGTCTTATCGCACAGGGCAATCTCTTGCAGACAACCTTTGGATGGATTTAATGAAAGAAGTTAGATTTAGGGCGGTCAGTGTAAAACATCATAAATATTATTAATTAGACACAATAATGTGAAACAACAATACAAAAAATAAATTACTCTACTGTTTATAATTTTATTAAAGCACAACATGCTAACTAAGCTAATATTCGACAGCGGCATGCGAGTGAGTGGTTTCGATGGTTTTGTCGCTCAGCTATTTGAACTACTACATTAACAAATCGAATGGTTCTCACAGTAAAAGAATCTCAATTTCTGATCACGTGTGTTAAGAACTTACTTTTTTTTTCTTAAATAGCAAAGCCGCCAGGGTCCTAGGGCCCAGCGGAAGTTGGCTACCTGCCATTTCCTGGTGTGAGACATAAAACATTCCTGGAGCTCACACGCTACTACGGTGTTTAGTTATTCGCAAGACTCGGAAATCAGCTGACGACCGTTCTTAACGTCTACAGACTCATAAGACAAGCATTCAGAAGGGAAGAATTTACCAGACGTCCCAGCACCCCACTCATGCACACTTTAAATGGCCTCGGTATCATCAACAACGCAGGCCGCCTCTGGAAGGGCTAGCGCCGCTTTTTGCACGACAAACTGTGGGAATCCGGCATGACTTAAGGTTATGGCACACTATAACAGCATCGCAACGGCACCGCTTCAGCCCAGCAATTATCTTGTCATTCAAATTAGTCCTTAATTCGTGTGTCGTACAATACATTTTATAATGTCAATGTCAAAAAGTCAACGGCAGGCAGTTAGCGTGTTAACCGCTTCAATACAACTTGAATCGCAGCCTGCGTACTTGCAGCGCGCTGTCCGCGTGTTTACTGCGCGTCAATTCCGATTCGCCAGTCTTAGGCGTGTTCAGTGACAATTGCCATGTAAAATTGTGTTTGCGGTGACAGCAAGCTTGCACCTCGCGGCTGGTGCGCGGACTGCGAGCGGACGACGTGTAGCCGGGTAGCCGTAGCCTAAATACGAGGCGACGCCGTGCTGCAGCTGTGCAGTTGCGGTGCCGGTATAATATGCCATGACCTTTACACGGGAAACGGCAAAAAAATCATGGAAGGCCGAAATAAAAGCGAGGTTTACGGGCTAATTGCCAACCTTCACCGCGCTGAGGAAGCAACCAGCGATGCCAACCCTCTGCTAGCCCTGGGCGGAGAGTCTCCGCATGTCGAATATTGTACCCGTGGCAACCACAAAGGATGCCCATCTCAACGGTTATAGAATACCCGTTAAATCTCAAGTCATTCCTTCCATCGAATGCGTACACATAGACTCCAACCTGTGGGACGAGCCCAACAAGTTCAATCCCAGCCAGTTCATCAACGAGACCGGCAAGATCGAGCGGCCAGTGTTCGGCGTTGGCCGGAGGATGTGCCTGGGAGACGTGCTGGTGCGCATGGAGATGTTCATGTACTTCTCGTGTATGATGCACCAGATTGACTTGCAGATGAAGATTAGTGTCGCACCGTCGTCTCTAGAAGGCACGGTGAGAGCCATCATCGCGCCCAAGGCCTTCCGCGTCAAGTTCAGCCCGCGCCCGACCACCCGCACCTGCGCGATCCACGCACCAATGCAACATATCGCATTCACACTAAAACACATACGTTTGTTTTAGTTACATAACAGCGACGAGTTTGTACATCAGTCATGAGTACAAAACTCGTCGCTAATGACTAGTGACAAGTAGTTACTCGTGCGCTTACGCTAAATTAGATATTTATGTTAGCTAAAATCGCTAAAGCGATATCTCAATCAAAAGATGCAGCTCAATGTGATCTCGCAGCAAGCTGCCTAAACTTATTATTCTACTGTTTATAATTTTATTAAAGCACAACATGCTAACTAAGCTAATATTCGACAGCGGCATGCGAGTGAGTGGTTTCGATGGTTTTGTCGCTCAGCTATTTGAACTACTACATTAACAAATCGAATGGTTCTCACAGTAAAAGAATCTCAATTTCTGATCACGTGTGTTAAGAACTTACTTTTTTTTTCTTATATAGCAAAGCCGCCAGGGTCTTAGGGCCCAGCAGAAGTTGGCTACCTGCCATTTCCTGGTGTGAGACATAAAACATTCCTGGAGCTCACACGCTACTACGGTGTTTAGTTATTCGCAAGACTCGGAAATCAGCTGACGACCGTTCTTAACGTCTACAAACTCATAAGACAAGCATTCAGAAGGGAAGAATTTACCAGACGTCCCAGCACCCCGCTCATGCACACTTTAAATGGCCTCGGTATCATCAACAACGCAGGCCACCTCTGGAAGGGCTAGCGCCGCTTTTTGCACGACAAACTGTGGGAATCCGGCATGACTTACACGGGAAACGGCAAAAAAATCATGGAAGGCCGAAATAAAAGCGAGGTTTACGGGCTAATTGCCAACCTTCACCGCGCTGAGGAAGCCACCAGCGATGCCAACCCTCTGCTAGCCCTGGGCGGAGAGTCTCCGCATGTCGAATATTGTACCCGTGGCAACCACAAAGGATGCCCATCTCAACGGTTATAGAATACCCGTTAAATCTCAAGTCATTCCTTCCATCGAATGCGTACACATAGACTCCAACCTATGGGACGAGCCCAACAAGTTCAATCCCAGCCAGTTCATCAACGAGACCGGCAAGATCGAGCGGCCAGTGTTCGGCGTCGGCCGGAAGATGTGCCTGGGAGACGTGCTGGCGCGCATGGAGATGTTCATGTACTTCTCGTGTATGATGCACCAGATTGACTTGCAGATGAAGATTATGTCGCACCGTCGTCTCTAGAAGGCACGGTGAGAGCCATCATCGCGCCCAAGGCCTTCCGCGTCAAGTTCAGCCCGCGCCCGACCACCCGCACCTGCGCGATCCAGGCACCAATGCAACATATCGCATTCACACTAAAACACATACGTTTGTTTTAGTTACATAACAGCGACGAGTTTGTACATCAGCCATGAGTACAAAACTCGTCGCTAATGACTAGTGACAAGTAGTTACTCGTGCGCTTACGCTAAATTAGATATTAATGTTAGCTAAACTCGCTAAAGCGATATCTCAATCAAAAGATGCAGCTCAATGTGATCTCGCAGCAAGCTGCCTAAACTTATTATTCTACTGTTTATAATTTTATTAAAGCACAACATGCTAACTAAGCTAATATTCGACAGCGGCATGCGAGTGAGTGGTTTCGATGGTTTTGTCGCTCAGCTATTTGAACTACTACATTAACAAATCGAATGGTTCTCACAGTAAAAGAATCTCAATTTCTGATCACGTGTGTTAAGAACTTACTTTTTTTTTCTTATATAGCAAAGCCGCCAGGGTCCTAGGGCCCAGCGGAAGTTGGCTACCTGCCATTTCCTGGTGTGAGACATAAAACATTCCTGGAGCTCACACGCTACTACGGTGTTTAGTTATTCGCAAGACTCGGAAATCAGCTGACGACCGTTCTTAACGTCTACAAACTCATAAGACAAGCATTCAGAAGGGAAGAATTTACCAGACGTCCCAGCACCCCGCTCATGCACACTTTAAATGGCCTCGGTATCATCAACAACGCAGGCCGCCTCTGGAAGGGCTAGCGCCGCTTTTTGCACGACAAACTGTGGGAATCCGGCATGACTTACACGGGAAACGGCAAAAAAATCATGGAAGGCCGAAATAAAAGCGAGGTTTACTTACGAGGTTTAATTGCCAACCTTCACCGCGCTGAGGAAGCAACCAGCGATGCCAACCCTTTTTTTTTTTTTTTTGTTTCGGCTGGGAAGAAATGCATTACGCATACCCTCTCACTCGGGGGAGTGGGAGGGGTATGTGGGACTCCCCGGGCAAGCCCGGTATACCCACTAAAACAACCCAGCAACGAAATTCCCGCAACGTCATAGTGGGGGTGGACTGGGAGATCGGCGTAGCCTTTACGTCCAGTCCACCTCCGACGACCGCCCGCCTTAGCGGGCCCTTCACGCCCCCCCCGTTGGGGGAGGGCCGGGAACCTCCGACGATGGTGGTGACGTGTGCAATGCGGGCGGAGGCGCCCCCGCGCCTGTCGCCCGCCCATCACCACCGCGAGGAGGGAGAAGAGGACGTCTTCTCCGACCTCGCCTTCGTCTGCGGAGCGGCGCAGCGAGAGGGTCGTCCTCCCGCGCGCGCTCCGCCGCCTCCTTCTGCGAAATGACATCCTCGCAAAAGGAGGCGACCGCGGCCCAGGACTCCTCACTCCCCAGCATGCATCTGACCACGCTGGGAAGGGAGAGGTCCTGTCCGATCTCCGCAGTGAGACTGCGACGCGGCTCGTACCAAGCAGGGCACACCTCCAGTGTGTGCTGCGCCGCATCCTCCGCCGCGCCGCAGTCGTGACACGCCGGTGTCTCCTCCCTCCCGATCCGGTGCAGGTGCGTGCCGAAACAGCCGTGGCCAGACAAGACCTGCACCAGACGGAAGGAGAGGAAGCCATGTGGCCGCTCGAGCCAATCCCGCAGGACTGGACCGAGCGCGTCCAGGGTACGGCGACCAAAGGTGGCGGAAGCGAGGTCCTCCGTCCAATGGACGATGATAGCGTCCCTCGCCTCCCTCCGCACTGCCTCCCGCTCCTCCGCGACAGGGCGCTCCCCGAGCGCTTTTCGGCGCGCCGTCCATTCGTAGACTCTGGCGAGCACCCACGCCTCCAACTCCCAAGGAGGGGTGCTGGCCAGAGCGCACGCCGCCGAAAAGCCTACCGAGCGGTAGGCCCTCGCCACCCGCTGTGCAATGGCCCTTTGTGGCCTGCGGATGGCTGTCGCGTTCTCCCTCCTGTTGAGGGAGTCCGCCCAGATGGGGGCCCCGTAGAGGGCCATGCTCCTCAGGATGCCGGCATATAAGCGCCGGCATCGTGCACTGGGCCCCCCAAGGTTCGGGAGGAGCCAGGAGAGTGCGCCTGCGGCCTTCAGCAGGCGCGTCGACAGCCCGCTAAAGTGCGGGCCGAAGCGCCACCTGCTGTCCAGTATCAGGCCCAGATATTTCATCTGGGCCTTCACCTCCACCCGGATGCCCTCCACGACAATGTGGGCATCGGGAGGGCAGCGCTGCCGAGGCCCGTGGAAGAACACAGCCTCGGTTTTGTTCAGCGCCACCCTCAACCCTAGGCGGCGGATCCTTCCTGCGACTAAGGATCCGCCAGCCGAGGCCAGACAGGCCGCCTCCCTGAAATTCCTCCCCCGGGCAGTGAGGAGAGTGTCATCCGCGTAGCAGATGACACTCGTGCCACGGAGGAGGGCTCCCCGCAGGAGCCAATCGAACCCGATGTTCCACAGGGGGGGGCCAAGTACCGACCCCTGTGGAACACCGCACTCTGCGCCGTACCGCCGCAACCTGGCCGTTTTGTCTACAAGGAGGACCTCTCGGTCCTCCAAGTAGTCGGCCAGGAGGTCCCGCAAGTATTGGGGCACTCCATGATAGCGGAGTGCCTCCAATATCGTCGAGTGGGGGACGGAGTTGAAGGCGTTGGCTATGTCGAACGACACTGCCAAAACTCCGTCCCCCGCCTCGACCGCCCCCTTCACCTGCCCCTTGAGCAGGGCCAGCGCGTCGATGGTCGAACGCCCCTGTCGAAAACCGAACTGGGCGTCTGACAGGTCCGGCCCTACTCTCCGCAGATGGCTGTTCAGCCGGCAGGCGATGATCCCCTCGAACATTTTGCCGACCTCATCAAGAAGAACGATGGGTCGGTATGCCGAGGGGGAGTCCGCCGGGCGTCCCTCCTTGCGGAGGAGGCATAGCTGCCCCTCCTTCCACAGTTTCGGGAACCTTCCAGACGCGAGGCACGCGCTGAAAAGGTCCCGAAATCTGTCCTCCATTTGAGCGGCAGCTATGGCCACCACTCTTGCTGGGACGCCATCCGGACCGGGGGCCGTCTTCTTGGCGCGGAGGCTAAGAAGACCCTCGCGGAACTCTTCTGCCGTCACCGGGGGCACATCTGCCTCCGCCGGTGGAGCCGCCTCCTGCGGGGGATCCTGCGGGGGATCCATCGTTGGTGGGGTGAAGTCGGTCCTGCGCGGAAACAGGGACCGGACCACCCCATCCAACAGCGCCGGCTCGAGGGTCTCGGTCAATGGGGGACCATGGGGCCGCAGTTGGTTCCGCGCCGCCCTGTATGGTCTCCCAAAGGGATCCCGATCGAGACCCTCTAGCATCTCAGCCCTCGCCGAGTCCTTCGCAGCGCACATAGCTGACTTGAGGGCCGCCTTTGCCTCCCGGTAGTAAGCGTAGAGACGGTCCTCGTCTGCCTGACTACGTGCGCTGCGCCGTCGGCTCCGCGTGTAGGCCCTACGGGCCGCCACGCAGGTGGCCCGGAGGCCTGCCAGCTCCTCCGACCACCAATAGACGGCACGACGGGGGGGCGGACGACGGGACCGAGGCATGCTGGAGTTGCATACCTCGGTCAGGGATCCCCTCAGCTGGGCTGCTGCTGCGTCGACGTCCAGGGCCTCGACAGGGGGCGACAGCCAGTCCTGCAGGAAGGCAGCCTCCTTGGCTGCCTCGCGGTCCAGGCGAGTGAGGGCCCACCGAGGGAAGGGAGGCCTGCCAGAGCGAGCCATCTCCCCCCGGGAGCCATGCTGGGTGGAGATGTCGAACCGCACATATCTGTGGTCCGACAAGGTCTCCACCAGCTCCACCCGCCAGTTCACGATGCGTGCGGCTAAGACGGGTGTGGCAAACGAAACGTCGACCACCGACCCACCCTGCTGCCGCACACATGTGTGGACCGCCCCCCTGTTGAGGAGGGACACGCCGCATGACGCCGACCAGAACTCGACGGCGCGACCCCGGACGTTGCAGGAGGCAGCCGGGTTGCCCCAGGCCTCCGACTTGGCGTTAAGGTCGCCCAAAACCACGACGTGGCGTGGCGCCGCCCTCCCAACGACTGCAGTGAGGACCTCCAGGAAGTCCTCAAAGTCTGGAAGAGGGCGGTTAGGGGAGAAGTAGACCCCGACTAGGGCCAGATCCCCCCACGCGGCGGCCACATATCCCGGTCCCCTCTCCAAGAGCGAGAGGGGAGGGGAGTCTGTGGAAGACCGCGAAACCAACGCCACCAAGCCGTCCCGGTCGCCTAGCCAGCTGCCAGGGACCGAGTAAGGCTCGGCGACCACCGCCAAGTCCACCAACCACTCAGCCATGGTCTGCATCAGCAGATCCTGGGCTGCCCGGCAGTGGTTGGTATTCGTCTGTAGGATGCGATGTTCGACTCTATCCATTAGTCGGACATCGCACCCCCCTCCTCCGCAGCTGTGCTGGCAACAGGCCCAGCTGGCGCCTGCGCTTTGCCCCTCTTAGGGGGAGGATTGCACGTCCTCCCCGTCATCACATGGCCTGCCGGGCGGCCACTAGCGGCGCACACTGCGCAGTGTGGCTTCGCGGCCGTGCAGGAGGCGGCTTTGTGGCCGTCCTTGCCACAGCGATAGCAGCTGTCCGTCCTGTTGACTTTGGACGGACAGAGGGCTCCGGTGTGGCCGATGCCGAAGCACCTGAAGCAGCGCAGAGGCTGCTCCTCAAGTGCCCGGACCACACCGGAGCTGAAGCCGACGGAAAGCCTCCCCTTGTCCAGGACGGCCTTGGCGGCGGCGACAGGGCACTCGAGACGAATAGTGCCCATGCCACCGCGGCCGGTCCTGATGTCCCGGCCTTGCACTGCTGCGACGCTGCAGCCACCAATAGCTGCGACCGCCGCCACCACCTCCTCTTTGGTGACCGAGTCGTCGAGGTCGGTCACCAGTATGGCTGCCGACTTAATTGGTCGGGCCACCTTGGCCGCATCTGCGATGACCTCCTGCAGCTTGGCTGCAAAGAGGTCAGCGCTGGCGCTGCCGTCCGCCCCCAGGAACTCGAAAATGCGAGCCCCGGTTTGGGTACGCCGGCAGGATACTTTGCCGATTTGTTGTGTGCAGTGAACATGATGCTTGTAATTTGGGATGCAAGAATTACTTCTAAACGCAGGTTCCTTCTCTTTACCCTTGTCTCCTCTGGTTCAGGAGATTCCATTGGGGGAACTATCATAACTGAGAGGGCACCCAAAATCTTCATGTATGCCTTGTATAGCACAGTTAAACATCTCACTTTTTTGTCTCCATCCAAAGTCATCCGCGGTCTCTTGGGGTCTTGTACTTCTTGTTTGGTGTCTGGATCTACAATAATATCATTCCTCTTCCTCTTAAGGGTTGAAGGACCGGCATTATTATCAATTTCCATTGACATTCTTACAGTTTTATTTGTACGACAGACTAATATTTTAACAAAATAAGGATCTGTTGGGGGACCCCCCACACTGTTTGCGTCCACGTCGCGTCCCCTGGAAACGACCCAGTTCTGTCACCGTAACGGAGTGGCAGACTGGGGTTCGGCCAAAGTTCAGTGTGCTCTCGTAGCGAATTTTATTTTATCTGGCGGTTGTAGCTACGAATTTCGGAGGAGGCAATATGCCAAAACCCAAGCGGGACGCCCAAGGGCGTTTCTTGAAAGGCCCTTTTCAGGGCCAACCCAACGGCCCTTCTCAGGGCCAACCCAACGGCCCTTCTCAGGGCCAGTCTGACGCTTCGGCGTCAGAAGCTAGCCGCGCGCCGTCTGCGGCTAGCTTTTTTAGGAGGGCTGACGAGACGTCGGACTCTGACGAGTCCCTCGTCTCAGACGCGGGTTGTTCGCGGTCGCGAAAGCGCGCCGCGCGTCGCAAGAGCGGGTCCGAGGGTTCCTCGGCCTCAGGCTCGACGGGGCTGTCGAAGGCGAAGAGGCCAGTGACAGCCGCAGACACCCACTCAGTGGGTCTCGCAGATGCCCAACGCCAGCTGGACCTGGCTCGGCGGGCACAGCTCCAGGAGGAGCTGGAGGAGAGAGTTGCTCTCAAAGAGCAGCGAGCGCGTGCCGCCCGGGCCAAGTCCGGGTACGGCGCATCCACCGTCCTCTACGCGGACTACTCCGTCGCGGAGCTCGAGCGGATGGCGCACGAGGACGAGGAGGGTATTGTGGAGGTCGCCGCTAAGTCTTCTCACCTTAAAGGGACTTTTCAAAAGTCCCTTAAATGCAGGGCCGCAAGTATGCGCGGCATCGTCGAGGAGCTGGTCCGGAGGACAGCAACAGACGAAACGCGGCAGCTGCAGGCGAAGGTGGATCGCCTGCAGCTACAGGTCAGCCAGCTTCATCAGAATCTGGCTGACGCTACCGCCCCGCCAAATCAGGGCACGTCGCCTGCCGTGGGCCCGACGCCGGCCGTGGAGGCCCCCTCCTCCAACCTTGAGGATGTTATCCGCAAGGTCGTCATGGAGGAGCGGGCTTTCACCCGAGCCTGCATAGCAGGAATTGAGGACCGGCTCTTGCCGGAGAAGCGCCTCCGACCGCCACTTGCGGCGGACAAGAGGCGAGACGAGCCGGGGCCGTCCTCGCAACCGGAGGACGCCAATCTCCCTTCGACCACTCCGTCCAACCAGGAGGGCTGGATCGAGGTGGTCGGGAGGGGGAAAGGCAAGGGCAAGGGGAAGAAGACGAAGGCCGTCTCTGTCGCCCCCGCCACTGAGCCTGCCAGCCAGTCGCGGACGACTCCCAGCCAGACGCAGGGAAAGGGGAAGGGCAAGGGCCGAAAGGCGGCAGCGGCCGCCCCCGCCGTCCCCGCCACCACGCCTACCAGCCAACCACAGGCGACTGGCAAGGGGAAGAGGAAGGGGAGAAGGAGGGGGAAACTTGTTCCCCCACAGTCTGCAGCCGTCGTCGTGACGCTCACGGCGGAGGCTGCTGAGCGCGGGGAGACGTACGCGTCCGTATTAGTGCGGGCGCGTGCCAATGCCGATCCCACCCAACTGGGGATCGGCAAAGTATCCTGCCGGCGTACCCAAACCGGGGCTCGCATTTTCGAGTTCCTGGGGGCGGACGGCAGCGCCAGCGCTGACCTCTTTGCAGCCAAGCTGCAGGAGGTCATCGCAGATGCGGCCAAGGTGGCCCGACCAATTAAGTCGGCAGCCATACTGGTGACCGACCTCGACGACTCGGTCACCAAAGAGGAGGTGGTGGCGGCGGTCGCAGCTATTGGTGGCTGCAGCGTCGCAGCAGTGCAAGGCCGGGACATCAGGACCGGCCGCGGTGGCATGGGCACTATTCGTCTCGAGTGCCCTGTCGCCGCCGCCAAGGCCGTCCTGGACAAGGGGAGGCTTTCCGTCGGCTTCAGCTCCGGTGTGGTCCGGGCACTTGAGGAGCAGCCTCTGCGCTGCTTCAGGTGCTTCGGCATCGGCCACACCGGAGCCCTCTGTCCGTCCAAAGTCAACAGGACGGACAGCTGCTATCGCTGTGGCAAGGACGGCCACAAAGCCGCCTCCTGCACGGCCGCGAAGCCACACTGCGCAGTGTGCGCCGCTAGTGGCCGCCCGGCAGTGGTTGGTATTCGTCTGTAGGATGCGATGTTCGACTCTATCCATTAGTCGGACATCGCACCCCCCTCCTCCGCAGCTGTGCTGGCAACAGGCCCAGCTGGCGCCTGCGCTTTGCCCCTCTTAGGGGGAGGATTGCACGTCCTCCCCGTCATCACATGGCCTGCCGGGCGGCCACTAGCGGCGCACACTGCGCAGTGTGGCTTCGCGGCCGTGCAGGAGGCGGCTTTGTGGCCGTCCTTGCCACAGCGATAGCAGCTGTCCGTCCTGTTGACTTTGGACGGACAGAGGGCTCCGGTGTGGCCGATGCCGAAGCACCTGAAGCAGCGCAGAGGCTGCTCCTCAAGTGCCCGGACCACACCGGAGCTGAAGCCGACGGAAAGCCTCCCCTTGTCCAGGACGGCCTTGGCGGCGGCGACAGGGCACTCGAGACGAATAGTGCCCATGCCACCGCGGCCGGTCCTGATGTCCCGGCCTTGCACTGCTGCGACGCTGCAGCCACCAATAGCTGCGACCGCCGCCACCACCTCCTCTTTGGTGACCGAGTCGTCGAGGTCGGTCACCAGTATGGCTGCCGACTTAATTGGTCGGGCCACCTTGGCCGCATCTGCGATGACCTCCTGCAGCTTGGCTGCAAAGAGGTCAGCGCTGGCGCTGCCGTCCGCCCCCAGGAACTCGAAAATGCGAGCCCCGGTTTGGGTACGCCGGCAGGATACTTTGCCGATCCCCAGTTGGGTGGGATCGGCATTGGCACGCGCCCGCACTAATACGGACGCGTACGTCTCCCCGCGCTCAGCAGCCTCCGCCGTGAGCGTCACGACGACGGCTGCAGACTGTGGGGGAACAAGTTTCCCCCTCCTTCTCCCCTTCCTCTTCCCCTTGCCAGTCGCCTGTGGTTGGCTGGTAGGCGTGGTGGCGGGGACGGCGGGGGCGGCCGCTGCCGCCTTTCGGCCCTTGCCCTTCCCCTTTCCCTGCGTCTGGCTGGGAGTCGTCCGCGACTGGCTGGCAGGCTCAGTGGCGGGGGCGACAGAGACGGCCTTCGTCTTCTTCCCCTTGCCCTTGCCTTTCCCCCTCCCGACCACCTCGATCCAGCCCTCCTGGTTGGACGGAGTGGTCGAAGGGAGATTGGCGTCCTCCGGTTGCGAGGACGGCCCCGGCTCGTCTCGCCTCTTGTCCGCCGCAAGTGGCGGTCGGAGGCGCTTCTCCGGCAAGAGCCGGTCCTCAATTCCTGCTATGCAGGCTCGGGTGAAAGCCCGCTCCTCCATGACGACCTTGCGGATAACATCCTCAAGGTTGGAGGAGGGGGCCTCCACGGCCGGCGTCGGGCCCACGGCAGGCGACGTGCCCTGATTTGGCGGGGCGGTAGCGTCAGCCAGATTCTGATGAAGCTGGCTGACCTGTAGCTGCAGGCGATCCACCTTCGCCTGCAGCTGCCGCGTTTCGTCTGTTGCTGTCCTCCGGACCAGCTCCTCGACGATGCCGCGCATACTTGCGGCCCTGCATTTAAGGGACTTTTGAAAAGTCCCTTTAAGGTGAGAAGACTTAGCGGCGACCTCCACAATACCCTCCTCGTCCTCGTGCGCCATCCGCTCGAGCTCCGCGACGGAGTAGTCCGCGTAGAGGACGGTGGATGCGCCGTACCCGGACTTGGCCCGGGCGGCACGCGCTCGCTGCTCTTTGAGAGCAACTCTCTCCTCCAGCTCCTCCTGGAGCTGTGCCCGCCGAGCCAGGTCCAGCTGGCGTTGGGCATCTGCGAGACCCACTGAGTGGGTGTCTGCGGCTGTCACTGGCCTCTTCGCCTTCGACAGCCCCGTCGAGCCTGAGGCCGAGGAACCCTCGGACCCGCTCTTGCGACGCGCGGCGCGCTTTCGCGACCGCGAACAACCCGCGTCTGAGACGAGGGACTCGTCAGAGTCCGACGTCTCGTCAGCCCTCCTAAAAAAGCTAGCCGCAGACGGCGCGCGGCTAGCTTCTGACGCCGAAGCGTCAGACTGGCCCTGAGAAGGGCCGTTGGGTTGGCCCTGAGAAGGGCCGTTGGGTTGGCCCTGAAAAGGGCCTTTCAAGAAACGCCCTTGGGCGTCCCGCTTGGGTTTTGGCATATTGCCTCCTCCGAAATTCGTAGCTACAACCGCCAGATAAAATAAAATTCGCTACGAGAGCACACTGAACTTTGGCCGAACCCCAGTCTGCCACTCCGTTACGGTGACAGAACTGGGTCGTTTCCAGGGGACGCGACGTGGACGCAAACAGTGTGGGGGGTCCCCCAACAGATCCTTATTTTGTTAAAATATTAGTCTGTCGTACAAATAAAACTGTAAGAATGTCAATGGAAATTGATAATAATGCCGGTCCTTCAACCCTTAAGAGGAAGAGGAATGATATTATTGTAGATCCAGACACCAAACAAGAAGTACAAGACCCCAAGAGACCGCGGATGACTTTGGATGGAGACAAAAAAGTGAGATGTTTAACTGTGCTATACAAGGCATACATGAAGATTTTGGGTGCCCTCTCAGTTATGATAGTTCCCCCAATGGAATCTCCTGAACCAGAGGAGACAAGGGTAAAGAGAAGGAACCTGCGTTTAGAAGTAATTCTTGCATCCCAAATTACAAGCATCATGTTCACTGCACACAACATAAATAGGCAGAAAGTTAAAGGAACAGCCACTAACATGCAGATGAAAGTTGGGGCAACTGATTACAATATACATTTCATGGGGAATGACTATTCTATGCCTAGGTGCACAATAAATGAAATATGGTTGGCCACAATAAAGGAACAGAATCTGGAATATAAGAATTTTCAGATGGATGATGAGGAAAATTGGTATGGGACCATGGGACCGTATTTGGATATGTTTGCTGCTTTCAAGTTGAGGATGGACGAACTAAGATTGGGACATGGGACCATGCCTATAACAAAAAAGGATGGAACGCACACTGCCTTTCAAGTCTCAAAATATGGTTTAACAGGGGCTCACCATATCCTACTAGAAGGGAATAGCTTCCCACCTGAGAGGAGGTCATCAATCGTACAAAGTTTGGGGCCAATGACTGCATTTTTATGCATGGTAAGAACAGAAGGTATATACAGGAATAAGTTTGCAGCTGCTGTGAAAAGGGCTATGTCACATATACCTGCAATTGATGACATAATAGAAATCACCAAAAACATAAAGATGTCTTTTGAGCTGTCTACCCTAATAAGCTTGATAGCTGAAATACTGTTAATAACTACTTCTAGACAAGCCACCAGGATGTGCTTTCCAATAAATTTCTTAGCAGTTTCTGTTGAAGCAATGAAGGAAGAAGAAAGAGTCTCATTCCTAAGATTCTTCAATACTACTGGTTCTGGTGGATGGCTTTTATACAAAATGTGTATGGAAAGAATATGGCTTATGCAGGGGAATATGACAGAAGAAGTTGACTCCCAAATTTTATACCATTGTATTTTTGGGACTTATAAAGAAGATCTTAGTGTTTTATCCCAAATTACCAAAACAGGCAACTGGTACACACGTGAAGAAATAGGCAATTCATTTAGAGGCATGACTAGTGGAAAGGTTGTACAACTAAGACCACCTGTACAAATATTATACGCTAAGATGTCATGTGCAAATCAGACAGGGATGCTATCCGGAGTTTACAATCAGGTTAGCTGTATGCCCTGTTTCAGTGGTCCTCGGGTACAATCCTTTGGAGAAGATTTCTTCGAGCATATTGAGAAGAGAAGAGTAGTTGGATCAGGTGGAAAGAACCTTCAACAAATAATTGCTGGGCTCACGACCACTCTTGAAGAAATACACCAACAATTAAGAAAAGACGGTGGCAGAGTAAAAATGGGAACAGCGGTTTGGCGTTCTATGGAATCTTTAGCTGTCGAATGTCCAGGAGAGGAAGTAGATACTCAAATAATTGGGGCTGGTAGGATGTTTATGGGAAGAAACAAGAACTAAAATTTGTTTTGTATTTTCATTTAAGTAAATTTATGATGTTACATCAATAAGTATATTTAGGATGTTAAGGTTTTTGCTTGTGTGATTAATTCACCGATTATTTGGTTGTTCTAGTTTTAGGTTCAGGAAAAAGGATCTTGTTTTTACTGCGATGCCAACCCTGTGCTAGCCCTGGGCGGAGAGTCTCCGCATGTCGAATATTGTACCCGTGGCAACCACAAAGGATGCCCATCTCAACGGTTATAGAATACCCGTTAAATCTCAAGTCATTCCTTCCATCGAATGCGTACACATAGACTCCAACCTGTGGGACGAGCCCAACAAGTTCAATCCCAGCCAGTTCATCAACGAGACCGGCAAGATCGAGCGGCCAGTGTTCGGCGTCGGCCGGAAGATGTGCCTGGGAGACGTGCTGGCGCGCATGGAGATGTTCATGTACTTCTTGTGTATGATGCACCAGATTGACTTGCAGATGAAGATTAGTGTCGCACCGTCGTCTCTAGAAGGCACGGTGAGAGCCATCATCGCGCCCAAGGCCTTCCGCGTCAAGTTCAGCCCGCGCCCGACCACCCGCACCTGCGCGATCCAGGCACCAATGCAACATATCGCATTCACACTAAAACACATACGTTTGTTTTAGTTACATAACAGCGACGAGTTTGTACATCAGCCATGAGTACAAAACTCGTCGCTAATGACTAGTGACAAGTAGTTACTCGTGCGCTTACGCTAAATTAGATATTAATGTTAGCTAAACTCGCTAAAGCGATATCTCAATCAAAAGATGCAGCTCAATGTGATCTCGCAGCAAGCTGCCTAAACTTATTATTCTACTGTTTATAATTTTATTTAAGCACAACATGCTAACTAAGCTAATATTCGACAGCGGCATGCGAGTGAGTGGTTTCGATGGTTTTGTCGCTCAGCTATTTGAACTACTACATTAACAAATCGAATGGTTCTCACAGTAAAAGAATCTCAATTTCTGATCACGTGTGTTAAGAACTTACTTTTTTTTTCTTATATAGCACAGCCGCCAGGGTCCTAGGGCCCAGCGGAAGTTGGCTACCTGCCATTTCCTGGTGTGAGACATAAAACATTCCTGGAGCTCACACGCTACTACGGTGTTTAGTTATTCGCAAGACTCGGAAATCAGCTGACGACCGTTCTTAACGTCTACAAACTCATAAGACAAGCATTCAGAAGGGAAGAATTTACCAGACGTCCCAGCACCCCGCTCATGCACACTTTAAATGGCCTCGGTATCATCAACAACGCAGGCCGCCTCTGGAAGGGCTAGCGCCGCTTTTTGCACGACAAACTGTGGGAATCCGGCATGACTTACACGGGAAACGGCAAAAAAATCATGGAAGGCCGAAATAAAAGCGAGGTTTACTTACGAGGTTTAATTGCCAACCTTCACCGCGCTGAGGAAGCCACCAGCGATGCCAACCCTCTGCTAGCCCTGGGCGGAGAGTCTCCGCATGTCGAATATTGTACCCGTGGCAACCACAAAGGATGCCCATCTCAACGGTTATAGAATACCCGTTAAATCTCAAGTCATTCCTTCCATCGAATGCGTACACATAGACTCCAACCTGTGGGACGAGCCCAACAAGTTCAATCCCAGCCAATTCATCAACGAGACCGGCAAGATCGAGCGGCCAGTGTTCGGCGTCGGCCGGAAGATGTGCCTGGGAGACGTGCTGGCGCGCATGGAGATGTTCATGTACTTCTTGTGTATGATGCACCAGATTGACTTGCAGATGAAGATTAGTGTCGCACCGTCGTCTCTAGAAGGCACGGTGAGAGCCATCATCGCGCCCAAGGCCTTCCGCGTCAAGTTCAGCCCGCGCCCGACCACCCGCACCTGCGCGATCCACGCACCAATGCAACATATCGCATTCACACTAAAGCACATACGTTTGTTTTAGTTACATAACAGCGACGAGTTTGTACATCAGTCATGAGTACAAAACTCGTCGCTAATGACTAGTGACAAGTAGTTACTCGTGCGCTTACGCTAAATTAGATATTTATGTTAGCTAAAATCGCTAAAGCGATATCTCAATCAAAAGATGCAGCTCAATGTGATCTCGCAGCAAGCTGCCTAAACTTATTATTCTACTGTTTATAATTTTATTAAAGCACAACATGCTAACTAAGCTAATATTCGACAGCGGCATGCGAGTGAGTGGTTTCGATGGTTTTGTCGCTCAGCTATTTGAACTACTACATTAACAAATCGAATGGTTCTCACAGTAAAAGAATCTCAATTTCTGATCACGTGTGTTAAGAACTTACTTTTTTTTTTTCTTTTATAGCAAAGTCGCCAGGGCCCTAGGGCCCAGCGGAAGTTGGCTACCTGCCATTTCCTGGTGTGAGACATAAAACATTCCTGGAGCTCACACGCTACTACGGTGTTTAGTTATTCGCAAGACTCGGAAATCAGCTGACGACCGTTCTTAACGTCTACAAACTCATAAGACAAGCATTCAGAAGGGAAGAATTTACCAGACGTCCCAGCACCCCGCTCATGCACACTTTAAATGGCCTCGGTATCATCAACAACGCAGGCCGCCTCTGGAAGGGCTAGCGCCGCTTTTTGCACGACAAACTGTGGGAATCCGGCATGACTTACACGGGAAACGGCAAAAAAATCATGGAAGGCCGAAATAAAAGCGAGGTTTACTTACGAGGTTTAATTGCCAACCTTCACCGCGCTGAGGAAGCAACCAGCGATGCCAACCCTGTGCTAGCCCTGGGCGGAGAGTCTCCGCATGTCGAATATTGTACCCGTGACAACCACAAAGGATGCCCATCTCAACGGTTATAGAATACCCGTTAAATCTCAAGTCATTCCTTCCATCGAATGCGTACACATAGACTCCAACCTGTGGGACGAGCCCAACAAGTTCAATCCCAGCCAGTTCATCAACGAGACCGGCAAGATCGAGCGGCCAGTGTTCGGCGTCGGCCGGAAGATGTGCCTGGGAGACGTGCTGGCGCGCATGGAGATGTTCATGTACTTCTTGTGTATGATGCACCAGATTGACTTGCAGATGAAGATTAGTGTCGCACCGTCGTCTCTAGAAGGCACGGTGAGAGCCATCATCGCGCCCAAGGCCTTCCGCGTCAAGTTCAGCCCGCGCCCGACCACCCGCACCTGCGCGATCCAGGCACCAATGCAACATATCGCATTCACACTAAAACACATACGTTTGTTTTAGTTACATAACAGCGACGAGTTTGTACATCAGCCATGAGTATGCACACTTTAAATGGCCTCGGTATCATCAACAACGCAGGCCGCCTCTGGAAGGGCTAGCGCCGCTTTTTGCACGACAAACTGTGGGAATCCGGCATGACTTACACGGGAAACGGCAAAAAAATCATGGAAGGCCGAAATAAAAGCGAGGTTTACTTACGAGGTTTAATTGCCAACCTTCACCGCGCTGAGGAAGCCACCAGCGATGCCAACCCTCTGCTAGCCCTGGGCGGAGAGTCTCCGCATGTCGAATATTGTACCCGTGGCAACCACAAAGGATGCCCATCTCAACGGTTATAGAATACCCGTTAAATCTCAAGTCATTCCTTCCATCGAATGCGTACACATAGACTCCAACCTGTGGGACGAGCCCAACAAGTTCAATCCCAGCCAGTTCATCAACGAGACCGGCAAGATCGAGCGGCCAGTGTTCGGCGTCGGCCGGAAGATGTGCCTGGGAGACGTGCTGGCGCGCATGGAGATGTTCATGTACTTCTCGTGTATGATGCACCAGATTGACTTGCAGATGAAGATTAGTGTCGCACCGTCGTCTCTAGAAGGCACGGTGAGAGCCATCATCGCGCCCAAGGCCTTCCGCGTCAAGTTCAGCCCGCGCCCGACCACCCGCACCTGCGCGATCCACGCACCAATGCAACATATCGCATTCACACTAAAACACATACGTTTGTTTTAGTTACATAACAGCGACGAGTTTGTACATCAGCCATGAGTACAAAACTCGTCGCTAATGACTAGTGACAAGTAGTTACTCGTGCGCTTACGCTAAATTAGATATTAATGTTAGCTAAACTCGCTAAAGCGATATCTCAATCAAAAGATGCAGCTCAATGTGATCTCGCAGCAAGCTGCCTAAACTTATTATTCTACTGTTTATAATTTTATTTAAGCACAACATGCTAACTAAGCTAATATTCGACAGCGGCATGCGAGTGAGTGGTTTCGATGGTTTTGTCGCTCAGCTATTTGAACTACTACATTAACAAATCGAATGGTTCTCACAGTAAAAGAATCTCAATTTCTGATCACGTGTGTTAAGAACTTACTTTTTTTTTCTTATATAGCAAAGCCGCCAGGGTCCTAGGGCCCAGCGGAAGTTGGCTACCTGCCATTTCCTGGTGTGAGACATAAAACATTCCTGGAGCTCACACGCTACTACGGTGTTTAGTTATTCGCAAGACTCGGAAATCAGCTGACGACCGTTCTTAACGTCTACAAACTCATAAGACAAGCATTCAGAAGGGAAGAATTTACCAGACGTCCCAGCACCCCGCTCATGCACACTTTAAATGGCCTCGGTATCATCAACAACGCAGGCCGCCTCTGGAAGGGCTAGCGCCGCTTTTTGCACGACAAACTGTGGGAATCCGGCATGACTTACACGGGAAACGGCAAAAAAATCATGGAAGGCCGAAATAAAAGCGAGGTTTACTTACGAGGTTTAATTGCCAACCTTCACCGCGCTGAGGAAGCCACCAGCGATGCCAACCCTCTGCTAGCCCTGGGCGGAGAGTCTCCGCATGTCGAATATTGTACCCGTGGCAACCACAAAGGATGCCCATCTCAACGGTTATAGAATACCCGTTAAATCTCAAGTCATTCCTTCCATCGAATGCGTACACATAGACTCCAACCTGTGGGACGAGCCCAACAAGTTCAATCCCAGCCAGTTCATCAACGAGACCGGCAAGATCGAGCGGCCAGTGTTCGGCGTCGGCCGGAAGATGTGCCTGGGAGACGTGCTGGCGCGCATGGAGATGTTCATGTACTTCTTGTGTATGATGCACCAGATTGACTTGCAGATGAAGATTAGTGTCGCACCGTCTTCTCTAGAAGGCACGGTGAGAGCCATCATCGCGCCCAAGGCCTTCCGCGTCAAGTTCAGCCCGCGCCCGACCACCCGCACCTGCGCGATCCAGGCACCAATGCAACATATCGCATTCACACTAAAACACATACGTTTGTTTTAGTTACATAACAGCGACGAGTTTGTACATCAGCCATGAGTACAAAACTCGTCGCTAATGACTAGTGACAAGTAGTTACTCGTGCGCTTACGCTAAATTAGATATTAATGTTAGCTAAACTCGCTAAAGCGATATCTCAATCAAAAGATGCAGCTCAATGTGATCTCGCAGCAAGCTGCCTAAACTTATTATTCTACTGTTTATAATTTTATTAAAGCACAACATGCTAACTAAGCTAATATTCGACAGCGGCATGCGAGTGAGTGGTTTCGATGGTTTTGTCGCTCAGCTATTTGAACTACTACATTAACAAATCGAATGGTTCTCACAGTAAAAGAATCTCAATTTCTGATCACGTGTGTTAAGAACTTACTTTTTTTTTCTTATATAGCAAAGCCGCCAGGGTCCTAGGGCCCAGCGGAAGTTGGCTACCTGCCATTTCCTGGTGTGAGACATAAAACATTCCTGGAGCTCACACGCTACTACGGTGTTTAGTTATTCGCAAGACTCGGAAATCAGCTGACGACCGTTCTTAACGTCTACAAACTCATAAGACAAGCATTCAGAAGGGAAGAATTTACCAGACGTCCCAGCACCCCGCTCATGCACACTTTAAATGGCCTCGGTATCATCAACAACGCAGGCCGCCTCTGGAAGGGCTAGCGCCGCTTTTTGCACGACAAACTGTGGGAATCCGGCATGACTTACACGGGAAACGGCAAAAAAATCATGGAAGGCCGAAATAAAAGCGAGGTTTACTTACGAGGTTTAATTGCCAACCTTCACCGCGCTGAGGAAGCAACCAGCGATGCCAACCCTGTGCTAGCCCTGGGCGGAGAGTCTCCGCATGTCGAATATTGTACCCGTGGCAACCACAAAGGATGCCCATCTCAACGGTTATAGAATAGAGACAGTGCTCTACAAAGAAAAGAGAGGAATTTATCCATCCCGCTTCTTTTTAGAGCACTGTCTCTCTCAGTTGAGTTGATAGATTGCAGCGTGATTAGCGACCAGAAGAGGGACGTTATTTTGACTAGTGTGAGCGAGACAGATGGTGACGCTACTTTATCAAGTGTGAGCGAGACAGATGGTTACGCTACTTTATCAAGTGTGAGCGAGATAGATAGTGACGCTACTTCTATCTAAGAGCGAGACGTATTGATACATTATTTCGTATGTGTAAGTGAAACAGATAGAGACGCTAATCTGGCAAAACAGGGATGCGTAGACACATTGTGCAATACTGCAGTACGTTACGCTCTTTCGTTTACTGCGCATCTTTCTGTATTCGTATTGACTTCGTACTTACAACTGTGGCTTTGTTTATTGGACTTGATTTGCATTGTGATTTGGATTTATCTGCTCGGTTCCTTGACTTCGTACTTACAACTGTGGCTTTGTTTATTGGACTTGATTAGCATTGTGATTTGGTTTTATCTGCTCGGTTCCTTACGACTCCTGAATTGTTTTAATCGTGATCCCGTGTTTGTGTAGTGTATTATCATGCCATCTCGATATACCGCACGGGAATACGCCAACATGCATCTCATTTATGGAGAATGCTTATGCAATGCCAATGCTACAGCTAGAATGTATCGTGAGAGATACCCAAACGCTGAGCGTTATCCCGATCATCGGGTTTTTATTAATTTGCATCGGTCATTATCAGAGGGTCGATTCCCTACTCAAATGGTAAGCGAGGGAAGATCCGTCATGCCCTACGAGGACGAAGTCTTGCAAGCAGTTGAAGAAGACCCAACTATCTCAGTACGTGGAATTCAACAGAGCATTGGAGTCCCCAAAAGTACTGCTCATCGTATTTTAAAAAAAAACGAGTTTCATCCATACCATGTACAGCGAGTACAAAGTCTGCTACCCCAAGACCACCCAGAGAGAGTGCGATTTTGTCGAACGATGTTGCAGAAGTACCGAGAGGATCCGCGATTCTTTGAAAAAATTCTATGGTCCGATGAATCAACATTTAAAAAGGACGGTTACATGAACCTCCACAATTTGCACGAATGGCACGTGGAAAATCCAAATTTGATGCGGGAGGACAGATCGCAGTACCGGTTTAAAGTAAACATGTGGACGGGAATTTTAAATGGTAAAGTTATTGGTCCAATCGAGCTGCCGGAGAACTTAAATGCTCAGGCTTATTTGGACTTCTTACAGAACCAATTACCAGATTTATTGGAAGAAGTGCCACTGAACATTTACGGCAACATGTGGTATCAACAAGATGGCTGCCCAGCGCATTATGCTCTCACAGTACGAGAGTTTCTCAATCGAGAATACCCCGATAGGTGGATTGGGCGGGGCGGTACAATTTCGTGGCCGGCCCGTTCACCAGACTTAAACCCCATAGATTTCTTTTACTGGGGTACGATAAAGGAGAAAGTGTACTGTAAACCTATCCAAGATTTAGATGAACTGCGCGAAAGAATTTCAGAAGCCGCTGAATACATCAACTCGAAAAGATACGCCCGTCTTATCACGCGATCATTTTTAAAGAGGTGTAGAGCTTGCATTGCAGCTGAAGGCAAACAGTTTGAACATTTGTTACATTGAACATTAAATCTGATTGAATAAAAATCATAAGGAAACCCAACGACTAAATTTTATTTCAAATGCACCTAAAACTAACAAATTACTTTTTTAAGTAGTGGTACCCTTTGATCAAGGTACCGTCACTATCTATCTCGCTCACTCTTATTAAAGCAGTAAGTCACGTCACATTCATAAAAAAATTTTTTTCCTTAATTATGAAGAAGCAATTAGTAAGTGTCATACCATTTTGGAATCCAGACTAAACGCGCCATCTTTTAATGTTACTTGCCAAAATAGTGTAGTACATTTTTTTTACAGTACAGTCGGTTAAAGTTGAGTAATGTAATTATTTTGCATTCAATGTTGGGCAAAAATCTAACTTTTTATTTGAAACTGAGGCAGTTATATTCTAACTTTTAACTGTGTTTGACAGAAGGGTTATTCATAGTTATACGGTAGAAAAAAAAATGACGAAAAGTTAATATTTGCAGTCACAGGACTTGAAAGATCATCACAGGGTGTCAGTTTTTAAGATTTATTTTTGAATACATATAATTTGAAAAGTACATGACCAAGATTTTTTTTCATATTTTTCTGATAACTGTTACGACTTGGCCTAATGCTCGATTTCGGCTTGACGTTGATTTCTGGGACACCCTGTATGTACCAAAAAGATACATATTCTTTGCACAAGTATAGGAACTTGATGAAGCCTTTACTTATGGTTTGTTGTGATGGATACATTATAGATGTATTGGGCCCCTATCCAGCTACAACATCAGATGCTGATATAATTATAAATGAATTTAATGAAGAAACAAAACCTCTAAGGTTATATTTCCAAGCAGGTGATGTATTTATTCTGGATAGGGGCTTTAGAGATGCTGTGCCGTTGTTGAGAGAATGTAATTATTCAACTCATATGCCTGCATCCTTACAACAAGGTGAAACCCAATTGTCAACCCTTGCTGCTAATAAGTCGAGAGCTGTCACTGTTTGTAGGTGGGTGGTTGAAGCTGTAAATGGCATATTTAAACAATCATTTAAATTGCTTAGGCACGAATTTTTTTATCGTGCATCAAGACATGCAATGACAGACTTTCGCATAGCAGCAGCTCTGATAAATAGGTTCCACCAAAGAATCAGAGACAGAGAGGATGCAGGGCAAATACTGGAAAGAATAAATCAAAACATGCACATAAATAATTCTCTTGCTGATTTTGTAAATCAAAATAATTTAAATAGACGGCGAACAGATTTTCTCTCAATTAATGTAAACATACATAGTGTATCCTTTCCGAGGTTGGAATATAGTGATTTAATTCTAATTGCATGTGGAACGTATCAATTAAAACAAGCACGTTCTTACTATGGAGAACACATAAGAGGCGATGGTTCCTATATCATTGAGCTGTGCAGAAATACTGCCAGCAACCTACTGGAAGGTTTCCCGCTCCCTTCAGTCAACTGCAGTTTATTGCGTGGGAAAATACAGACAGACACATAAGTAGAAAAACATACTTCGTTTATATATTATATGAAAATAACACTGAAGGGAGGACAGCAATAAAACAATATTGCTGCAACTGTATGGTGGGCCGTAGAACAGTAGGTTGCTGTGCGCATATTATGACCATTATTTGGTTTTTAAGTTGGGCAAGGTATCAGGAACATATTAATCCACCTGCCCAGTTTCTTGACCACGTTCTTATTACTTTTGATTCTGAATAATAAATATTATTTCATAAAAACAACTTTCATTTCATATACAACCTGTTTCAATTAAATATTAAAAAAATATCTAACTGTACATCTTGATACAAAACTAGGTTTATACCCTCATTTTTACTGATATGAGCTATTAAATATTATTAGCTGAACTGTTTGTTTACGAGTGGCCAAAGTCCCATAGAAGTTGGACAATCCCCTTTGCCAAATTCACTCGTTAGCATTGTCACAACTTGCACCCCTTACCCGCAGGTATAAAAGGGTCGGTTTTTTTGGATTTTATTTAATTATCGAATCAGTTGCATACCGAAGGTCAACATGATAACATCTCTACTGAAGGCATACGAAAAAATATGGATACCACGCCCGCAGAATCCGCTCAAGTTATTGCCTTGCTCGAAGCAGTTAATCAAAGTGAAGTTGCTCGACGACTAAAGGACATGGTAAAAAGTGGCCTATGAATCAACACATGCGAAACCTTTACTATTATTCCTAGTTTTTTTTTAAAATTACATTTTACTGATTAGAATAGAACGGACACTTTTTAATTACGAAACCATTTTAAAAAGTAACTCACTTAGGTTTTATAACCCGGCGCCATTATTTTGAAACAAAGCACTCTCAGCGCTGTAAGATTTTTAGTTACCTACAAAAAGAGTAAAGCGATTAAAGCGCTGTATGACACGAACACTATTGACACTGACAGTCGATGAAATGACAGTTGACACTTTGATGTACCTAATGTATTTGGCACCTGATACCAGGGAATCGGCCGTCGACCTAACTTACCACGCTTTCGTATGTTAGAAGAACATAGTAACACTACTCTATACATTTTTTGGTGAGATAAAAAGTCTGGCAGCTCTGGGATCTTAGTCCATTTGGTATGTTTCTATTGTTTGGTATGTTTTATAACCTCAAAATCCGAAATTATTTTAGATATTTTACAATTCTGGCAAGTGTCCGTGATTTTAATTTACTTTTAGTCGAACATATGCATTATTTAAAACACACATAGTAAATTCACGTCTCTGTTGGTTCTTAGGCGAACGATGTATGGGCGATGAGCAATGTCCTTTGAGGCGCTACTCTGTTCGTCGTGTGTACCAGAGGTTTCAAGAGACCGGTGGCTACATTCGGCGACCAGGATCTGGCTGGCGACGCAGAAGATCAGAGCGTGATGACCGCTTTCTTGTGTCGAGGTCTTTAAGAAATCGGCAACAGAATGCGGTTCAACTGGGACAAGAGCTTCGAGAAGTTCGCAATGTCAGTATAAGTCGATGGACAGTCAGAAGAAGACTTGGTGAAGCAGGACTAACTTCACATCACCCAGCAAATGGTCCCAAATTGATCAGAGCTCACCGACAAGCCCGACTACAATTTGCCAGGGAACATTCAAATTGGACGTATGACCAATGGCGATCTGTTATGCTCTCTGATGAGTGCAGAATGACATTACATGGCCATGATGGACGCTCTAGGGTCTACAGAAGGTCATCTGAGCGATTTTCACAGTGCTGCATAAGCGAACGTGTAGCTTTTGGCGGTGGATCATGTATATTTTGGGGTGGCATAATGTTGGACACTAAAACTGACCTTGTATTCATCACTGGGGCGAATACCGGCCCGAGATCGAGAGGTTTGACGGCTGCACGATACGTCGAAGAAGTGCTCGAACGACATGTGAAGCCGCTTGCCTGGCTTATGGGAGAAGATTTTCTCCTAATGCACGATAACGCCAGACCGCATGTCGCTAGAACAGTTTGCGACTACATGGAAGACGATGGAATTACCGCGATGGAGTGGCCAGCTCGTAGTCCTGATCTCAATCCGATTGAGCATATCTGGGATGAGCTAAAAAGAAGAGTTTGAGCAAGAAGCCCTGCTCCTACGCGCCGCCAAGAGCTTCAAATTGCCATTGAAGAGGAGTGGAACGCTATACCACAAGATTTCATGGTAAAATTAATACGGTCCATGAAAAACCGATTAAGAGCTGTAATTAAGGCTAGGGGAGGGAATACACCTTATTAATAAACAATTTGATCAAGAATTTTGAGTTTGATTTTCATTATTTCTTAAGCGAAATCGGGTAATTTTACCCGTTTGTTGGGTTTTGTGCCGTAAAACCTCTTATGGGTATTTTTTAAACTGTATTTGATATCATTAGAAAGGTAATGAGGTAGACTTTCAATAAGTGTGTTTTTTTTAATATTTATTCAGATTCATGAAAAAAAACTGCCTTAACAAAAAAAAGTCAAGGTGTGCGATTTTATTGCTCTCAAGTGTAAATCTGCCAAAAAAGTTAATTTATTTACAGGTGATGCTAAGTGGAATCACATTCAAGACTTCTACGACCTCGACAATATGAACCTAAATTTCGTGCTTGCACCAACACTAAACAAAAAATGAAAGTAAATCTAGCAGCCCAAGTGTTGATTTACTCTGTAGCAGCAGGTAATGTTTGCCAAAATATCACAAGGTATGCTATATAATAATAGTTCTATACCTGAAGATTACGGGATTTTTTTTAAGAATTCTGTCCGACTCGCTATTCGCCAGTTTTTATATAGGTTTGACTGAAGAGCTTGCCCCTACTCAACCCCACGTAGTATGCATACATAAAGGGGCGCGAAAAGACATTGAGCAATGGTAAAGAAAGAAAGAAAGAAAAAGCATTTATTCCGCCAGAAGCGACACACAAAACATAAAATTAACAGAAAATAAATTATCAACTAAAAAAACAAAATATATCAGAAAACTTTTCAATAAAAACATTAAAACTAAATAAGAATCTGATACATACATATTTTGTGTCAGGGCCGAACATCAACTTAAAACGACTCTCTGGTCACACTACAGGCACACCAGAACACAGTTCTATATTTGTCTATGGAGTGACCGTGACATCCGGCACCGACTGACAGTGGAAAGTTGACACACATAATATAAACACACAGAATTTCCATTTCTATGTGTTTATATGTTCAAATTACATTAACACATGAATAAAAATATTAAAGTTGTGCGTCGCATCCAAGCAAGAATCGGTATTTGCTCAGCATATGCTGCGACTATGGACAAATCCAACTGTCAGCAGCGCTGATTTTCAGCAAAGACCGTATGTGTGACGTTCAGACGTCCCCCCGCTTGTGTAAACAAATAAAAAACACAAGACCGGTAAGTACTTAAGTAATTATATAAATTACACCACTAACTATTAAAATAATACTTATATAATACTACAAGATGCATTTCATTTCATTCGTACTATAAAATATCTGTTGAAGTACATATATATTTTTTTATTTTCATTTTCAGGTGAAATGCCTGCAGATACAATGACAACCGCCGAGGTGATATCAAACATGGAACAATTGCTTGTTTTAGTAAATAGCGATACGGCTGATCTACGAAGAGGCAGCATCACCTCACATAAAACATTTTGAGGAAATGAAATCGTTTTTTGAAAACTTAGAATTTGTAGGGTGCTCACCTCCTTCGAGGGATGGCTAGATATGGACCTTGAATGGTATTTAAAAAATATTTCATGCGCTGAAAACACGGTGTTGGATCACTGGCAACTAGACGTCTCCAACAGGAGGATCGATTGGAGAATTTGTTCGGCACTATTCGTGAAAATTGTGGTGCAAATTCTAACCCGACTTCTTCACAATTTATTGGTGGGCTGAAAAGCACCTTAATTTCAAATCTGGCCCATATAACATAAGGACATAATTGTGAAGACAATTATAGTACAATTATGTCTAGTTTTAAAAACCTGTTTCCTTAACACACACCACAAGCCAATAAATTAGACATACTACCACATAAATCCGACATACTTGCTTCAGTGGACAACACATTTGAAGCAAGTTTGTCGGACTCTGCGGAAACGCAAGCTTGTGCATACGCATGTGGGTTTATTGTAAAAAATCTTAAAGTTACTTGTGGTGATTGCGAAAAAAATACTATAAGCCACAAACAGAATTTAAAGAGTATGATGACATCAAAAAGAGATTAGCTTTCGCGTCTAAAAATTGTATTATGTGCGTTGAAGAATGCGACAAAGTTTCTTCTTGATCATCATCAAAGCCAGATTTAAAAATATCAATATTACAAAAAAATGTATAATGAGGTAAATTTTAGTTTTTAACCAATTTTAAGAAACATTGTCAAAAAAAATATTAAGTTTATAAGTTATCGTGTTTTTCACATATGTGTTAAAAGATTTTGCACCTTTAGAAACCGAAAATATCTAGAGGCCGCCAGTAACCGACCTTTAAAAAGAAGATAGACATTTTAAAACATATTAAGTGAGTTTCACTTATGTTCTAAAATGTAAAGTAGTGTGTAGAGTTGGCGAGTGTAAATTAAGTTAATATATTAACGAAATATCGTAAATAAATAAATATAATTAAATACTAGATAGTTTACAACATCAGTGAGTTTTTTTATTTATTTTTTATCATCTATTTATGTTATTTCCTTAATTTAATAATTAACCATCTACTTACGTTTGCCAACACCGCACGCTGTACTTTCTTACTAATGCTATTAGACCTTTTTTGTTTATCTAAGTAAACGCAATTTCGTCCAGGAATTAATTAAAATGTTCCACAGTATATGTTTACCATTGTTATTTAGTAATTGTGTAAAGAATCAAGAAATCTGTTTTATAAAAATCTCGTGTCACAGTGATTGTTATCCAAATCCGCTGTAACGGCTTGACCGATTCTTATGGACTTTTTGGGTGTATTTGGTATATTTTATTATTCTGAGAATAGGTCGTAGGCTATTTGTTAATGTTAGTGCCGCTAGATTTAAGATACTGCAGATTTTTATAAATAAAAAAAATATCAATGATTCCACAAGTGGTACCCCACACCTAACAACACCACTGCAAAATCGCAGAAGAGCAAAATACGCAATTTCGATGGTTGGATGACAAAAAACCATCATCCAAGTAAACGAATTCCAGCTATTTCGATTTCAAATTCGTAACCGATTATGATAAAAAATGAGATCAATCAGCAAGTATATCCTTTCAGATAAAACAAGATTTTTTCAAATCGGTTCATAATTGACGGAGTTATGAGGTAACAAACATAAAAAAAAAACAAAATACAACCGAATTGAGAACCTCATCCTTTTTGGGAAATCTGTTAAAAATAGGGAAATTCCCTCATTTATCTGACATGCTAGCTTCAATGGACGACACATTTGAGGCAAGTTTGTCGGACTCTGCGAAAACGCTAGCTTGTGTATACGTATGTGGGTTTATCCTACTGCAAACAGAAAATAGAAACTCCTTATTTGAATTTTAGAAGTTTCCAAAAATTCAAAAATGTGCGTTGAGGAATGCGCCAAAATTCAATCAACGCCAGATTAAAAAAAAATACAATAAAATTTATTATGATGTTGTTTTTTGTGTTTTAGCTAATTGTGAGAAACGTACTCAAAAATATTAGGTTTATTAGTGTTTTCCAACCACAGTTAAAACCGATAATATAAAGAGGTCGCCAGTAACCGGTCTATAAAAAGCCTGTTTTCCTTTCTTTTGTGATAGTCATTTTATAAACATAAACGCTATGATGTCCATGCATGCATGTTTCACTATGAATGCATAAAATGTAATTATTTTGAGCATGGGTGCAAAATTTATTTGGTCTTCCAATCTTGTTGATTTTAAGATAAGATTTCAGTAGCCGGATAATCTATTCAGTATTTGTGCAAAGAATCAGGAAATATTTAAATAATATAACAGATTCTGTAAGTACCTATTAGAAATTACAAAACAAGTATGAATAGTAAATTCCACTATTCTTTATGTTATACTAAGGAAATGTAGTTCATGTTACTTTTCTGTAGTCTTACTATTGCAGATTCGTTTCTAGTTTCCAATTTAAAATTTCTCGCATAAGTTTAATTTGAAACTCCTTTCAAATCCTCTCGCTTTGAATAGTTTTTATGGGTTTCAGTTAGATGGGTACACCTACAGTCGTGTTCTCTGGTACAAAAACTTTCAATCACATATTTTTTTTTGTAACAAGTCTTAATCATAGATCAAGCGCCGAAACATAATGGCGCCGGGCATTAAGGCCGACATGAATTACTTTTCAAAATGTTTGGCGTCGTGCCCGTTCTAATGTAATAATTAAAGTTAAAAAAGAACTACGTATTATGGTAAAGCTGTTGCTTCATAGGTCACTTTTTACTATTTCCTTTAAGCCCTTTTAGCATGTGCAATGGCAAGAGACTTCTTATAAACGGATTGAGGGACAATATCATTCTAGCTACTATAATCACTGGCCCTGCAGCTGGTCAGTTAGCGCACATATCCCGGATTCCTATGATCCCTACCGAATTACTAACACCAATCAAGCGTATTCAATTTTCAAGGTCCAAACATTCGACTTAGTAGGGCTAGACTTAGGAAAATACTGTTTTATCCATGGCCAACTATATGTTGGCCTATCACGAGTTGGAGGTCCCGAAAAATAACACATTTTAATACCCCATAATAATATAATGTACCTATTTCCTTTTTGCTGTTGTTTTTTTTTATCTTTCTGTTTAATATGTGTACATAAACTATTAATTAAATAAATAACATTATTATTTCGTTTACAGAGAAGCTCTTAATAAATGAATATTAATGCTCGTCTTGAATTACATCGAGCAAAGCCGGGGCGGGTTGAAGGAAGATAAATACAATAACTTAATTTATAACGATAAAATTACAACTCATTTGCAGAACCATAGTAATGCGCTATGATTGCTCTACCAAGTTAAACAAACAGAAAAATAGTTCGCCAAAAAATTGTCGGAATTTGTCGAAAAAGAAATTATAAGTTAATCACTATTTTACGAAATATTCGCCTTGGAAGTAATGGCTGCGCAATCGTGCGCTTCTTTGATTCTTTATTGTTGACTATTTCTTGCAAACTTAGACTCCATACAGTAAAACTTATTACAAGAAGAAAGCTCTTAATTTGTCAAAACTAACGAAAGCAATAAAGACTAGGTACTACAGTTTAGTTAGACAGAATTTTGAAATTTGAATTCTGATATCTCATAATCTATAAGTGCTATAATGTCCATGTGAACATCCATTTATGCGACATAGTAACCTCATTAGAAGACATATCGTTTACCCTCAGAATAGTTTTCAACGCGTGTAATCTCAAAAATAATGTCTCATGCAATGTTCGAGCAGGGTAACCGTAATTTCGATTTGATTTGGTTACTCTGCTCGAACAGTGTAGTTGGCGAAATGCTAGTATTCAATTTAGAATTCAAAAGTTTACAAAATAACGGAAACAATATGAGTAGTGCCAGAGATTTTTTTTACCGGAAAATCTTTTTGAGTGTGTTGAAATGGTTAAAAGTAGATAAAACAAAGCAACATTCAGAGGACCATAACTCGGAAGCGGTGCGTCGTAGGACCATGGTTCTCAGAGCCTACAGGAAAAGGTATAATGTGTAATATATTTCTGGAAACCTCGTCTTTTGAAGATTATGAAACAACTAATATGTATTTAATATTATGTTAACGTTTACCTTAAAATAATTACAAAAGAAAATATGGTGAAAAAGTTTAAAGTCCATCGAGACTTTTGACAGTTGCCCACGTTTACCCCTGCTTTACATTTAATGTTGATTTGTAGCCTAGCTATCCATAATCATAATTAAATTTAAAAAGAAAACTGCGTATATTTGCGGTTTTCGGATAGTAATTAGTAAAAATGTGATTAAAGTCAGAAAACGGAAAACCGCTCGCTATCTATAGCGGATTGAAATATTGCTGTTTACTTTAATAATTTGCGGTAAGTTTTGTAATTTATCATTGATATTAGGGCGTTTATCTTTTTTTAGCACTCATGTTGCGTGTGAAAATATTAATCAACAAGATGCACACTACCCTCATATTTCATACAGTTTAATTGTTGCGAATACATTATAACTACGTGTTTTGTTGACTCTTCAAAATGTCTACTTTCAAGAGTTCTAAACGTGAAATAATACTTTCGTATATCGAAGGGGGAAAATCATTGGAGGCATGACAGTTTTAAAAGAAAATTATCATGTACCTATTTGAAGACAACTTAATTATGTTTCATTCTCAGTGATTTTCTAAGATATTATTATTCCCGCTTTTAATAAACGATGGACAGAAGCTTCACGAAAAAAGGATATATTTTTAATGAAAAACAGTAATTGATTGGAATCAGAATATTCAGTAACTTTACCGAACTCTACAACCGTCTCCACACCATCTACTTCTTCTGGAAAACGTGGGAGACCACGTATCTTATCCAGAGTTGTCAGAATCCAGTAAAAGAAGAAAAAATACAATGTTACTTAATGAATATGGATTTGAACACGTCTATAATGCGTATCTTCAAGGGTTACGTTCGATAGAAGAAACAGAAGCTAAACTTGTGGAAACATTAAGGCTTTCTGACAGATAAGACCTTATTCTCGGGTTTCATAGAAGACGCAAGGGGGACCAAAATTCTAACGGATGAAGAAGCATTAAGCGTATTTATTGACTTGTATTTAACGAAAGCACAATATTGTACTTGAGCAATTTAACGAACGAACGAAAATGTTGTGTTTCCACCATATTACAAAGTGCAAGAAGTTAAAACTACTTGCTATCCACCATCTTCAGCTATAGAAATTACAGACACAAGTGCAAAATTAGTAAGACTTCAAGATGTATTAGATCGCACTGCAGCTAGAATATTGACAATAAATTCAGTGTATGGGAATGAATTGAATAACATACTTCTATACAGTAAATGGGGCTGTGATGGCTCATCCGGTCAAAGCTAGTACAAACAGAAACTGCCAGAAGAGTCTGAACTAGTTTCTGATGCAAATCTATTTATCACATTAAAAAAAAATGTTTTTCTTATTTAAATTGATTTGTATTTTGATGTACATATACCTATAAGATATTTGGTTTTTGTAAACATTAAAATAGTAGTATTCAATGTTAAAAAATAAATATTGAACATTTTTGATAATTAAAATTGTACACTATTCTTGAAGCCATGTACACTATTCTATATTTGTGCATAATTTTAGAACATAATATTCAGAAATAAAAAAAGATATTGATTTTTAATCAGAAACAGATTTTCCATAGTGCTACGGCCGAAATCTAGCTTTAAGAGTCCTATTACATTTTTTACGGAAATTCATGATTTTTGACGCTGTAATTTTCAGCAGCAGTAAGATATTTTAATTATTTGATCCTGAATAACGATAGTGCCAGTCTCTTTATTGTAAGTTGGAGTTACACATTTTCATTTTTCTTTTCGTGTAATTTACTATAAATATTTTACGAACTCAGTTTGCAAGAAAAAATGTCGGCGATGGAACTTTGACGGTCTAATTCACATTGTTACAATCAATTCTTTTAAAAGCTGAAATTACTAAAAGGTAAGTTGAATGTTTTACTTGTTTATTGGAGTTCTAGAATTTCTTTAAATTCCTTGAGTTTTCACGGAAAAAAACGTAAAGAAATCCTAATTTAAGCCAGAAATGTCTTGATTCAGCGTCCATTATATTCCAAATAAAAACAATTTTATCAAATAAATTAATATGATATAGAATTTCAGTCTACAATGAACACGTTTCATAAGTTTTCGTTTGTCAATATAATAAAACAAAATTACAATAAATAAAATTAAAGTACTATATATTCTGCGTCAATTCAGCGCGCGCGCTCCTCAGTCTCGCGCGAGCGCCCAAATAAACTATAATCCTATTCAGACTAGTAAGTATCAAAATTGTTTCGCGGACTAAAAATGTACTCCCAACGCAGACCAACGTAACTTCGTCTATTGCAAACGAGCATTTACGATTCGTAATAGGACTCTTAAGATTAGATAGGCATACTCAGTTGGGTAGATAAAACGCTGATATTTAATACATTTTCAAACACTCGGTCTAATAATTATAGTTATTTATGAAATTGGTGCGCTAAGTTGATTTTTACAAACGAGTAGACGAATGTAAGCCCGAGTCGAAGTCGAAGGCTTACCATAGTCGTGAGTTTGTAAATACTAATATCTGCACGTGTATCATACAACGTTTTACAGCACATTTGCGAGAAAAATGAGAGTAACTTTTTGTTTTGAGATATTAGTCGAAAAGTCAATCTTTGTAATATAAAACTGGCTCGAATTTGTATTAAAAATTAGAATTAAAGTCATTCAGTTTATTACTCTGTTATCTTATTATTTCGCTGATATTCTACTTTTAAAACTGAACTTCAAAATAATTAAAATTAATAAGCATTCGTTTTTGGACGATCCTTTTTTGATTCACTTCAATTAATGAGCTTTAGTTATATGTGGCGGGCATTTTTAATCAATGGTATTCGCGATTTACTCGCCATGGAAAGTTAAAATATAATTTATTTAAAAATTAATTGAGTATAATTGAAAAATATTAGGAAGCAATAAAAAGTATAATGCGCTTTATTTCACCACCTAGCTTTAAAACTTTTCTTATTCTCGCATTGTGAATTTCCTTTGTAGAATTCCTATACATTTTTAGGAACTACACGTAAGTACCTCGGAACCTTAGTATTTAGGTGAGAGTACCTATTTTACCGCACGTTCCATTGTATGGTGCGTAATTTTTCTTTCGAACAATGTATACAGGCTTCGTAAATGCATCTTTTGAGCAAGTGAGTTATAAATAAATATAATGTTGGATATAACAAAAACATCTTACGCCTAATTAGGACGATAAATCAACGAACTATCGAAACAGCTGACTGAGCAAACAAAACAGCAAAACTGGCCGAAAAATATTGACATAGCGGGAAAACGTCTGATGTCCAAACAGTGATCAAATCCATAGAGTACAGAGATGCTTTGATGCCGGCCTAGACTTTTCATGCGGTCATACAAAACTTTTTTTCTTCCAACTACGCATTAATTTCATCATAGCTAGCCTAAATAGTGAGAACAAAGCAGCACTTTCACTTTGCTGCTTCAGAGTGAAACAGTGCACTAAAGTAGTATAAAATCCATTACTGCACTGCTTTTGCTTTAAGACAGTTCAGTAAAGTTATATGAAAATCCATTACTGCATTGTTTCCGCCCTAAAGTCACAACCTCAGGTGGCTGGACAATCACAGGGTTCACCTTTACACTCATGGCCAACTAGATTTATACCAGCCAATCAGCGGTATTCTGACCACACAACAGGCCAATCGCAGGCTACAAGCATGGATGCCTGCCAGCCAATCAGCGCTCCTCGTAATCTTGCATTCGAAGATTTATCTCGCAAACCCATAAATGGCTTCTAAATTTTTTCTGTGAAACGCTTTTGTTGATAATCAAAAACAACAAGCTTTTAAATGAGATCTGTTTGACTATCCGACGATTCCTATTATTCTTCCAACCATTAATGATCGATAATTCTTTTTCCATGAAGGTTTTTTCGGTTCGATAACAAAAAATGATGCTCTTACAATAAAAAAGCTTTAAGAAAACATAGGTTTCATTCGCCGACGCCACCTGTCCGGTTTCTTTACAAGGTGAGATTTTTACCAGAATCGCACCGCAGGATCACAGGGTCACACACACTACTGCAGCAACCATAGCAGAAATTTTATACACCTACTTTGACTGTTTCAATCCTGTTCGACAATTTGGCTACCATTTTACTGCCTAACGGATCTGGAATAATAGCCGAACAAGGTCGAGTAAGACTAACAAATATTACCCAGAAAATCATTTAAGGCTTGTATTTACCATTTACTTTTATGTTTGGGGGGTAGGTACCTTAAATACACAAAAATATTATAATATCAAATTTGTAGTCGTGATTAATATCTATAACTATGGCAAATGGCGACTTCCGCAGCACAATAGTCTTTGAGTAAAACCGCGGACGGGCGAATTGACGGACATTGCGAAACTATAGTGGGTGTTCCTTGTTTTACTACGGAGTCCTTAAAATTAGGGTCTCTAGAAAAAAAAATAGTCAAAGGCGGAGAGCAATGGGAACCGATCACTTTATCGTTTTTTTTTTTTTTTAGTTCGAATTTCATTTTACCGAAATCTATTGACCACCGCCTTGTTTGCTTAATTTTTGACGTATTCCATTTTACATATTTTGTTGCTATTGGCCGAAACCTGTTTTGAACTTTGTTCATTTGCATTCTCAATATTAAATTGAAATATTGTCATAAAAGTCAAAATATAATGCTGCCGTTTTGTCGAAAAAAAATTGTCAAGACGAAGCTGCGGTGGTGAGCGCTAAACCATCTGCGACGATAAGCTTGCGTGTATCCGCCGAAACCCTGCAGAGCCGGACCCGTGATAGAAATTATGCCTGCTGCATGTTGCATGCTGTATGCTTGCTTGCATGCTGCATGTTTGCTTGGATGCTCGCTTGCATGCTTCTTACTGGAACTACTTAAAACCACTTTTGTTCATAATCAACTGATTTAGAAAGTGCCATTTAAATAGTTAACAGAAAAATAGTGAGTTAAACTGAAATTAGTTCCTGTAGCCTGAATCAATGCCAGTGTAATAATTATATTGGCTATGAAAGCCCTTTCTAGTTTCACTTAAATTGTCATTAACTTCCACTACTTTTTTTTTTTAATTTTTTTTTCTATAACGTCGTATTAAAGACGAATACGTCGTCTTTAATAAAAATATGGTAATTAAAACAGTAGTATAATTAATGTTCGGAAACGTAGTACTTCGATCAAATGTTATTTCGGGAAAGTGTATCTTCGGTCAAATGTTTGTCGATCAAATGAAATGTCGGAGTAACGAAAAAAAGCTAATTGATTAATAGGTCAACTAGGCAACAAGACAACACACAAGCCAACAAGCACAGCCGTGACCTCAATGAAGTAAAAAAACGAAACGATAATATTTGAAGAGTTTTAGGTGAAATGTAATTCGGTCAAATGTTTGTTGACCTTATTATAGGTAACCGTGAGCAATATAAGGTTGAGAAACAAAGATCTAGGCGAAAGTAGTGATATTACCGAACCTATTAGCCATGAATTATCTAATAATAATTTATAATGTCATGTAAATGCGCGCCAGCCACAGGCAATCGAAATATCTTTCCTGCTAGCGAGGTTCGTCCGCGTCCTATCACTCTATGTATGAATCATCCTTATCATCCCGCGGCCACCGGGCATGTGTCAACAAGTTACTCGTGAGCTCTCTTTATTAAATTCAACAACCTGTACTTAAAGTGATTACTAGAGTTAAATCCTACACTATTGTGTCGCCAGTTGCACAGGCAACATAGAGTTCTAAATTCATCAAGAAGCTGGTACCAAAATACAGGTCAAAGAAAGTTTTAAAAATGTAATGTGTGTGACGTTTGTTATGTGGCGCTTGTGAATTGATGCATGACTCATGCGTTTCGTGTCACTCGCAGAGCGGGCGTAGTGTGTCGACGAGTTATCATCGTTCGCACACTTCAGGGCCTCCGGACGACGTACGATCGGGTTCCATGGGCGCTAGGAATACGAGTACATACCACACACCCACAAACTAGCGCGAGCGCAACGGGTGAGTCACTATTCAAAAACTATTACAGACCGTTCACACGATACTATTTAAATCTATAGATTTTTTCCTGTGCAGGCAAACATCGGTGCGATAGATTTATTTTATTCAGAGTTCAAAGTCTGCGAAGTCCGTATCGTGTGGGTAAATATTACTCGTATATACATGGTAAAATGTTGATAAATTAGAGTTCACGATATTCTCTAGTTTTAGAAAACAATGTCACTATTGTGTTTACACTTCAGAAATGTTAAGAGATCGAATATATCTGTCTGTCCGTCTGTAACAGCCAATTTTCTCGGTATCTACCTACAGTACCGACTGGGTCAATTGAGCTGGGATTTTGGACATCATCATCTTCCTATCCTTAGCCCATATTACTTAGGGTCGGCGCAACACGTTTTTTTCTTACATAGTGTCCTATCAGCCGTCACTCCCTTTTCTTTTATATCACACAGCCCATCCATCTTTTCTTTGTCCTTCGTCTTCATGGAATTTCAGACATATATATACCTATTTCTGTGACGTGTCCGTATAATACGGACACGTCACAGAAATAGGTATCCACAAAGACACCCAAAAGGAGTTATAAGAGCGCATGAGATGGGACCTTCGCGATTTTACCAGAAATTTGTTTAGGATGATTAGAGATTAAGCATACTAAAATTCCCCGCGTCAACTAAGTGAGCGGGAGTGGGGCGTGATAAAAGTTCCCACTTTTCAGTTTTTCGCTAGTTACTTTAAATTGGTGCGTCGTGGAGAAAAAATATCTTTTTTGTACCTAATTCACATTTTAAATAATGTTGTTTGTTTGTGTACAGGTACCTCACTCTGCAGTTGAACGTGACGGATCTAGTTTGATGCAGTTGCCAACTCCAAAAGTTTGCTGAATTAAGTAATTTGTAGCCAAATATGAGTCCTCCAAGCAGCGTACGGAAAAGGAACACAAGCAATCCTTCAATTGCACAAAAAAAAATGAAACATTCAATTACCCAAAAAGAAAACGATACTTCAGAAAAAGATCGTATTTATTACCGCAAAACTCACGCAACGGGTGGTTACTGTGGCAATGAGTATGAAATTAAACTTTCAGGCTTAATATGGCTTAATTTAAAACACGATGACGATGTCAAAGAATTTCTGCTAGCTACAAATCTCGCGGCAGCATGTCCGCTTGACGACATTTGTTTCAAAATAACATGGAAAGATGAAGAACGTAAACCTACATTAATATTCATACAAGCAAAACATAAAATTAATGATGAGAATCCCAGAATCGAATTGGACAAAATGTTCAGCGCTTATGAAAAAATAAAAAAAATAATGAATGACAAAGAAGACGGGCTATTTGATGACAAATTTGACGAGTTTGAATGTTACCCCATTTTGTACACGAACAAAGATTTTACTTTGAAAACAGACCTTGTTATTGAAAATTACTGTCTCAAACTAAATGATATTATTGGAACGCACGGATCGGTCAGAAAACTGAGTGAAAAGGGGAAAGAAGAAAAAATTAACAAATTGGGTGAAAGCAATAAAGACAAAGAAAAATTTATTGCTTTCCTAAACAGTCTGCTAATCTTCAGTCGCCAAGCCAGCGAAATTGGCGTGGAAGAAATTTTAGAAGAATATATAGACAAACATCCCCGCGCTTATAAAAACCCCTTCCCACTTGAACCACACCCAGTGACTATGGCGTTTATTAGAATGTTTACAAATTGGTGGAAAGAGGTAAAACAACCATTTTATTTAACAAAAAAGGATGACTTATTGGATGATGCATTTAAAGCTATTATCAAGAGTCCGTGGATGAGCTCATTAAACATTATATACAAGAGCAAAATAAACAGTAGTTATGAATTCACTGACGATGCAGTGAGATCTTTGAACTTGCAGGATCAGCACTCTTGTACTGTTATCACTACAGAGAACAGTGTACTGACTGTAGTCAAAGTGTTGCAGCATTTGGATAATAAAGATCATGTTGTGTTAGATTTAAAACGTATTGCTAGCCTGCAACATGGAGATCGTAAAGCATTATGTAACGAGTTGAGAACCAAGGAAGAGATAGTTTTAATTTTAGTAGGTGATAACATACCTACAAATAAAACTTTTAAAGACATTGGAGAAGTAGCTAAAGACAAAAAACGTATTTTAATTTCTAACAATAAAAAAAATAAGTCATCTCAAACGTTAAAGGATTATTTCCTAGTATGCGAAGGCGAAGAATATAGGGAAGTAGTCGACGAAAAAAGTAGACTAACTGATTTAAGTGAAGAATCACAAGAGTCTTTTTTGGAGACCACCACAGTCATGTTTCAAGACAAGGAAATTAAACTGGCTGACATTGTCGACGATAAAGCAAAAGTGTATGTGAAAGGAGATGTTTTGAATAATATGATGAGTGAACAAACAGTTGCAGTTGGAAAACTGATATTCAAAAGAAATTATGAAGAAATAAAACACTTATATATGGATAGAAGCATCAAGATAACGGAAAAAAAGCAGACCGATGTTTTTATGGAGACTTACGACGACGAACTTGAAGAGGTTTTTCAAATTGTCAAGAATTTTTTTGATATACCAAACGATATTGTACTTCTAACAGCAGAGCCCGGAATGGGCAAGTCAACCCTACTCACTCACTTATCGATCAAAACAAAGGCGCTCAAACCAGAAGCTTGGATTGTCAGGATAAACCTATTGGAATACGCGGAAGAATTCAGCAAGTGGAAGAAAGATAAAACGGCCATCGACTTATTAAAGACTTTAAAGTTCATGTGTTCAGTTATACTTCGCGATAAACTAGGCAAAGAAAATAAAGTAGAATTTACGTTGGAACAAACAGATAATGTTGTATGTCTGGAAAAATGTGTAGCAGTTGAGCCTATCGTTGAGCTCGAGTTGAATTTGTTTCTACATTTTTATTGTGAGAGACAGATTATATTCCTCTTTGATGGTTTTGATGAAATCTGTCCTCATTATACGGAAGTGGTCATAAACTGCCTTAAAACTTTAAGTAATGATACTCGTAAGCATATAATGTGGATCACAAGCAGATCGTACAACCAAGTTAAAGCCATCTTAGAGAAAGAGTTTGAATTAGAGTTATGTTACGAATTATGTAAATTCTCTAAAGACGAAATGGAAAAATATTTGCAACTCTTTTGGACACTCAATTTAAAGTTAGACAAACTCAACAACGCACAACTAGAAAATGTTAAGAAATTACTTGAGCATGTATTATCAGTGAGTATAGAAGATCAATCAGCACTACCTGCCGGGTCACTTTATGGTGTGATTCAGAGCGCAGCCTTTTATTTGAGTTATACAATAAAGATAAAGATAAAAGATAAAAGATCATTTATTTGTCAAACATGCGTTTACATACACTGACTAATCAGACATGCAAGGTATTAAATAATAGTATTTTGTGAGCGTCCATGTTTTGCCAATAACGGCGTACAAAATTTGTTGGTATAAAATTAGGTAGGCATTAAATTGCATTTACATATTGAAGTCATTTTAAATTTCATTACAAAATACACAATAAATAAATAATAATTGATGTCAAGGCTTTATGGAGCATACAAATATTCCGTTGTGGAAATACAGTAAAAAATATCATCGTGACATATTTCTCAATACTTCTTATTACGTGAATGTAACAACTGAGAACGCAAACATTCCGTTAATGAAACACGGTCTTTGTTTCAGAGAGGACTTATGCGACTGCTGTGCCTGCTACTACTGCACTGACAGCTGCACAAAATGTAACGGTATTCGATATCGTATTCCAAGTATTGGTTTAAATTATGATGGGAATCCTTTATTTCTGTACATAGCAGCTGTTGATGTTGAACAGAACATAAAACAAAATATGAAAAATATTGAGGAAATTTTAGGGTTTCTAGACACATACACCGTTTATGAAAAATTTTTGGAACATAAAATCAGAAGACGGTATCAAGAGAAAAACGGAATTAACATCTACACTCCTGATATCATTACTACATTCGAAAGAGAACTTGCTGATTCCATTTCAAAGCACAAGAAATTGGGCGCTTACGCCATTTTCTCTAAAGCACTGTTTAGTAAGAAAGAATTGGAAGAAATTAAAGAATTGATAAAAACTGTAGAGAAAGGAGAAGAGAAAACTGGCTTGATAGATAGTGTAGCAGACGGGATTCCGATATTCATACACAGAACATTCGCTGAATTCTTTGCTGTTGAATATATTTCTGACTGTTTAAAAACCGAAAATGTTAGCGAAGATACCGTATTTTTATGTTTTCATGAGCTACTTTCAGATCCTAATAGTGAATGGCATGGCAACGCGCGTACAATTTTTAATCACAAAATAAAGATTGACAAGACATTGATGAGTGCACTGGAAATGAATAAAGACGTGATATGGGGATGGATAAGAGATTATTCGCGTGGGCTCATTTGTTTTTCAGAACGGCGGAACGACAATCTAGAAGAATTTTTGTATAAAATAGTTGATTATGGGATGGAAAACAAGAGTGATGATAATGGAATACCAAAAAACAATTAAGCCTAGTATTGTTTTAAAATAATCATCTTATCAGCCGAAACACGTCCACTACGAAATGAGTACAATAAAATTTTAGTTAAAGACGGAAGTTTTGATTTTAATACTAAGAAGTATGTTATTTTTTAATGAAAATATAAATAGTATCGTTTTAGTTCTAATTGGAAGTCGATTTGGGTTTTATATTAATTCTTTTGGCTCACGGGTATCTTTATTTTTAGACCAGAGATAAATATAAATCAAAAACGAGAGCTAACTATACAATAAAACCTTGCATATCACATAAATACCTGAATGATGGTCTATGTGCCGCCATCCAGTGACACAACATTGGGCCATTCACCGTACCGGCTACATTAGCCACAAGGTTATTGGGGCTATCTCGCACCCGACGCATCAGTGACGTGATTCGCAGACGGTGCAGCGATCCGAAATACGACACGTTTATAGCGACTGGCAGTAGGCCTTAAACCGTGTTATTTTAGCCTCTCGCGTACACCGTGCGAAACGGCGGGTCAGCATGTTGTTACACCTGACAGCCAACGTTCTAAGTTCCCCTCTAAACCGGCGTCATCCGACTGCCTATCAGCCTATAAGGGTGTACTTTCGAGGTAGGTACGAAACCCTAAAAATGTCTAGGGCGTTTGGTTCATATGTATTGGAAAATTGTTTCTACTATAGTTTGTTATTTCTTATTGTTCATTCATTTGAAGTACGAAATTAAGAAACAACTTGATTTGTTTATTTTTGTTAGGAAGATAGCAACATTCGTTCGATACCTAGCCTGTTTTGTTAAGTTAATTTTGATTTGAGTTAGGTACCAGGAATTATTTATTGCATAGGACCATCCGCGTCATTGTCCTGCATTATATTTCTTCCTTTTATTAATTCTGAGAGGAGCCACATTAATTCATCTATTCTTTGACTATGGCTATGTCATCTGAAACTTGCACGGATTAAATATTATTAAATACTGTCGGCGGACCGGCGACTCCGTGGTCTGTAGGGGCCAAACGAAAATGAACAAAAGAATCGTAGAGATTGCAATGCAAGCGGCAGGCGGGTGAATTTGCTCACAATCAATAAATATAGAACAGCGCTCAGTAGGTTTACGATTTTAAAGTATTACAACTGTTTTATGGATATTATGTTGTCAACATAAAATCCTTTTCAATTAATCGGTTGGTATATATCTTTTCAATTAGTGGTTTAGGAGTTGAAATCTCTGCTAATCACAAAAATCTACTACACCGTTGAGGAAATTAAAGCTTACAAACTGATTTACTTTATAACACGCCGACATAAATACGAAATAATGAATGACTGTACTATACTGTATGATGAAACTGTATATATTATCTTATTATTTTGAATGGCATATGCATTGTAAATTGAAATTATCATTAAATTATTTATCATTTGACATAGGTACCTACCTAAGTACTACTTCAAATTTGGAGTAGGTACCCTACAGGGTGCATTTTCTGATGCTGTGCTATGATTTTTTTATGCATGCCTACTTATTAGTGTTTTACACATGTAAGCAAGTAAATAAATAAAATAAAAACAAATCTTCCCCAGATTGTCTGACTTAATATTGTTTGGCGTGAGCACCTACCACTGTAAAACCGCACGCTGTTTAATAGTGAGCACATTAAACGAACAGGCGTCTAAGAAAATGAAGTGTACAAATATCCGGTGCTAGTTGCAATAGGTGGCGAAGACAGTTTGATGCAGTTTGTTTGTTGAACTTACTATAAATAAATTTTTATATAGAATAAAAACGCTATTAAAGAACAGTATGTGTTGTTCCGGATTTCATGGAATAAAGACTCGGGAGAGAATTTGTTACAGTAAAATACTTAATTTTGTTTAACCTTGTTGCTTGGCTCTTCAAATTGCAGATTATGTAGTTGGCGTAGTCAAAACAGACGACTAAATAACATACATAGGGCAAGAGTAAAGTGAAACAAAAAAAAATACAACCGACTTCCAAAAAAAAAACACTACAAAGTAAAAAATAACTTTAATTTCGGAAGTCGGTGTTTTTGTTAGTTTCTACGTATTTTGACACCGACTTCCGAAATTAAAGTTATTTTTTACTTTGTAGTGTTTTTTTTTGGAAGTCGGTTGTAATTTTTTTTGTAAAAAGTTTTTTATTTTTCACTTTTTAGTGGTGCCCTACACCTAACAACACCACTCCAAAATCGCAGAAAAGCAAAATACGCAATTTCGATCATCAAAGAATCATCTAAATAGTCAAATTCCAGCTATTTCGATTTAAAATCCAAAGTTCGTAACCGATTTTGATATGATTTAAATGGGACCAATCTGCAAGTATATCCTTTCAGATAAAACAAAAAATTTTCAAATCGGTTCATAATTGTCGGAGATATGAGGTAACAAACATAAAAAAAAAAAATAAAAAAAAAAAAAACATACAACCGAATTGATAACCTCCTCCTTTTTGGGAAGTCGGTTAAAAAGAAAGATTTCATAATTCTTAACTCTTCAGTATAGCCTTACAAAAAACAACGAGCAATTTATGACATTCACGAACGTCGTCCTTTTACGCTCTACAATTTTTATTATTAATTTCAACGCTATTTGGAGCTATGCAAATCGAGATAATGGTGAAATATTGATTTTTGTGACGTTGGACATGGACTTTCCTGAACTTACGACGCAGACACGAGATTTTATGAGACTTTCGAACCAATTTTTAGAACACCAAAATGAAGGTGTTTACGAGTTTCCAGCTTATTATCTCTTATTCCGAGGAGAAACCCTATGAGTGGACTTTGTGAAATTCACAACTGCAGACTGGGCGACGTCCGTAGTTTCGGGCTGAGTTGAGAGCGTATTCTACGCCGTATTATCTAACCACTAAGAATTAATGGCAACACGATTCGACAGTTACTGCCAAATCGTGTGTTCATTCATTTTTAGTTCGGGTTCAAGACTAATCGTAAGTCCGTAGGTGATACGGAGTAGAATACGCCAGTAACTAAGCCCGAAACTACGGACTTCGGGCTTAGAGAGTAGCCCCGCTGTTTCAGTGCTCTATAGCTAATCGAAACATACCACCGGAAAGAGCTTTGATAAACTAAATGATAAACTATGCACTTAAAGGTTAAGAGAAATATTTGCTTCGTTCACAACTTTCGTAAATTGTTAGTCCCTTCAATGTTAATGACCTAAACGGGTAACTAATGCGAAGCAACGAAATTATGAAGAACACACAATAGCGTTGAGATATATTAGTACCATTGGAAAGATTTTCAAACAAAGAACCATTGCTTTAAAACAGCTGTTGCTAAATGTTAGTGTTTGGACTTAATGACCGTGGGTTAGGTACCTACTAATTATACTAAATAGACTTTTTAGGAGAAATTTTGCTACTAAAACATGTGCGTCAAGCGTCTGGCGCCTTATAGCTATAAGATACACCATCAGAAAGAACTTAAAAAAGAAAGTCCCCACAACCCATTACCCCTAGCCTTGCCAAAAACTGCCGTGTTGCCAAAGACTGGTGTCAGATTTTCTGGCTTCAAGCAATCCTGTAGGTACCTATGATAACAATAAATAATCAGTTTTGGGAACTGCGGTTAAGGATTTTTTGGCGTCTTACGAGTACAATCATAAGATAAACACAAAATTAGTTTTTCAAGAAGAACCTTAGCTACCCACACAACTATTGTCTATATTAAATCGATTAACAAAATGGATAGGTGAAGTTAAGGTTTTTGTTCGGTGCATAATAGCTGCCATACTTTAATAGAAATAAATTTTCAAATAGAATTTGCAAAATTGCTACTGAAACAAGTTTTGCTATTTTTTGTTCATTCGGAGGTTATGCTCTGAATAAGAAGCTAATAGAGCATTAATATAGTGCTTTTTATTTTTTATTTATAGTCATAAAATGTGCACCACTGAACAGAGCGTTTCAAGAGAACCTTTGCAATCAATACAATTATAGCCAACTAGTTGACCCGTGCCCACTTCCTTTGGCGGCCTTTTTGATTAAATGTAGTCTATAGCACTCACAACGTGGTTTCTGATTTCTGAAATTCTAATGGTTAATGAATGTTAAAAATCGAGGGAGAGCGAGGCTTGTCCCAACACAAGTATTTTCGGATTACTTCCTGGGAAGCCAATTAAGAATTAAGATCTATACAATTAAATTGCCGGAATTTAATTGTATAGATCTTAAGTTAATAAACACATTTTAATTTCATTTTTTTTTTAAATTGGTTCAGTAGATCCAGAGATTACACCCTCCAACCTCACAAACTACCTCTTTATAAAAATTTATATAGGTAGGTTATTTGTCCGTTAAATGTTATTCCGTCCGTTTATTATAAGTAAACGGACGGATTTACAAACCCTCATAGGTAGCGAGTATTATCCTTATTTAAATAAGGAAAAGTCAAGTTAATTATTCGTCAAAATACCTGAATTCAGTAAAGTGTGATTTAAACAAATTAAGCTCCACACGTATCCATTTGACAGAAAAAATGTCACAAAAAAAAAGTATTTACGAGTCATAAAATATGCTGATAAGAGCATTTCAAGAAGAACCTTTGCAACCAGAACAGTTGCAGCCAATTTTTGAGCTTGCAACTAGTACAATTAAGCCAATTTTTAAAGTTCAGTGGTCATAAAATAAAATTTTCACCGCTGAAAGAGCATTTCAAGAACCTTTGCAACCAGTACAATTAAAGCCATTTTTTTAAGATTAATGGTCATAAAATAAATAAATAAATAAAATTTGCAGCACTAAAAACAGCATTTCAAGAACTTTTGCAACCAGTACAATTAAAAACAATTTTTAAGCTTGGAACCAGTACCCACCTACTGCCAATTGTAGCTCAATAGTCATAAAATAAATACATAAAATTTGCAGCACTGAAAAGAGCATTTCAAGAATCTTTGCAACCAGTACAATTATAGATTTTTTTATAGCTTGATAGTCATAAAGTAAATAAAATATGCAGCACTAAAAAAGCAGTTCAAGAACCTTTGCAACCATGACAATTAAAGGCATTTTTTTAAGATTTTTAGTCATAAAATAAACAAATAAAATTTGCAGCATTGAAAAGGGCAATTCAAGAACCTTTGCAACCATTACAATTAAAGCCATTTTTTAAAAGATTTATAGTCATAAAATAAACAAATAAAATTAGCAGCATTGAAAAGAGCATTTCAAGAACTTTTGCAACCAGTACAATTATAGACAATTGTTAAGATTAATAGTCATAAATAAATAAATAAAATATACAGCACTAAAAACAGCATTTCAAGAACCTTTGCAACCAGTACTATTAAAGGCAACTTTTACGCTTTGAACCTGTAAACTTATAGCCAATTGAAGCTCCATAGTCAAAAAAATAATAAATAAAATTTGCAGCACGGTAAAGAGTATTTCAAGAATCTTTGCAACCAGTATAATTATAGATATTTTTGATAGTCAAGTAAATAAATAAATAAAATTTGCACAACTGAAACAAGCATTTCAACAACTTTTGCAATCAGTACAATTATAGCCAATTTTTAAGATTAATATTCTTAAAATAAATAAATAAAAAATATGCAGCACTAGAATAGAAAACATTTCAAGAAGAACCTTTGCAACCAGAACAATTGCAGCCAATTTTTGAGCTTGCGACAAGTACAATTATAGCCAATTTTTAAGCTAAATGATCATAAAATAAATAAATAAAATTTGCACCACTGAAAAGAGCATTTCAAGAACTTTTGCAATCAGTACAATTATAGCCAATTTTTAAGATTAATATTCTTAAAATAAATAGATAAAATATGCAGCACTAGAATAGATAAGCATTTCAAGAACCCTTGCAACCGGAACAATTGCAGCCAATTTTTGAGCAAAATACAAAAAAATACAAAATACAAAATCCTTTATTTCAAATAGACCAGTTTACAGGCACTTTTGAATAGTCAAGGTATGTCAGTCAAATAGATGAAGCTAATTCTGCCTTGAGTTCTTGCGAGCGTTCTTGAGAGCTTGCGACTAGTACAATTATAGCCAATTTTTAAGCTAAATGATCATAAAATAAATAAATAAAATTTGCACCGCTGAAAAGAGCATTTCAAGAACCTTTGCAACCAGTACAATTAAAGCCATTTTTTGAGATTAATAGTCATAAAATAAATTAATAAAGTATGCAGCATTAAAAAAAGTATTTCAAGAACCTTTGCAACCAGTACTATTAAAGCCAATTTTTAAGCTTAGAACCAGTACACCTATAGTCAATTGAAGCTCAATAGTCATAAAATAAATAAATAAATAAATTCAATTTGCAGCACGGAAAAGAGTATTTCAAGAATCTTTGCAACCAGTACAATTATTGATATATATTTTTAGCTTGATAGTCAAGTAAATAAATAAATAAATAAAATTTGCACCACTGAAAAGAGCATTTCAAGAACTTTTGCAATCAGTACAATTATAGCCAATTTTTAAGATAAATATTCTTGAAATAAATAAATAAAATATGCATCACTAAAAAAAGCAATTCAAGAACCTTTGCAACCATTACAATAAAGCCATTTTTTATGATTTATTGTCATAAAATAAACAAATAAAATTTGCAGCATTGGAAAGAGCATTTCAAGGACTTTTGCAACCAGTACAATTATAGCCAATTGTTAAGATATAGTCATAAATAAATAAATAAAATATGCAGCACTAAAAAAAGCATTTCAAGAACCTTTGCAACCAGTGCAATTAAAGCCAACTTTTAAGCTTTGAACCTGTACACTTAAAGCCAATTGAAGCTCAATAGTCATAAAATAAATAAATAAAATCAAAATTGAAAAGAGCATTTCAAGAACCTTTGCAACTATAGCCATTTTTTTGGCTCGATAGTCATAAAATAAATAAATAAAATATGCAGCACTAAAAAAGCATTTCTAGAACCTTTGCAACCATTGCAATTAAAGCCAATTACAAACACTCATGGATAGCGAGTACGTTCTTCATTTGAAATAAGTAAGGGAAAGTCAATTGACAACGAAATATCACAATTAAGTAAAGTAGGACTTAATGAATCACATTCAGAAATCCTTAGTCCTCGTAACCTATCCGTCATAAAAAGAAGTATTTGCTCTGGAAAGATCTATGCAATGATATAATTAAAGCTATTGAGGCGAGCGGCTGTCTTAAACTTGGCCTTTGATCTCGCGGGAGCAGAAGCCATTGAATGGCCAACATAGGAGTAACCAATGACAGCCGAGACATTATGTCGCTGCTTGCCTGTGTGTAGCTGCACTTTGTTCAGCAGGAGCGCCGCGGCACTGTCCCACAGTGCCGTCTCTTCACGGCCCTACGGCGGTCTGCCCCCACCAGGTGAGACCTCCGGTTGCCCGGAGGAGGCCCGGCGAGAGACGACCAGCGACGTAGGCGCCGACTTCAAGGCGCTCCCTGCTGGGATGCTGACCCCCGTCTGTTACGCTTCCAGGTCAAGCCGGTCACGCTCCAGGCTAAGGGGCCGTTGTGTGTGTGTGAGCGGAATGGCGTTGTGTAACACCGCTCATGCAAGCGATTGAGACGCACGTTCACGCCGTACGTTTAACGCGTGTGTTTGAGCGTTTGCGTAGTCGTGAATGTGAGATTCGGTGTGTCACTATGCTTATTTTAACATAGCGAACGCCGAGTGCATGTAGTGTGTGTAGAGTATAAATGTGCGAGTGAGTCACGTGTAGATGTAAGCGGCTCACTCGAAATAAGGTACAGTGGGGTCGTCCGCGACCGGTACAAGGTCGGGTTATCCTTGAAGAATCAATGAATTACGTGATCTCTTCAATGGCATGTACAATGTGTAACAGAATAAAGCAATACCTGAAAAGTGTTCATTGTACTTATAATGAATAGGTACAATGAACCCTTTACAGGAATTGAGTTTCACACATTGTATCTTATTGCTATTGGAGGTAGGGTAGAATTGCCCATTCTCCTTAGTATTTGAAATATTGTATTGTTTGTTTGGAATATTTTTAGTAAGAAGCAACTTGTGACGTTTTGATAGATGAAAATATATCAGCTAAGAAACCACATTGTTGCATTTCATAAAAGCAACGATGTGGTTTCTAATCTGGCCTTCCTCCATCTACCCAACATTTTAGTTGGGGTATCCATTAAAATAAACAGCAAAATTTTAACAGAGTATTTATGTATATTTTTTTCGTTAAAACTATTTAGTCTTCTAGAACAAACACATTTTCGCTCTTGACAAATAACTTTTCTTACTTATTAAAAATATTTATTAACTAACATTTATTTGCAATGACAAAATATAAAAATAATTACCTAGAGTAAAACATAGCTCAATTCACACACAAAATATTGCACTTATTTGTATAGTCATTACATCATGGGCGCGTGTTTTTTACAGTTATTTCAGTCACTGACAAAAAATGCGGTTTGAATTGCAATTCTTGATTTATGCTCGCAAAATGCATTGACTATACGAACTGACGTAGGCCAAAATCCATTAATGCATAAATGTAGGTACCCACGTAAATTGTTAGGTAGTAATGTGCATAATTTTTGCTTAGTGATCAAATTCGAATTTATTGTTCAAGAAGACTAAAACTTACATTTAAAACTTCATATTGAATTATCTTACAATCATAGATAGTGGTACATATAGAGCAAGATACGAAAATGTATTACCATTTCATTGATTCAACTGACATAATTTTGGTACATCACAATCAACTTATTCAATGTAGTTAACTTGCACAGGACATTATCAAATTGTATCATTTAGGGTCACCGCACACGGGCCACCGGCCACAACCACAAAACGCCGCCACCGGCATATTTCCTGTAGTTTTCATTCATTTTAAATGGACTCGCCGCACACGGTTGACGTTGGTGGCCGCCACACGCTACAATCGTAAATGTATGAAAACTACAGGAAATATGCCGGTGGCGGCGATTTGTGGTTGTGGCCGGTGGCCCATGTGCGGCGACACTAAAGCAATCAATCAACTTCTAATTCTAGCTTTTTATTCGAATGTTATTTATGAGCGTCTTTCTACAATAGGTAAGTATATAAAGATAAAGGCTGGGTTACATGAAACTATTCAAAGTTATTGCTTTCAAAATTGTTTCATGTAAACAGGCCTTAATGAGGACCACAAAGCTACCAAAGTTTTGTATGTGAGCATTTATTTAAGACATACATTGACTAATAAGCCGGATTCAAGGAATATTGCATTAGAAGTGTATTGTATACTGTCGCAGAGAAAAAATTACTATGTATAGAGTAATACACATTATATCTAGTAAAAACTATTACGGTCCTCAAAAAACTGTCCATAGCTCAATGCGGATTACAAGTAGGTACAAATAACAAAATTATACTTAGAAAATGGTTTAAATACACACAACAATCAATCATTGTTACAAAAAAAATAGGACTGCTGCATGCAGTTTATATTTTCATAAATTGGCATTTATTTTTCATAGTGGACAACGATTTTATTAAAGAAGACATACAGTATTAAAATTCGATATCAACCAATGATATAAAAATTACAAATCGTTTTCTCACTAAAAAATAATCACTCCAAATAAAAACAGATCAATAAGAAAATTCAATTGAAAGTTTACTTAATGCATATTATTTATCAAAAAAACTTACAAAGTGTTATAAAGATGAACCACTCTCAGCAATTATTACAACAGAAATGAACCAATAAAATACTTGCATAATTTTTATTCATAATTACATAAAAATAACACCTAATAATGCGTAGTGTTTACTTCAATAATAGACTATTATTTAGAATTTAAAATTAACCGACTGAGTTTAAAAACATCTGCAAGTAAATATGTATAATGTGCAATGATTAACAGAATAAATTATAGACAAAACGAATTCATTACATGTTGGTAACATAATGCATGTGAAGAGGAGGGAGGAAACGCATTTAACTAAAAGAGTAATGAACATAAATGTGGATGGATGGAGAGGAAGAGGAAGGCCAAAGAAAAGATGGGTGGATTGTGTGAGGACCGATATGAAAGAAAAGGGAGTTAGTGAACGGCTGATAGGGCAGAGTGGAAGAAAAAATGTGTTGCGCCGAACCCAAGTAACATGGGCTAGGGGCAGGAAGATGATGCTAGATAACATAATGCAATAAAATATTGAGAAGTAGACTACATACAATACAAACAAAACGCTAGAATCAATCAGCCGGTATATTTAAATACATAGGTACTTTTCGAAATTCCTAATTTATTATTTACAGAAAAAACACAACAAAACTATGTTTACAAGTACGCTCTTATCCGCAAAACTAGCCTGTGTATACTATGTAACTATTACAATATAGACAAAACACTAACACGTTACAAGTTGTAGATACCTAATTTCATTTCATCTGTATCAAAAATATAATTATGTATTGGAACAAAATAGTTTGTTGTTAGGCTTGAATTATATTAGACGAGCAACAAGATAGATTGACCACTCTGTAAAGATTTGGGAAGACATCGTTTGCAAGTGCAACAGTCTTATTTTAAAAAATCTCTGAGCTTTTTAACATTGTTTAACAAAACTCTCCATCATTATGAATTTAGAAGATTTTTCAAATATTTTTGTGAATTAAACTACAATGTCATGAAATCTCACAGGGAAGAGTCTCTCCATTCAAAACTATTATAATTCAAGCCTTATTGGTTAACAATTTGTGTGAAATCTCTGTCATCATTAGCTAAGACGAATTCATCTCACAACCTGCTTAGTTACTAGACATGACTCCATTGATCTTGAGTTTCTTAACCCTACGCGTGGTCGCCTCCCCGTCAGAGCTGTCGGTATCATGTGAATCGCCCTCAGACTTGACACCCAGCCCTAACTCGTGGGCATCTGAATAGTTGCCCGATTGTCGGGCCTTCTCCAATGCTCTTACTGTAAAGGAAACATAATTATGATTATTTACTTTTTTTTAAATGAATTCATTTTGGGGATGTTTGGGTTACGAAAAAGAATTTACGTCCAACGCAGTAGGCTGATTTTTATGGATTTCGTAGTCGTATAAAAAACTAGATGTTAGTCCAGTCACTGAAGACTTAAAAAAAGTTTTTTAAGAACGAATTTACAGTCAGCGCAATATAAGTCTAAAAGCAACAAGATTGGATTGAAAAAATAAACTGTGCGTTTGAGTAACCCTAGACCCCACACTAGGATACGCTGTGTCGTGGGATCTAGTATCCTCGTGGTTGATGACACATAAGTGCACATAGTAGAATACAGTTAGTTGGGTTGGCTAAATGAAATATAAATTCAAACTTAACTTATAAGATTACATTCATGAAAGTTATGAGTATGTATGGTATGTGATATCACACACACACCCCCATGTGTGTGTGATATACTGTATGTGATGTGAGTGAATATAAAGTGATTTGAATTTGTGTCTGTAAAAGCGTGCTTGTGTACATTTATGTGTAGAACGTGGATGACTTAGCGCAGATGATTTACAAAAGGGTGGATTTTCTACAAAGCTCAAGGAGAATTCTAATTTCGCAATGTTACAGTTTGGTGTCCTCATTATAATTCTGATTTTTTGACCATGAACAACTGCCAGTCGTGTTGCCATGTTGGAAAAATGGTACCAAAATGTGCAGTTAATTTAACTATTAATCGGACAGCTATTACTAAAGGTGTGTAAAGCGCCAAAAGTTAATTTGATCAAACATATTTATGACAAGACTTGCTTAAATACCTATATGTGCAACAATCAACAAATTTGCCCAGCCTTTACTAAATTGGGGTTGGCTTCCAGTCTAACCGCATTCAGCTGAATACCAGTATTTAACTGGGTAAAACTATTCCCCTTGGCAAGACTTCGACTGGTCAGATTTCAGGCTTATGACTACTAGTTACGACTGAAAGATCTACACATGACCGGCAGGACTAACGGCTGATCGTGCTTTCCGAAGTATGCAGATGTCCCAGTGTATAATTAACGTCGCCCATCGTCCACGTAGATTGAACCATGCGGTTGCTATTATTTAGCTACAAGCTCTCCCACACATCTAGTGCAACTTATGTAGGTATTGCATGAATGAAAAGTTCAGAGGTGATGTAAATAGACTTTGTGGGGACTCCCTAGATGTGGTTGTATATCAACAAACCAGCAACATTGGAGCACTTAGAAACTAGCACCCGTCAAGTCATTGAGATAACCCCTGAACCAATAGGGATTATGCATGAAAAAAATATTTAGTGTCTATACAGTTTATTTAAAAACTAGCTGACCGGGCAAACGTTATTTTGCAAAATAAAAATAAAATGCCTGACCTATTCTCAGACCTATATAATATAGGCAAAAAATTTCATAAAAATCTGTTAAGCCGATTTCGAGGAGTTCGATAGGAAACACCGTGACACGTAATTTTTACATTAGATAAGAACATACAGGTACTGATTATTTCAAAAAGAGTGCTTCCATCAGACCAGCGATAAAAGAGTAGGAGGAAAAACGAAAGTACAGCGTGAAGAGGGACAGAGAATAAAATTTAAAGACGATATTTACTGAAGTAAAATATACTATTTAAAAAAATATAAATGAAGATATAATTATATAAATTAATAATAATAGGGTAAAATATACCTATAACAAACGTCTATAGATTATATTTAGAAAGTCCGTGTAGGAAGTCCGTGTGTATTTGAAATAAATGCTTTGAATCTTGAATCTTGAAGGAAGAGTATCAAAATTAAATTACCACGATTTTTTTATGAAATCGATTATATGCTGTTACCGAAAAGTATAATTTCTATAAAAACCGAAGCTAATAAATGCTGAACTAATCCCTAAAACCACCAGACCGTGAAGCAACCCGTTTTATTTAAACCCTTTCATCCACCTTGAAATGACAAACAGATTTTTATCTACACCTCATTAACTACAAAAGAACATATTCTAACCCCGTGGTCACGACCCAAGCTACCCGCTCAAGCGACAAGCGTCTTGCGACAGCGTAAACTAATTAAAGTAGAGACGACGCAACACTTGGCGCTTTAGGGACTATACACAGTTATTCAGCTCTGTTAAGCTTATAGAAAACAACATGAATTGGGTAACACGGTACTCCTTGGCACGATTGGTGTCAGATTTACCTGACACATACATCCTAACAATAATATTACGTGCGAAAATGAGTTCGTTGGTTTATTGCGCTTACTCACCTAAGTAGCTGTATTGATTTAGATGAATTCTGATACAAAGATAGGATCGTAGAGCCGGCTTTAGGCTACTTTTTGGGGAAAATTAACATTAACGCGAGCTAAGAGGGAAACCGAAAGTACCGTATAAGGGACTATTCACACTTATTCAGCTCTATTAAGCTTATGCCTATAGAAAACAACGATTTCGTATGGACACGCGTACGCATCCGTTCAGTTTTCCGCGTCTATACAGCTTTCGCGGTAAACAAGTATAAAATGATGACAAATGTGTTATTAACATGCGAGTGCTATAGATTCGAGTTCAGCACTGTTCTGCCGCTAGTGGAAGTCGTAGGACATGGGCCCCCACAAATCAGTCATGTGATGATCGACGCGTCTGGCATTGAATTATGAACCTTTAACCATGAAACTCAATCACATGATGACCTTTTTGCGCGTGAGTGATTCAAATGTTCTTGCAACGACTGCGACTTCAGAGCGATTGCGTCCATACCGATGACGATGACGAGGATGACGAGGATGACGGTAGTCAGGGCAAGAATTCTCGCGCGAGTGTCTCTTTACTCAAATCGCGTAGTCCGAGGTCGTGGACGAGCCTTTAGGCGATATACGCTCGAGTGGATTTTCAACATCTATTAAAAAAAGAGAACAAAGGCAAGCATTTTTTTTGTATTATTGGGTGGTTTTGAAGGCACGTGGAAGCGGCGTTCGTGTTTTTATTCGTATAAAGTATAATAATGGGTATATCACTAAAGTTGCGATGTTCAAAAATATTGGAATTATAGTGTAGCTTGGAAGATGCGGTTCTGTTTCCTAAGATTATACGTGAATATCATAACGTCTGTATTAGATTATTTATTATTTTTTCGCATGGCAACTAGCTAAGTTGAATAAATGAGTAAGTGTAGCCTCTGTCATGATAAGAATAAAATAATGAGAACTCCATACAAAAAACTCAAAGAAAAATTCCATTTTGAACGTTGTCTCTTGTCTCTCATGATCTCATAATACCCTTATAGCGCGAGTCCAATTTTTTTTATCTCTCTATTATTAATTTTAAGATAACAAAATATTTGCTAAAGAAACATGCTAAAGAAAGAGCTGGTTCCCGCTAATTCTAGCGCACCCGCTGTAACACTGCCCTTATACTTATTAAAATTTGCTAAGTTAGTCTAGATTCTGGTAGTAAAGTAAGTTTTTAACAAGAAATATTTATCGTTCGGCACACCAGCTGAGCCCAAAACAAATAAGTCGTAGCACGTAGGTTTGCGTAGGCTTAAGTCTACGTGCTACGCGGCTACGCTAGTTGCTACGCGCTACGGGCTACGCGGCTACGCATCTACGACGGGTCTACGGCAATAGTAGTTTAAGAGTATGAGTGTTTTTAAGATGAAAAATTCTTTTCTTTTTACCACGAAGTATGTTTTTGGATGTCTAGAAAAAAGAGCGTGAATTATAAATAATTGAGTTTAATTTTATGTACATTAATGGTACATAGACATTATGTATGTCTATGTATCATTACTGTACACATACTATGAGTTTTATTATGAGCTTTTGTGTAATGAAAGAGCCCAGAGGGCCAATTCTACAAATTTTTAAACAACTTTCGCAATCACACGTCAATCGCAAAAAAGCCTTAATTTTAATACAATTTTGACAGTTTGCGTTTGAGATGCGAATGTGAAGATTAGTAGAATTGGCACTAAGGTCAAATAATTATTATTTTATTTTCGCGAGAATCGCTTACTATACTAACAGTCTAGTAAGCCAACAGCAATTATATGAATAATCAACCTCGTACCGCGTAAGTAGTAGACCTAAGACATTTTTCATTTTGGTCTTGGTAGATGGCTTGAGCCACCATTAAATTTCTTTATAAAATGAGAAGTTTTGTACCCTCTTTAAAAAAAATTACGCAGATGGAGGAGTGTGAAATTTGGTACATTTAATGTTTACATAGAGAAAGAGCGCAGAAAGAAAATATTTATTTTATAATAATGCTTAAAAAAACATTATACAACCATGCGTTCGACACACTAACACACCTATATACACTCGGGTGACCACTCGTATTATTCAGCTCATCTGCATTTTTCAAGGACAAGCAATAAACAGTGGAACTCAGCGATAATGTAGGTTTCAAAGAATTTCTTAATCGAATCAATACTTCCAGAGATAGCCGTTAAGAACGTTTACTTCTCAAGGTATTTCATACAAACTGACAGGGCTTAGGCTGCGTTTCCATCAAAGATGTGCGTGGAATGAGGATGCGTAGCGAGAGATGTGTTTGTTAAGAACCAAACCAATTTTTTTTTTGTTTAAATATAGTAGTTAACGTGAGACTGTGTAATATTGGAATGTTATGATTTTAATGCTTGTGTTATTTAATTTTTTATTACTTTCTATAATTTATTGTATTATTAATCTGTTAGTTTTATAACTTTAATGAATATGTTTTTTTATTATTTATAGCTTCTGCCCGCGACTTCGTACGCGTTTCCGTGGGATAAAAAATAGCCCATGTGTTATTTCAGACCATAATCTATCCCTGTTCCAAATTTCACCCAGATCCCTTCAGCCGTTTTGACGTGATTGAGTAACAAAAATACACACAAAGTCACTCACAAACTTTCGCATTTATTATATTAAATAATATATAGCAGGAGTAGGATAACTTACTTAATGAAATAGTACGAATATAATATCAGAGATTATGAATGTCGATGAGATTGATTATGACGCCTTGGTGACGTCCACTTCGCAACGGGCCGTGCAGCAGAAATCGTTATATTTTAATTTCGCCATAACTTCAAAACCAAACGTCCGTTTTTAATCATTCAAAGACCAAATATTATCTACATAAACTGTACTTAGTGATGAAATAGTTTATTTTGATAAGGATTAATAGCATGAGTAAAATAAACGCGTTTAAATGTAGTCCAAAAAAAATCAAGATTTTTAAATAAAAAAAAAGGTTGTTGTGCCTCCCTCGACATAGATAGGTATAGTGTGTCGCGGACTTTTTTGTAGATATTTATAAGATCTACAATTAATTAGAACAATGTATGGTTCTATCTTTTATAGTTTAGGCAGCGTACGCAAAATAAGTAACTTTTCTGGTTGATTTTTACACCTTGTGTCCGAAAAACCCAAATATCTTACGGAACTCTATTTTTTTCCAAAATAAAATATAGCCTATGTTACTCGTGGATAATGTAGCTTTCGAATGGTGAAAGAATTTTTAAAATCGGTCCAGTAGTTTTTGAGCCTATTCATTACAATCAAACAAACAAACAAACAAACAAACAAACAAAGTTTTCCTCTTTATAATATTAGTGTAGATATACAAAAATATGATACTAACAGTGAAAATAAATTAAAATTGCTCGAAAAATAAACGAGATATAACTATTTTAAACAAATGTATCTGTCCCTCTCGCGAAAACGCTGTTTTATATGGCAGCTCTATAGACGTCATGGAATTTGACGTCATAGTTCACATCGGACTTCTCTTTCTAATTGTAATCTTTATAATTTCGTCGCTGTTGAAGGTATTTAAAAAATAATTTCATGTTTGTTTACTAGAGCTAATAATTATTTCATTTTGCAAATAAAAAAATCGCATGCATATTCCCTATTGCAGGTCAACGAAAATACAGCAAATGAATCAACTGCTGCAGAATAAGTACCACTGGGAATCAGCAGCTTCTATTTGACAGACATCAATTTTCATAGTATATGCACAGCATTTAAATATTAGTTAGGCTAAAATATCTAAGATGTAATAAAATTAAAGCGTATTTATTACATGGATAAGCTTGTTATACCCTCATGCTGAAAGTTGTTAATTCTTGTTTATAATGGAAAGACTTATCAAGAAAAACTAATAACAAAAATATGCACTTATTCACCAATTTCTAATTAACCTGCTTTTGGTATTTGATATACTCAGTGTCACTCTCACAGTAAATATGAATCTAACAACACCACTCACATAAAAATATACATACATACACTCGAAAAACATAACCCTCCTTCTTTCGCAGTCGGGTAAAAAGCTATGTGTTGCTTGAGTCGAAATAATTAACATCAAACAAGCATCACGCAGGGTAGTTGAAAAAAAAATTATACAAACAAAAAAAAACTTGATAGAATATGAAAAATGAAAGCATATCAATTTCTTGCAAGTTTATAGCCCGGTTTCCACCGCAAGCGGAAGAGACCCATTAATGACTTCGTTATATATTCAGAACAAAAATTTAATATTCAGAACAATTTCAGTCACGAATAAATGTTGAACTGACTTTCATAAGATGAATAGATTTCACGATACTTCAGGTGGTGGATGATAAAGAGCATTTATGTATGCAGTTTGCGCTTGCGAGTTTAACGAAGTCATTAATGTGTCCGTTCCGCTCGCGGTGGAAACCGGGCTTATATGAAACCAGCCAAGAGCATTTCCTACTCTCACACAAAGGGTTTGGTACCATAAACTAAAAAAAACATGTTTCTTGTACAGGCCCCCTTTAAATTTAATTTAATTTTTATGATTTGTGACTGTGAAAAATACATCTGTCTACCTACTATGTTTCTTGAAATACAAGACTTAGACAATAACACAATCAAGTCCAGAATTAGGTTATTTTAGGTTAACCTGAATGGAACATTATGAAATTATTTCTCAGATGTCAAAAGTTTCCTAATCAGTAATACTGGAATGGAATAGTATATATGTCACGGGAAAATGGCAGTCTCCAAAAGATTGTAACAAATCTTGATTAGATTATAATTTCTTATATTATAAAAAAATCGTTTTGTTTTTAATAAATCCCATCCAAATTCAATAGTTTCGAATTTATCCGTGTCTTATTTCGAATAGAATGTTTACAATTTCACACTGTTATACAATCTTACGGAGTATGCCATTTTCTGGTGACATATATAACTAAGAAAAAATTGGTTTCTACAATGATTAGTACCAGTAGTAGTTTAAATATTACGCTATTTGTCATAATTATCTGAATAATAAATCCATAAGTGGGTATTTATACTTTTTGTTCTAAAAACTAATTGTGTCACCTTTCGGGAGAGGGCACTGGCTCAGGAGGATAGGGACTTAACTGATTTTGTAACTCTTATACTAACACCAAACAAATGTAATCTACAGTCCTATTAATTAATGCAACTCATTTAAATGACATGAGCCCAGATTGTGACCCAAGGTACAAATAAAAACACTAGCATTTGGACACATTTCATCATGACTACAACTACAACCACTATGTACTTGACTGGGTCCTCAAAGGGGCTAAAATGCATAGGTTTTACTTACTCTGTGTTTCCAGCATATTATTCTGTCTCCTCAAGTCCTCAATGTCTTGTTGATGTGAATTGTTTTTCCTTCTCATAAATTGTATGTACTCAGCTGCCTTTTTTAATATTTGTGCTCGACTTGCCTGTAACAAAAATAATGGACAGTCAAAAGTTTTGTGGAAAAAAGAAAAAAATAATCAACATGCATTGTGCTTTTTAGAAGGAATAAGCAGAGAACTGCCTGTCTCAGAAGAAATAAGAGTTTCTCTGCTTATTTCGTCTGAGACAGGCAGCCACTTTCCTGTCGTTATTGTATAGCCAGACATGCAGCTTATTAAGTTAATTTGCTTTCATAACTCTCCAAGTGATTTTATAACTTCAACTGAAGGTAGTCAAGATAATTATAAAGTAAAAGCTCAATTACTATAAAACAATTAATGCTGAAAAAGCGCAGTTATCAAAATACAACATTACTGCCATTATCAAAAAAAAACAAGATATCTCTCTGATGGATGTTATGGTGTAGGAACTTTTTTTTTTTAATTGCACAAGAAAAACACGTTCAACATCACAATAGTAAGTAGGTATAACAAATAAAAAAAGGAGGCACTACTGATCCCAAGGCTGACCTCGAACTTGATAAGTCAACTCTCAGTATTCTCCCAACATTTTTTTTTTAGTATTACCCACACCATCATCAATCAAGTTATTCTACAACTACTTAAAAACTATAAAAATAAAGGTCAAAAATACCACATGTAAAATGTGAATGCTTACAATTTTTGAACATACCACTTTCTCATTCTGGAGAGCTGGTACTGATTCCCTAAGTGATGTAAAACTGTCCTTTATGTGGTCTCTTCTCTTTCTTTCCAATGCATTGTGGTGTGCCCTTTTTTCTGCCTGTAACATCAAAGATTTCCCTGAGTGTCATGGTTCAGCAGTTTCCTTGTTGTAACCATAGAAATTAACATCTCTGCTAAAATATCAAATGTTTACGAATCAATTTGATATTTTTACATCATAAAAACAAATACATATATACAAGTATAGTAAAGATAAATATTTGATAAATATGAGTAAGTAGGTAATGTTGAAATGGATACGAACACAATTATTTACCTGCGAGTAGTATCCGCTGCCACCAACACTGTTCCTGGCGTGTGTACGAGAGTCCGAGTCATTTTCAGCCTGGAATTGTGCAAAATATTATCAGTAACAAAATAAACACCATGCAGCTCGAACGTAATGAACTGTCAAATCGGGAAAACACCTACATCACTTTCAATATCGATGTCACGATCGTCGTCACTCATCATCTTTAATTAGTTGTTATCGACAGCCCGGTCCAAAAAATATTAGTAAACAATCATGAGGGGAAATGCGCGAGTGCAAAATTAACCAAAACCCGCGTTTAAAGATCTGTTTTATGTAGCACAATAGAAACCGATAGAAACACAAGAAGCCCCTATGAGTACAGGCGTGACAATGACAGAATTGACAGATCTGTGATTAGACGTGTGGTAACACGACCATTCCTTAAAAAGTCGTCGTTGGCGCAGAGTGAGACAACACTATTCCGTTTTGCTTTAAGAAAAGTGAAACAGATATAATAATCCATAACATTTTAATTTAGTCGTATCTTAGTTCCCAACTTTTTAAAAGCTTATGGAATTGTAGAAGAAGTACAGTATACAGCCAAAGACCTAAACAAAATTGTGTAGTTTCTGGTCGTTTCAATCTCGAACAAATCCACTGACTATACCCTCTTACTAAAGTACACGATATTAAAAAACCCTCTTACGCGATATTAAAAAGTGATGTCTAAAAAGGCAGTTTTTTGTTATGGCAACCGTATTGTCTAGTTACAACACCATTCAATCATTCAAAAATGAAATACAGTGCGAGTCTTTAAGTAAACGGCAGTGCATGTACGAAAATGAGGGAAATAATACCTAATTTTATCAACGGAAATGATTATAAGTTTTTTTAATATTAAAAAAAATATTAGTTTTTTTTATCGATTATCTAATAAGTTTGGGCAAGTGGGTCGTCTTAGGGGTTGTTCACAACTGTGACCCAGTGCAAACAGAACTAACTTTTCAATATTTTAATATTGCAATGAAACAAACTCTATAAAGATTGGAAGTAATTAGCCATCCTTAAAAAATTAACATAGCAATTGAAAATAAAGATGTTTTTTAGAAAATTACCTCCTTTCTATTGGTAAAAAAAAATATCGGTTCAGTAGATTCAGAGATTGCTCCTACAACCTCATTAGTTACCTCAAACTTTACCTGTAGATATATATAGAACTAGGTATAGATTATTGGGTCGGGTTTCGGGAATAATAGCATAAAAAACATACTAATCAGTCGCTATCGTGTGGAAAGTCTTTGCTTGTCTGTGGCGTTGGTCTGTATAGTCTATACGTCATTTGTCATAAATTGGCGGGAAAGATAAAAGTGTCTCACACTCAGTGTGTTGTTTTTAATATATTTTTGTCCTTTATAAACATGGATGAAAAACCAAGTAATAATGAAAACATTGATGTAAATAGCCCAGAGTTCTACGAAAAGGTTCAAAATGAAATAGAATCTGACATGGCCCGAATGAAGAAAGGTGTCGAAGTTGTTATGAATTTACGCTGTAAGTTTCCACTTTCTTTTGAACTACATTCGCTCGATTTCAAAGATACTCTATGCTCGATTTAAATAGTAACCTTTTTTTAATTCGAAATTAAGTATGTAGGTATTTGAATCTATCGCCACAAGTAGAATTATTTCTGCGTTGAAGATTGCTGAAGTGCTTTCGTACACAGTCCCCCCCGGTACACAGTCTTGTGCACGAGGTAGTTTTAGTCAGTAGCAGTCTGACTGACCCCTCCGTCCGCCCCAGGGTGGTGGTCCTCCATGAGGAGTTCCACCACGTTAGGTAGGTATAAAAAATGTCTGCTAGTAACTTGGTCTAACTTTGATGAAACCAAATGTATCACCATTGGATATCCTGGCTACTCTCCCTTTGATTGAAGAAGTTAAATAAAGCCTGAATGTGATTGCTTACTAAAAACTGTTTGCTGTCGAACCTCTCACAAAACAATTGCCACGCATTATCGTAGGTACCTACCTACCTACCTACTCTTAGGTAAATAATAATATAAACTTTCAATAACCAGTGCTGCACTACCATTTAGTGATGAACGTAGACCATAGGTACTAACATTGATTAATTTTGTCAATGCATTGGCTCTTCACGAATCAGTGAAAAACAAATTTCTTTGAATTCTAACCAATCGTTATAACCCCCGCTAAAGTAAGGTATGAGAATCTTAGGAAGTTTAACACTTATGTCAAGTATCCTACCTAGTAGCCTTACCTTAGACGCTAGCTGGGCGCGGTGTCGGGACAGAAGCGTGCGAGCAGATGCAAGTTGCCTGTAGGTAGTAGGTACCTACAAAATTGCTCACGTTCGGCGAATTGCTCGTCGGGCTTTGCTGACAGACACTCCATTTGACCCTGGAACTGATCATAGGTGGTATATACCTACCTACGGTAACCATTTTCTCAATTCTTATCTCTAATTCGACTACTTGTTCCTCCCAAAGTTAGTTGTTCGCCAGTCTTAGTGGTATTAACGAGATTTTATTGAGACGCGTTTCTTTGTTAGCTGTCTAACTAATTTCCATTTACTCAGCCATGACTAATTAGGAAAGCAGGCAGGTAGCTATAAGCACCAAAGAAGAAAAAGAAAACTTCCTCTTCTTAGAAGACTGAATAAAGAATTGCTAAAACAAGATACTAAAGCATTCAAAGGTTTCAAGAGGCGCCTGAGTAATAGCAATCAGCTGATTGAAGCGTTGCCATTCAAAACCGGTAGGCGGTTAGAAAAATTTGAATTCAAACTGCGGAGGAAAAAAAAAAGTGGGTATTTATACTTACTAAGTTGCAACCGTTAAAACTAGATTAATAAGTTAGACTAATAACTTGATTAATAACACTACTTTAATGGAAGGAAGAGTAAGAATAGAAATAAAAATGCTAATGACTATACGGGCAAATATTATATGATTTCACTATTTTTACTAGAAAAGCAAATTATTGACAATTAATTTATGATGTTATACTAATCACAGATGAATCTTCTATTCTAGTCGTATGATAATGTTAGTAAGTATGAAATATGTACATAAATATGTTAGTAAGAAAATGGCAAGATATCACGAAATCCGTTGACTGTAAGTCCAAACTGAACGTTTTATTGCCTGAAGCTTTAACCTGGATGGCGATGCTCTTGGGTTCTGCTCGGGCTGCTACGCTGCAGTAACTCACCTACGATGACCACTGAAGAACTTGATGTTCACTCCAATAAAGTATGCTTCTTCATAGGCGCCGAAGATGGTGACCGAAGACTGGAACCAAGCACGCACGAAGGGCGAGAAGTCCAGTTGTCTAACGGACGTTTTCAAATTTGGAAAAAAGCGATCAAATATAAGCACGAACTTTAAGTGTAAGAGGAATAAGTGTGCGCTCAGTACGGCGGACGATGTCGCAGTGTCCTGGGTCCTCTATGTTCGTAGATCGCCAGCCGATGCGCGCTCGCAGCTCGAGCGCCCCCTCTGCGACCGCAGTTACCGCCCGCGGTTGCCCGGCGCGTAGTGAGTGACCCAAGTAGCACATTAGCGATGAATTCGGTCATAAACGAGTTAAATAAGGCTAGGCGCGCATTGGTGACTTTTGCCACCGTGACAGAAATCTGTCGGTTGCACTTCACAATTTCGAATGAGCGAAATGTACTGTCACCGGCGACAAAAGTCACCAGTGCACAGTCGTAAGTTTCGTTGTAAGCGGGCGCTTACAGTCTACAGCTTTTATGCTGATCTACTAAAGGATAGGTTGAGTCTTTAGAATGTATAAGATGATACACTATTAAGAAGATTTAACACTATTAAACAGGATAGCTGGCTAATGACTTTATAATGGCAAAAACGTACACTAAACTTGCTGATGCCTGCTGCTTCGCCTGCTTGATAAATTATGTATATTATACTAAAACCTTCCTCGAGAACCACTCTATCTATTGTGAAAACAGCATGAAAATCTTGCGTTTACGCGAACAGACCGACAGCCGCGGCGGAGGACTTTGTTTTATAATATGTAATGAAGCATTGGAGTAGACTTTTAAAACGATCTACTGCAGCTTTTGACTGCATATGTTACTTTAGCTGGTTTAAAAGCCCAAAGCTTGTTAACGACTGGTTATACGACATATCACTTTTCTTGTAATGCTGCGGGCTGCATTAAAGTGTCGAATAGTGCCACTGGCTTCTAATTGGTATATCTACATTAATTCTATTATAAGTCTACTTCAACTAGCTGGTTAAGAGCTGATTAAAAGTCTAAAACCCATCCATGTTCCTTCATGTGCCCTTTGTGTTCCGGATCTACGGTATCTCTTTCGAATAGTCCCGCTACTCCGGCAGATCATTAGACACCTTGAGTTGCAAATTGGAGTAGGTGTACTAGATTCTAATGCCAATGCATAAAGTGGACAGACAGAAACTGACAGCTATTTTACAGCTTTCGGCGTTATTTATGAATAAATCTAGATTTTCGGTGTTTAAATTAAGTACGTCAGAGGGAGATGCAAAGGATCAGCACCAAAGACTATTAAACCACTTGACTGCGCATACAGTGCCCCGACGCACGAAAACTATTAGTGTTTTTGCTCAGATGTTAGGCAGCGGCACTACTAACCATTTTAGTTGTGACCAATTGTTAGACCTGTGGGCATGCAAAGTTTTTACAAATCGTTTTAATTTTTATGCAATTTATAACGCATAAAAATGCCTTTCATACCCGGTGAATTTGTGTGGGAAACATTCCTAGACCTTTTGTTACAAAAATGATGGCATAACTTTTCATCGGAGAGTAAAGAATACGCAAAATATTTTTGATTTGAATCAGATGATGAGCCACTGCAGGGGTCTATATAAAATGGTGGTTAGGTGAACGAGCACACTGTGAGAAGCGCGCGTTGATGTCTTTTGGAAAAGTCTCTTTCTTTCATTAGGAAATACTTATATTTTTATCCCTTTCTTCCCCTTTGTATTTTTATCGTAAAAATCTGTGCTGTTACGTTAAATGATTGAAGTCGATTTATCGATGATCATAAAATTACAACTAATACAATTTTTAATCAATTCACATACTTACATTAAACACGTAACTACTTTTAAACGACTTTAAAAATAGGAGGAGGGTCTCAGATTTTTCATCTGTGTGTTTGACATACATGTTTTCATTTTAGATTTTCGAAGATTTCAGAATTAAAATAAAAGTGGAAAGATAAGGTTAATAGGGAAACTTTGTTTAAACAAGATATATAGCTGTTTGTTTGGATTGAGTATTTTTATAATGTTAAAATCCAGTTTTATCGATATCGACTATTTTCTTTTAATCAAGTAGTGCCACCACTAACCATTGGCTACCTATGCAACTTGACCTTGAACGGACCAATTGCAGCCGCGCGTTGTTCCTCGTCCCCCGGCCCGCTGTAGTGAGCCGCGTACTTAGAAGAAATCGGCCTATACGCTCTCTAGTGGTTATATACTCTATGATCAGCACTGATGCAATTGATATTTACAAGCCAGTGTCGTTTACATACAGTGAGAGTCTCGTACCAAAAGTTTTGATCAAAATATTCATGCTTATAACAATGATGCAGTTAATATTTGCAAGCCAGTGTCGTTTATGCATAGTGAGATCAAAATCTGTTTTTCCGGAATTCAACAGATTTTGATCAAAATATTGATGTTTAAAATAATCTTGGTTTTCATGAACCAAGTCGCAGTAAAATGCATTTAATGGATTCTGACAGAATCGAATTTGACTAAACTAGTACTGATCAAGTCAAGGAATGAAATGCGTTTTTATATAGATATAAAAATAACTATAAAGAACAGGCCATAAAAAGAAATATTTATAGTCTCCTTGACTTAAAAAATATGCTATCACATATAATATAGTAGATACCTACATCAATTTAGAAAGTCGATTGCAAAAAGTTTGAAATACAAAAAAAAAATGTCACTACAAAATATGACGGAAACAAGATTCTTTTGTTGATATACACACCGGTAAAATACTTATAGGTATCCAATTATAGGTTTATTTTTTTATTTTTCATAAAATGGTATTTTATCAAAGTGATTTTTCTGCTTAGTCTACATTTCCGTTATTTTGATCTTGAACATCTGAGTTTGGTTTTACATCGCTTCGAGTTCTTGGTTATTATTTTCAGAGATTTTCTCACTGTTCGCTTCTTTAATTCCATGTTAGACGGTTTCCTTCACGTCTGCTGTTTTTGTTCTTTTGGGCCTGTAAGGGTATTTTGTAACCCGTTATTACATTTTGAAATGGTATTCTGTCAAGATTCTTTATCCCTGAAAAGCTGTTGTATGTCTATTTTTATACCAGTTCACAATAAGAAAGATAATTAAAATCTCTGGTCTGGCCAGCATAATGTTATAAGCTGTTACTTATAATTTAGGAACACCACTGATTAAGTATTCGTACACCACATCGTCATTCGTTTGTCTTGAGAAATAATTTCGTTAAAGTGATATTATTCTGATGGCGCGTAAAATATTTACTACTACTAGCAGCGACACTCTCAACTCCAACGGAAACATTATTAAAAATATCTTACTTTTAAATCTTAGAATAATAACGCATAGAAGCCGCGTCTAGAACAAAACCCGAGCAAAATCGTGTGGCCACTTCATTTTCTTTGTGTGCGTGAGCCGAATGTGTCTACGTTCCTCTAACGCACACAGATATAGCTTTCAGTGATACCATTACTAAGCCGTTACCCACAAAATATGGGAAGACACATTACTATTTTGCTATCAAGGCAAGTATTTTATGTTGTTGGGAACTGGAAAAGGTAAACATGATTTTTCATGTAATATGACATATTTTTTCGGAAGGTATAATTCAATTTATTTCAAAATAAAAGGAAATAAATTGCATAAAGAATGAGATATTAATATAATAATAATAAAAAAAAAAAATAATAATAATAAGCTGGCAACTCTGGCTGTCAAATCAAGCTCTGTTTTTCGTTCCACTAATTTATAGTGAAATTTAGTATTTTTTGAAATCCTACACCCTTTATTTTGTAAAAGAAACGCTCAAAAACATAAAATGATGCAATAGAACCTTATAAATCTAAAAAAATTAACAGGATGCAAAGAAAAAATAAATATAATATATTATTGAGTGACCGACATCATGACATCTGTCACAAAGAATAACCAGTTTAATGAAATAATGGAATGATTTAAAGAAGCCTTGAAGATGCTAACCAGAGCAGCATGCCGACGTGCACGCCTAAAACCCCCGGACCCGTCGCTGAGCTCCGCCTCGCCGCCGCCGGACAGCGGATCATCAATGTCACCGGTGGCTGCAGTTGTGTCGAGCTCCAGCGACGAGTATTTCTCTCCGCCGACGTCGCCAACACCTGTACGTCGGCAGGGGAGAGGCCGGCCACCGAGGGGCTTGGGACCTAGGGGCCAACCGGCCCCGAGCCGGGTCCCCGCTACCGGTGGTTGTGTGCAGCGCATGAGATGGACTCAGTCCATAAACGAGAACGTCATGCGCGCATATTATGGGGCTACAGAGGGGGGAACTAACCTCACTGCGTACCGTGTTAGGATGCTGACCTTTAACCAACCGTGAATGTCTCTGCCTAACGATTGTCGGATCAGGTGCGGGTTATCCAACGTAATCGCAGGTTGGACGATGCCGCACTTGATAGGCTGCGCTCGGAGGTACTGAATAACCCTATCATCTTGACCCCGACACGGACCGCGGTACAGGCGCCAGCTAGTGGCGCAATCACAGCGCGGCCCATTGATGTTTGTGATGAGGTTGATGATAGGGTTGTCACGGTAAGTAGCCAGTGCAACGATAGGCTGAGGAGCGCACTGGAGGATGCGCTTCGCGAGTACAGATCAACTCCAACTGAACTTAGGCCCCGATTACCACGGTTGCCCATGCACAAAAAAAATAGGGCGCTGGTGTTTGCTTTGGACTCGCTGCTGCAGAACATCTTGGAAAGCAGCGAGAGCCTCGTTGATACGCACTCAATCCTGTTTTGTGGGGCTGTTGCGGCATGTCGTATAGCGAACGTCAAGTTCCCAAATTGTGATGAAACTATACGACCAAAACCTGTTGCACCAGCTTGGCAATGCAGGATTGAGCGGCGTATCGATGGGGCAAGGGCACTCATCGGCAAACTATACTGCTTCAGGGAGGGCAACACACGACCACGAGTGATGCGCTTTGTGAGACGGGCGTTTTCAGGGACTGGTATCAGCCCTCGAGATTACACGTCCTGTGTCACAGAGCGCATCGACTTCCTGAAGCAGAAAGTTTGTGCATGGGCAAACCGTATTCGGCGGTATAAGCGGCGGGTTGATCGGTACTCGCAGAATCGCATGTTCCGGAGCGATGAGAGGTGGGTATATAGAGCTTGGGAGCGACCTGAACAAAGTGTGACTGACGTGTGCCGCCCGGATGATATCGCCACGAGTACATTCTGGCGAAGCATCTGGTCGGTGCCTGTCTGTCATACCGAAGATGACTGGATGCGCGACATCGAGCGCGTGTGTGAATCTATACCAGAAATGGGAAAAATCATCATCACCCCCTTAGATGTAGCCAAAGCAGTCCGTCCGTTACCGAACTGGAAATCTCCGGGACCGGACGGACTGCATAACTTCTGGCTTAAATGGTATAGCAGCTCACACGCGCTCCTGGCATCTCAATTCCAGTCATGCTTAGAGTCTGGGTCGCTACCACAGTTTCTAACAACTGGCATTACCCACCTGCTCCATAGGACAGGTAGTCCCGCGGAACCCAAGAATTATAGACCAATTACTTGTTTGTCGACGGTCTATAAGCTTCTTACATCCATCCTGAGAGTGAAAATTAATGATCACATTGAGATTAACTCAATTATGTCTGCCTCTCAGAATGGATGTGGGAAGGGGTCCCGTGGCACTAAGGAGCTACTCCTCATAGACATGGCCATAAGCCAACAGGTTCGTCGATCACGCAAGGATCTGTCGACATGTTGGATAGATTACAAGAAGGCCTATGATTCTGTGCCACATACATGGCTCACGAAGGTGTTGGAGTTGTATAAAATAGATCCAACTCTACGCACCTTCCTTAAGTCATGTATGAGGCAATGGAAAACAGTCCTTCGATATCCAGGATGTCGACCAATTCAGGGGAATGATGAGCCTGTATGGATTAAACGGGGAATATTTCAGGGCGACAGTTTGAGTCCGCTATGGTTTTGCTTAGCTCTGAATCCTCTAAGCACATTGCTGGAGGATTCAGGTCTGGGCTATCGGATGAGAAGAGGTGGTCAGACCATATCCCACCTTCTTTACATGGATGATTTGAAACTCTTTGCCCCCAACAATTCGCGACTGATGGAGCTACTGAAGGTCACTGAAACCTTCAGTAGTGCCATCAGGATGGAATTTGGTGTGGACAAATGTGCAGTCATGCATGTTAAAAAAGGGGAGATTATGGAATCTGAGGGAATTCAACTCTCGGATTCCATACAGGTTAGATCCCTCAGCTCAACCGAAACGTACAAGTATTTGGGTATGTCGGAAGCGTTGGGCATTGATGTTGCCAGCATGAAGCAATCGTTGAAGGAGCGCTTCTTTGGCCGCCTGAAGAAGGTTTTGAATAGCCTTTTGTCGGGCGGAAATAAGGTGCGCGCCTTCAACGGTTGGGTCATGCCGGTATTAATGTACTCTTTCGGCGTACTCAAATGGTCTCAAACCGAACTCGACGCCCTGGATAGGAGGGTCCGTACATTGCTGACTGCAAACCGGATGCATCACCCGCGTTCGTCAGTGATGAGACTGTACATCCCGCGGAAGTGTGGAGGTCGAGGCTTTTTAACGCCAAAACTCTCCACAACCGCGAGATGTGGAGTCTCAGAGAATATTTTCACAAAGCTGATGTGGGTATGCACCGAGATGTGGTCGCAGTGGACAAAGGACTCACCCCGTTGTCCATGGCTAAAGAGAACTGGCGCAAACCTGTGATACTTACCACAGATGACCGCAGGGAGGTATGGAAAGGCAAGGAGCTTCACGGGCGCTTCTACCGGGCTCTTCATGGGTCCGATGTAGATTTTTCAGCGTCCGTGGCTTGGCTACGCTTCAGTGATCTCTTCGGAGAAACTGAAGGTTTTGTCTGTGTGATTATGGACGAAGTTATCTTGACGAATAACTACCGGAGACATATTATGAAGGATGGGACGGTGGACGTGTGTCGGGCATGCCATCGTCCGGGTGAGTCCATCAGACATATTATCTCTGGTTGTTCTCGTCTGGCTAACGGCGAGTACTTGCACCGACATAACCAAGTGGCCAGGATCATCCATCAGCAACTTGCTTTGAAGTACAAACTTGTGGACTCTGAGGTACCGTATTACAAGTATGTGCCCGACCCAGTTCTTGAAAATGACCATGTCACGTTGTACTAGGATCGGTCTATCATCACTGACAGGACTATTGTTGCCAATAAGCCTGACATAGTGGTGATAGACCGATTAGCGCGCCGCACAATGATTATCGATATTACCATTCCACAAGACGAGAATCTCGTGAAAGCTGAGAAAGAGAAACAGATTAAGTATCTCGACTTAGCACACGAGGTTGTCGACATGTGGAATGTGGACTCGGCAGTCATTGTGCCGATTGTCGTTACGGCCAAAAGCTTTGACGACCACCTGTCAAAGCTGGCGTTACGCGGTTGGGTAAAGGGCCTGATACAGAAGGCAGTACTCCTTGATACGGCTCGTATTGTGAGGAAGTTCCTTTCTCTGGAGCCCTAACCACCGGTAGCTCGGACCCTGCTCCCGACACCGGCGGACTACTATTTTTTATATTTTTAAATGTTTTTTTTTTTAAAGATATATTTAAAAATGTAAATTATATGTATCTAACAATGAATAAACGAATAATAATAATAATAATATCCTTGGACATTTCACACAACGCCATATAGTCCCAAGCTAAGCAACCTAATGCTTGTGTTATGGAAACGAGATGGCTGATAAACTACTTATATACATTTTTTTTTTTTTTGTAAATACATACATATTATAGATAGAAAAACACCCAGACTCGGAAAAAATACATGTAGGTCGTACAAATATTTGTTCCGTGCGGGAATCGAACCCGCGACATGCTACGCAGCAGTCAATCGCTCAACCACTGCGCCAACCGTGTCGTCAAATATTGTCGTTAATATTGTTCAATGCGTTTAGAATGCTTGATGGGTTATAATTATAAACAATGTTAAAACATCGGGTTTGATATGAATTAACAGTAAGTAGGTATTGTATTTTAAAATTAAAAAATGAAAAACATGAATGAAAGCAATGTGGGTATTTTTTCCTCACAAATAGCAACACTGTGTTATGACGAGTTAGGTTATTAGAATTTTGTTTTATTTATCGATTTACGTAAAAATAGTGCATAGAATGTGAGTACTTATTTGTGAAGTGTTTTTTATCACATTTTTTTTGTTTTCCTGATGTGCTATAACATCCTTTCACGCAACCAGGGCTGCCATCTCGAAAGTCTGTCAACCAGGACAACAAACGTGAAAACCCCGGATTTTGGATCTTACTACCCGGACGTTTCAAGAGATTTTATTTTTTCTAAGTTTCTAAGAGCGTTCCCACACGCACGACGCCGCCAACCGCGGCGGCAGCCGTTTAGGCATTTTGGTGTGGTATCTGATCTGAAAAGGATAAAAAAAGTCCAAGTAAAAACGTGTAAGTATTACAATTCGTAAATATAGATCGATTCCTGGCATGAGAGCATTTAAATAAACAGGATCACTGTTGAACAGCACTAAAATACATATTCTTGTACAAAATATAATACCTAATCTCATGTTTTGTAGAATAATAAATAACACTTACCTTGCATTGCAAGAATACGTGTCGTCAGTTCCGTCACCTCGCCAGTTGTCACGCACACGCACGTCTGCACTTGTAACCGCCTACTACGCAACTGCGTTACTGCGCTGCGGAGTGCGGCCGACTGCGGCGAGCGAGAGAGAACAGTGTTGCCAGATGATGATCTAGCATTCTCCCCAAATCTCACCCGAAATCCCCCCAAAATGTTAGTGTTTTGAGAAAAAACCCCCAATAATAGGAAAAATAATTATATATTAAAAAAAAAATCTGCAATTGCTTCCATGACTGGATCAGCATCTCCACTTACGTCGTCGTCTGCAGTTCCATACATTTTCTCCGAGTTAAATCTCTTGAGCATCTTTGAAGTTGGTTTAGAATTTTAGTATTGGGTCACTTTCCCACTCCTTTCTATACCTTCTTACATAATTTTGTTTTGATAGTGCCATTATCTTCAACAAGGCATCTGCGCCTTGAGAGACCACATAGGAGAACTCACTGCTTTTTATCAACGTTGTACATTCAATGGCGGCAAAAACCTGTTTATTTATCTGACCGAGGGACCGACCGCCACAGGCGACTGAACGGAACGGAACTCGACTATCATCATTCATCGTCGTGCGCCGCCGATGCAAACTGTGTGTGTTTGTGTGCGTTACTATGGTGCGTACAAATTAAGTAGTGAGTGGTTAAGTATAGTGGTGGTCGCGTTCAGTTATAAAACTTTTTATAAAAAATCCTCCAATTACCTCCAAGCCAATTTTTTTCCCCCCGCAGAACCCCCCAAAGGATTTGTCCCCCCAAAAATCCCCCCGTGGTCTGAAAATACCCCCAAATTTGGGGGGAATCCCCCCCATCTGGCAACAGTGAGAGAGAAGAGTCGGATGTACGCACGGCGCGGGGTGCGGGGCGAGCCGCATCACGTGTCACGCCAAGCGCCGCGCGTTTCGAGTCGTGCGGACTCGTGCGCGACCGTTGATTATTTGAAAAGCGTTTGAAAAGTGTAAAACCCGGACTACAAATAAAACCCCGCCCGGACGCTCCCCGGACGCCTTCTAAACTAGGACAAATCCGGGGAAACCCGGACGGATGGCAGCCCTACACGCAACAAACAGTCATTTTCAATTATTTATTCGCGAGCTGTGTTCGACGGAACGTGACCTTGAGTACTGACGGCCTGACGGCTAAGTTTGACGGATATGCTAAGTTTTAGTTGCCTCACTTTTTGCACTCGTACTAGGTTTCTATGCGTTATTTATTATTCTAAGAGTCACACCTTATGGGTTCCTTTTTACCATTGCACGGAATCCAAAAGATAAAATTCGTTCTGAACCCTTTATACGCGAGTCCGACGTGTGATATCTGGCAGGCTCCAATGAGATTAATCAACAGGTTTTTCATATACTTAGTCATTACTTTGTACCTTAAGAAAAAGTGATTAAGATACATTTTGTACCTGGACAGTTTTTGATGGAATGAAGTTTTTAATACTTAAGTGTTTAGCGGGTCCTTTGTGATTATTTCTATTGTTTTTTTTATACTTTTAGATAGCCCAATAGTGCTAGGAATTAGAAACTAGGTCAACAAATAAACCACGATTCGAGCCTTCGAGCGACCTCACGTTGCACAGCTTGAGCTGCTTCCTGAGGTGTCGTATCACTCGTATCCATTAAAATCGAAAAAAGTAGCAAAAATACACGCATCTGAGCAAACGATGCACGATGGACCAAAACTACCTAAATAAATTATAAGAAATGTCCGACCCTCATTGTAGAAAAAAAGAACGCTAATCGCAAACTCTAGTCAAAACAGAGCAAATCGTTAGCATTGTTTGTTGCTTGATTACAATATGAGTTGACGGTACTTTCGAATTCATTTATAGTCATTTGAATAAGCATGAACCGCACTTTCTGTAGGTAGGTATAACTTTGATACTTGTTACAAGTTTTTTACGTTTTGAGAAAATCGAATTAGAGTTCCTAGGTACCGGGTGGCTCGGTTTATTTGCTGTCCAGTGACCAGTGTATTATGTACCTTACAAATCCAAAATTTCGTCTTTCTGTGAGCTATAATACTTCAGAAGATGATATTCGTTATTCCGGCAAGCGGGCCTTTTTAAAAACACTACTACTTTTTAAAAGTACTAACGGTACTGTTTTATATCATACAATTGTGTCAGGAGCTTGATATTATGTAGGTACCTTACGAAACCAAAATTTCGACTTTTTGTGACTTAACTAATCGTCAGAAGATATTCGTGTTTGTGGTAATTTTGTTGGCAACTTATAAAAATAGCTGACCCGCGCAACATCGTCTGCGTCTCATTTTCCATGAATGCTCCCCTCCTATTTGCCTTAGTGTGATGATATATAGCAGGGATGGCCAACCGGTCGATCGTGGCTATTGGTCTATTCGATCACGGGCCACGGCATGGCAAAAAAATATAAATACGTTTCATAACAGACTGCTTATTTATGTAAATACGTTATGTAAAAAAAAACCGGCCAAGTGCGAGTCGGACTCGCGCACCGAGGGTTCCGTACAAACCAGTAGGTATTATACATATTATAAGCAGAAGTTGCGATTTACGAATTATGAATTATTAAAAAAAAAACTGCTTACTAGATCTCGTTCAAACCAATTTTCACTGGTAGTTTACATGGTAATGTACATGATATATTTTTTTTTAGTTTTATCATTCTCTTATTTTAGAAGTTACACACATTTTACCACTTTGGAAGTGTCTCTCGCGCAAACAATTCAGTTTAGAAAAAAATTATATTAGAAACCTCAATATCATTTTCGAAGACCTATCCATAGATACCCCACACGTACTGGTTTGACGAAAAAAAAAATTTTGAGTTTCAGTTCTAAGTATCCAGGACCCCCAAACCCCCTTGTTTTTTTATATTTTTGTGTGAAAATCTTAATGCAGTTCACAGAATACATCTACATACCTAGTTTCAACAGCATAGTTCTCATAGTGTCGGAGAAAAGTGGCTGTCACAGCCACTTTTCTCAGGACGGACAGACAGACAGACATGACGAATCTATAAGGGTTCCGTTTTTGCCATTTGGCTACGGAACCCTAAAAACTACATAATTATTATTGTACACTGAACGATATTGTTTCATTTGTAATTTTAAGAAGTAAGACTTACCTATGTAATTAGTAGATCGCGCAGGGTTTCGTCAGTAAAAATCGATCTAGGGTCTAATCAAGTTGGCCACACCTGATATATAGCATATAGTCTTCCTCCTCCCTCTATCTAATACTGAAACAATTTTTCAAATCGGACCAGTAGTTCCTGAGACTAAGGCGTTCAAACAAACAAACTCTTCAGCTTTATAATATTACTAGCTGACCCACGCAACTTTGTCTGCGTCACATTTTCCATGAATGCTCGGCTCCTTTTAGTCTTAGCGTGATGATAATTATGTAGCCTATATCCTTCCTCGATAAATGGGCTATCTCATACTAAAAGAATTTTTCAAATCGGACCAGTAGTTCCTGAGATTACCCCCTACATACAAACTTACAAACATACAAACTTACAAACAAATGTTACCTCTTTATAATAATAGTATAAGTATAATATTATAGTACCTATATAGTAAAGAGTAGGTATATAGATTGTTATAAGTATAGAATTACATGGGTACTTGTGATTTTTTTCTATGCTTTAGCTCGTCATTTATTTATTTCGAAATTTTCGATTTTAAGGTACTTACATACTTAATATTTTCTCCTAAGACTACTTTATGATACTTGTAAGAAAAATAACATTAACGCGCTTTGTTATATTTTTAGTGGAAGCTGCAGAAATAGAAGTAGAAACAGCAGCTTTGTTCCACGCCGAGCTCTGGTACGATTTGCTAATAGCTATGAACGATTCACACGACAACTCTGGAGATGAAGAAAGTGAAGAAACACAGGAAAAATTACCATCAACAAATACGCGTATAAATATCGAAGCAAACACAGAAACCTTCAAGGACAGCTCAGTAAAATAGTATCTGTATTTATTAAACGGTTTTCCTGTTTTATAGTAGGTAATTTAGTAACAAGAATTTATTACTTACCATACCCATACTAATCTGAGTTCTCGCCCTGAAATCTCAACATAACAGTGTTATGTTGTAGGTCGTACGTACGTAGTCTGGTATACAAACACATTGTAGATCAGATAGGTAGGTACCTTCACATAACGTCACAACTGTACTATTCTCTGAAGTGTTAAGCAGAAGGTAGGTAGGTAGGTCATAGCTGTATACTGGAAATAGTACACCCACAGTTACGTATAGCGCTAAACTTTTGCGGTGCGAAATAGGAATCAATAAGGCGTGACCTTTATCCCTTAGGTATACAACCATGCAGGATAACAGAATGCAAAATAATGTTTGTTCATATTCAATCATTTACGAATATTGAAAAATGTTCTTCACATTTTACAACAGCTACATTACACAGGAATGAAATCATTTTAGATTGTTTTGAGACTGCGCTTTTAACGACTGAAACATTTTGTCGAGTGATTTATGGCAAGGGACGCAGGGAAAGAGACGAGATTTTGTTTAGCTATTATTGCATAGGGGTAGAGATGGGACTGAACCGTGACAGCTGAACGGGAAAGGTGACACCAGTATTGCCAAAAGGTATCGTCTTACGGCCGAAACCAATATCCTATCTATCACATACTGGAGATAGAAAAACAAATGAAACAACAGAAAACCTATATAATTTTCATATTGTTTCATTAATTGTTTTGCTATCTCCAGTATGCCAAATCTGGTGATAGTTAGGTTATTGGGTTCGGCCGTAACCCAGTTACTAGGTTGTGGAGGTCAGATAGAAAGCGACTCCACGTAAAATAGGTAGGGTTCAGCTTCATCCGGTTAGACTGGCAGTGCAGCCGACCAATATATAATTGGGAACGGCTACACGATTTTTTAAACTTAGTTTGGGGCATTCGGAAAGCATCTCCAAAAAATCATCAAGATCTCGAAACAAATAATAAGTCATTTAAAAAATTTGTGACGGTTAAAAACGTGGCCTTGATTATAATCATACACGGGTTGTTTGTCGTGAAAATAATTAACACATTGCCACTATAGTGTTCTGATAACAAAACTATTTTCCTCGAGTCAATCCTGAACGTGATCGAACAAGTGGTTCCTTATTAATTAAAGTGTGATTATTTCACATTGATTGCTTTGTTGCATTACTTATTTGTTGGTATCTCAGACCAACAAAAAAAGGTAGACGGCGCGCTGCGTCGAGTTGCCAATTATTGACTTTTTTTAAAATATAATAATTTGGGGAATAATATTAGTGTAAGTAGTATAATATTGTACGAGGAAGATATTGTTATACTATTGAGGTACAATACCATAGTAGGTATTGTACCTCAATAGTTTAGAAAGACTTCTTTTCCAAATCTTATATACATAAAAACTTTTTACTGAAAATACAACCGACTTCCAAAAAAAAAACACTACGACGAGACGACCGACGACCGACTAGTCGGTGTTATTGTTAGTTTCTTCGTATTTTGACACCGACTTCCGAAATTAAAGTTATTTTTTACTTTGTAGTTTTTTTATTTTGGAAGTCGGTTGTATTTTTTGAAAAAAGTTTTTCATTTTTTACTTTTTAGTGGTAAGTGGTAATCGTAGAAAAGCAAAATACGCAATTTCGATTACTTGGATGACAAAAAAACATCATCCAAGTAAACGAATTCCAGCTATTTCGATTTAAAATCCAAACTTCGTAACCGATTCTAATAAAATTTAAATGGGACCAATCGGCAAGTATATCTCAAGTAATACAAGTAATAGTATCTGCAAGTAAATATCAAGTATTCAAATCTGTTCATAATTGACGGAGTTATATATATTACAAACATCCTCACTCCTCCCACATCTCCTCCTTTTTGGGAAGTCGGTTAAAAATGAATCCCTTTTTCCCTTGGTGGTCCAAGCATCACGCGTGAACGGCTGGACCGATTACGCTAATTCTTTTTTTATTTTTTGTGATTATGAGTACTTGAGTAGAATGTTCTTATGAAAGAAAAACATAAAAAAGTTGAAGGGAGCGAAACCGCGGGGGACAGCTAGTCTAGAATATTAAATACCTGAAAAAAAAAACAGGAATAAAATTATTAACTAAATTTTAAATCAATTGTATGGCGCAATTTATGTCACTGCTTTAGTTCGTTGAGGCTAATAATTAAGAAACGATGTTATTTGAAGCACTTACAAGTGAAATGTGATTCCGTGAGACTCTTTATGTGATTTGCAAGTTTTCACCACACAGGAAGGCATAATTCTACTTTAAAATTTAAGTTCTAAACTACACGACGACTTGTGACGTTCTCAGAGCGATGAGCATGGTTTTAGTGTAGGGGTGTGCATGAACCTGTATGTTTACTTGCAGGAGCACGGTTTCGTGGCTTCACTTTTTTTGTTTGCGGTGCGCCGTCTTCCTTTTTTTGTTGGTCGGTAAAGACAATGTGGCTTGGTATACTAGGTTTAACTACTAGTAACCAATTTTATTGTTGTTGTTACGCCAACATCGACGATTGTGATTTGTGACGTGTCGTCATTCGTCGTTCTGCTGTTTTTTGTATGTGTCGGCTGTCGACTCTAGTAGTGGGCCTACATGATACAGAATTTAGTATGCAGACTTTGAACTCTGAATAAAAAAAATCTATCTGCACCGAAATTTGTCTGCATTGCTTAGTTGTACAAACAAATATAAGTAGGTACCATTTTAGAAGTTTATGGAATTCTGTATCGCGTCGGATAGTTCTATTCAAAAAATCGATTAATTCAATTGTTCCATACTTACTTTTGTTCAAGATACAAAGTACCAACTGAATGTCGTCTAGAAGATACGTTTTAGGTAAGAGTGAAATTAACGGATTGCTAAATTACGTATCTATATCCCAGTGAACCCTAAGTCTAATGCGGCAATATGAATCATTTTAATTGGCTCCCGATAAGTACAACATGTAAGCTTATACGTTAAATATTCCGTCACTTGTGACATTTATTTCAACAAGATGAATCGTTACTCTATATTATTTGTTTTATTGCTTTGCGTTTTGGTAGATTCCTATAGGAATAGAAATAGACATCAGCACAATTTGAGAAGATCTGATAAAAAGATTTCTTCACCTCCTCATTGCACGCAAGTAACGAAAGGTGAGTCCTTAACTATCTGAATATTGAAAAATTAAAGCTTGTAAATTAAATAGCACCAACACCTGCTTTAGTGTGTTGCTGGAGGACATTTTCATCCTTACTAAACAAACTTCACCCAAAGGGGAACGAAAAGGATATTATGCAAAAGAATAACTATGCTTGAAGTGTTCCTGTGTGATTGAATCAGACGTGAAGAGATCCGCTGATGAGCCAAAGTAACCAACTTCATTATCTTCATCATCATTTCAGCCGAGAGACGTCCACTGCTGGACATAAACCTCCCCCAAGAGTCGCCACTTCGAGCGGTCTCACGGTATTCACTAGGTCCACGGTGACAACCGCAGTCAAGTATTGGACATAGCTCGAAGCATAATGCATCAGTTTTGATTGAGTGGTAATGTGCAGAAATAAAATAAAGAAAAAGACTTAGAATAATAACGCATAGAAGCCGCGTCTAGAACAAAACCCGAGCAAAATCGTGTGTCCACTTCATTTTCTTTGTGTGCGTGAGCCGAATGTGTCTACGTTCCTCTAACGCACACAGATAAAGCTTTCAGTGATACCATTACTAAGCCGTTACCCACAAAATATGGGAAGACACATTACTATTTTGCTATCAAGGCAAGTATTTTATGTTGTTGGGAACTGGAAAAGGTAAACATGATTTTTCATGTAATATGACATATTTTTTCGGAAGGTATAATTCAATTTATTTCAAAATAAAAGGAAATAAATCGCATAAAGAATGAGATATTGTTCAATGCGTTTAGAATGCTTGATGGGTTATAATTATAAACAATGTTAAAACATCGGGTTTGATATGAATTAACAGTAAGTATTGTATTTTAAAATTACAAAAATGAAAAACATGAATGAAAGCAATGTGGGTATTTTTTCCTCACAAATAGCAACACTGTGTTATGACAAGTTAGGTTATTAGATTTTTTATTTATTTATCGATTTACGTAAAAATAGTGCATTAGAATGTGAGTACTTATTTGTGAAATGTTATTTTATCACATTTTTTTGTTTTCCTGATGTGCTATAACATCCTTTCACGCAACAAACTGTCATTTTCAATTATTTACTCGCGAGCTGTGTTCGACGGAACGTGACATTGAGTACTGACGGCCGACGGCCTGGTGGCTAAGTTTGACGGATTAGGCTAAGTTTTAGTTGCCTCACTTTTTGCACTCGTACTAGGTTTCTATGCGTTATTATTCTAAGGAAAAAGAGTTAATTTGCGCCAAGAACGACGAATTAAAAAAAAAAATACACATGTCACATTGCTCGCACAAAGCCGTTATAGAGAAAATTCCGGAAGCCGTACCTATCTAAAATTGAAGAGCCTTCAAAGGTGGACTGAGGACCTAGTAAAGGCCGTTGGAATCCATTGGATGCCGTGATTGGATGTAAGCAACACAATCTGTACCAAACGTCTTTTGACTAAAATGATGATGTATGATAGAGGTTTTTTTTCTCACAATGTTGATACTAACAATGTTGTATAAATATGGAAATAATTTCAGAAATAAATAGATAATTTATTTTATAACTACACCCTGGTAGGTACTAACACAGAACAGGTGAACCTCCTTATGTGGGTACTTACACCAAAAATTTATATTCCAGATACGGACTACCAAGGTAGATATAAGTATGACTATCCAATCGCTTACATTCAACCTGGACAACATGAGGCTTATCAACTAGTAAGTGTTGTAGCTTTACTTGTTTATTCACTGGCTTACAGCCCCTTAGAATAAAAGTCCCCAGTTAATAGAATTTCAAATTATCAATTCTAAATATCTCGATTTACTTATTTGTAAACCAGCCTAACACAGTGCTTCAGCACCCGATAGTCTTTGACATCTAGCTCTCTGTCCGCATAGTCACATAGCGTAGGTTTTTATAATAGGTAACTACCGGATTATCTGCGACATCAATTTAACTGTGAAAATTCTACAGTGACAGATCATAAAACCCTCTATTCTTGCCTGCCACTTCGCGAAATTGAGTTCAATAGGTGATAGTTTTATGCCTTTTCCAGTTGTTTTGTGTGAACCCTGCCGCGGTAAACAAGGCGGTGACGACTGTGTGCGACTGGGCAGCGCCTCCTCAAGTCCAGTTCACTTTGGGTGACGAATACATGCATGTAGTACGCGTGGACCCCACCGGCCGCTTCCTGGGCAATGCTGTCATCACCACGTTCCAGTACTGCAACCATAGCCTGCATCAAAATGGTGCCAGATCCAGGTCGGATGTAACCGTAACACCTTTGTAATGTTATATTGTTCGACTTTTAGTTTGAATAATAAAGCTTTTATATGGCTTGGGTAACTGTTGTTTCTTGTATAGGTAATGTTTACCTACCTACCTTACCTTAGAATAATAACGCATAGAAACCTAGTAGGTACGAGTGCAAAAAGTGAGGCAACTAAAACTTAGCCTAATCCGTCAAACTTAGCCATCAGGCCGTCAGTACTCAATGTCACGTTCCGTCGAACACAGCGAGTAAATAATTGAAAATGACAGTTTGTTGCGCGAAAGGATGTTAGCACATCAGGAAAACAAAAAAATGTGATAAAATAACATTTCACAAATAAGTACTCACATTCTATGCACTATTTTTACGTAAATCGATAAATAAAACAAAATTCTAATAACCTAACTTGTCATAACACAGTGTTGCTACACAGTATAAGTTGCTATTTGTGAGGAAAAAATACCCACATTGCTTTCATTCATGTTTTTCATTTTTGTAATTTTAAAATACAATACTTACTGTTAATTCATATCAAACCCGATGTTTTAACATTGTTTATAATTATAACCCATCAAGCATTCTAAACGCATTGAACAATATCTCATTCTTTATGCGATTTATTTCCTTTTATTTTGAAATAAATTGAATTATACCTTCCGAAAAAATATGTCATATTACATGAAAAATCATTTTTACCTTTTCCAGTTCCCAACAACATAAAATACTTGCCTTGATAGCAAAATAGTAATGCGTCTTCCCATATTTTGTGGGTAACGGCTTAGTAATGGTATCACTGAAAGCTATATGATCTGTGTGCGTTAGAGGAACGTAGACACATTCGGCTCACGCACACAAAGAAAAAAAGTGGACACACGATTTTGCTCGGGTTTTGTTCTAGACGCGGCTTCTATGCGTTATTATTCTAAGTACCTTACACTGACTTACACATCTAACAGGTGCCAATAGAGTATTCCTAGGATAGGTACGTTCTTATGATAGGTATGTTGTAGTTATAGCACTTTCGTCATCAGAGTAACACTTTTTAGGGTTCCGTAGCCAAATGGAACCCTTATAGATTCGTCATGTCTGTCCGTCTGTCTGTCTGTCTGTCTGCCCGTCCGTATTTCACAGCACTTCACACAGTCACAGCCACTTTTCTCCGAAACTATAAGGACTATGCTGTTGAAATTTGGTAAGTAGATGTCTCTTTTTCTTCTTCCTTTTGATTTTCATGACTTGAACGGAACCGTGCTTCATGCCAAGAGGAAACTCACCTGTGGTTAATTTAATTTTTTTAAATAGTAATCTGGTATGTATAACTTTAAATCTATTTTCAATAACATTTACAACATGAAGATGCAATACTATCCTTAATCATTATTATCCCTAATCAATAGTATCCATAAAGTACCTAGTCTAAAACTTTAACTAAGTATAAGATTAGCTTTAAATCTTGCAAAGCCCTATAATTTGGAAGCTACTGGCTTATGAATAGAGAAAAACAAAAGAGTTTAATTGGTTTTATTTTTTTATTCAGCTACCCACCGGCAGATTAAAGGTTCGACTCTCCCGATAGATACTTTCCGGCATAATTTATTTTGATGTGGTCTCCAAGGCGCCCGAAATTGAATCTTAGTTAATTTTTTTTATTAGGAGAACACAAGCCTTTCTTTACATTTTTATTTTGTTAGTCTACCTACAAGTAGCATTGACGATATATTTCGTAGTATCTATTTATTTTATTTACCCTCGTCTGTGTGTCACTGCAGGGTGCCAACTGAAAACCAGCGCTGGGTGTCTGACGCCCAGCATATGCTGAGATGGTAACCCTTTCGGCATGGGCACGCTCAGCACATTTTTTCTTTGGTACCTAATTGCTTTTTTATGTTTTTGCCACTATTTTTTACAATGTTTTTTTTTTTGCTGTGTCTGTGTCGAATAAATGTTTTCTATTCTATTCTATTCCGTGAACCGCATAAAGCGTTTCACACAAAAATAGAAAAAAACAATAAATTTTGGGGTCCCCATACTTAGAACTGGAACTAAAAAATATTTTTTTCATCGAACCCATACGTGTGGGGTATCTATGGATAGGTCTTCAAAAATGATATTGAAGTTTCTAACGTATTTTTTTTCTAATCTGAATAGTTTGCGCGAGAGACACTTACAAAGTGGTAAAATGTGTGTGTCCCCTTAACTTCTAAAATAAGAGAATGTTAAAACCATTAATCGTAAATCGCAACTTCTGCTTATAATATGTATAATACCTACTGGTTTGTACGGAACCCTCGGTGCGCGAGTTCGACTCGCACTTGGCCGGTTTTTTCTTCTCGTCTTGAAGTTTTTAATAAATAGGAAATTTACAATTTCCTTCTTTTTCACTGAAATCTCTTAGTGTATAGCGAAATTTTGATAATCCCAAAGTGATAAATAATGCTTATGCTTTTAGGGTTGATATTTCTTTCATTTTTCCTATTTTAATAAATTGTTTCACTTTAGAAACTTGGTCTGGGTTGCAGTATTTCAGCAACTTTTTTTTTCCAGTCGATTAAGGCTGGTTTGAGCTGAGAAGACGATTTCTTCCGTACTGTTGCTGCAAGTTGCTTCTGTGCGTCTTCTTTTTTGTTTGTTTGATATGTCTTCGAAAGATTTGTGTGCTGTCTATCGTAGTTGACGTATAGATGCGACGGAAACCCGACATTCGGTCCATTGTACTATTTGTAAAAGAATCGGTAGTTGTCGCAGCTGGTTTTTCAGACGACTCAGTCATACCTTCTTCGGGTAGAGCACAGTTCTCTTTCCAATTTTCCGGCCATTGGATGTCTGTCTGCAACCAGGAAGAATTCTTCTTCATAAATTTTTCCTGGCTTCTTGAAGATTTTGTCCTCCTAGCAAAGATCCGATAACAGAATTTACGGCACCATTTTTTTACTTCTTCATCAACACTGTCTCATAACTGAACATTACAGTTTGTTCTTAAATATGTACCTATATGTTACCGAAAATGACAGACTCCGTAAGATTGTAATAAATCTTGATTAGATTATATTTTCTCAAAATATTATGAAAAAATCGTTTTGTAAATAGGTAATAAATCCCATCCAAATTTAAAAGTTTCCAATCTATCCGTGCCTTATTTAGAAAAAAAAAGTTTACAATTTCACGCGATATTTTACAATCTTACGGCGTTTGCTACTTTCTGGTGACATATATACATCTTTAAGAAGCCCAGGAGATCACCACCATCACGTAGAGAAACGTAAAGGTCGAGGTAAGTAACGAAACCAGGGAAATACATAGTGATAACACTCGGAAGAAGATGAAATTACAACTGATGCACTTCAAGTAATGCACCTATTTACATGGTTTGAAAATTAGTAGTAGGTACCTATAGGTACTAATGCGAAGGATATAACAAAAGTATAACAGATCAATTAGCTATTGATCGATTCTTTTAAAATGATGGTTATGTTCGACTCTAAAGAGAGATTAGCTATGTAGTGATTAGAAGTACCTACAACGAAAAGGTAATAAGTACACAAAAGGTGAGGTAATCAGTAATAAGGGGGCCTCAGGTAATGGCCTCATTAGGTGTAATAATAATAGATTTACTGAATTTAACAAGAATCGATGGTTAGATGGCCAACAACACAATCATTTCCAGAGATTGGGTGCAATAAAACGTTTTCTGGTAATCTATTATCAGTACATCGATGATTTATGGCGGGACCAATTTATCAGTAAGTCACCACTGAAGTGAGATTCGGAGATAAAATATGTCGAAATAATAACTTATGAATCAATTTGTAGCTAAGAGGGAAAACAACGGTCAACGCTTGTAGGTACATCATAACGGGTGCGAGTGGCGCACCATATTTGTAAATGTTTGGAGAAAATGTAGCAAAATGCCTTATTACCATAAAAAAACAAGTCGAAACACGAAGGGAATCCGAAGGAAAGTACTGTAAGTAGGTACACTATTTTTTATGCCATTTCCCATACTAATAAATCACGTTTGGAGCCATGGATTCCATTAAGAAAATGCCTCTAATGTTTTTTACAGCTTAAAAGTAGACGTATACGAAGAAATGATTTGGTTTACAAAAATGAGACAAGTACATTTTAGTTGCCAATGTCTCTTTGCTTGTATGGCGTTGGCTATGTATGGCGATTTTTCAAAAATCTAGTGACTTTTTTGATTTTTTTAAATTTGAGATGGGTTTGCTTTTAACTTTAAGTCTTGGTCAGAGATGACAGAGACAAAGTCTACGCTGGAGCGAGCTTACCCATAAGGAGCCTGTTTAGGTACTCTAACTTTGCATGAAGAGATTAGGGTTGTAGGCGTTCGGTAACACAGACGCAAGTAACTCTGTCTGTCTATCTGTCTCTTCGTAATGCCTAAACCACTGAACCGAATTAGATGCAATTTTGTAAAAAGATAGTGTGAGACCCGAGAAAGGACAGAGGATAGTTTTTATCCCGTAAATTCCACAGGAACGGGAATAATGCGGGTAAATAGGTTACTTATGTATATTCCGGAAGTATATTTCCTAAGCATCAGGGGGGCGAAGCCGCTGGCACCCGCTAGTTTTACATAAATTCCTCCCACCTGTTTTTATTATAAAATCTTCTATATCGGCCACATTTTTTTACCTCAGTTTCGTTGTCCTATTTCAAATTCGTTTCGTATTTATCTTTATCGCTAAATTATTAGATGTAAGGTTGATTGGGCTTTCACAGTCTCGGGTAGTACGATTTGCTGACTGATTCTGCTAATGTGGCCACTGTTGCCGACGCTACGGCTGGCCGGCGCGCGGACCGCGCGCTTCTCAGTTCCAAAACGTCCCATCCCATTCTCATCGCGCGCGAGTTATAAAGCAACGAGTACTATGTCACTCACTGGACAATAAAATTGAGTAAGATTACAAAATATCTTGAGAGATTGTGAACTTTCGATTAAGGCGCGTCCCCGAGCAAAACGCAGCACTAGCCGTTTTTGTGTAGTTTTTTGGAGCTATATAGGTAGGTACTCTTTATCCAGAAGAAATATCAACTTATAAAAAATACATTAAATTTCTACGTAATCTTTAATCTTGGCTTCAAAATGGTAGATTTTTATTTTTATTACTAAGTATATATAATGTTTAAGTAATCTCCTCACAACGAAACCACAGAAATGAGAAAAAATTACTGAAAACATGCATCTTCTCGAAAACTAACGATTATTTTGATTATGTTTTTACACTAATGGATAGGCAATTTAATTATGAACATTTTGGTAGAAATATTTTTTTGAAACAACCAAAATTAGATTTTATAACGATTTTATTCAACATTCTGAGCGTATTCGCTGTTGTATCTCTTGCGCTGTTATTGAGGGAAAAAATGCTCAAGGTTATTTGGTCAGGGTACGGCCTTAAGTAAAATGATCATTTGTTATACAACAATTATATGAATCAAAATCATGTTCCTATTCTATAATATCTCCGCCCCTTTCCAAAAAACTGTGGACTGACCACCGACCAATTTGCACCGGTCTACAATTTATCTGTTTTGGTGTAATAGTTTTTTTGGTGTTCTAAAAACAGTGTTCTGTTAAAAATTAGCTTTTTCCTTTAGTTTGTCATGTGTTTGTGTCATTACTTTCATTGCTTTTAGGATTTAAAAAAGAATTCAAGGTTGTAGTTTCACTTTTGATCAAAATCGGGCTCGAGACTCCCTTCAGTGTTTTTCTGATCAATCAATCAATAAATATAAAAATCAATGCCACTTTTCGTTGTAATTTTATAACTCAAGAACGGGTTCACCTATCCAAACCAAATGTTTAGGCTTTGTTCGGACTATTTAGTACCTAGATGGTTTAGATGGTCGAGCGGTTCTTCATAAGTTGACGGGAGCGAAGCCGCGGGGGACAGTTAATTCCTTAAATATTAGTTTCGGATTTGGCCATGAAGGCACACTTAAAAAAATCACTCTTACGAAAATAATTCTAGGTACCTAGTAACTGTTTATTTCAGAATACAAAATTTTATCAGAAGCAATCATTGTGTTGGTACCAAGTAGCACATCATTGCAATTTCTCATGGTTAAATCGATGAAACCTGAATCATGGACCGTAACTGATTGGTTTCTTTGGTTTAGAAATTACTACGTAGAGTACATCATGCAGTTTAGCCATATCTATACAATTATTTTGTTGTGGTGAAAAAGTGTAAGCACAATAAATGTTTGGCAAATTTTCAAGTTATACTTTTGGATTAATAATATTTATATTATGTAATGTTCCCGACACCACTGCAGAAGTCACCGTTTACGAATATGGTGGGTACCAGTCGTACCAGCCTAAAGGTCTGATTGGTGGCGTAGCTAGTCTCAAAGGGGCCCTGTATCAAACACTTGGGGGGAGGCTTTTTAAAAAAAGAAATACTCCTAAAAACTGTCAGTTTTTAGGAGTATTTCTTTTTTTAATAGCCCTTACTAACTAAAAACTATCTTGGCAGGCCGCGAAAGAGATGACGAGACTAAATAATAATATATTATAGCTTACATCAACAGATCGGGGCCTTTGTAGCGCGGGACCACGTATCTTTGATTCGGTTGATATGGCGGTAGCTACGCCCCTGAGCCTGATTACTTTGATCAGAACTACGAGGTATTTATAACCTAAAGCGGTAGTGGTAAAGGAGTCGAAACTCCTTTACAACAAAACCTAGTAGATAAGTAACTCATTGGGTAACAGTACAATAATCTACAATTTACTAAACTTTTGTTGGAAGGTATACCTAAAGAAGGCGAAGAAGTTACATTTGCTATGCAAGGTGTCATACCAGCGATGACTCAAATTCATTCAGTAAATGTAACGGTGAGTTTCATTATTCCCACAAATTTTTTTTTAAGGGTTTTGGGTACTATAAAGTTTTTTTTATAAATTAAAAGGTCCACGAATACGAAACGTCACGTCATTTCATTCGAAGTACAGCCGGACTATTCTGAGGGTCGTCAATTAATTGTATTGTGATGTATTTTTAGCATTTTTTTAGCCACCCCCCCCCCCCCCCCCGTGATATGTGGTGCGATACCAAAGTTTATGCCAAAGTTCCCCCGTCCCCTTACCCGCCCCCCAGAATCAAGTGTATTTTTTTCATAGAAAGTATCTTAAAAAAAATCTGAAAATTATATTTAATTACGGGTAAAATCTAGATAATTCACAATCAACGAAAAAAAATATACACGTGATATCTCACTACAACCGGGTTCCCCTTGTGATATTTCGTTATATTTCCCCACCCCCTTTCGAGCGTCACGTGATTAATGGACGACCCCTGACAACGTCTCACCGTGTAAACATAGGTGGAGTGAGCTGTCATTCCATCTTGTTTCCATGGATTGACAGCTCACTTCATGATCACTTCACCTGCCGGTCTATTCGGTCGACGTCTCACCGTGTAAACATAGGTGGAGTGAGCTGTCATTCCTTCTTGTTTGCATGGATTGACAGCTCACTTCATGATGACTTCACCTGCCGCGGCGGTCTATTCGGTCGACGTCTCACCGTGTAAACATAGGTGGAGTGAGCTGTCATTCCATCTTGTTTTCATGGATTGACAGCTCACTTCATGATCACTTCACCTGCCGGTCTATTCGGTCGACGTCTCACCGTGTAAACTAGGTGGAGTGAGCTGTCATTCCATCTTGTTTGCATGGATTGACAGCTCACTTCATGATCACTTCACCTGCTGGTCTATCCGGTCGACGTCTCACCGTGTAAACATAGGTGGAGTGAGCTGTCATTCCATCTTGTTTGCATGGATTGACAGCTCACTTCATGATGACTTCACCTGTCGGTCTATTCGGTCGACGTCTCGCCGTGTACACTTAGGTGGAGTGAGCTGTCATTCCATCTTGTTTGCATGGATTGACAGCAGGACAGGATTGTCATGGGCATAATATGCACACCTTTTCACGTCAGTTTTGAGGTAATGTTCTTAGCGCGTTTTATTAAATGAGTTTTCCCCGGTAGCCATATTCCACTGATCTGTTGTGATTCTGATAAATTTGAAACTATTGAATAATTAAAGATATTGGCAAGGGTTGAAAATGATAGAAGGGCTGTGAATAAAAAAAAAATAGGGAAATTTATCCATCGGAATCATAATCATCTGAAACTTCTGCTTCCTCTTCTCCTTGTTCCTCTTTTTCTTCTTTTTTTTTGTTAAGCATCTTCATCCTGGGTATAAACCAGTAAATTGCTCCAATAATGACACATCACATGTCTCTTCATTAGCATCAAATGAATCTTCAATTGTTGGCGTTTCAACATTGGAGCATGACCGGCCTTGACAATTTGTACATGCTACAGAACAAAACAGTCCGACTTTTTTGCAACAACATTTAGCACTACATCCCTTTTTACAGTTGCAAAAAATGTGTTTAGCAGTCTGGAGCAGGTGGGCGTAAAGTTTGAACTGGCACTAATGAATTGTCGACCAACTTTCAACCCCAGCCTTTAGGGTCTAGCTGATAACCAAGCCACACTTGAATATACCCGAAAAAGATTTCGATGAGCTCAAAATTCATCAGCTGTTTCAGTACTTGCATTGATTAATAATGTCTTCATACCACGTTCAACAGTAACAATTTCACCTTAAAATTTCACGTTAAAAGTTTAGCAGAAATGAAACAACTTTCTGACATTTTTGCTATAAAATTCAAAACAGCACGAAATAGGTTAAAATTTAGGTTACAATAAACACGGTTTTCACTTAGGAGCGGCAGTCAAGACTAATAGCATTGAATGTATTGGGCATTCTAAGATAAAGCAGGACAATTGGATGGGAGACAGATGTTGCTCAAGGTTACACTGGCGTATAAAATGAAGGACTGAAAGTTTCTATTTACCCGAAATTCTCATATTTATAATTTTAATACGTATAAGTTACACTAACCGATAGAACGATATTTTTACTTGTATTACATCTTCAGCAAGGCAAAAACATAATATTCAGATATTCTTTATAATGAATTAACTAATCTAAAATTTTATCTGGGCTAATTTTATGACAAAAATTACTTTTTAAAATTACGCCGAGTAATTTTTTTCGAGGTGTCGTATCGTTTAACATTTCATTTATAATAATGTTTTGAACAATTTTCAGCGGAGTTTAATTTGGTCTAATTTGACCGGACAATAACACTTGTGAATCTTTAATGCTTACGATCCTCCCAAAAAATATTTCGACATATTTCTGGTACTTATCCTGATACTTTTGAATCCTAACCACTCACAATTCCAGCGCCGAAAAATACTTTGAAATGACTCCTAGTACTTGTGAATCTTGACCGTTCACAATTGCAGGCCGGAAAAAACATCGACATGTTTCTGTTCTCCTGGAACTTCTGTATCCCAACCGCTCACAATTACCTACAGCCCCAAAAATACTTTGACATGTTTCTGGTCTCCTGGTTTCTACTTGTGAATCAGTAGCGCTCATAATAAGCCCCGGCAATACATTGTCACGTTTCTGGTCTACTGTTTTCTACTTGTAAATCTGTAGCACTCATAATGAGTCCCAGCAATACATTGAAATGTTTTTGGTCTACTAGTACTTCTTAATCCTTACCGCTTGCAATGAAAGCCCCGGAAATATTTTGACATGTTTCTGCTCTCCTGGTACTTTTAAATCTATAGCGTTCAAATTCCAGCCTGGTAAAAAATTGACATGGCTCTGTTCTCCTGGCACTTTTGAATCTGAAGTACTAAGGCAGCAAGCATCAAGGCAGTAAGAGGAATAATTTATAAAACAACCCACGAAAATGAGACAGTGCACCAAGAAAAAAATCCGACCAAATCAAATACATCTCTCCATCCCAGAAAACTTGTTCATAGCACTGAAGGATAAGGCATTTAATTGTAACAAGATCGAAAACATACAGAAAACATATGATTTACTGGAAAAAACAATACAAGAAATCGGAATCGGAATGAAAACGAGACCCCTTAGAAACCAGGAAACCCCTTTTGTAGACTAAAAATAGAAGACAAATAGCACACTTAAGTAGTAAACAGATAAATGACAAAAGCGGGACACACAGGAAACAAATAAGGATCATTACTATGCAATACCATATTGAGAAAAATGGAAGAATAAGGAAAGCCTTAAAAGAGCTGACAGAGAAGACGCCCTGGATACCAGGCATTAAAAATTAGATATCCAGGAAGATAGAAACTAAACGCCTCGGAATAGTAACAGAATTCTATAGCAAATTATAGAAGACAGTAAAGAGCCTATCCTCCCAATACTAGAAACCGAAGTAAGAAAAGCCATTTTGTTCCAAGGAAACTACAAAGCCCCTGGGGACGATGGCATAACAAATAAAATTCTTAAAGGCTGCCTAGACTACGCTACAGAGTCCATTACGAATCTGTTTAATAATATTCTAAAAGAAAAAAAAAAACAATACCACAACAATGAACATCATCGACCATCAAATTGCTCCATAAGAAAGGAGAAAAAGCGGAAATAAACAACTACAGACCGATCAGCCTCATCTCCAATCTTTACAAAATGTTTGCAAAGGTATATATAAAGGTATATTAAACAGTATTAGCTCAGTACTGGACGAAAATCAGCCAAGAGAACAAGCGGAATTCCGTAGCGATTTCTCAACAATAGACCACATTTCTTGTCGTAAAACAAGTTATTGAAAAAAGCAATGAGTATGTAAAAAAATATTATTTAGCATTTGTGGAGCTACAAGGCGTTTGACTCTCTCAGGCACACACACATTTGGGAAGCGTTGCGATCACAAGGAGTGCACCTAAAGTATATTAGGATAATACAAAGCTATACAAAGAATCAACATCAAAAATCCAGACAGAAAGGAAAGTACCAGTTTTCAAAATAAAAAAGGGCGTGCGACAGGGCCCCCTTTCACCAAAATTTTTTCGACTGTATTGGAACATATATTTATGCTTCCTCCACACTATGCCGAAGTTGCACGAAGCGAAGTGCTCTCCGAAGTTGACCGAAGTCCGAAGTAGGTGTCCACACACCTCGAGCAACTTCGCGAGGAACTCAGTCGCCCGTTCCCCCTGTTCCCCTCACGATAGGCATAATGGATAACGTTCATGTGGCAACTGCCGTTGCAATGTGTACTCTCGCCTAATAAAAATACGTGCGTATTTACTATGGCTGACGCGAACCGAAGTGAGCCGAAGTGACCCGAGTAGTGTGGACAGACGCTTCGTGTTCGAACTTCGAGTCCTTTGACTCGGGCGCAAAAACCGACAACAACTGGAAGTCGCCCGAGGCGAAGCGAAGTTGCACGAGGCGAAGCGAAGTGCCCCTCCACACTATCGTATTCGCTCAACTTCGATCAACTTCGGGAATAGTGTGGAGGCTACTTTAGGAATGCTTAGCTGGCTCTTACTTTGGACAGAGATTGCCATTTAACGTAGCAATGCCGCCAGTCTCTTGGGTACCTACATTACCAGCTGACAGCGTGGAGGACGAATATTTTGATGCTCTACTTTAGTCTTTTGTTAGTTTAGTATACTTAGAATAATAACGCATAGAAGCCGCGTCTAGAACAAAACCCGAGCAAAATCGTGTGTCCACTTCATTTTCTTTGTGTGCGTGAGCCGAATGTGTCTACGTTCCTCTAACGCACACAGATATAGCTTTCAGTGATACCATTACTAAGCCGTTACCCACAAAATATGGGAAGACGCATTACTATTTTGCTATCAAGGCAAGTATTTTATGTTGTTGGGAACTGGAAAAGGTAAACATGATTTTTCATGTAATATGACATATTTTTTCGGAAGGTATAATTCAATTTATTTCAAAATAAAAGGAAATAAATCGCATAAAGAATGAGATATTGTTCAATGCGTTTAGAATGCTTGATGGGTTATAATTATAAACAATGTTAAAACATCGGGTTTGATATGAATTAACAGTAAGTATTGTATTTTTAAAATTACAAAAATGAAAAACATGAATGAAAGCAATGTGGGTATTTTTTCCTCACAAATAGCAACACTGTTATGACAAGTTAGGTTATTAGAATTTTGTTTTATTTATCGATTTACGTAAAAATAGTGCATAGAATGTGAGTACTTATTTGTGAAATGTTATTTTATCACATTTTTTTGTTTTCCTGATGTGCTTTATCATCCTTTCACGCAACAAAATGTCATTTTCAATTATTTACTCGCGAGCTGTGTTCGACGGAACGTGACATTGAGTACTGACGGCCTGGTGGCTAAGTTTGACGGATTAGGCTAAGTTTTAGTTGCCTCACTTTTTGCACTCGTACTAGGTTTCTATGCGTTATTATTCTAAGTTAGTATAATTTGTTAATTTAGAAAATAAAAGTTACCTAAATGAGGTTCTCGAAAAAATCCTGACAACGTATATAATGGCAAATGGATATAGCGAAAGTTTGGGCTAAAAATTTATGATATTTACTTATATATAATTATTTAGATATATGATTATAATTCAAAATGTTAATTGCAAGAAAGTAAAGTTTAATATATCTAAATTATACATAATAATAAAATAGTAAATCTTGAGGTGTTTGTTTCCAATTGGCGCGAAAGCTACTAAACAGATTTTGTTAAAATTTTGCATAAATAATCCTTATAGGTATGGTCAACATATACATAAAGGCTATAAATTATCACGCTATGTGCTATGGAGGACGAGCAATAGTCAAACATATGTGTTTTGAACGAGAAAGTGCACATGGTTCGAACCCCGCAAAGCACATATTATTTTTGTATTTATTTATCTTTTGAACTGGATTTTTGCACCATAATATTGCCAAAATAATAAAAAAATGGGTTTTTGCGTACTTACTAAGAATAACATTTGACTTATAATTTGACATTTTTCCAAACAATTCAGCGAGGAATTGTTATAAAAAGCCACATGTTACAAAATTGCTTATACTTATACAGGATGTCCCAGAAATCAACGTCAAGCCGAAATCGAGCATTAGGCCAAGTCGTAACAGTTATCAGAAAAATATGAAAAAAATCTTGGTCATGTACTTTTCAAATTATAAGGATTCAAAAATAAATCTTAAAAACTGACACCATGTGATGATCTTTCAAGTCCTGTGACTGCGAATATTAACTTTTCTTCAGTTTTTTTTCTGTAATGTAACTACGAATAACCTTTCTATCAATTACAGTTAAAAGTTAAAACATGACTGCCTCAGTTTCAAAGAAAATCTTAGATTTTTACCCAACATTGAATTCAAAATAATTACATCACCCAACTTTAACCGACTGTACTGTAAAAAAAATGTACTACACTATTTTGGCAAGTAACATTAAAAGATAGCGCGTTTAGTCTGGATTCCAAAATGGTATGACACTTACTAATTGCTACTTCTTAATAAAAAAAAATAAAAAAAAACTTTTGAATAAAGTCGGATTTCATACAATGTCGACCGAGATGAATGCTGCTTACAGACGTCGCAATCTATCAACTCAACAGAGAGAGACACCGCTCTACAAAGAAAAGAGAGGAATTTATCCATCCCGTTTCTTTTTAGAGCACTGTCTCTCTCAGTTGAGTTGATAGATTGCAGCGTGATTAGCGACCAGAAGAGGGACGTTATTTTGACTAGTGTGAGCGAGACAGATGGTGACGCTACTTTATCAAGTGTGAGCGAGACAGATGGTGACGCTACTTTATCAAGTGTGAGCGAGATAGATAGTGACGCTACTTCTATCTAAGAGCGAGACGTATTGATACATTATTTCGTATGTGTAAGTGAAACAGATAGAGACGCTAATCTGGCAAAACAGGGATGCGTAGACACATTGTGCAATACTGCAGTACGTTACGCTCTTTCGTTTACTGCGCATCTTTCTGTATTCGTATTGACTTCGTACTTACAACTGTGGCTTTGTTTATTGGACTTGATTTGCATTGTGATTTGGATTTATCTGCTCGGTTCCTTGACTTCGTACTTACAACTGTGGCTTTGTTTATTGGACTTGATTAGCATTGTGATTTGGTTTTATCTGCTCGGTTCCTTACGACTCCTGAATTGTTTTAATCGTGATCCCGTGTTTGTGTAGTGTATTATCATGCCATCTCGATATACCGTTTTTTTATTTTTTTTTATTAAGAAGTAGCAATTAGTAAGTGTCATACCATTTTGGAATCCAGACTAAACGCGCCATCTTTTAATGTTACTTGCCAAAATAGTGTAGTACATTTTTTTTACAGTACAGTCGGTTAAAGTTGAGTAATGTAATTATTTTGCATTCAATGTTGGGCAAAAATCTAACTTTTTATTTGAAACTGAGGCAGTTATATTCTAACTTTTAACTGTGTTTGACAGAAGGGTTATTCATAGTTATACGGTAGAAAAAAAAATGACGAAAAGTTAATATTTGCAGTCACAGGACTTGAAAGATCATCACAGGGTGTCAGTTTTAAGATTTATTTTTGAATACATATAATTTGAAAAGTACATGACCAAGATTTTTTTTCATATTTTTCTGATAACTGTTATGACTTGGCCTAATGCTCGATTTCGGCTTGACGTTGATTTCTGGGACACCCTGTATAACCACAGATATAGATAAGTAGAACTAGCTAGATAACGCAAGAGCAACTACTTCTCGCCACGCGTGTGGCGGTGTGGCCACTTTCGCGCTCAGTCTGCATCGGTGTATAGCACTCAGTGTTGCCAGAAGGTTACATTTTTGACCCCCTCGCGTAACATGTAAGTAATTTATGTATCTAAGGCTATTTTCGTAACTTTTGAAAAAAAAATATAAAATTGTTTCGATTTGCGTTCCTGGATCGAAATAAGTAAAAAACTGGCCAAGTGCGAGTCGAACTCGCGCACGAGGGGTTCCGTACCATTATCGTATTATACGATTCATGACGTACCTATTAAAATTAAAAAACGAATATCTCGTTCAAACCAATTTTCGGTGGAATTTTACATAGTAATGTACATCATACATTTTTTTTTAGTTTTATCATTCTCTTATTTTAGAAGTTACACGGGGGGGGGGGATACATGTTACGACTTTGGAAGTGTCTCTCGCGCAAACTATTCAGTTTAGAAAAAAATGTATTAAAAACATCAAAATCATTTTTGAAAACGTATCCATAGATACCCCACACGTATGGGTTTGATGAAAAAAAAAAATTGAGTTTCACTTTTAAGGCTCTAGACAGACGGACCCCATTTCAACTGCAATCCAACCGCAAATTGCAGTTCGGATGCAGTTTGAATGCAGTTGATACGACTGCAATAGAACTGCAAAAAAAACGTGCAGTCCGATTGCAGTTCAATAGCAGTCGGCGTGCAATCAATCGTGTGAACTGCACACCAACTGCAATAGAACTGCACGGTTGGTTTGCAGTTCTATTGCAGTCGTGTCAACTGCATTCAAACTGCATCCGAACTCCTCAAAATTTATTGTTTCTTTTTCTATTTATGTGTGAAAATCTTAATTAATGCGGTTCACAGAATACATCTACTTACCAAGTTTCAACGGCATAGTTCTTATAGTTTCGGAGAAAAGTGTCTGTGACATACGGACGGACAGACAGACAGACAGACATGACGAATCTATAAGGGTTCCGTTTTTAGCCCTTTGGCTACGGAACCCTAAAAATAGAACGATTTGCGAAACGTGGCAACCAAGGAGGTAACTGTAATAATATAGAAAAAACTATATACACTTAAAATAGAAAAAAAAAACTCCTAACTAAAAGCAAAAAATTCGTCCCCATCGCTATCGGCTGGAAGTGAGCCCAAAAGATTGGCTGCATTGCCACGTTGTATGGCAATGCTTATCCTCTGTCCAAGGTAAAAGCCAGCTCTGGTCACGCGAAGCGTCAACTAAGCGTTTTGCAAAATCTTTAAATAGAACGTGAGCACTCGGACCCCACGGTCCAAGAGTTTCAACCCCAAACGGCTCAAAAATGTAGTTGCCAATAAGGCTACTATATTTCCGCCGTTTGAGGTTTTCATCAGCCAAAGCCGCAGAACCAGCACAGCACGACGAGCTAGGAAGATGGGATGGCAAGAGTATATAATAAAATAATTAGCTGAATATAATTAATTGTTAATGCGAATAAACAGATAAATAAATTAGGAGGTACCTAACTTATCAAAGGTTTTATTTAAATTTCGAACTGGTTTGCAAATAGACAAACTGAACTAACTGTTTAATGAAATAAAAAATGTATACTGCGGGAATTATTATTGTTGTTGGTTGTTCGACATTGATTTTGAAAGTAATTGTATTTTAATTTCGGCGCATTTTTTGAGAAAAGTACTATACAAGCCTTGGCCACAATTAGACATTGATGGACTTACGTATGTGTGACATTTACACGCCGTCCATTAATGCCTCTTTTGCTGGCCGCTGCAGTATTGTACCTACTATATATTATCAGAATTAAAGGTTATTTTTGTTTTATTTCAGGATATGAACTACACTTGTGCCAAATTTCATCCAAATCCCATCAGACGATTTTCACATTTATAATATTAGTAAGACTCTGTGTGGTCAGATTCCTATAGGAGCTGGACCTTACTTTTATTTTTCATGCCCCAAAATAAGCTTCATTTAGATTGGTTTGATCTAATGTTGGAAACATCATCCAGTTTGAAAGTCATTTCTAAATAGCCACCTTTTTTTTGTAAAAGCGTCAATTATACTTTTGAAGTTTGAACCAACTAAGTACCTTTATCCGACTGTTGCGTAGCCAAAGTGTACTTAGCGATAAGCAAAGAGGGTAATTAGCGATCTCGTTTCTATTTGGTTCGATTTCGATTAAAGAATCTTCCAAAAAATAAGGCATCTGTCGTATGAGATGCGGATGTATAGGTACCACATCCGCATCTGTCCGCCGGGTGTCAATCAATAGCGCGGGTCGATGACCACAGATTATGTAACTTGTCGATGACAAATGACGTTCCATTGTACGTAATTGAACGAAACGCTTTCGCTGAATTATATTTTATGACAAAGATCCAATGCATAATAAATCAGCATAGTATGGATATGGTGCTTAAATACTATTTTAATTGAATAATAGTTAACAACTATTCAGACAGAAACAATTGAATATTCATAATAGTCTTTGAATAACAAGTCAATAGGTGCGTTCTGAAACTATTATTCGAAAATAATTTAGAAAAAAGAAACAAAAACTAAAACAAGGATATTTTTTTTTGTGGCCTCTTAAAAAGATATTTCTTGTGTTTTTAATACATTAAAAAATAAGGGTATTTTCCATATAATAGCTTATGACACTATCGTTTCGTCGCCAGGTACGTTTTGGCCAACCTTTGAGGGTTTCACTCGATTTTCATGGGTTTCCATCTTAAGATTATAACTTAGTGACAATTGGACCACCCCAGGAGTATGGCATTCGAATACCAAAAAAAAAAATGAATCTGTCCACAATTAGCGGAGATATCAGTGAACATACATTAAAAAAATACATACACCCGAACAAAGAACCTCCTCCTTTTTGAAAAAGTCGGTTAAAAATTACGACAAGCCGTTTATACGTATTTCTCATTTTAAATCGAGGGTTATCTGAGTTTTAAGTTTAATAAGATTTCTTGAAAAAGTGTTCGGACTTGGACCCGTACCATCTATATTCAAATCTCCGCATTTTCCCCACGTCTTATCTATTCCCAATAAATCCTCAATCAACTTGAGATCCCCCGCATTTCGGGGAATTTCCCATACGTTGGCATCGCTGGCTTGAGTGTCAACCGTCCGCTGCGGAGCGGCGGTGTTTTCTGCGGCGGCAGACGCTCGATGCCCCGCGTCTCCCGCACTAAGTATTGCCGTATAATACGTGGCAATGTTGTGAGCCTTTTGGTCTTTTGGGCCGGTGGCCAGTGATGCGGAGGAATTTTTCGACGTCACATTTTAGTTTATTTTTAATTTTAGTTAGTTAAGATTTTTTCGTTTAAGTGTTAGTATTTATATAATAAAGTAAAAGTTATTTATAATTGTATTTTTCTAGCCATCCAAACCAGGATTTGAAAATAAGCTATCGTTTGTCAAAGTCGAGTATAACAGCCCTATGACACCTGTGGAAATAACGTTTAACCCATTCACATCCGTGCTGATGTTCTATATAAGGTTCCCATTCATGGATATTCCGTTTGGAGTCATTGGTTACTCTGTCAGAGCCAATCCTAAAAAAAAATTGAGATCCGGGATAAAATGCAAGTGCAACAGAAATAATCAAAGGCTTTTCAGAAACTTTTGCTTGGTGTAAATACAATTTGTAAATATTTAACCTGGACAATATAAGAAATATCAAAAAGAAAGTTTTTTTGATTATTTAACCACATCATTATAAGATACTTTTAATTATATTTTTAGCCCTTAAGGTGGTTTTATTTTAAGGAAACCCATAGCCACCCATAGCTATTATTTTTTTTATTTTTTTATCATACTGTAAGATACGATTGTTATATAAAAATTACTTAATAATGCAGTTGGTTTTTAATTTCACAAATCATTATGACAGTAGCAAAATAACAATTATTGTTTGACAAAATTACACAGTCAGTTTAGTTCAGAAAATTAATTGTTAACGGAACTTAAATGTTTGACTCTCTTTTAATTTAGCTGCCTGCGCGCCGTCATGCGTCTAATGAAGCGCTCTTTGAGCGATTGTAATTTGTAAGAACCGTTAATGCCCAATGCTTCCGACATACCCAAATATTAGGTTTCCGTCGAGCTGAGGGATCTAAGCTTTATAGAATCCGATAGTTGAATACTCATGGATTCCATAACCTCCCCTCGCTTTACATGCATGACTGCACATTTGTCCACACCAAATTCCATCCAGATGACGCTGCTAAAAGTATTACCTTCAGTAGCTCATTCAATCACAAATTGTTGGAGGGAAAGAGTTTCAGAGCTAGGCCCAGCAGGAATATTTTTGACGTACAGTAACGTACCTAACGTAAAATTTTACCATTTTTACAATTCTCATTTCGCACATATTATTTATTTGTATTAGGTACTATATTCATATTTTTAAGACTAGTTGTCCCCCGCGGCTTCGCTCCCGTCATCTGCATTTTTTTAAATTTGCTTTTAAACCTTCCCTGTATTCAGGCAAACTAAACAAGAAAAACCGAGAATTACCGAAATCGGCCCAGCCGTTCTCGATTTCATTTTCATTTCATTTTTATATATAAGAGAAGATATAAACTGTATGTCCCATAAAATTAAAACAAAATACTATGGGGTTGTAGTTTTCACATTCAAAATTCACTTTTACGTGATACCACTTTTTGAATCTGGAGACAGTAAAGACAACAATAGGTAAAAATAGACCTGTACCCGTATTGCTTGTTTTCAGCAAAGTATTTCAAAAAGTAATGTTCAATCAAATGGTCAACCATTTAAACACCAATAAAATCTTACATGAACAACAGTTTGGTTTTACCCTAGTACGATTGACGCCGAAGTCACGTTGTTAAATCACATATATACGCGTGGAAAGAGGCGCAAGATGCCATGAGATTTTTTTGTGATCTTTCCAAGGCTTTCGATTGTGTAAATCAAAAACCTTGCTCCTTAAACTAGAACATTACGGACTGCACTCAGTTTCGTAAAGTCTTACTTAAATAACATAGCAGCAAGTTCAACTAAATGGTGTCAATTTACGGGGTCTGAAAGTCAAAATCACAAGAATAAATATTGGGTCCGTTTCTCTCGTTATATGCGCTAATTGAGGTTGTTTTTTTAATAGATGGCGTGCCATAATTCTTGAAGACGCGACGTAAACACCCTCCAGTAGATCCAAAATTAGTTTAATGCTAATAATTTAGTTTTATTTGAAAAAAAAAAACTAATTGTATCAGATTTGCTTTACTGTATGTTAAAAGTATTATTACTTTTGCGTCTTACTTTTGAACAAAGAGAAACTTGAATTCGTCGAAGACACAGTCCTCCTGCGGTCACGCTTGACTCAAGGCTGTAGATGTTAAATGAGGTCCCCTTTGTAATGGGGTCCTCTGTCCTGTCCTGTCCTGGGGACTGTCGAGTTCAGCAGCATATGCTGTCAGAAAAATCGTAAAATACCGCGAAGCTGGTCTATTTTAGTTACTTTCATAGTATCATGTCTTACTGGGGACGTGATGCAGACATAGTGTCTTATTTATTCTGCAGAAAAGAGCTACCTATCACTGCCATCTACAATCTCCGTCGGTGCGATTCCCTAAAGGGAACTGATTAACGATTTAAACATCATGACGGTACCTTGTCAATACTTAGTATATGAAAACATTATGTATGTTCGGAAAAATCTTTATGATTTTAGCAAAATAAGTAATACGCATGTGGATTATTTTTTTGATGCCCAATGATTTATTTTATTTTTATACGCGTTTGTATAAATTGTAGATACTGTAAACATTGTAATTTAATAAACCCTAATCAATAAAATAGTTAGAACCTATGCTTACAATACTTTGTACCTGAAAAAAAAAAGTAATATTAGGTACGCATAATTCAGATTGATCACTTCAGATTAGCTAAAGTACACACTTCTTTTATGGGGTACCTACTAGCTACCGCTACTTTAATATGGATTTGAGATTTTGATTATTATAAATGTATTTTTAAATTCAGACACGATGTAAAAATCGTTATTGAATAAATTAATAAATAAATAAAGGATCGCCCGCAGCTTCGCTCGCGAAAAAAGTGTAGCAATTACAGCCGAATATACTTCGAAATGTTACTGGTCTCCTAGCAATTGGAAATCTTTGATGCTAACAATTCTAGCCTAAAAATTACGTTGACATTTTTCTAGTCTCCTGGTACTTGTAGATTTGTAGCGGTCACAATTTTAATCCCCCCGAAAAATCAAATCAGATCAAAATGTGTGATCCTACTTGCATTGTAATTTATGTGAAAGTTAATATAGTTTTGAGCTGTTTGCTTTTAGTTTATTGCATGGCTCATACTTATTTAAGCTACTAAAGCTCGTATTCTGATCTGGACGTTTTCGTGTCTACCAATAACAATATTCTATTTCCAGAAATACTTCGAGATGTTTCATCTCTCCTGGTAGATTCTTGTGAACCTTACCACTCGCAATCCAGCCCAAAACATAATTCGATATGTTTCTGCTCACCTGGTACTTAGTGGATCGTTATTGCTCACAATTTCAACCCAATACTTCGACATCTGCTTTCCTAGTACTTGAGATTTTTAACACGCTTTTATCAGGTCGACCTGATTGGAGGCAAAGTGGTTCGACAGAAATTCGTTGCAACCGCTTTCGACAGGGACCAAAACTGCCAACTACCCGGAGGGTGCGATGCTAGTTTGGCCCCGACTTTTGTCCTACATGGTCAAAACGTGCCCTACGTAGAACCCGCTTGCATAATTTAATGCCAGAATTAAAGGCTCTTTTCATCACGCGAACCCTACGTGCTTTAAACCTTTCGGTCGCGGGCCTCAGATAATGTCAGTGAATGGAATAAAATACTCCATCCCCTGCCGAATCTCGTCCGCAATCACGTCATCATAGCACGAGGGGTCACCCGAGGAGAATCGAAATTGCCGCCATTGATAAGAAGCAAAAAAAATCCGCATCTCATCCCAATCTTCTGACTCGTATCGTCGTACTCGTCTCGTTCCTCTAGGACTCTTATCTGGAGGAGAGCAGGCTAACACGGATTTCACCAGGCAGTAGTCAGACGTTCCCAGCGAGGCTGAGACCAATACTGAATGACTGTCCAGATCCGTTACCAGCAGAAGGTCCAAATTGGGTGTATGGGCGTCAACTTCCGGTACCCGCGTTGCCACATTCACCAGCTGGGTTAGATCTAGCGTTAAAGGAAACTTGTGCGCGTCTAACCCGGCATGGTCAGTTTTCTGGTACGGACGTACAACCACTTATTATAGTGGGCGTTGAAGTCCCCCAGAAAAGTGAACTTCGCTGTTGGGTACCGTTGCTGGGCTACGTTTGTCGACTCCACGAGGGAACTAAACAGCGCTGTTGTCTCCTGGTCGCCGCTGTGCGATCGGTATACGCCGATAAAGAAACTTTTTTCCACGCCAGTGTTCACAAGTAGTCACATAGCAAAAAAAACCAATTTCTCAAAGCAACGGAGACGACGACAACAAATTTCATTGCGGACGTACACACAGGCCTACTTTTTGAAATTGTTCTTCTCTTTATAATAGAAATAGCTATTTATTCTAAGAACAAAATTTACTCTCGTTTGGTCGAATCCGCCCTAAGTCAAATAAAAACTGTGTATTTTCACTTGTGACAGCCGTAAACATTTGTGTTTAACACTACACCACAGACATTTATATAGTAGCAGACCAAACATTAATACGTAGATATATTTTTTTATATGGTATGATTCTTTATCCTTTTTTTCTAAGTGACAATTCATAAGCATGTCTCGTTCTGTCACGTGTTGTCACACTGACTCATACATAGACAAAATTTGACGCGTAGGTTGTCTGCCATATTGATAAGCATCAAATGTTTTTCAATCGCGTTTAAAATTGATAAAATATTACTTGTTTGGGACATAAAACACACGAGGACGGTAAAATAATATGGTGAAGTGCTGTGCGTATCGCTGTGACAGTGCTAGCTACCACAAAACACCTGGATTGACCTTTCATCGGTAAGTTTTGGGAAATCTTAGTGCTTTCTTTACTAAATTCAAATGTTTCCATACTGTTTATTCGTATTTTACATACAGTTTTTAACAAGATGCGATTTGTCTGTACCGTCTGCCTACAACTAAAGAAATAAACCATAACAAGGACAAAATAGTCAGAAAGTGGCATCAAGTGACAGCTCAAGTACCTGTTCAATTAGTCAGGGACGAATTAGGCAACAAAGACGAAACTTTTAGTAAATTGCATTTGTTGTATGTATTTATGTAAAATATTTATTTCCATTGAATTATCAAATAAAGCCTCAGTTTAATGTATGATTATCACACACAGTGTTACATTTAAGAAAGTTCGGATAAGTATTCGCGGACAATAATGGCGCGTGGCGTCACTACGACTTGCGCGGGAAGTGGAAATATGGCACGTACGAGTGCCTTGCGCGTAAGCAGCGGACTGGCGATGCGCCGCGCGCATCGTTCACACGTTTGCAACCGCCACGCGGGAAAGAGAGAGCGATACATCCTATTCTGTATATCGCAGCGGCACACGACCGCGGGACGCTCTTATTGGACGACTCGTGGGTCTCTGGGTTGCTATATGATGTTTTATTCTTTTTTGGTGATACAATTCCAAAATACCTGTAGTAGTTTCAGTGTATGTACACATGTCATGCTAATATTAAAAATAAATTATAAAATCAATATTATGTTACCCAGTGTCTGTGTTATGGAGAATATGAACATAGGCATATGTATAAATACAGTATAGGCTACTCACATAACGATGAATTTTCATTCAGCAGGCAATAATTGAGCATACTAATATTTTTCCAGGTTTCGCAAGGATGAAAGTTTACGGAATGCCTGGATTAAAATCCTGAAACTCCAGGATTGGCAACCAAGACCTTCAAGTGTACTTTGTTCAAAGCATTTTGAGAATCACTTGATCGATCCCAGCGCTTTTTGAACAACATTACGTCCCGGAGCAATTCCTACACTGTTTACCGAATTTACTCCATATGTAAGCATTATGAGAGTGTAAGATAGAAGAGTGTCCCTGGAGTTTCTTGCTAGTTCTTCTCCATAGAGATCTACGCTTTGGAACGTGCAAATAGCTTCAACTTTTTGGACAGACCGACCTTGACAATTAAAAAGTGCCTGTAAATGGTTTATTTGAAATAAATGCTTGAATTTTGAATTACATACATTACTTTTATTTCAAAAATCCTGATGTATTCCTAAACTAGCTTTCAGGCATACTAATACCTCGACTCTCGGTTCTACAAAACATGGCATGCGGGTTAATGACTGCAGTGCCAGTTTTTCTAGCTGATACTGACGTCCGTCAATGGTTTGTAAACACCGTCAAAAGATAAAGAGTGGACTGCTGCCCATCGTCCTCTTAAATATTCCCTTAGTCGCCTTTAACAATAACCACGGGAATGAAGTGTGGTTCTATTCGTTAAGACTATTGATGAGTAATCTATATTTCATGTACCCAGAGAATATAGATTTTCACGGATTTTCAGAATATCTTTAGATAATACTGGCAACCGGTCCTAATTCGGTCCTGTAATGATATCATTCCCTAGGTGTGCGTAATGGCTACGCAAATTTTAGCGAATGTTTGGTCTGCTACTATTTATATGTCTGTGCACTACACTTAAAATCTGTGCAAAGAAATACCAACAAAATAAGGTTTTATACAGTGAGGTATAAGAAGAGTGGATTAAAATTAAGAACAAAGAATTGCAAGTTTTTTTGGTGTTGAAGGTTATTGTAATTTTTTATTACAACAAATAATAGACAGTCCTCAAGAACAGTAGGTGCAGACACAATGACCTCTTCGTTTAGTAGCATTATTTATTAGGTCATTTCATTCATTCAATCCCATTCAATGCCAAAGACAACCAAAGAGTAACAAGACGAGAATAATTTCTCTAAGGTTTAATGTGGTAGAACGTGAATCAAATTACTCCTCGAGTAAGTATTGAGAGTAAAATTATCCTGGTATAGTTACTCGCGTAAAATTTCTAAATTATTACTTTTTTACTCTCAGTACTAACTCGAGGAGTAATTTGATTTACGTTCTACCCTTGATTTTGATTTACACTACACCTAGATTCAAATTATTCTCGTCTAGTTACTCTTTAGTTGTCTTTGGCATTGAATGGGATTGAACGAATGAAATGACTTTACAAAATGCTACTAAACAAAGAGGTCATTGTATCTGCACCTACTATACTTGAGCAATATACTATTATATTTGGTAGATTTAAACGTCACTTTCTTTACTGTCACTGGCAAAGTAAATTTTCTTGGTTGCGATATTTAATAGAATTGATTTATTTGGCGAAATTGGTGACTGTGCACGTGGTGATCGTCGCTATCGGATCCTTCAATCATATTTCTCAAACGTTCCATTATGGCGAGGTTTTGATTGAAAACCACACAAAAGCAAAGAATATAAACACGGACGGATGATTTTTGACAAGGTAAATTGTGAGGTAAATGACAAATGTACATAACCTAACATTTTGAGATTTCGTTTTATTATTCCCAGTTGACTTTACTCCACCGAAATCGACCGTATAAAAATTTACTCTCGTATAGTGACTTTAGCCACGGGTTAATGTTTGGTAGAAAGCAAAATGAGATCTGTCTATTATAAAGAGCAAAACTCAGGTATCCAAAACCTTTCTTTAAGAACTATGTTATAGATAATGCCATCAAATTGAAGAGCACAACTGTTACACTTACGTAACGCGACAACTGAAGTAACATGTGTGTATAATTGATAGTTTCGATGATATGGACTTGGCCGCAATTAGAAGAAAAGTACACATGTTTTTTTTTTGCTAATGAAATTCCAACTGTGCAAAAAGTTTTGGAAAGTGTTAATAATGATGACAGCCTGCCTAATTTGAAAAAAAAAAACATGATGCATATCTTGATGAAGGAAATAGGCCTCAAATACTCCAAACGTAACCGTAAGAGTATGCTTATTGACAAGCCTGATATTGCAGTAGGTATGGCGTGTAAAATACTTCAATGATATTGCAAAATATAGAAGAGATGTAAAGAAAATATATTATTTGGATGAAACTTGGGTCAATGAAGGTAATAACAACATCATTACATTTTAAAAATAAATTCTGTTCATTGGTACCTTTGTAAATAATTATCATATAAATACTCATCTATAATATTTATTTTTGCAGGACACGCCTATTCTTCAACATGGCAAGATACTCGTACTACGATAACATCCTGCAAAGAGGCCCACAGAGAAAGATTATCTACGAGGTTGAAAAATCCCAGTGGGAAAGGAATACGCCTTATTTTAGGCCATATTGGTAAGATTATTATAACTTAATAAATAACCCAATTATAACTTAAAAAACAAGATTGTGATAAATGTGTAAACTAAAAAAGGAGGAGGTTCTTGCAGATTGGTCCCATTTAAATTTTATGAAAATCGGTTACGAACTTTGGATTTTAAATCGAAATAGCTGGAATTCGTCTACTTGGATGATAGTTTTATGTCATCCAAGTAATCGAAATTGCTTATTTTGATTTTCTGCGATTTTGCAGTGGTGTTGTTAGGTGTGGGGTACCACTAAAAAGTGAAAAATAAAAAACTTTTTACAAAAAAAATACAACCGACTTCCAAAACAAAAACTACAAAGTAAAAAATAACTTTAATTTCGGAAGTCGGTGTCAAAATACGAAGAAACTAACAAAAACACCGACTTCCGAAATTAAAGTTATTTTTTACTTTGTAGTGTTTTTCTGTTGTTTTAGGTTCATCCAGTGGTTTTGTTGAAGGAGCGAAGCTCATTTTTGAGGCTAAAAAGAGTGATGGTGATTACCACTCCGAAATGGACTCCCACAATTTTGAAATATGGATCACCCTTTATTGAAATAACTGGATGGTCAATCTTAGTTATGGATAATGCTCCTTATCATTCCAGAAGATTAGAAAAAGTACCATCTACTGCAACAAAAAAGGCTGATGTACAAAAATGGCTTACGGAAAAAAATATTGCTTTTGAAGCAACGGAAATAAAAGCACAACTATTGCAAAAAGTAAAGCATGAAAAACACAAATACCAATTATATGCAGTGGATGAATTGGCAAAAGAAAACCATACCATTGTGAACTGAACCTCATTGAGTTGATATGGGCTCAAGTAAAGGGATATGTAGCTAAAAAAAATAAAACTTTTAAAATGGCCGAGTTAAAAATTCGTCAAATGCGTCATTAAAGAGGAGCAAAAAATGTTTAAATTGGACAAAATTATAGACGACACTACCGTTTTATTACACGAAGTTTTATTATTCATGTAACAGGTAGTTCATCGTCAGATTCAGAATAAGTTTTATTAGAATATGATGATAAAATAGATCTATTTTCACATAAGCATTCTCGAATTTATCTCTCACAACATAGCTGTTACATATCATGTGAAACTTTTGAATAGGCTCTGGTAAGATTTGGGCGCCTGTGCTTATAATCCTGTTAAAAATAAACGATTTTTAAAAACAAATTGAGTTTAATTACAAATAAAGAAAAAAAATTAGTAATAAAAGGTTTAGCACCCCTGAGTCACGTGGTATTTTTTGTTTACCTTTAGGGTCGATTTCACCAAACATGACTTTACTCGAGAATAGCTATCCACGGAATATATTTATTCTTATATTTAACTCTGGGATAACTTCATCCACGTTCCACCACTTTACACCGGAGTTAATTTACTCTAGGATAGTTCTGTGACAGTGAGTGAATCCGAATGATTGAAATTAATGACTGTATAAGCCACCCAAATTCAAGTGCTCGTTTCTCCTCGAATGAGTTAAGTGTATTGCGTACTATTCTATTCGGTAGGGTTATACCTATGCCAAAAGTGTCAAACATGTGTCTAAACATAAATTCTAACCTCATCAATATTTCGTAGTTGTTTTGTAGAAACGTGATTTTTGGACTCGATTCGCGTGTAATTTTTACTTTGAGCCGAAACCTTTGGAGCCTTTATTTATTGTTTTTATGTAATATATATATATATGTATATATATATATATATATATATATATATATATATATATATATATATATATCTGGGTTCTTTAAACCTTACTGTATAGCATGGAACACAAATTATATCAATATCCTTATATAACAAAAAGTTTATAGAACAAAAACTTCTAATTCTACATCTTAACAAATTTTCACTATACATTTTTGAAAATATCTCGAAAACTATAAGTCCTATCAACTCATTTTTTTCTGTAAAAGTGGTTTTGGGTCAAGACCTTTATTTTAAAACTAATTTCAAAACGCTATCACTTAAAACAAAAAATCACATTTTCAATCTACGTAATTATTACAATGACACTCGGACGCCATATTGAACTTATCCTTAGTATAAGCTCGCTGTTCCTTGAAAATCGGCGGAGTAGAGATTTACTCCAGCATAAACGTTTACTCTTGGATTAAGTCTATGGTGAAACGTAAAAACATGTTATACTAGGAGTAACTGCTGGTATACTCTCGAGTAAGATTTACTCTTTTTTGGTGAAATCGACTCTTAGTTAACTACCTACTCGGATGGACAATACACCGTCACACTTATTTAACAGGCGTCCTATTCTAGTTAAACACACACAGACACACTAAACACCAAATAGGTACATACCATTTGATCTCATTTTTATCTTCTACGTACCTACTAATGACATGGCAATCTTATTGGATAAATTATATATTAATGGCTACTAAAGGTGCACATCTCTTATGTGGGGATGAAATGCAATCCGAGATACAGACAACCGCATAGTTCGGATGCAAAAAGTCTCAAACTATGTATATTACAAACCCTATTTTTTTTAGGGATTGGAAATCATCCAATGACTCCTCCCGCTCTGGGTGTAGCGGGAGGGAGTGTCAGACTTCTGTACTGACTAAAACCCATGCATGTTCCTTCATTGCCCTTTGTGTTCCGGAGCCACGGTGTCACTTGCGAATAATCCCGCGACTCCGGCAGGCGTCGGCCCTTTCGGGCCCCTCTGTGTGCTGACTCTCTTTGAGGCGCGCGTGGAACACTAACGCGCCGTCGACACGGCCTGTCGTCACTAGACGGACGGATGGCGAGCCACCCATAGCTCGCCGTCCACAGGCCCGCGCCTACGGTGGCCGGAGGTCACCAGGTGGTGGCCCCCGACGCCCGCGGCGTCTACCATCGCGGCCGGGACGAGAGGGTCTCCTCTCCCTCTCCGCCACCTCCTTCGCTAGCATGACTGCTTCGCAGAAGGAGGTAACGGCATCCCATTCCGTCTCGCTCCGGACCATGGCTTGGACCAGGGCCGGACGCGAGAGGTCGCCGCCGATCGCCACTTCGAGGACAAGACGGTGCCCCGCTCCACCATGTCCTCCGGACGATCCCCGCAGTGGTGACACCAGGGCGTTTCCTCCCGCCCTATTCGGTGCAGGAACCTCCCGAAACATCCATGTCCGGTGAGGTTGCGATAGTCGTCATCTCCATGACGCTATGAGATCGCGCCGGAAGTCTGTCCGCTGCGCGACAATTTGCCGCTTCAGCGAAGTTTCCCGCCGGAGGTAAACTTATACCTACTTCAAACTTACGTGATGTCACCAGAAAAGTAACAATTGTTAGTAAAAAGAAATAAATAATTATTAGTAATTGAAAATCAGTTTAATATCATTCAATACAACACTCACATTATACTTGCTTTGTGCCTCCAAGTTCGCATGAATGCTTTGGAGATCACTACTGTCGATGGACTTTCTCGACACTCCCTTTATGCGACTGATAACTGGCGCTAGAATTGCAGCACTCGAGATCTGTGGGTAGATATAGAGTTAGTCTATTTTAGCTTGTCGTACGTTAATAAGATAATTTAGAATATAATAAATTAAGGAAGCTGATGTATCAGGATCGCAATGAGCAGCATCTTTAAGCTCAGACATCGCTGCAGAGGTTTCGTTACGGTGTTCTCTTTCTTATTGCGCATTGGGTGCGCGCCGCTCTGCCTGCGAAACAAACGCCATATTAATGAATCAATTATTTTCACACATAATTGATACGTTAGTGGGAAATATTGAAACGAACCCGTGAGAGAGGAACGTGTTTCCTGCCCGCCGGTCAGCCTCGACGCCTTGTGATGTCTGAGTCTCCAGATGTGTTTCTCTAAAATAACACATAAAGATTCTTTGATAAATAATCATACAAAAATGAATGTCGGAAAAATTCAAGTTACAGTTTATATTTTGAAACACACCTTTGATAGTTATTTCCACTTACCCTAATTGCAGATGTTGCCTTTTTGTTCTCCATTTTATAAGGTACGCTAATGTAAAAGTATTGATTAAAATCAATATTATAATTCGGGACTTCACCAGTTGTTCGGCACTAGTTAGCCACGAAAGAAATAATGAAGAATTATTTCCGTCCCAAGATTATAAAGTTACCTGAGTGTACGCAGGTAGAACGAGAATCGGGAGGAGTTAACCTGTGCAAGCGCTGCTATTGGTTGGCGGGGGATTATTTATTTATTTATTTATAAAATAAATAACACCTTAACAGCTAAACGCCAATGCGATGTTACTACTGCAAAAAAAAAACAATAAAAATACAATTTAAATCTATACTAATATTATAAAGAGGTAACATTTGTTTGTAAGTTTGTATGTAGGTACCTACTTCTTCACTGTCCATCTCACCGTACTGACTTCATTCACAATTCCTTTTTTATACAATCAATTTCTCTGTGGAATGCGCTTCCTCAGGAAATTAGGATGGCAAACAACCGATTAACCTTCAAAGTTAAGGTTCGAGAGCACATTCGTAGGAAGTTGGCAGTAGTATCGTCACACCGCTAATTTTGGTTTACATAAACTGTTCAAGTATATTCGTGTACTAGTTTATTAATTTGACTATAAGTTGGTATTTTATTGTATGTATAGTTTAATATGTATTTATTTATCTTTGTATTATTTTTACTATTAATCGCGTTTTTGGCTTCTCTTTATCCATTTTGCACCTACCACTATTATTCTCTGCATCACCCAAAGGTTGACTGGTAGAAAATGCCTAAGGCATTAAGTCCGCCTCTGTACATGTGTGCGTAAAGTATTAAATAAAAAAAAAAATAATAAATAAATGAATATGTAGTCGGTAATCTCATCTCGCTAAGACTAAAAGGAGGCGAACATTAATGGAAAATGTGACGTAGACGAAGTTCCGTGGGTCAGCTAGTTAAAAATAAAATAAAAACCAATCAAAATTAAATTAAAAATACAATTAAAGATTCAATGAAAAGAATTAGAGTAAAATTAAATTAGAAAAAAAAACAAATTAAAATACAAAATGTATGACATTTAAAATTCAATAACCAAAACGATTACCAACAATTACTAAATTTAGTAAACATTTTCAATGCCCTTCAGTGCTACTCCTGTGATTTTCGTCAGGCTGCATTCATTCAACAATTTTATGGCGTGTGACAAGGGGGCAAACTTGTTTAGGTTGGTCCTAGAGGATGGCTCCATTAGCGTGGGTGTAGGGCGACGCGCGCCCCCACAGCCAGGAGGCGCGTGCAGCCCCAGGTCCCGCCGCTAGCCTGCTGTACCCTACCATCCATATAACGAAGAGACTCGGGTACATGAGCGGAAAGAAGGGATAGACGCCTTTCTGCTTAAAAAACAAAAAACCGGCCAAGTGCGAGTCGGACTCGCGCACTGAGGGTTCCGTAAGCAGAAGTTGCGATTTACGATTTATGACGTATTAAAAAAAAACTACTTACTAGATCTCGTTCAAACCAATTTCCGCTGGTAGTTTACATGGTATGTACATCATATATTTATTTTAGTTTTATCATTCTCTTATTTTAGAAATTAAGGGGGGGGGGGACACACATTTTTTCACTTTGGAATTGTCTGTCGCGCAAACTATTCAGTTTAGGAAAAAATGATTTTAGAAACCTCAATATCATATTTTCCTGGCGTAGACGGGGTCACGAGAGTGGCCGAACTGAAGACGAAGCGGGGCACCATTCGTCGCGCCTTCAACTGCATCTGCCCCCTTTCCAGTCGAAAATTGAAGACTTCCCTTCAACCCGGAGAATATGTCCGCGCATCACATATGCGGGTCATGGACGACCGCGGCGACTGCGCGGGGTTGGGGTGCCGAACACGGGACACGGCGACCGCTGCGCGCTGCGGTTTGCCCCGCCCAAGCGGGGCACACCTGCACAGTGTGCTGCACCGTGTCCTCCGGACGATCCCCGCAGTGGTGACACCCGGACGTTTCCTCCCGCCCGATTCGGTGCAGGAACCTTTCGAAACATCCATGTCCAGTGAGGACCTGCGTCAGGCGGAAGGTGAGGACGCCGTGGCGCCTCTCAAGCAAATCCTCAAAAAGGGGACATATCGTGGCGTGCCCTGCGCTGGGTTGCGATAGTCGTCGTCTCCATGACGCCATGAGAACGCGCCGGAAGTCTGTTCGCTGTGCGATAATTTGCCGCGTCAGCGGAGTTTCCCCCCGGATGTATTACAAACCCTAATCCAAAATTTAGTTGTACATGGTCAATTTTGAAATGTTTGTCAATCTCTCTTGTAGCTGTGCCTGCTCCCAGGCACCTCAGCCTCTGCATCTTACACCCTCACCCTCAGTAACTCAACCTTTAGGTAGCTGTACTGATACTGATAATAATAGCATTAATTCCAGTAATTCTACAAACACAACATATGTTTTTTCTGACAAATTTGGTCAGGGTTTTGGTAGTGTATTTAACCAGTGTTCAACCCATTATGTTATAAATAATTGTTCACCCGGCGCCAGTTTTTGCCAATTAATTAGGAATATTAAATTGTCAAAGATTTAACCCCAACTCCATTATTATAATATTATTTGGGGATAGTTTAGCAGTAGATAAAAAAGACATAATTAAATCTGTCAATTTAATGTTACATTTAAGTGAGATCAATACTTGTAAATTTATTTTCTGTGCTTTGCCTTACTCTAAATATTTATCTGAGGATCAAAACAGGCACATTTTTGATTTAAATATGCTTATTTATAATAGGACCTGTCGTCATAGTGACGCCATTTTATATTTTGATTGTAATCAATTTATTTCTGATTACAAACTTACTAATTATGATATGTATTTACCACCTAGTTGTAGGAGACATATTGCTAATCTTTTAGCATTCAATATACAGTGTGACACCGGTATATGTGGTGTGCCAACGCGTACTGTTAGTAATGATACTAACATTTCTATTGATATACATAGTAGTTTAAACTAATAAACTCGACAACGGAAAAACCTCAAATGTTGAATATTGTACACCAAAATATACAAGGTCTTTCTGGCAAGGAACTCGAGTTAAGTTTATTTTTAGAGAAATATGATATTCACGTGTTATGTTTAACTGAGCATTGGTTGAAAGAACATGAAGTAGTTTTTATCAATGATGAATTCTTTACTGTACAAAGTGCGTTTGTAAGAAATAGTGCTATTCGCGGTGGATCGTTAGTCCTTGTTTCAAACAAATTGAAATGTAAACAACGTTTAGATTTAGTTCATCTTTCCATTGAGCGCACTATTGAGTTGTCTTGTGTTGAACTCGAGCGATACGTTATAGTTTGCGTTTATCGACCGCCCTCTGGTGATTTTGGTCTTTTCGAATCGGTAATGGAGGATTCACTTAATAAATTAAAATCGATTAATAAGAGCATAGCTGTGTGTGGAGATTTTAATGTTAATATTTTGGATGCTACTCCGTTAAGTGTCAGACTTCTGAATCTGTTTAGGTCTTATAACTTAATTAACTTGTTTTATGAACCAACTAGGATCACGGCATCTTCATCAACTTGTCTCGATAATATCTTCAGTAATTGTGATGCCGAAAATAAATTAGTGTTAAGTGACTTAACGTCTGACCACTGTGGCCAATTAGTTAGCTTACCTATGCCTCTAAATAAAAAGCCGCATAAAATTGAATGCAGGCCTTATACAGCTAGTCGTTGCAATAAATTCAAAAATAATATAGCTCGTAAAATTACCCCGTCTTTGATAGAACATGAGGATCCAAAGAAAATTTATGGAGCCCTTTTTGATGTTGTGCAAAAAGAATATCACACTACATTTAAGACAAAAACCATAAACGTAACGGGTACCTCTGCTTGTTTCAACCAATGGGCTACAGCAGGTATATATAAAAGTAGAGCGAGATTATACGAGTTATATGGTTTAAAAAAATACAGGTTTGATATCCCTTTTTTAGAGTACGTAAAAAAATATTCTAAATTGTATAAAAAGATTTGCGTTATTGCTAAATCCAAATTTTTAAGTGAGAAAATTAAAAATTCTAATAATAAAGTAAAAGCCACGTGGCAAATTATTAACAATGAAACAGGCAAATCGGTTAAACGAGACAATCAGTTAGAGATTGTAGTCGACAACAAATTAATTAGTGAAGCTGCTGACGTAGCTCAGGCATTTAATGAGTTTTTTTCCAATATTCCTATAACTACAACTCGCTCCTTGAATTCGTCACCTTCTAAAGCTGAAAGCCTTTTGCAAAGTAATGTGCCTAAGTGTAATCAATTATTTCGTTTTGAGCACGTAACGACTCGTGATGTAGTTGACGTATTCAATACACTGAAATCTAAAAACACTGGTGATTTCTGGGGCATTTCCATTAAACTCCTGAGTAATATAATAGACATAGTAGCCCCCTATCTTGCTGTAACGTTTAATAAATGCGTTGATTTAGGAACTTTTCCTGATCTCATGAAGAGTAGTAAAGTTATACCTTTATTTAAATCAGGACATAAAAATGACATAGGCAACTTCCGGCCTATCTCCATCTTACCTGCATTTAGTAAAATATTTGAAAAGTTAATACTCAAGCAGTTGTTAGTTCATTTTAATTCAAATAGACTACTTCATAATGAACAGTATGGCTTTACAAAAGGTCGTTCGACAACAGATGCGGGTGTCGCTCTCCTGAAACATATAGAACTCGCAAAACGCAATCGGAGTTTTCTGTGATCTCTCTAAAGCCTTTGATTGCGTACACCATGACACACTTTTACGTAAACTACGTCATTACGGTCTCCAAAGCGAAGCTCTTAACGTAATTGATTCATATTTACATGATAGGTTCCAATGTGTTGATGTAAATGGTGTAAAATCTTCCGGGCTGCCAGTGCAATTAGGTGTGCCTCAAGGCTCAATACTGGGTCCATTCTTGTTTCTGGTTTACATAAACGATCTACCATTTTTCTTAAAGGGTATCTGCGACGTAGTATTATTTGCGGATGATACCTCTCTTATCTTCAAAGTAGATAGGAATAGACAAGATTTCGATAACGTAAACAACGCTCTTTCAATGGTTACGGATTGGTTTACGTCGAATAATTTAGTTCTAAATGCTAAAAACGAAATGTATAAAGTTTGCCTTGCCAAATGTTAGAAATTTAGGTCCTAATGTAATCTTTTGTGACGAGGTGCTTGAAACTGTGGACACGGCAGTATTTTTGGGCATAACTGTTGATTCCAAACTACAATGGGGCCCACATATATCAAGCCTGTCGGGAAGGCTCAGCTCTGCCGCATACGCCGTTAGGAAAGTTAGACAATTTACTGACGTTGATACAGCTAGGTTAGTCTATTTTAGTTATTTCCATAGTGTTATGTCCTACGGTATTTTATTGTGGGGAAAAGCTGCTGATATACAAAATATATTTGTCTTACAAAAACGTGCTGTGCGAGCAATATATCAGCTAGGGTCAAAAGCTTCATTAAGAGAAATTTTCAAAGAGATTGGAATTCTCACGGTAGCATCTCAATTTATTTTTGCAAACATTTTATATATTAGGCAAAACATACATTTATACAGTAAAACGAGCGACATCCACAACTTTAACACCAGAAACAAGCACAAGCTACATGCTCCTTCACACCGACTTCGTAAGGTCCATGATTAATTTGTGGGGCTCGGTATCCGTTTATACAATAGACTTCCAATTTCTTATCTTGATCTGCCTTTTAACTCATTTAAAGAAAAAGTAAAATCTAACCTCTGTTCCAAGGCATACTATTCTATTAATGATTACTTAGACGATAAGAATAGTTGGTCGCTGTGTTGAACGCAAGACAAATTATCATGTTCCTTGTGTATAAGTAGATAGTATAGTAGTTTTATGACAGGTTATATGTGTTCATATAATTTTTTATTTTATTTTATTTTATTTGTCCTTTTATTTTCTTTTTTTTTTATTTATTTGTCTGACTATGTAGGTAATTTTTTATACTTATTTAAATCCACATACGTCAACACTTGCTTAAGTGTGTATTTTATTTTAGTGTCATAGTGCTAGTAGCTAACGGGCGGGCGTTTTGGGGGACTATCTTTTGTAAAACATGACGTTCAAAAAGTGCTGGCCCTCAGCCTAATTTGAATAAATGACTTTTGAATTTTGAATTTTGTAATATGTGTGTATTATTTTGGTGAATAAATATTTGTATTTGTATCCATAGACACGAGCGGGCTTTTAACAGTATGAAGATGGCGATCAACTCCCAAATGTGGTCAACATCCTATCGTTAAAAGTCAACACCACAAATAAAATTCCTGTGTTTACGGGAAATTGTCAGCAGTTACGGGAAACTGTCAGCAGTGGGTTCGTTTAAAGATTTATCTAGCGGGGCTGATTGGGCTCAGTCGGAATAAATAGAATTCAAGGAGTGCTGTATTAAATAGGTGTGTTTAGAATAACAAGGAAATGCCCTTAGCGGAGTGCGTCTATGTATACGTAATTAGTCCCGTTATCGGACGTGATGCTTCGAGGCTTGTCACGACGCGCCACGAAAGTTCACGAAACGATTTAGAGCAGCCATGTAAGCCTCAGTGGTGAGGTCGGTGACGAGCTCCAAATGTACGGCTTTCACTGCCGAGCAAACAAAGATGCACATACAGGATTTTGTAAGTTTGCATCCTTGTCCACCATTACAGGCCCAGCATAGTCAACATAACTTTTTAAGTGCATCACATTTTACATAAATATTTGGATATGAAAAAGCTATCCACGGGATAGCTGCCGCAATTGCTCATACTCGACCATAAGCGAAACCATGTGACCACTTGAAAGGGTTGTTTGGCGATGTTCGAACGTAATCCGTACGAATTTTTACGCCGTTTCATAACATGATGAAACATGGATACATCACAATACACCAGACACCAAGGAATAATCAAAACAGTGGATTTCTCGAGGTGAACGGTATACCAAAGAAGGCCAAATTGTGTTTGTCGGCCAACAAAGTCATGGCCAGTATTTTGGGATGCACACGATTATGCATATCAATTACCTTGAAAAGTGTAAAACGATCACTGGCAAATATTATGTAAAGCTTTTGGACAGATTTGATATTGATTTGAGCAAGTACGACCGCATTTGGCGAAGTAAAAAGTGTTGTTCTATCACAAAAATTTACGGCTGCACAGGTGTTTAGTCACCATTACAAAAAAAAACATAAATTGGGCTTCGAACTGCTACCCCATCTAGCATATTTTACAGATTTAGTCTCTAGCGACTATATTTCTTCTTTCCAAACCCGAAGAAATCGCTAGGTGGGAAGAGATTTGGGCCAAACGAAGCGGTCATCACCGAAACTAACCACCTATTTTGAGAGCCTCGAGAAAAGCTATTTTTGAAAAGAAAATAAAAATTGGAGAATCACTGGACTAAAATGCATCGATTTAAAAGAAGATAATGTTGAAGAAAAAACGTTTTTTTGGCGAAACACGAATTTAACAAACTGCCTTATTATTTCATATTTTCATGTATAATAAACAAAAATATACACTTCTGAATAAATAGAAATCTGAATCGGTACCTTCGGTAAATCTGATAATTGTTAATTTAAGTAACAATAACATTAACTTTATTCTTATTTAAAAGATCTACCTTCATTACTGTTCATGACAAATAGGTAGAACTAGGTAGAAATTATTGTGTAGGTATTTTCTGTTTTGATGTTTGTTTGCCTTGTGACACTGAATACAAAACATATTTATAAAGCACATGGTCATAATTTTCTTACTTCGCCTGATAACTATTATTTGAAAGAAATAAATAGGCCCCTTGAATTAAATAATAAAGCGCCTGCATGAAATATTGCTGCAACTTTACTGTAAGTCATTTTGCTCGTTGAACTATTTAGGTGTGAGAAATGTCAAAATTTCAAAAAATATTTTGTGAAGAAACTACTACGATCTCTGTCACCCACTAATGATTTTTGGAGGTACTAAATACTAGGTAATTTTAATTTGATATAGTTTTGGAGTACAGGCATAGACACGTCTCACGCGGAACACGATTATCGTGAAATTTCGTTTATGCCGTGTGAGGTACAAATATTTTAGAATAGGCACAAAATAGTACGAAATGGGTACTAAATACACGTGGTAGAATTTTTCAATTACAAGAATTGGTCCCGTTATTGTGACGTTTATCAACAGCCTAGTGATGGGTAACTCGTCATTTTTAGACGAGGTTGAGGGAGCACCTCATTTTACCTCTCGAGGTACTCACGAAGAACCCCTCATTTGAGGCGAGGCATCAAACGTGAGCGTATTCACCTCATGAGCCGAACTCAGCCGATTTTCCGAGGCAGTGGCAAGCGAGGCGAACGGGCGCGTCGACTCACGGGTACTCACGATTCCGATTTTTACGTCTCCCTCAAACACATAATTTTCTTTCGCTCATGAATTTTAAACCGCCAAAATAAACGAATCATTGACACTTGAATATTGAATACCAATCTAGTAGCAATGTTTTTAGAGTTTATAGTTAAAGTTTAGAGTTCATAGTAATAGCAATAATAAAAACATTTTCTCTTTATTTCATTTTGAGTACAAAATAATGTTACCAATGATACCATTCGCTCACTAAGCTCACTCAATCACTCAATACTCACTCGCGAGTACCTCGCCTCAATATAGTGTCAATGTAAATTTTTTAAGTGAGGACACGTGAACGAGTGAAGTGGTTTAATTTTGAAATTCGAGTAACTCTTTCAATTTGCGATCACGAGTACCTCAAATGAGGCACCTCATGAGTGAGGGACACATCTCTACAACAGCCGGTCTATTCTGTCGACATCTCACCGTGATCACTTAAAAGTGGAGTGAACGACTGAGCTGTCTTGTTTGTTTAGTTTGACAGCTCACTTGTCGTTCACTTCGCCTAAGTGTACACTTCGACATGTTTACAGAATCGCACTGCTGTATTGTTCATATTCATAAACAGCACACTTGTCGCGACGTGTAGTCGGCGAATTAAACAGGTAACAATAAAACAATATTGCTTTCCGTAAGATAAAATGTATTGGGACTCCACAAAATAACCATCATATAATGTACCTACTAGCTGATGCTGTTCGCTAGACAAATTATCTACTAAATATTCTTTGAGAACCACTCTATCTATTGGATTGCAACAGTATGAAAATCAGTGCAGCGGTTTTTGAGTTTATCGCGAACAGACAACAGACGTGGCTAAGGACTTTGTTCATAAAATGTACCTAGTGATAGTGAAGTAAATCTACATTAATGGCAAATAAATGATTTCAATTTCTACCGTAAAGTAAGCATACTTACAAAGTTATAATCAAAACCTATCAAGCTTACTTACCTATTAATTGGAATGTTACACGGCCTTAATCGATTATTACCAAATAGCTTCCAAACTGGCATTAGTAGGAATAGTACTGCAAAAAGACAATGAACGGGCTTCTAACGTATTTATATTTAATCCTAGGATTAGTTTTGTTTATTTTTAGTGGTGCAATCTATTCTGGAGAGTATGATGATGATGATTCTGATGATGAAGCTACTGAAGAGTCATTATTTGTAAAGCATTTCAATATTGGTGTGTATGAATTTTAACTAAGCACAGAAAATAGGTATACGTCTTTTCGGTGTAAACAGAAGGTGTCAAGGTGTGCTCAAGGTCACACAGTTACCACTGACGCGCAGTTGACTGTCGGTCTGGGTCAAAAGTTGCACTATCCGCAAGCTTGCCTAAAATGTAGAAGTTCAATGTTCCATGGTGAGTACTATCTATCTGTCTATAGTTCAAAGTCTAAAGTACGCATTGCCAAGTAATAAAAAAAACTAGGTAAGTATATAAGAATGTTAGGTACTGCACTTTTGACCCCGGACTGGCCATACTTTTACTTTGCCCGGGACACTATAATAAATTGCAACTATTATATATAAATAACAAATAACATTATCCTAAAGGTAAACGTAAAAAGGACGATGAACTTGCATTAAAAGTCAAAGGACGTGTTGCACAATATGAATATGGTCTTTTCCTCAATCTAGATGTAAGTGAGTTTTATAAATACTTTATACTACTTATGCTTTTGCCCGCGACTTCGTAAGCGCGTAGGTATCCCGTTTTTTGCCTTTCACGTTTCACGGAGTGTAGGGAAGCTTCAAATTTCAGCTCTCTATGACCAGTAGTTTCGGCTATGCGTTGTCTGTCAGCCACTAAATCAATCAGTAACGGATGAATTTTATATAATTGATGATTACTTCAAGTTCGTACTTGAGATGCCGTAAGGCTGGCCCGCGGGTATCGCACGATCTTGCGCGAAGCGGCGAATCTCCTTGCCGGATTGCCACCGTGGGATTTGGAGGCGAAAGTCCTCGCGCGCCTGCATGATTGGCGCGTGCAGGTACTAGTACTACGCCGGGGGGAAACCTTCCCAGCAGACAGACTTCCGGCGATCTCATGGCGACATGGAGACGACGACTGTCGCAACCCAGTGCAGGGCACGCCACGATAGTGGCGATAAGTCCCCTCTTTGAGGAGTGGCTAGAGAGGCGCCATGGCGTCCTCACCTTCCGCCTGACGCAGGTCCTCACCAGACACGGATGTTTCTGGAGGTACCTGCACCGTATTGGGCGGGAGGAAACGCCCGGGTGTCACCACTGCGAGGATCGACCGGAGGACACGGTGGAGCACAGACACTGTGCACTGTGCAGGTGTGCCCCGCTTGTCTCGCGTCCGGCCTTGAACCAAGCCATGGTCCGGAGCGAGACGGAATGGGACGCCATCACCTCCTTCTGCGAAGCAGTCATGCTAGCGAAGGAGGTGGCAGAGTGGGAGAGGGAGAGAACCTCTCGTCCCGGCCGCCGTGGTAGACGCCGCGGGCGTCGGAGGCCACAGGGTGACCTCCGGCCACCGTAGGCGCGGGCCTGTGGACAGTGAGCTATGGGCAGGCCGTGTCGACGGCGCGTTCGTGTTCCACGCGCGCCTCAAAGAGAGTCAGCATTGGGAGGGGCCCGAAAGGGCCGACGCCTGCCGGAGTCGCGGGACTATTCGAAAGAGATACCGTGGCTCCGGAACACAAAGGGCACTAAGGAACATGGATGGGTTTTAGTCAGTAGAAGTCTGACACTCCCTCTCGCTCCGCCCAGAGCGGGAGGAGTCATTGGATGATTTCCCATACCTAAAAAAAAAAAGGGTAGGTACTTCCTACTCCCCAGTGAGGTGATGCTAACAGCGCAAGGCACGCCACGATAAGTCCCCTTTTTGAGGAGTTGCTTGAGAGGCGCCACGGCGTCCTCACCTTCCGCCTGACGCAGTTCCTCACCGGACATGGATGTTTCGGGAGGTTCCTGCACCGAATCGGGCGGGAGGAAACGTCCGGGTGTCACCACTGCGGGGATCGTCCGGAGGACACGGTGCAGCACACTGTGCAGGTGTGCCCCGCTTGGGCGGGGCACCGCCGTGTCTTCGAAGCGGCGATCGGCGACGACTTCTCGCGTCCGGCCCTAGTCCAAGCCATGGTCCGGAGCGAGACGGAATGGGACGCCGTCGCCTCCTTCTGCGAAGCAGTCATGCTAGCGAAGGAGGTGGCGGAGAGGGAGAGGCGAACCTCTCGTCCCGGCCGCCGTGGTGGACGCCGCGGGCATCGGGGGCTACCTGGTGACCTCCGGCCACCGTAGGCGCGGGCCTGTGGACGGCGAGCTATGGGTGGCTCGCCGTCCGTCCGTCTTCTGACGACAGGCCATGTTGACGGCGCGTTCGTGTTCCACGCGTGCCTCAAAGAGAGTCAGCACACAGAGGGGCCCGAAAGGGCCGACGCCTGCCGGAGTCGCGGGACTATTCGAAAGAGATACCGTGGCTCCGGAACACAAAGGGCACATGAAGGAACATGGATGGGTTTTAGTCAGTAGAAGTCTGACACTCCCGCCCGCTCCGCCCAGATCGGGGGAAGTCATTGGATGATTTCCCATTCCTAAAACAAAAAAGGTTCGTACTTGAGATAAGTGATAATTACAATGTACTGCCGCGTACTTGTTCCTGTTTTGTATTCGCACCACTCTGTACGACAAGATCTTGACATAATATGACATCAAATTTAGGAGTTACATCTTTCGGCAATCGAATTTACTGTGAAGAATTTGTTTCTGTAGATAGCTATTTCAATTCAATTCAATTATTTTATTTCAGATTATAAATTAAAATCCATATAATGTTAGTAGAGTGTGTATGACTAAATCTAATGTTACAAAGAAAATAAAATTAATAATAATAAACACTCCCGTCAAAATAAATACGAAAAGGTTTTATAAGATAAAGGTCATTGGGCGCAATCCGACCCGGTCGCGGACTTACCCGTTTACACCCGAAGAATATAATTTACTCAGACTTATTTAAAATTCACATGACTTTTTTATGGGTGCCTAAGTATCATGCTAAAAATAATTTAAAAAATCCTGAAGTCTCTGGTTTCCTGAAAACTTACCCTCACGAGCGTGGGGCTTAGGAGGTAGCTCGAGATGTGAGTTTAGTCTAGTTTGGAGATATGGTATGATATTAAATGAAAATAAATAAATTAAACAGTCTTTATAATCATTAGTCATTTATTAACGATATTAATAATGAGTTATAAAACATTTGGTATAATGTCTTTGACAAAACAATCAACAGTCTTGCTTTTCTACCCCTTGCTCTTGACGTTTCCCTGCCTGATCTGCCTCTAGTGGATCCTCTGCTTCTGGATATTGTTGGGATAGGTTGTGTTGCCTCATCCACTTCAGAGGATTCATCGCCAAAACCAAATCCACTCTCTTCTAGGTGATCTAAAACTCTTGCAACAATATTTTCATCATCATCATTAGCAAATTCCTCAATTTTTGAGTCATTACAATTTGCTAACTTAGTCGTCCTAAAAGAAATTTCCTAAAAATAAAGAAAAATCCCTAATTAAACGATACGTAGAGGAAAATCATGTTTAGGAAAAAAAATATATGAAACTATTTAGTACGTATCACCGAACCCACACGATCGTGCGTCCTTGATTTTGAGTCACAATATACACATAAGTAAACATGCTAGGTTCAAATTACATACATACAGGTATAAAACAATTCTTAAAGTAAATAAATAACACAAAAAAATAATATACATTGCATATATTTAATGAATAACCAAATACTTACCCAGGCGAGTTTGCGCGCCAAAAAACGCAACCATCCTTCACAGTGGTAACGGGCGATTGACAGATTCAAACTCGTTCGCAAGTGGCCGGTGCGTATTTTTTCCAAGAATAAGATAGTCTCCCGATCGATCGAGGCCGGTTGCGTCTCGAAAAGTCGATTTGTGTACGCGCCAGAATTTTTGAAAACCAAGTCTCACTATCGTATCAAGTCGGGTGTAAAGGGATAAATGAAAATAATATAAAATGAAAGTGTATGAATTCACTTAGCATTATGAATGGTTATTTTACTAAGAATCCATGGGAGAACAAAGTTAGAACCAATAATATATTTTAAAAAAAAATCGGTAATACTACAGTATATACTTGCGAATGGTCAGATAACACTTGAAACTAATAGTGCACATGTCCTAGACCTAAATAAGTCTGTACAAATGGGGATATGAGCGTCGAAACCAAATGAACTTTGAAAATACCTATTTAAGAATTTGATGACGATGAGCTGCATTTTTGGACGTCTTTAACTAAAACTCAATTTAACTCCATGCTACAACAAACTCTGTGTGAGATCTGAATGTCCTGCCACCATTGTAGGGGTTTATTTAGTAAAAATAAGGACCGGCGGATCAGATGAGCGCTTATTATTAAAATTCAATATGTCTAGAAGAACATTTGAGAGAAAGCTACAAGTAGCTAGACAATGCCTAATGATGATGATTGTATCCCGTTCATTTGGCTTGGATCATTTAACGCGAGATGATGTAGTAGGTAGACATATTTTTGGTGGTAACCAAAATGAGAACGGAATTTTTGTGCTGGATGGAACGTACTTTTATGACCAAAAAAGTGCGAATTTTTTAATTCAAAGAAAAACCTACGGTCATCACAAATTCAGAAACTTTGTAAAGCCTTTTCTAGTTGTTTGCACCGATGGCTATGGAATAGACGTTGTGGGGCCATATCCAGCGTCAACATCAGATGCCTCAATCCTGCGTCATCTATTACAAAATGAAGAATCCCCTTGGCATTGGTTTTTAAAATTTGGCATGCAGGTAGATGTTATGACGTTAACATCCGCTAAGAAAGGATTTTGATCAATTCTACCCCCAAGAGGGTAAAATAGGGGATGAAAGTTTGTATAAAACTTTGTCAATTTTAATCCGATCAGGCCAAGACTTTGCCGCTAAAGCTACTATGACGTAGGCATCCCCTAAGAAAGGATTTTGATAAATTCCTCCCCTAAGGGGATAAAATAGGGGATGAAAGTTTGTGTAAATCTTCTTGGATTTTCGACTGATTGAACAGAAATTAAAGATTGGATCTACTATGATGAAGACAAAAGTAAATCCGCAAAAACTATACCTAATTAATAATAATACTTCTTAACGCGAGCGAAGCCGCGGGAAAAAGCTAGTTTATCCATATATCCTTTCAATTTTCTGTCCGCCGTGGGTTTTCCTCCCATACTTTATTGCCTTTTTTTGCCTGTTGTGAGAAATATCTTAAATAACAACCCAAATCGCTTCAGTAATCAATTTCGATTTTAAACCGGCTTCCCAAAAAGTAGGAGGTTCTCAATTCTGTGTTATTTTTTTGTTACCTCATAACTCCGACATTTACCCGTGCAACGTCGTCTGCGTAACATTTTTCAATACTGCTCCGCTCCTATTGGTCTTAGCGTGATGATTATAGCCTATAGCCTTCCTTGATAAATGGGCTATCGAACACTGAAAGAATTTTTCAAATCGGACCAGTAGTTCCTGAGATTAGCGCGTTCAACCAAACAAACAAACAAACAAACTCTTCTGCTTTATAATATTAGTATAGATTTGAAAAAAAAAAATGTTTTACCTGAATGGATACACTTGTCCATTGGGCAACGAATTCCAGCTATTTCGATTTAAAATCAAAACTTCGTAACAGATTTTGATAAAATTTAAATGGGACTAATCTGCAAGTATTTCCGTTCAGATAAAACATTTTTTTTAAATCGGTTCATAATTGACGTAGTTATGAGATAACAAAAATAAAAAAAAACATGCAACGGAATTGAGAACCTCCACCTTTTTGGAAAGTCGGTTAAAAAGAGAATTTGATTTGTCTCGAATGCTTGACGGAAGTGAGTTCCACAACCTAACTGCATGAACAGAGAAAGAGTAGGAATAGTAGCTGGATTTATGAGGATGGGTTTTAAGGATGGTTCTGAGGTGTGATCTGTAAGGAGTGTCACTAGGCCGAGCGAAAGAAATGCGCTCACGCAGGTAAGAAGGGTTATAAAGTAGGTTGAAAAGATGACAAAGAATCCGAGTGTTCCTGCAAAAACGTATAGGAAGCCACTTGAGTTCCTTCGTAATCGGCTAGTTCTTCTGTATATTTCTTTAAATTAATGTTTTTATGGGGTTTTGTTTGGAAGTTTTAGCGTTTTTTATTTTTTATTTATTTATTTTATTATTTATGTACACACAGAAAAATAGTAAAATTTAACATTATAAATATAAGTACAAAGGTACTGCTTATTTCAAATGAAATTTCATCCAGCAGACCTGCGATAGAAGAAATGAGAAATAAATGTAGACAATAGTGTGTAAGAACAAGTGAATAGGAGTATGCAAAGCCTTTTTTCTTGTTGTTGGCTGTGTTTATTTTTATTCTGATGATACAGTGATCGCTTGGGTGTTTAAAAATACTAAGAACGCTGAAATCTTCAATAATTTGCGGCTTATTTATTGCAATGTAGTCTATTTCGTTCTACACTACCATCAGGTGACATCCACGTCCATCTTAAGTTAGGTAATTTATTAAACATTGTATTAGCTATTTTGAGGTTGTGTTGAAGACAAAAGTGTATGAAACTTTCACTTCTTTTATTTCTTTTTCCGTAACCATACTTTCCCATTGTACGACTTTCACCCTCGTTTAGTACCCCAATCTTGGCTTTTAAGTCACCGAAGAGAAATATATTGGGTGAGCTATGCTCGATTGCTTTTCCTAAAGATACGTAAAAGTTGTCCATTTCTTTTTCTTCAGAACTAGATGTAGGTGCGTATGTTTGGATTATGGTAAAAAAATTTACGTGAATCTTTACATGAATAAATGCTACTCTTTCTGATATGCCTATAAAGATTTTTACTTCTACATGTGTTTGATTTTTGAACAAGAATCCTACTCCATTTCTTCCCTTGCTTTCACCCATTAGGTAGAGTCGGTACTCGTTCCTGTCTTCCACGATGTACCCTTGTTTGCGGCTTTCGCAAATGGCTAGAATGTCCATTGCATTTTATCGATGATAGCGCATATTCTAGCTCAGTTATTCTGGTTTCATTCGCCAGTGATTTGACATTGAAAGAAGCAATGTAGGTTTTATTTACGTTGTTTGAAGGGTTTTGGTCTACTGACCCCGCGGTGACCAACCGTATTGGGGTTACACATTAGAATATCTTCAGGTAAAATTGTATGATCGACCAATTTCATATTTAAAGCTGTCGATAAAATTGGTTTAATAACCAAATGATTATAATATGCAGAAAAGCATACCTATACGTTCTCCGTACCGTCGTAAAAAGGCTTGGGATTGAGCGGCTTCATTTATGTACTAATATGAAGAACACAGTTAACAGCAATTCTCTATTGCAATGTCGATGCTCACAAGAACTTCGGTTTAGGATTCAAGTGACCCGTTGAGATTTTAGCAGTTTTTGGGAAAAAAATGTTTTGCTGCCAGTTTGTCCATTTTTATTTGCTCACCACTATTCCAGCGCTATTTTTTTTCTTTAAACTATTTTCTGTGGCACCGCGGCCAGAGTACCTTGTATAACCCCGTTACTGAAACTAAGCCGAGCCGATTCACTTACGTGCTTGTTCCACACTATACCTAATAAAAGTCTTTTTAATTATTTAAATGGCAATTCGAGTTTTCTCAAGACAGACTAATTACTGTACATTGTGTTAATTATGTGACTAAGATCTACACCGTCATATAATTTTATTATATATTCATAGCGTAGCTTCCTATATTTACAAATTACTTCCTCTTTTCTTAGCCTCCATTAGGTATATTATTATTATTATGGGTTCAAACTTAAAGTTCTCAGGTACTAACCTGGGGTTTTCTAGAATCTCACGGGCGTGAACCAAGGTGAGATCCTAGTTCATATTTTAAGATGGTAAATGGCTTTGTACTGGATTGAAATTATTATCTAAGTCCATTTGTAAAAATTTCCTAACTATACGGCAAGTGTTCAATATGGCGGCTTTTTGTAATGTAAGGTATGTGTATTTCGATAGATTGAGGATATTAAAGCTATTGAATATTTGTTTTGGAATAACGCCTGTTGTTGAAATTACTATTGGGACTATTGTCACCCTGTTCATTTTCCAAACTCGAGTGATTTCCTCTTGTAGTTCAGTGTACTTCCTGATTTTTTCTGTGATAGTTTTTTGTATGTTATTAGTGTTTGGGACTGCTATATCTATTATGTATGTGTGTTTGTTTTCTTTATCGACTAGTGTTATATCGGGTCTGTTGTTATATATAGTGTGATCTGTAATAATAGCGCGGTCATAATATATTTTGTAAAATTGGTTTTCTAGAACTGCTCTTGGTGAATATTTATAATATGGTGTGTATGGATCTTGCATGAGTTTAAGTTTTGTGGTGAGTTTTTGGTGTATGATGTTAACTAGTTGATTATGCCTATGAGTGTAGTCGTTCTGAGTCAATGTCATACAAGCTCCTGTTATATGTTGAATTGTTTCAGGTTTTCTGTGACATTTTCTGCATAAATCATTTCTAACTGAACTATCTTTTATTATAAATTTCCTGTAATTTTTTGTATTAATGACTTGGTCTTGAATGGCTAGCATAAATCCCTCTGTTTCTGGGAACAGGCCGCTTAATTCAAGCCATTTGTTGGAAGCTTCCTTATCTATGTGTGTTTGGTTTAAATCATTAGGATGTCTGCCGTGTAGTTCTTTCTGTCTCCATTTTTTATGTAGCTCTTCTATATGTCTCGCTTTATCTATTGTTTCATTAGTACTGTCTTCGCTAAGGTTTAATGGTGTATATTTTTTATCTATATGTACTATTGTTTTGTGTATTTGACTGGTATTCTTCTTCATGTTAAAAAATTGTTTTAGGTTTATAATTTGTCTTTTATGTAAGTGTGATATTTCTATTAATCCTCTACCCCCTTCTTTTCTGGATATAATTACTCTTTCGATTGCTGATTTGGGGTGGTGATATCTATGTTGTGTGAGTATGGTTCTAGTTTTAGTTTCAAGTGCATGTAACTCTGTATTTGACCATTTAATGACGCCAAAAGAATAAGTTAGAACAGGTATAGCATAAGTATTAATAGATTTAAACAAATGTTTGCTGGCTAAGTACATTTTACATAAAGCATGAATTCTATTAAAGTATTCTTGTTTTAATTTATCTTTAATAATTTTGTGTTCTAAAAGTCGTGCTTGATTGTATCCTAAGTATTTATAAAGTTCCTCATTTTTCATTGCTTCTATAACTTCAGATGAATCTGTAAAGTAATTTCCTTCCACAATCTTACCCTTTTCTATATTAAGTTTTCGGCATTTGTCTAGTCCAAAGTCCATTCTAATATCTTTCGAAAATGAAGTTGTTATATCTAATAAACCGTGTAAATCTGCATTTTTACTAGCGTATAATTTTAAATCATCCATATAGAGTAAATGTGTTATTTGGTGTAATAGTGATCGATTGTTTTATATCAATGCCTAATTTAGATTCATTTAATGCGCGAGAGAGTGGATTTAAAGCTAGACAAAACCATAGAGGGCTTAACGAGTCCCCTTGAAATATACCCTTTTTTATTGCTATTCCATCTACGGTTAAGTTTGTGGTGTGTGTTTGTAGTTTAAGAGTTGTTTTCCAGGATCCCATGGTATTTTTAAGAAAATTAATTAGTAATGGGTTGATTTTGTAGATATCTAGAATTTTAAGTAACCATGAGTGTGGTACGCTGTCAAAGGCTTTTTTGTAGTCGATGTATGCTATGTATAAGTTTTTTCTTGTTTTTTGAGCGTATTTTAAAAGAGTGGAGTCAATTGTTCTTTACAACCCATGTGCCCTCGTCTGCAGCCTTTCTGCTCTTCAGTTAAAATATTATATTTTTCGGTGTGTTTAATAATTTTATTAGTAATGCAAGATGTGATGATTTTGTACATATTTTTTTTTTTTTTTTTTTTTACACAACGCCATATAGTCCCAAGCTAAGCAACCTAATGCTTGTGTTATGGTAACGAGATGGCTGATAAACTACATATATACATATTTTTTTTTGTAAATACATACATATTATAGATACATAGTTGGGAGACAAGTTATTGGTCTATACTGTGAGGGATCCTGGGTTCTACTAGATTTTGGAATCATGTATGTTATTCCTTTAGTAAGAAAATCTGGAAGAGCTTGATTACCTTTTAAAATATCAGTAATTTGTTCAGCTAATGATCTATGTAGTGCGTGTAGTCTTTTTATCCAAAAATTATGTAAACCATCTATTCCTGCCGCTTTCCAGTTATGCGTTCTATTTATAATTGTATTTATTTCAAGAGTATCTATCTCATCAAACGGCATTTCTTCTATTGTTTCTGATCTAACTATTTCTTCATGTATCCATCCAGCGTCTTTATTATGTTCAGCGCTGTCTGACCAGATGTTTTGCCAGAATTCTTTAAGGGTCTCTTGCGATGGAGGGTTTGTGATTGTGGTGTCGTTACCTTTAAGCTTTCTATAAAATTGTTTCTCGCTTGTTGTAAATAATCTATTGTTATCCTTTCTTTCTTTGGCTTTCTTGTATCTTTTTAGTCTATGGCTCTTGACTAAGAGTTTTTGTTTCAATGTGTCCAGGTGATCTTCTATTCTTTTATTTAAATTTTCATGTGAACTGTGTTGTTTGGTTTTTGCAATAATTTGTTTGACTTTTTTTTCCAATTTTCTTGATGAATTACCATTTTTATATTGTGTTAATCTATTTATGTCTTTTCTTAGCAGATCTATGTCACTTTCTAATCTTTTTTGCCATGGTGGCTCGTTCTTTACTTTAGTTTTGTAGCTAGTCCTATCTTTATTAATGTTTAACCTAAAGTATTCCGCGGCTGTAAGAGCTATGCAATAAATTAATGAATGTGTGTCGGATAAGTTTTCTAGAGATGAAAGTTTTAGTGGAATAATATTTTGGTTAAATATGCTAATGAGATCCGATAATTTACGAGTTGTCCGCATTTTGGGCAATAAAGGTCTACATGCGGGATCTATTCCATTGTACTTTAGCATATTTGTTTCTAGTTCCCTATTTAATGTCTCTATTAAAGAAGGGTCAAATTGAGTTTGTGTTAATACGGGATTATCTAAGGTTGATTGATTACTATGCGGTGTGTTGTTGGTGATGAGGTCGTCTGAATATTCCATCTCTGGACTGGTCTCGTACTGGGAGGAGGTATGATAAGGTGTGAGTGAATGGGTTATTTGCAAGGTGTTGGTTGGTTGTGTAAAATGTATACTTGCTTCTTCTTCTTCCTTCCTAAGCTGTTCTGCTATTTCAGATTTAATTGTATTTATTTTGTCATCTGATAATAGCTTATTTCTAATAATAACTCGTCTTTGGTCTGCAATTCTCTGTTCTGTTACTATCATATCTGGGTATTGTAATTTAAATTTTTCAAATAGTTGTGTGCTATTGTTTTGTCCTCTTCAAGTTTCGTGATATAGTAGTATGTGCGCATGATGAATATGTTCATATCTTCATTCCATTTCATGCGCACTCTGGGTTTTCCTGCCTTGGTGGTCGCAGGCTGAGTAGCTGATGCCGCCTGCGAAACATCCTCGGCAGATGTTACTGCTTTACTATTGTCCCTACTGTCTAGTCTGTCTGTCGGTTCGGCTGTAGTATTTTTATCGGGGAGAACCCGCCTGCTCAGTCCCCCACCGCCGATGGGTCGTATGCTGTGACACCCAGCATCGGCCCCAGGTGCGCCCCGACGATTGCCCTCGGGTAGCGGTCCTAAACGTTTATTCTTTGACCTAGTCTCCATGTTAAATGGGTTTCCAGAGCCACGTTAGCCACGCCAGTAACTTCTCATTCGTGTGTCCGCCCCCCACGTGATTAGTTGGTCAATCAGGACGTGTGGTTGTTTAGGGGGCTTATTATTATTATTATTATTATTTAACTTTCTCGGGCCCCTGGAGACCCGGTTCTTTGGTAGGCGTACGAGGGGCCGAAACCAACTCGCAGAGGCCCCGTTAGACATTTCAAATGTAATGGGGCACCAACCGGCGATTATCCCTGTATGCACTGAAAGTATTCCCAAGGACAATCCCCGGTTGGAGCAGTACTATTGCAGAATATGGAAACAAAAAATGAAACGCTATGGGTTTGGGTGGCTTAGTGGAATGATAATCGTTTATTATAGAACTATTGGCCCCTGCCTGACCACTAACAATATACACGGCTTTTAAATGGCAGGGGGTGACTTGCACACTCAATGAATGGGCCCCCGAAAACGGTCGCTAGCACAAAGTGACGTAGCGCCAAGGGGGCAACATGGCCTGAGGTGCTAGAGGAGTGGAGAGGTATACCATGGCTATCAGGACAATCCCGGAAGTGCGGTCAAGATCCCTACCAGCATCTTACTGGATTATACGTCCTTCTCCCGAGCACGTATGCTCTAGCGAATCTCCACTCAGACCGGCCAATTAAGGCAAGGAAGAGGTGGGAGCTCTGTTCCTCGTCGGTTTTCACTCTGGCCAGCCAATAAAGGCAAGCCGTAGATGAGGAACAAGACTTCTCCCGGGAGATAAGGTTCGTGGGGTCGCTACTGCCCAACAGTTCGCCACAAAACTGCCTTGCGGATTGTATCTCTTTTTGTCTGGCCCCTCACCCTAGGTATGACCTAAGGTCCATCGGGACGCGCAAGCCCCACCACGACGTCAACGTAGATATACTGCGGTAGGGTTATTATTATTATTCCGTTTTATTCATTTCTATATACATAAAATTTTCATTTTTAAATATATCTTAAAAAAAACATTAGAAAATACATTTAAAAATATAAAAAATAGTAGCCCACCGGTATCGGGAACACGGTCCAAGCTACCGGTGGTCAGGGCTCCCGAGAGAGGAATCTCCTAACAATACGCGCCGTGTCCAGGAGTACTGCTTTCTGGATCAAGCCCTTGATCCAGCTGCCCAACGAGAGCCTCTTTAGATGTTGGTCGAGGCTCTTGGCAATTATGCCATTGGCCGTCACGACTATCGGCACAATGACTGCTGTGTTCACATCCCACATGTCGACAACCTCGCGAGCCAAGTCAAGATACTTACTTTGTTTCTCTTTCTCAGACTTCACGAGGTTCTCGTCATGAGGGACTGCTATATCAACAATCATTGCGCGACGCTCTAGTCGGTCTATCACCACTATGTCAGGCTTATTGGCAACAATAGTCCTGTCAGTGATGATAGACCGATCCCAGTACAACGTGCAATTGCCATTTTCGAGAACTGGGTCGGGCACATACCTATAGTACGGTACTTCCGATTCCACAAGATTGTATTTCAAAGCAAGTTGCTGGTGGATAATCCTGGCTACAAGGTTGTGCCTGTGCAAATAGTCTCCGTTAGCCAGACTGGAACAACCGGAAATAATGTGGCGAATGGATTCCCCGGGTCGGTGACATGCCCGACATATGTCAACCGTACCGTCCTTCACAATGTATTTCCGGTAGTTGTTCGTCATCATAACTTCGTCCATAATCGCACAGACAAAACCTTCGGTTTCCCCAAAGAGGTCACCAAAACGCAGCCAGGCTACGGACGCTAAGAAATCTACATCAGGCCCATGTAGGACCCGATAAAAGCGTCCGTGAAGCTCCTTGCTTTGCCATACCTCCCTGCGGTCGTTTGTATCTAATACCACAGGTTTGCGCCAGTTCTCGTTAGCCAAGGCGAGCGCGGTAAGGCCTTTGTCCACTGCTACCACATCTCGATACATACCCACGTCGGCCTCAAGGTAGTACTCCCTAAGGCTGCATACCTCACGGTTGTGCAGGGTCTTAGCATTTAAGAAGCCACGACCCCCACACTTCCGCGGGATATACAGCCTCATCACCGATGACCGTGGGTGATGCATCCGATTTGCGGTAAGCAGTGAGCGTACCCTCCTATCCAGGGCGTCAAGTTCCGTCTGAGTCCATTTGAGTATGCCAAAAGAGTACATCAAAACCGGCATGACCCAACCGTTGAAGGCACGCACCTTGTTTCCGCCTGATAAAAGACTGTTAAGTACTTTATTCAGGCGGCTAAAGAAGCGCTCCTTCAACGATTGTTTCATATCAACAGAATTGATGCCTAACGCTTCCGACATACCCAAATACTTGTAAGTTTCGGTTGAAGAGAGGGACCTAAGGTGTATGAAATCCGAGAGTTGTGTTCCCACGGATTCCATAATCTCCCCTCGCTTTACATGCATGACCGCACATTTATCCACACCAAATTCCATCCTGATGGCTCTACTGAAGGCTTCTGTTACCTTTAGTAGCTTCATCAGTTGCAAGTTGTTGGGAGCAAATAGTTTCAAGTCGTCCATGTAAAGGAGGTGCGATATGACCTGACCACCTCTTCTCAACCGGAAGCCTTGCCCTGAACCCTCCAGCAATGTACTGAGAGGATTGAGGGCCAGACAAAACCACAGTGGACTCAGACTGTCGCCCTGAAATATGCCACGCTCGATCCTTATGGGGTCGCCGTTCACCTGGGTCTGTCGACACCCTGGATAGTGAAGGACCGTCCTCCACTGCCCCATACACGACATCAGGAAGGTGCGTAGAACTGCATTCACTTTATACAGCTCCAGCACCCTCATGAGCCATGTATGTGGCACCGAGTCATAGGCCTTCTTATAATCTAACCAGCATGTCGACAGATCCCTTCGGGAACGACGAACCTGTTGGCAAATGGCAATGTCAATTAGGAGCAGCTCCTTAGTACCGCGGGACCCATTCCTACATCCATTCTGAGAGGCAGACATAATTGAATTACTATCAATATGATGGTTAATCTTAGCTCTCAAAATGGATGTAAGAACTTTATAAACCGTCGGTAAACACGTGATCGGTCTATAATTTTTAGGCTCCGCGGTACTACCTGATTTATGGAGCAGGTGGGTTATTCCTGTAGTTAGGAACTGGGGCAGCGACCCTGACTCTAAGGCAGACTGGAATTGAGATGCCAAGCGAGCGTGCGATCTTTGAAACCACTTTATCCAAAAGTTGTGCAGCCCGTCCGGTCCTGGAGATTTCCAGTTAGGCAACGGACGAACTGCACGAGCTACATCTTGGGGACTGATGTTAATTGCCTCCATTTCTGGTATCGGATCGCACGCGCGTTCGACATCCCGAGTCCAATCGCCCTCGGTATGACTGACAGGCACCGACCAGATGTTGCGCCAGAATAAGCACATGGCGTCATCATCCGGTAGGCGCGTATCAGTCATGCCTGGGTCCGGTCGCTCCCAAGCCCTATAAATCCACCTCTCATTGCTTCGGAATGTGCGATTCTGAGTGTATCGCTCCACTCGCCGCTTGTACCGACGAATACGGTTTGCCCATGCATAGATTTTCTGCTTCAGGAAATCGATACGCTCTGTGACGCAGTACAGATAATCCCGAGGACTGATGTCAGTCCCCGAAAACGCCCGCCTCACAAAGCGCATCACTCTTGGGCGAGTGTTGCCCTCCCTGAAGTTAAATAAGTTTACCGGTGAGTCTGAGGCTCTAGCCTCACCGATACGACGCTCGATCCTGCACTGCCAAGCTGGTACGGCTGGTCGTGTAACTCTGTCACTATCGAAATTTGACATGAGCTACACGACATGCCGCTGCAGCCGCACAGTATAAGATCGAGTGGGTATCGGCGAGGTCTTCGCTACTAGCAAAATAATTTGCTAGTTGCGAATCTAGAGCACACACCAGCGCCCTATTTCTCTTGTGCATGGGCAAACGAGGTAGCCGAGGCCTAAGCTCTGGCGGTGTGGAGCGATACTCTCGGAAAGCATCCTCCAAAGCGCTCCTCAATCGCTCATTGCACTGGGTACTCACGGATATAGCCCCGCCATCATCATCTTCACCTACGCAGACGGGTCGCGGTGAAACACTTATACTGGGTTGTATTTGTACCGCGGCCGGCGGCGAAGCTGGTGAGACGCGGCTGTTCCGTGATTCCAGACGCAGTCTATCAAGTACGGCTTCATCCAACATACGGTTACGCTGGATGACCCGCACCTGATCCGATAGTCGTTGTGCTGAAACGTTGACAGCTGGCTCAAGTACCTGAAACAGAGAAAGCATCCGACCACGGTACGCAGTCAGGTTAGTTCCCCCCTCTGTAGCCCCAAAGTATGAGCGCATGACATTTTCATTGATGGCTTGTGTCCATCGCATGCGCTGCACACTTCCACCGATAGCGGGGACCCTGTCAGAGACCGGTGGGCCTCGAGGTCCCAAGCTGGCCAGTGGTCGGCCTCGTCCGCGCCGACGCGCAGGTGGTGGTGTCGTCGGCGGCGAGAAGTATTCGTCGCTCGAGCTCGACGCAACTGCAGCAACCGGAATCTCTGGACTCACGGCTGGCGCTGGTCCCGGCGGCTGCGAGGCGGAGCTGAGCGACGAACCCGAAGATGGTGTTGGTGCGGCTTGTAGTAGAGCTCGGCGTCTTGTCAGCATTCTATTTCGTAGTCGTAGTCGTCAATTTGTTTCCATTTCATAAAAAAGTTTTGGTTATGTTATTCTGTTTTTTTTTTTATGTATTCTGTATAAAATTCATTTTGTTATTTGGGTTATTTCAATTAAATCAGATAAAAATATGAGAAGAAAATTTTTTAACGTCATTTGACTTGACAGCCGAGCCACAAAACTGCCTTGCGGATTGTATCTCTTTTTGTCTGGCCCCTCACCCTAGGTATGACCTAAGGTCCATCGGGACGCGCAAGCCCCACCATTATTATTATTATTATTACGTGCTTATTCCAGCCAGGTACCGGTTTTTTTCTATTTTGATAAGAACTACGAGAAACAATATCATAACTATCTATACTCGCCTCCCGCAGTATTTTTATTATACTGTTATACATTAAATCTATACTTCTATGATGTTCTAATTCATTACAATATTTATCAGCGCAAAACTGAAACTCTAGCGGAAAGTCGGTCGTGGCGGTCAGTCGTCGTGGTCGGCGGATTATGTTATCAATATCTTCGTTTGCAGCAGTTCTAGTTATACTCTTAAGATTGCATGTTATTTCTGATGGAAAGTGGTCTGATCATGAGTATGACACTTCATGCCTTACCTTAATACTTTTAATTGTTTGAAATGCCATTGATGGAACCAGGCGATGGTCTAACCATCTTACATTTCCATGAACCTCACTTAAGTATGTATAAGTGTTCAGACCACTTGCTAACAAATCTACGTGTCGGTGCATGACCAACCTTACTCCCTACAAAAGTTCAGCATTTAATTAAAAATACAAAACACATTCAGTTGAATATGCATTGAAGTAACCTGGTACTGTACCTAACTTATAATCGTCAACTACCGCATTTATTTTTAAGAGACTTAATACGGTAAGTTCAGTTAGGTTGCTCTGAGTCTAGTCTATTCGTTAGGCATATGCACTGAAAATACTAACATTGATGGACACTGACTGCATTTGATTGCCGAAATGCGCATGCTATACTAAATGTCGACGACACTAAACGTACAGCAGTGCGATTCTAAACATGTCGAAGTGAACACTTAAGCGAAATGAACGACAAGGAGCTGTCAAACCATACAAACAAGATGGCATGACAGCTCACTTGTCGTTCACTCCACCTAAGTGATCACGGTGAGATGTCAACAGAATCGACCAGCTGTTTTCCATAGAAGGGCCACCCTACCACACCATCTCCCCCTCAGTCGATACTGAATTTGGTCTTTTTTTTTTAGGGATGGGAAATCATCCAATGACTCCTCCCGCTCTGGGTGTAGCGGGAGGGAGTTTCAGACTTCTACTGACTAAAACCCATCCATGTTCCTTCATTGCCCTTTGTGTTGCGGAGCCACGGTGTCTCTTGCGACTGAATTTGGCCTAAGCTATGGATAAAATACGCTACCGGTGATAGGACAAACATTTTAAATTATAATGATAAAAACTGGCCAAATGCGAGTCGGACTCGCGCACGATGGGTTCCGTACCATTATCTATAAAAACGGCAAAAAAAAAACAAGTTTGTTGTATGGGAGCCCCCTTAAATATTTATTGTATTCTGTTTTTTGTTGTATTTGTTACTATAGCGGCAACAGAAATACATCATCTGTGAAAATTTCAACTGCCCAGCTATCGCGATTCTTGAGAAATAGCCTGGTGACAAACAGACAGACAGCGAAGTCTTAGTAATCCCTCCCTAGTCTTAGGTCCCTTTTTTACCTTTTGGGTACGGAACCCTAAAAAGTACATAATAAAACATGGTTACAAAAATAGTTTTACGTAACCATGTTTCATTTTGAAAGCTGAGGCGTGATTGCCACCTTGCACTGTCTAAAGTCTCTGTTTCTATCTTTTTGCGTATGGGATAACATAAACTAAACTCATACAATTTATAACTTCTACATCCTGTATGACCTTAATACACTTGGCCTGTTATTGTACTACCATTCAATATTTTTTGTTAAGTCGAAAAAATTGAGGAAACAGCCGATTTTTTTCCCTGGTAATACTTCTAGATATTTTTTTTTAGCACAACAACTCGGGTTTCTATGACAATTACACATTTCTCTCAGTGCTATATCTCAACCCCTACCAAGATGATATGACCCTATCGTATACGGAAGGAACACATACATTTATTGTATTTTTGAAGGAGAAAGCATCAGTGTCAGTGCCTGTAGAAATTGAAGGTTTCGCTCATAGAATAAAGAAGTAAAAAAAAACCCTAAGGTATTCAGGGTTTGAGAAGTGTACTCACTCTACTTGCCTACAGACGCAGAAAATACAATTAGTAGAAAACAATAAAATTTTATTCAACTCATCCCCTTTATAATTATGCCTGCGTATCCCTACATTTATTTACACCTGCGTCAACCAACCAGGTAACTATTTGAAATAAGTAATTGAAAACATGAAAATGTTTAATTTTACTAACAATATAAAGTGATTGTAAAAAAAAATAAGATTAGCCTTCTAAACTTGAGTTTATTTTCGGGAAGAGGCTAAAGTTATTTTTTTTCTATCATTAGCCGGATAAATTTAATGTCGTAACATCAAAAATGAAATAGAAAAGAAACAGAAAAAAAAGTTAAGAATTAAGAATAAATTTATAAATCTATTATAATTATACATATAATAAAATAGTAAATCTTGAGCCGTGTGATTACGATTGGCGCGAAAACTAGTGAACAGATTTTGTTCAAATTTTGCACAAATGATCCTTTTTTTTTTTTTTTTTTATTTGTGATGGGTTTGCTCTTGACCTTAGTCTTGGTCAGAAATGACAGAGACAAAGTCTACGATGGAGCGAGCTTACCCAGAAGGAGCCTGTTTACTCTAACTTTGAAGAGATTAGGGTTGTAAGCGTTCGGAAACACAGACGCAGGCAGAGAATTCCACTCTTTTGCTGTCCGCATTATAAAGGACGTTTGGAATCGCTTAGTGCGAATTCGAATTTATCCTTATAGGTATAGTCAACATAAAGGCTATATATTATCACGCTATGTGCTATGGAGGACGAGCAATAATCAAAAATGTGTGTTTTGAACGAGAAAGTGCACATGGTTCGAACCCCGCAAAATGATTTTATTTTTGTATTTATTTTATCTTTTGATATGGTTTTGTACACCATAATATTGCCAAAATAATAATAAAAATGGGTTTTTGCGTACTAAAAATAACATATTACTTATAATTTGTAATTTTTCCAAACAGCTCAGAGAGGGATTGTTATAAGAAGCCACAACATGTTGCAAAATTGCACATACTTATAGATTTAACCTTAGCAATGGTTACCATCACGCTATACCTTTGGGGAGGTAAGCAGTGAAAAGCCATGACATAAATATAATAGACTGTTTTAAACTGTTTTCGCAACAGCGGTCGTAGCCCGTCAGGTAGTAAGACTGCCTTTCGAATGACATGGTGTGGGTTCGTATCTCATCGTAATTACTTTTGGATTTTATTTAACTTATGCATTTCCTTACTTTTCTCATTCTTATTAATACTTTCAAATATTATAACATGTTATTGTTTTATTTGGGATAGTTTCGTATGCCAAAATATAAACGCCAGCGTTTTAAAGTATAACTAACCGAACCTATTGGCTGTTTTTCTGTAGGTATTCCTTTTTACATCACGTTAAAAAAGTACAAAACCACGTGAATATAACTTTAACACATAAACCTGATAGGAATTGTAGCAATGGTTTAGAAGATTTAACATATCTACTACGTAACGCCGCCGCGCCGATACCCGTAACGCCATCTATTGACCGAAATAGTACCTACTATCAACAGGGTGAAAATTACACCAAAACATATTTTTTTAGTAAGTAGTGGTACTTTAATAAAACACCATCATATTCTTTAGAATGAACTTCTATTTTAATGTAAAAAAAACGGAAAAGTGCGAGTCGGACTCGCCCACCGAAGGTTCCCTACACATTTGTAGGTAGGTACAAGGTATTATTTGAAAAAAAAGGCTATTTTTAAAAGTATTTACTTAATTGCATTAAATGTGTAGTTTTCAGATTTTTAAGTTCTACGTCAACGGAAAATACCCAATAAACTTTGATTACCTTGAGTGTGTCAAAATGTACATTTTATGTAGCATAAACGGCCGTATTTTTATTTTACGTTGACTTAGAAGTTTGATTTTTTCACAGCTTCAAGGGACTGTAGTTCTGAGTATATTATTTCAACTCAATACCTCCTACCGTTCCTGAGATAAAGAGTCTTGATAGACAGACGGACGGACAGTCAACAACGTGATCCAACATCATATTCCATAGATGGCGTTATACATTTGATCTCACTTTTTTATCGTGGAATTTGTTCGAAAGAGTCACCGCGGCCCTGGAACACAAAGGAATTAGAAGAAACACGGACAAACTCGTTGTTATTCTATGCACTTTTGCCATCTCATATAGGTAGTAATCAATCCCTTTAGTAAAAAAACCATGAGGGCGAGAATTAATAAACTCTTTGACGGCGGTGTGGACTGCGGCCATCGGAGTTGAATTTTTTTCCTTGTAAGAAGTTGTCCAAATTCCGGAAAAACAGTAATCTGTTGAAGCAGGGTCCGGGGAGTACGGTGGATGTCGTAGACATTCCAATTGTAGCTCATCTAACTTAGTGGTTGTTTGTTGTGCAGTGTATGGTCTTGCGTTGTCGTGAAGCAGCAGTGGCCTAGAGCGATTGACCAATCTCGGTTGTTTAGCAGCTAGTTCTTCTTTCATGGTTTGCAGTTGCTGACAATTAATATTATTGTTAATTATATTGTGTAATAGTTATATTTATGTAATATATATGGAATGCAATAAAGTATTGAGTACTGAGTATTTATATTTCAAGTTTTGTAAAAAAATACCAAAATAAAGTTCCTGGTTTAAACCATGATTTCAAGAAAGAATGATGTTAATAATTGCAACCTTAGTATTTGGTATTTTAATACTGTATTTTATCTACTGACTTAAGACTATTTTGCAACATTTACCATGTGGCTAAGGAAAACATAAGATGAGTGAATGCCAGTAAGTAAATGTCCGAAATTACGATCATGACAATTCACAGGGGAGTTCAGACTTCAACATAGTTTCAGAATTTAAAGTAACATACACAGTTATCTAGGAAAACACTCTAATCTGTAATCTATTCCGGTTGGTGTTTTCCCATGGCCCAATTTAATGCAGCTCTATCGCGTGTTAACAACTAAGTATAGCGCCTTTCTTTAACATCATGTACAGAGAAGCGTTACCATCAAAACATTTCTCATTACGAAATATTATTAGGGCTGGTTATTTTGAACAGAAGAGGCGAAACAGCCTACCTAGAGTCAAGCAATGCTAGATATTGACTGTTCGTTTATTTTGTGTATCTTAGAGATCTTACCTAACGACAACATTACTTTACTTTCCGATATACCTACACGCGAACGAAGTCGCGGGCAACTGCTAGTTATCTAAAAAATCGAAAAAAAAAACGTTGTATGGGAGCCCCTTAAATACTTATTTTATACTGTTTTTTAGTATTTGTTGTTATAGCGGCAACAGAAATACATCATCTGTGAAAATTCAACTGTCTAGCTATTGCAGTTCTTGAGATACAGCCTGGTGACAGACAGACAGACAGACAGCGAAGTCTTAGTAATAGGGTCCCGTTTTTACCCTTCGGGTACGGAACCCTAAAAATGGTCGCTAACTAGTCGAAATTAGTCGCCAAATATCAAAATTATTCGGTCATTTATAAAATTTATTTTTTGTTGGCAATTTTTCGTAATTTCTTCGATAGCCTGCCACGAAAACGTCGGTAGACTACACCCTTCGGCCAAAACTCTTCCTTTAGTAACTTGTCGAGATGTTGTGTCGGAACCCGCACCACAAACGACTTGAAGTTTATGTTGTGACGCGGCTCCAACTTCTCGACCCTCAAAGTCCAGTTGGTCTTCACCTTTATGTACTCCACGATCTCCTCAACCTTCGTGGATTGATGTATTCGGGACACATACAAGAGCGTCGTAGGTACCGCTGCACATTATAGCATATTTGGTCCAGCCAGTCCAGTACCGCATTGATTGCGACAAGTAGGCTTCTTCTTCTTCTTCTGCACTTTGGTGAAGCCATCCTCATCACACTCTTGTTTCTTTGGACAGCGCTGTGTCGGATTCTTTGGAAGGGTTTCAAAGCGACGGTTATGCTTTTCCCATTTCTGCTGCATAGGTAGTGACTAGTGACGCAGCTGGTTTGTTTGCAGCAGCAACTGCGGCGTAAACTAGTTTAGGGGTCAAAGTAGCTAAGCGACACACAAGTATACAATTTCTTAAGCGGGCAATCAACACTTCTGCTAGTCAATTATAAAATAATTAGAAGAGGCTTAGTAATAGGGTTCCTTTGGTTACCTTTTGGGTACGAAACCGGGTAAAAAAATTAAATCGTACCCTTTATAAGGCAGAAGGAACTAGGCTAGATACGCATTTAAATTAAACGGATATTGTAAGCTAATATGGTATGAATGCCCAATGTATTTTTTATTTTCCTGAAAATTGAAGTGAAATGTTTGGAAAATTTGGTGGCAATCAATGATATATAAAACTATAGATACGTTGTCCGCACTCTAAAATGACAACATTAAATGAAGCCAATTGGCCACATTGCGCTTAGTTACGCACCAACCTGTCGCGCGACACTACGTTTGTTTTGATGTCAATTTGACTATTACTTATCCTGTGACGTAACTGAAGATGTATATTTATCTCCCTCTAGCAACAGGCATCCCACCGTACGGTGAACTATTTTCTTTCCCTTTCTTCATGCGTATTAGTAGCTATCTAGTATTTTCGCCGTTTTTAAGCGCCGCGGTGTATGATGTGTCTATATATAATATGTCATTGGTGGTAATATGGTTACCGCTGCCTGTAAAGGACTATGAAAAATAAAATAAGATTTATTAATTTTTAATTCTGCTCATGATAATATAATAAATATCAAAACATAGTACCACACAAAGAGGAACCTTGCATCTGGAGCATTTTTGATCTTTTATTTTTACTCTTTGTGCTGCATACACGAAATCGCCGATAAGTTGGTGCTGATAGACGTTCGTGTTTATGTGTCCCAACACTGGCAAAATGAATGGCATCAATTACAGAACTCCTTTTTACCAGTTTCCCACAAGATTTTGAAGATTGAGCTAGACTTGTTACACGTTACACAAAAATATAACCTTGACAATTCCCAACACACAAAAATTATACGTTGACAGGACATTTCAGGCTTGCCATTAAATAAAAAATGAATAACCAAAAGATAAAAAGTGGTCAGAGAAAAAAATCTAAGATTGGTGGCAATACCAGCTGTAGTGGCCAGTAGTGGCTACTGCCTTAAAAAGGGTTGTCGAAATCTTAGCGTGACCAAGGGAAACAGGGATTGTTTTTAGGCTTCTGTTATCGATTGGAACCCTTTAAATAGTTTCGCAGAGACGCTAAGTACCAGAAAGTTGGAATTTGGTATTGGTATTCATATTAATCCCGCCGACAAAGTGATAAAATAAATAGTCTACCTCCACTAAGCATAAAGTGACGATGAATTTTTTATAGCCTTTCCCGTGTGTGTGTGTCGTTTAAAACTATTGCGATAGGCGAAAACCAATTTTCCATCCCAGGATTCGTTTGCGAAATATTGAGCTTTAAAGAGCAAATTTTTATAACAGTCAAGTGTTCCCCTCTCTGCTAGCTAAAGTTAGGCATATTTTACGAGTCCACTAGTTAGGGTGGTAAGAAAATTAAATAGTAAAAAATGGTAAATACATGCATATAACAAACATACTTTATTTATTCATATAATAATTTTCGTCCATTTCTTTGAGAACCTTAGAGTAACCAGCCACTGCAAAAGGTATCTCTACACTTGGTCTATCTACCTCCAAAGTCACCTGCTCTTTAGCTTCATCATATTCTACATACACAGGTGCCAATAAACTTAAAAACTCCACTCTCACATAAGAATATTTTTTATCAAATGTGTAAGTCTCTTTATAGTCCATGTCAGACTCTTCAGACTCGGTTTCATTAGCATTTTTGTCCGTGGTGTTATCACCTTTTTTCGCATCGTCGTCACTAACTTGCTTAAAAAAATAAATTAAAAGATAAAGGTAAATCGAATGAATTAACCAAGGTGAACAAGATATTAACAATCTTATCGGTTTTATGTCTGCCCCTGACAGCCTGACCCATTAAAACCAAGGATACCTAGGCAGGCGCTAGCTTCACTAGGTTCAAATTAAAACACTTAGACATTACCTACGAAGTACCTACTTAGGTTACAAGTACTTAAGGCGGGGTTGCAGTACTTTTTAAGATTTTTGAACGTCTGAAAATCTAATTAATTATGAGTTTTTTAATAAATAAAATCATTACATAAAAATTGAACATACCCTCAAGTAAATCGTAAAGATAGAAACGCGATTTAGAATGATTGGCTCGATACTTTTTTTATCAAACATGACACTAATTTACAATTTTAAACGTGTACTGCGAAGAGATTTCATCTCGAACATATATAAAAGTTATATCAATAGATAGAGCTTTTTATTTTGAAGTAAATGTTGAAACCATATTGTATAATTTCTTTATCAGTTTTCGCCAAGAAGAAAAAACAATCAAAATTTAGGCATTATTTCGCTCGCCGGACAGTCGCTGTTGTTCGTCAAAACACACAGTACTGCAACCTCGCCTTAATCGTTACACAACATTTTTTTTAGGGTTCCGAGCATGCATAAAAAACGGAAAACTTTTAGGATCACTCGGGTGCCTGCCTGTCTGTGTGTCCGTCTGTCACAGCCAGTTTTCTCCGGATCTACTGGACCGATTCTGCTGAAAAGTACACATAAGGACTTCTGTGACCTGAACACGGACGCGATACGTAAATATATAAATCTTGAGTATGGGTGTCAGTTTTGGGGGTCAAATAAAAAAAAAGTTTTTCTAACTGTATCATATGACATATCAGATAAAGGGGCTTATTGGTTTTAATTATATTTTTTTCATAATTTAAAAATAAACAATTTTGAAGTTATTTAAGAAATTAGACCAAAAATTATCATTCCTACCCCCTATCTCCAAAATAATTGTGAAGAAAATTTCGAAAAAAAATCAAGATTATAGGTAAAGAACTATTATCTTGATTTTTTTCTATAGTGTTAAAATTACATTGGTTAACACAAATTGGGTCGAAATACTTTGCACGCGACCCGACTCGTACTTGACCAGTTTTATCAAATTAGCCAGCTAGCTTTTCTAGCTAGCTTTCGTGCAAGGTCGAAGTTTGCAGCGTAAAATTGTTTGCATCTACAGCCTATTTAAATGCACCAAGATACGTAATTTACCCCCGGATTTAAACTGTTAGCATTAATTAAAAGAAAACAGCTGGTAAGATGCCGAGAAAAATCTCATCAGCTGGTGCATTCGTGTAGCGTATTAAGCCCAACCGTATAATGTGAGCGACAGTTATTGTTTATTTATTCACAGTAGCGGCGTGTATTAGTTCTCACTAGAATTCAATAACACCGTATTTTGATAGTTTACAAGAGAATTTTAAAGTAAGACTAGCTGACCCGCGCAACTTCGTCTGCGTCACATTTTCCTTTATTGCTCCGCTCCTATTTGTCTTTGCGTGATGATATAATAGCCTATAACCTTCGTCGATAAATGGGCTATCTAACACTGAAAGAATGTTTCAAATCGGACCAGTAGTTTCTGAGATAAGCGCGTTCAACCAAACAAAAAAACAAACAAACAAACAAACTCTTCTGCTTTATAATATTAGTTTAGAAGTATAGATTTTATTGGTACGATAAAATAATTACATACATCAAAAAAAGTTTAAAAATTCGAAAACATTTTTGTAACGGTAGATTATATCATTGATTTCTTCTTCTTTTTAGATTCTTTATTTAGAAACTAGCAACCGCCCGCCGCTTCGCTCGCTCGCGAAAAAAGCGACGCAATTAAAGCGGGACATACTTCGAAATGTTACTTATCTTGAAAACTTACTAAGTTACTCGAAAGTCTGTGTTGCTAACAATTCCTAAAAAATACTTTGACATTTTTCTAGTCTCCTGGTACTTGTTGATCTTTAGCGGTCACAATTCTAACCCCGGAAAAATCAAATCAGATCTATATGTGCAATCCTACTAACATGATAAAATATGTGAAAGTTAAATTAGTTTTAGTTGTTTGCTTTTAGCTTTTGCACGGCTCATACTTATAATTTAAGCGGGGAGCGTGCTCAGCCGGGGGTAAACTTAACGAGTTACGCGATCGACACGCTGCACGGCTCGGGAGAGCTCACAGAGAGGGGTAGCATTGCTAGCTATGGCGGCAATCTCACAGGTGGTAAGCCGCATCCGATACCTGGTCCTGGAGGTGGCCTGGATTGGTGTTCGACAGCTGTTGGGACGTTGGCCCTCACTTTCGGTGGATGGTACCCAAGTTGATGAGTGCGGCGGGCCCCGAGCACCGTCTGACATCCGATGTATTTTTATGAGAGGATCGTGCGATCCATGGCCCTGTATAATCTTTTCATAAACTTCTATCACACAAAACAATTTCAGATTTTTCTCTAAGCATACTTCGGAGTTAAGGGAAGGGGGTGCAGTATTTTTTTTTGTCAAATGTCGAAAACTGTGCAACCTAAAATAAAAGAAAAACATTTGAGAATGTGCACATATCGTTCTTTCATATGATAACCCACATACCCAAGCACCACTTCAAAGTTCATACGCTGTTGTAAAAATGTTTTTATTTCTTTTTTATTTGTAAAATATTTGAGCAAACGACCTCTAAAACCATTCCAAGTTTCAAGTTGATAACATAAGTAATTCTTGAAATATACAGCTGTGACAGACGGACAAACTAAGTCACACCATAAGGGTTCCTTTTTACCATTTCGGTACGGAACCCTAAAAAGGTAGGTAAAGCCCACTTACCGTAATGTTTACTGTCAAACTGGACACGTTAAATGCAATGGTACCGAATATAATAAATGATTGTTGATCGCCTTCTCCACGTTCACCTTAACATAAAAATATATACCACTTTGTTAAATTCTGTTTAGGCAAAAGGTCGTGCCAAAGAATTAGACATGTATACGAGTGAATTTTTAAAGTGTCTTCAGAGTTAAATAAAAAAAAGGGTTAAATCTGAAAATATGAGGAATATCGAAAAACCCTGAAAGGAGTTTCGAACCCGATTTTGATGAAAAGTAAAAATGCATCATTGGAATTTTGAAAAGTCGGTGTACCTACCCGGGAATTGAACCAGTTGATTTTGAAAACACACCTATATTATCATACCACCCGAAAGTGTAACAACGAATAAGGATCAAATTCTGCGAAGTAATAACACATGGCTAACTAAAGGAAATACCTCATTTTAAACAAAATACTTTTTTAATGTTCAAAAAATAACGAGTTAATATTTTTTTTTAAATCAACTATGCAGGTTTAGTTTTCTCAACATTGGGCCCGAGGATCTATAACTGTGTCATTGGATATTTGAGAAAATATCAGTTATGGTTTATTTAGGTAGCTTTCTTAAGTCAGAATGTATAAAACGTATTTATTAAAAATGTGAGTCCTTGCCCTGGAGCAGTCGAATAAAATAATCCTAACTCACAACGAACAACGGGAGGTCTATGTGTCATTCACGTGAACTATGTAAGCAGTGTAAGTATTGCCACTACCACCTATACCACATTATTTTATACTGTGCCTATACCGACCATTGAGTTTGCAATTGTTACAACACTCCAAAACGGATCAGTGTACAGCCGGTCGATTCTGTCGACATCTCACCGTTATCACTTAGGTGGAGTGAACGACGAGTGAGCTGTCATGCCATCCAAATAACGATGTGTCTGCTAGAAATTTTTATAGTCATGAGTCACAGCATGCTAAGTACGGTAACCATCGTCTTGCGCGCATCAGCCCTGCACGTGATCAACCCTATACCCTTGAAAGTGTAAATAAAATCCGAAAAAAACTTGCTCCTGCTTGAAATTTTTATACCTGGTGTATCTGACATGGACGTACAAACGATTTCCATGGGTCCAGGGCATGATTCTGGACACCCCAGAGTTGGAATTTTTCGTCGGTTCTTTTCTCGTTTTTTCATTTCTAACAAATAGTTATCAAGCTCAGCTGAGCTGATATCTATTTGTGGTTTTATTCAGATTGCTCTTTTTAGTGAAAGTAGTTAATTTTTTTTTTTTTTGTTATTAAAAATCTCATTGGGTTAGGTCAGAATAACGATTATGAGCAGTCTAAAGTAAAAAAACCCTTGAACAAAATGAAAAAATGAGAAAAAAGCCGACGAAAAATTCTATCTCTGGGGTGTCCAGAATCATGCCCTGGACCCATGGAAATCGTTTGTGCGTCGATGTCAGATACACCCGGTATGATTTTGTTTATTCATTGAGAAAATAAAAAAAATTGACAGGCGATTTGAATCGGTACAAGTGCCTAACAGGTGGATCGAAAGGTGTGTAGTATATGAATTAAAATAAACTTTATTCTGTAAACTTGAAATTTATATACATATGCTGTTATGTATGCTGTACTAATTTAATCCTACTTCCTACTAATATTATAAATGTGAAAGTTTGTATGTTTGGATGTTTGTCCGTCAATCACGCAAAAACGGCTGAAGGGATTTGGATGAAATTTGGTACATATGTAGGTCACATCCTGGAATAACACATAGGCTACTTTTTATCCCGATAAAACGCATAGCTTAATGGCAGCGGAGGAGGAAGTGGAAATCAGACGTTTCTGCTGCCTTAGTACTTCAGATTCACAAGTACGAACATGTCGAAATATTTTCGGGTCTGAATTTGTGAGCGCCAAAGATTCTCGAGTACCAGGAGAGCAGACATATGTCAAAGTATTTTTGGTCAGGTTTTTTTTTTGCTGGAAAATAGATTGGCTTTCATTGCAAGCGTTCATCCTACTAATATTATAAATGTGAAAGTTTGTATGTTTGTATGTTTGTATGTTTGGATGTTTGTCCGTCAATCACGCAAAAACGGCTGAAGGGATTTGGATGAAATTTGGCACATATATAGGTCACACCCTGGAATAACACATAGGCTACTTTTTATCCCGGTAACATACATGACTTAATGGAGACAGAGGAAGAAGTTGAAGTTCAAAGTTTCTGCTACCTTAGTACTTCAGATTCAAAAGTACCAGGAGAACAGAAACATGTCAAATTTTTTTACCGGGCTAGAATTTTATTACGAGTGCTAAAACATTCACAATTACAAGGAGACCAGGAACATGTCAAATTATTTTTGGGCAAGATTTCTTTTGAGCCGAAACTTTTCGAAGTATTTTAGGGACTGGTTTTTTTTTTACTATTGGTAGGCAAACGTTTGACCGCTATCTCACCTGATGTTAAGCGATGATGCGGTCTAAGTTGGAGCACGCTTGCCTAGAATTCCAAGCGCTACAGAATCACAAGTACCAGGAGAGCAGAAACATACCGAGGTATTCCGGGGTCGGAATTACGAGCGCTACAGATTCACAATTACCAGGAGAGCAGAAACATCTTGGAAGTTTTTTAGGGCTTGAATTATGAGCGCTTTAGATTTACAAGTACCAGAAGATCAGAAATATGTCAAAGCATTTTCCGCGTTGGAATTGTGAACGCTATATTTTCACAAGTATTAGGAGAGCAGAAACATGTCGAAGTATTTTCTGGGCTGGAAATTGTGAACGCTATAGATTCGCAAGTACCAGGAGAGCAAAAACATGTCAAGGCATTTCGGAGCCGGAATTACGAGCGCTGCAGATTCAGAAGTACCAGGAGAGCAGTAACATCTCGAAGTATTTTCTGGGCTGGACTTTCTGAACGCTATACATAGATTCACGAAAATAGCCAGAAGAGTAGACACAGGTCGATTTATTTTCGGCGCCGGAGTTGTGAGCAGTTTAGTTTAAAAAAATACCAAGAGAACACAAACATGTCGAAGCTTATTTCCGGGCTAAAATAATGAAATCTAAAGATTCACAAGTAACATCAGAGCAGAAACCTGTCGAAGTATTTTCGGGGCTTGAAATTGTGTACCAGGAGAGCAGAATCATATTGAGATATTCGGGGGCCGGAATAATAAGCGCTACAGATTTACAAATACCAGGAGAGCAGGAACATGTCGAGGTATTTTTAGGCTGGAATAAGCGATATTGATTCACAAGTACCAGGAGACCAGGATCATAACAAAGATTTTCAGGGCTGGAAATTAAGAACGCTATAGATTCGCAAGTACCAGGAAAGCATATAAACATGTTGTTTGGAGCTTGAATTATGAGCACTTTAGATTCACAAGTACTTTAGATCAGAAATATGTCGAAGCATTTTCCGTGTTGTAATTGTGAACTCTATATTTTCACAAGTACCAGGAAAGCAGACGCACGTCGATTTATTTTCGGCGCCGGAGTTGTGAGCGGTGAAGTTTAAAAAATACCAAGAAAACAGAAACACGTCGAAGCTTATTTTCGGGCTAGAAATTGTGAACGCTATAGATTCTCAAGTACCAGGAGAGCAGAATCATGTCAAGATATTCAGGGGCCATTGTTACGAGCGCTACAGATTCACAAATACCAGGAAAACAGGAACATGTCAAGGTATTTTTGGGCTGGAATTATGGGCGCTATTGATTCACAAGTACCAGGAGAGCAGAAACATCTCGGAAGTTTTTTTGGGGTTTGAATTATAAGCGTTCTATGTGCACAAGTTCTTTAGATCAGTAATATGTCAAAGCATTTTCCACGTTGGATTTGTGAACGCTATATTTTCACAAGTACTAGGAGAGCAGAAACATGTCGGAAGTATTTTCTGGGCTTGAAATTGTGAACGCTATAGATTCCCGCAAGTAACCAGGAGAGCAGACACACGTCGATTTATTTTCGGCGCCGGAGTTGTGAGCGGTGAAGTTTAAAAAATACCAAGAGAACAGAAACATGTCGAAGCTTATTTTCTGACTAAAATTAATGAACTCTAAAGATTCACAAGTAACAGGAGAGCAAAAACCTGTCGAAGTATTTTCGGGGCTGGAAATTATGAACGCTATAGATTCTCAAGTACCAAGAGAGCAGAATCATGTCGAGATATTCCGGGGCCATAATTACGAGCGCTACAGATTCACAAATACCAGGAGAGTAGGAACATGCCGATGTTTTTGAGGACTGGAAATTAAGAACGCTATAGATTCGCAAGTACCAGAAGAGCAAAAACATGTCGAGGCATTTCGGAGCTGGAATAGATTCAGAAGTACCAAGAGAGCAGTAACATACATCTGGAAGTGTTTTCTAGGCTGGAAATTCTGAACGCTATAGATTCTCGAAAATGACCAGGAGAGCAGACACACGTCGATTTTTTAATTTAATATGTCAAAGTATTGCCGAAGCTGGAATTATGAACGGTGCAGATTCACAAGTAGAAACCAGAAGACCAGAAACATGCCAAAGTATTTTATTCGACAGGAGTCGTGAGCGCTTAAGATTCACAAGTACCTACCAGGAGATCACAAACATTTCGAAGTTGTGTCGGGGCTGAAATCTTACTTTCAGCCGCACCGCAGGTCTCACAATATCTGGATACCTGAATCATGAAAATGCAGTTCCAAGGATGAGACAATGAGGGGCAGTTCTAAAGTCTACGCAGACGAAGTCGCGGGAAGTAGCTAGTGTTTGTATATTTGGATGTTTGTCCGTCAATCACGCAAAACGGCTGAAGTGATTTAGATGAAATTTGGCACATATGTAGGTCACATCCTGAAATAACACAGAGGCTACTTTTTATCCCGGTAACATATATGACATAGTGGAGACAGAGGAAGAAGTGGAAGTACAAAGTTTCTGCTACCTTAGTACTTCAGATTCAAAAGTACCAGGAGAACAGAAACATATCGAAATTTTTTACCGGGCTAGAATTGTATTACGAGTGCTAAAACATTTCGAAGTATTTTCGGGACTGTAATTCCGAGCGCTACAGATTCACAAGGAGAGCAGAAACATATCGAGGTATTCCGGGGTCGGAATTACGAGCGCTACAGATTCACAAGTACCAGGAGAGTAGTAACATTTCGGAGTTTTTTTGGAGCTTGATATGAGCGCTTTAGATTCACAAGTACCAGGAGATCAGTAACATTTCGGAAGTTTTTATGGGGCTTGATATGAGCGCTTTAGATTCACAAGTACCAGGAGATCAGAAATATTTCGAAGCAACGCTATACATTCACAAGTACCAGGAACGCAGAAACATTTAGAGATATTTTCGGTGCCGTAATTGTGAGCGCTAAAGATTTACAAGTACTAATAAGTAATTAGTAGGATAGTAGGACTTTAAGAGTAGTCCAGTTTTTCTTGAAATTGAGATAAGACGAGATGAGATGAGACGATTTGGGATGGGATGGGATGGGATGAGATGAGATGAGATGAGATGAGATGAGATGAGATGAGATGAGATGAGATGCAGAAACATGTCAAAGTATTTTCGGGGCTGAATTTGTAAGTGCCAAAGATTCTCGAGTACTAGCAGAGCAGAAACATGTCAAAGTATTTAGGGTAGTTTTTTTTACTGGAAAATAGATGGCTTTCATTGCAAGTGATTCAAAAGTACCAGGATTATAACAACATGTTGGAGTATTTCTGAGGCTGGAAATATGAGCGCTAAAGATGCTTAAATACCAGGAGACCAGACACATGTTTAAGTATTTTTGAGCAAGATTTTTTTTACCAGGAGTACAGAAACATGTCGAAGGTTTTTACTGTGCTGGAATTGTGAACACTATAAGACTCACAAGTACAAGGAGAGAAGAAACATATCCAAATAGTTTTGGGGCTGGTATTGTGAGCGCTAAAGTTTCACAAGTACCAGAAGACCACACACATCAAAGTATTTCCGGGGCTTTAATTGCAAGCGGTTTGGATTCAAAGGCACCAGGTAACCAGAAACATATCGAAGTATTTCTGACTGTGTAATGGTGAACAATTAGGATTTAAAAGATACCAGGAGAACAGAAACATGTTGAAGTAATATTGAGGCTAAAAATATGAGCGCTAAAGATTCACAATACCTGGAGTTATTCAAAATATTTTGCGCAAGATTTTTTCTGGGTTGGAATGGTGAAAGCTATAGATTCACAAGTACTAAGATAGCAGAAACATGTTGACATTTTTTCGGTGCTGAAATTGTGAGCAGTTAGGATTCAAAAGTAACAGGAGAACAGGAACACGGCGACGTTTTTCCGGGCTGGAAATATGAGAGCTAAAAATTTACAATTACCAGGAGACCAGAAACATGTCGCAATATTTTCGGGCCTAGAATTGTGAGAGGTTAGGTTTTAAAAGTGCCCGGGGGAGACCAAAAACATATCAAAGTATTGCCAAGGCTGGAATTATGAGCGCTACAGATTTACAAGTAGATACCAGAATAGCATAATTTTGGGACTCACTATCTGGATACCAGAATCATGAAGATGCAATTACAAGAATGATAATATGAGGCAATTAAGTTGCACACCAGTTCTAAAGTCTACGCAGACGAAGTCGCGGGAAGAAGCTAGTACATATATATTATGTATGCTGCTGTTCTAAACTCAACATGACTAATCTTGAAAATGACGTACGAGGTATTAATTTCGACCCCGTTTATAATAATTCAAGTGACCCAAATATTTCGTTACAGTGTTTTATTGATTTGTTACAATGTGCCATAAAGAGGAACACTTTAAAAAAAAATACCTAGAAAGTACAATAACATTAAACCATGTATTACGCCCGGACTTGTTCGCTGTATCAGACATAGAGACAGACTACACCAAAAATGTAAACGGTCCCCTAACAATGAAATATACTATCAGTCACTTACAAGCGATATAGAAATTTCTGCCTTTTAAGCTTTTTCAATCTGTTGAAAAAGCTTAAAAGAGAATATAACAAAGATCAACTACAGAAGGCAGGGATAAACAGCAGTGCAATTCTGTAATCATGTCGAAGTGAAGGCGTGGGTGTGGTGATCACAAAGTGAGCTGTCAAACCATACAAACAAGATGAAATGACAGCTCACTTGTCGTTCACTCCACCTAAGTGATCACGGTGAGATGCCAACAGAAAATCCATCCATGCCATCAGTAAGCTCATCTGGAACTATATTAAAAGTAACACATTTAGAACCAAAACCTCAGAACCTCCGCTCGAACTTTTAACAACCGAATTGAACCCAGCAGCGACAAATAAAGCAAACAATTTCTTTATTAACATAGGGAAAAATCTGGCAGAAAAAAACTTAATCCACAGAATTACTTCTATTCAAAACACACCTATGACTCACGCTGCACTGAACTCTTTTGTCCTGTTAGATACGGGCGTGAGTGAAGTGATAGGTATAATAGACGGGTTAAAGGACGTCTGCGCTGTCGGTTGGGATGAGATTTCTAATGCCATACTGAAAAGACTTAAATACCTAATTGCCCTTCCACTAACTCACATTTTTCAGGTATGTTTAACCCAAGGAATATTCCCCAAATTGCTTAAAAAAGCAGTAGTCACCCCTGTTTTCAAATCCGGAGACAAAACCTGTGTAACTAACTATAGACCTATTTCAGTACTAACGGGACTCTCAAAGATTTGGAAAGAATAATTAACAACAGGCTAGTAAAATATCTTGAAAATAACAAATTGCTTTCAGATCAAAAATTTGGTTTCAGGCCTAAAAGATCAACAGCCCAAGCAATACACAAATTGACAAAATTAAGTAAAAATCTTGATAGTGGCATGTTTACCATTGGGATCTTCCTAGATCTTGCCAAGGCTTTTGACACTATTTTTTGTTCTCTTCTTTTATTTATTAACGTTAAATTCAGATAAAACCAAGTTTATTCTATTTACAATGAGAAATACTAACACGATGCTTACTAACCAAAACATTCACGCGCACAAATGTAATGCAAACGCTGACACAGCATGCACTTGTCCCACTTTAACTAAAGCAGACCACATCACATACCTAGGCGTCACGATTTACACAAACTTAAATTTCCGTAAACTCATTGATTTATTATGCACTAGATTGCTTAAATTAATATATATTTTTAAGAATTTACGGGACATAGCCGGTTTTAAATTAATTAAACAGGTTTACTTGGCTTTGTGCCGCAAATTCAACTTTACTATTCCTAGAACGTGCTCAAAGAGCAATTCTAAAAGTCGCCACCCGTCGTCCATTTAAGAGGCCTTTTACATTTCGGCTCTAATCTTATCTAGGTATTTTATGCAGCCGAGCTCCGCGCGGGCGACCCTTTCTTTCACATCTTCCCTTTCACCCGCACCATGCTGTTGTGGAGATAGCGTAACCTATCTTGATCCACTGTAATATTTAATATTTTTTTACTTTCATGGAAACATTTAGTTGATGAATTGGTTTTTTTATTCTACAACATTTTAGGAATATAACTAAATCTATAGCAATATTGAATATCTTTACATGTTTTTTTCCCAATTCCAAGTCATGATATCAGTTTCTAGGATCAGCTGACCCTACCTCTCATTATAGAAAATTTAAATTTAATGTAATTTTACACCTACTGAAGACTGCCTATGAAAACTAGGCAATCGCGATTCAGACTCACGCGCAAAGAGTTACTCTAAAACGAAAATTGTCTGTCGTAACTATGTCTGGCGAAGCTCGTCAATCGTTTGGTGCCGAGTGCAATCGCGCCGATGCGATTAAACAAGCGGCGTACCTAGCTTGGGTCGACGCTCGTACGCGCAAAGCAAATGACGTGAGCCAGAAGAAGAGAGCCTTCAACAGGGCTGCTAAGTCCTGCAAGAAGGTGTTGCGGAGGGCTCGGTTTGATAACATTAGCCTAATAGGGAACAAACTTGCCTAATACCCAGCAGGTACTAAGGCGTTTTGGTCTCTGAATCGAACTTCGGCCGCCCCTCACTACCCTACCTCACCACCACTGCTGAGACCCGAGGGGTCGCTGGCCCACTCTGCTGAGGAGAAAGCGAACTTAAGAGCCGGCGCGCAACTTACTTTAGTTTGTGAGTATTTGCGGTTAATACTTTGAGCCCCGGAATTGTCTATGTGTTTGATGTTTCTGGTCTACCGGTACTTTTGCTCTTGTGAACCCTCAGCGCTCATTATTCCTGCTTGGAATAAACTTCGACTTGTTTCTGTTCTCCTGGTATTTTTTAATTACCGCTCACAATTCTAGCACCAGAAATAATTCGATGTTTCTGTTTTCGCTATTTATATATCTAGCCCGAAAATACTTCGACATGTTTCTGCTCTCCTGGTACTTGTGAATCTGAAGTACTAAGGCAGCAGCGGCTTCGGATTTTCACTTCCTCCTCCGCATCCATTAAGCCATGCCTTTTATCGGGATAAAAAGTAGCCCATGTGTTATTGCGGGATGTGAACTATTTGTATGGCAAATTTCATCCAAATCCATTCACCCGTTTTTGCGTGATGACGGACAAAGAAACAAACTTTCACATTTATAATATTAAGTAGGATTTGTTTTTTTTTTTCTTGTGAGTCTTTTCTTAGCGTCGCTCTGTGCACGATTGCAGCGCCAACTAGCGTCCACAACTTTGTGGGCTCTGTCGCTTTGACATTTAGATCTTAACATTGTAAAAAAATATTAAATTATCAATTAATTTAGATTATACAATTTCTGTGATACCGTGATTTGGGTGGACAAAGGGTTTTGAAATCACTTTGTTCATTCAAATCAAATGCTGTAAGTAAAATTTATTCAAAAAGTGTGTTTAATTTTGATTATGTCAGGGTTTGTTTACTTCATTTTTGGTCGTAGTTTTACAGGAAAAACAAGAAGACTTTAATGGTTTCATTAAATAATAGTAAATATATATAAATATTCCTGTATCGCTGTAGTAAATTAAATATTGTTTTCAGATCGAAATGAGTATTGTTTTGAAGACCAGGTTTTTGACTATCACTCACAATCTAAAATTTCAGCCACAAACCGTCTCTAAAGGAAAATTGTTGGTATTGGCTGGACATGTCCGGGATGTAGAAAAATTAAGAACGAAACAAGGACAGAGTTCAATAATTCAAACTCGCATCATAACGCCAAACATTCTACTTTTTTCTCTCGTTTTTTTGCTTGGTTAGTTTCCAAGTAGCTCGAGGGAATTGGTAAAACTTGCATTTACTTTTTCTGCCAGTATTCTTGCAGTTTACAACACAACAACTACTGTGACTCATTTTTGTTGGCGGGATAATGCGATTATTAAAAGTAGTAGAATTGCTTTGCCATTGACAGATATAACAGATGATAGAGCTTACATTATTTCTACTTTTGGCCACCATGAGCGCTGCGATAGATTATGCTAACCCAACCTAGTACTTCGCACCCAGCGAATAGCTGAGCAAAGGTCTCCCACAAAGATATACCTACTGAAGACAAGCTTTCGCCCTCGGCTTCGCTCTTGTTAATTTTTTCGGTAAAAAATATCTACCCTCTAACCGTCTCCAAGATCCCATCTAAATCTGTTCCAAACTTCATAAAAATCGGTTAAGAGATTTAAAAGTAACAAACAAAAAAAGTAATTATCCTATTTGAAATATTACTTGGGATTTTTTCTACATTCGTAGGTAAGTTACTCACCGAATTCTTCTACCTCTATCTTTTCTAGCAACGGATCGTACAGAGTACTACATCCACTGAAAATATACAGTATTAATGGTAACCAGCACGCCAAAACGCGGTACATGGCTTCCTGCATACACACTGTATGTGTTAAGTTAATGTGATTTTGAAATAATAATTGACTGAAACCATACGAAATTTCAATTCACTGCCAATTTGATTTTAATAGAAATACATGCCTGTGTCTAGTAGATGCGACTGATGCAATTATTCGTTTGATAAGACACCACTATTAGTCGGTGCGACATGAGAAATACAACAAGAGTACCTATGTCTAGACTCAAAAGTACGAACATGTCTTATAGAGAAGTCTATACTTCTTCATTTGAAATGTTTGTCCTCTTTATGGTCTCCAGAGGATCCGATCCGCTTTCCCCAAAGCTTTTTGTAGCAGCATTAGAACATTTATGTTCTGGAACTTTGGTTGAAGTGATGGAAATTGAAATCAACGGCAAGTTCACTGTTCGGAATCAGTTACAAATTGTTATAGTAAGTTTTAGATTTAATCGTATAAGCGTAGGATTTTTTTTACCTAATTAGTCATTTTATTGATTTTTGTTTTCATCCTGGCAACACTGACTTAATCGCCACCCTGATGCGCCCTTCCACCAAGCAGTGGAAGGAGAAGCGTGGGCACAACAGGCAAGCGAATCCAATCAGTCTTGCTGCGGAAGCCGAGTCGAATAGACGAAATCGAGTCGTAGTTACAAAAGTGTATAAATTGGTAATCATTTTTGTGGTATAAGTGCTGTAAATTTAGGTATGTACACTGTTAACATAACAAGAAATGAAAGTACATTTAACGCTATTAGTGTTGTGATTATTCTCTATTTTAAATAAAAATAAATGTCTGAGGATCAATTTGGAGTTTCCTTTTCAATAGCAGCACGAGTCATGAGCACAGTTCATTGGCGTATGTAGGTATTTTTTCCTGGCCCAACTCCAACATGATTTGTGCTCATGACTCATACTCGGCTACTATACCTGTCACAGTTGCTGAATTGTTCGAAAGAGTTACCGTGGATTAGGAACACTGGTATTGCTCAGTAAGAGTCTGACACTCCCTCCCGCTCCGCCCAGAGCTGTGATTACTTCGACATTTTTAATGAATCGACCGCGATTCAGTTAAAATGTCGAAGTAATCACGAAGTCATTCGATGTTCAAATGACTTCGTAATCATTCGCAAGGCTGAGGTGTCACATCTTTTGTGAATGACATAGTATTTCTGTCGGAAGATCCACACACGGTACTGAACCACATGAGCACTTAGTCATCACAGCGAGACCTTTGGGCTACAAATCAAGAGAAACCTAATCGTGGACCTATTAACGACCGTTTATTTGTATGTACAGTTGGTATCTACATATAGGATGTGGCGCACACCACTTGGCAGACTGGTGCAGATATTTTGGGGTTGGTTTTAAGTCTATCAGGTTTCAGCTAATACCAGTATTACGTGGAACGACGGTTTCTCTGACGTCCACCACCCAGTAAGGCAACAGTACGGTGTTACTTGGCAGGACTGGTGTCTGATTTTATGGCTTCTGGCAACCAACTAGGACACATTTTTGGTTGCCAGTGGCCATAAAATCCGACACTTCAACAATCCGAGATAATCCGAGACTTCTCCATGCCTCGGATTGTTAAGATAATCACGGTACTTAACCACGGCCAAACCATGGCAATCATAGCTTAACCTTGAAGATAGACCCGTAAGACTATTATTATTTAGTCACATAACGGGATGTGAAGGAAATTTTCAAGTCTCTTATTAAACGGAAAACGAAAGCGGTGGGTGGCAAGGATATTCGGTCCTGCGGCACTTTTATGAGGTTGTACGTTGTTTGAAAGAAGATAGTTTCATATAATTTTATTTCAAATAAAATCTTTCTCGTATTCATTATCATTCATAGAGTAATCGAAACGCAGAATACTTACTTTGAATAAATTTAAATCATAGATTTTTGTTACATTAATAAACTTTATGTGTTCTATATGTGTGTCTTTTTGTGTGTTTTTCACTTTTGTGTGTATATTCATATCATAAATACAATGGTGATAACTGATAGATATAGGGACGTTTGACGTCTGTGTCGGTGTGGCTCTGTCCCAAATTTTTCTCCATATAAAAATAGAAATAAAAGTCTATGTGCAATAGAATCGGTTTATTAGTGATCAAAGTGGCAATCAGCTAATCATACAGTGAAGTGAGCCTATAAATAGTGCGTATATGGGTCATAAATCATATAAACTAAACATCCAAAATCAACGTAATTGTATGGTTACCCGACAATAACAAAACATTCCGAAACGACGCCTTTACAACAGAGCCATCTGTCCTGCGAGTAGCAAACGACGTATAGATCCGTGATATTGATCATTGCTGCCGCCATCTAGCGGACATCCTCGACACCACCTGCTAAGTTGGTTTACTGGATAACTGGAGGTTGCAGATCATGGCGGGTAACAAGTGCGGCGGTTGCGGTCGCTTTATCTCCGCGACAGAGGGCGCTAAGTGCGGAAAGTGTCAGGCGCTTTATCACAGAGTGTGTGTAGGCGTCTCTGCGAAGCTTAACGTGCCACCTAACTGGCGTTGTCCCGAATGCAAGAAGAACATTGTTCGCGACAACAGAGCCGAAACCCCTGTTAGATTTTCGGGGCAAAGTCCCCCTGCTGATAGCGCAATCATAGAGGGCACGAGTACTCCTTGCAGTCCTCAGGTAGGCTCCAGAGAAGGACTCACGCAGACAGTTAGTCCAGCTAATGCTGCCGCTACTCCCCCGCCACATGGAATTTTAAGTGCCGACGTTGCCTCTCGGGATTTGTCATCAGTGGGTGGTACGAACCTGCAGGTGATCATTGAGGAGTTGCGAGCTGTGCGTGCGGAGATTCAGGCGTTCAGAAGGGATATGGAGATGGAAATGGCGGAACTCAAAACCACCCTGAATACCTGCATCACGCGAATCGATGGTCTGGAGGCCAGGGTCGTCGCACTGGAGCAACACGCTACCACGAGCACCACGAGCTCAGCTAACGTGGACAAGATTGTGGAAGACCTGAGGCGAGAGATAAACGACAGGGACCAGGATCTCCTGGCTAATGACGTGGAGGTTTCTAATTTCCCTGAGGTGAAAACGGAAAACCCAGCTCACGTGATTAAGGTCGTAGGCCAGAAGCTGGGGGTGAAAATCGAAGATCGCGACATCGTTAGTGCAGAACGCGTAGGTGGAAGGCAGCTCAACGCAACGAGCGCTGCAGGACCTACTGAATCTCGTCCGCGGCCTCTTGTCGTGCGCCTTGCTCGTCGGGACCTGCGTGACCAGCTACTGGCAGCCGCGCGTGTGCGGCGAGGAGCATCCACTGCCGACCTCGACATGCCCGTCCCCGCCCAGAGATTCTTCCTCAACGAGAGGCTGACGAAAGCCAACCGGATGTTGTTTCGGAGGGCGCGAGACACTGCCAGTCTCCTCGACTGGAAGTTCGTCTGGACCAAGCAGGGCCGCATTCTCGCCAGGAAGATGCCGGGAGACAAGGCGCAGAGGATCCGCACTGAGGACGACTTATCCCGTGTTTTTGGAACTGAAAGCAATACAGCCTAGTTATTGTAGTGTACTTATGTGTTATTGTGTGGTTAGCAGCTTGTTTTCTATTTTTTATGTTTGTCGAAGGGTGCGTGTCAACCCATTACATTGTGTGATCAGCCATAAACCGGATGTGCACAAAGCTTGCATACTCACGTTATATCATTTTAGGATAATACTATATATTCACAATTTACAAATACATTTACAAAATTTACTATATTTACTAAGATATTTACATCATTTTCACATACAAAGTCTATTTATATTTGATCTATTTAATCATTATTATGTATTAAAATTATTTTCAAATATTTTATATGTCACATTTATGTATATACACAATTTCTATAATTACAGATGCATGATATCACTCAGTTGTATAACCTACAGGCAGCTCACGGTTTTGAATAGTGCCCAACTAAACCTCAACAAACCTACATACTCTCTTTTATATTGGTACCATACCAACACATGGTTATGTCAAATACCTATACCTACTATCACTGATGGCTCCTAGTAAATATATTAAGTTCGGTCTACTTAATGCGGGCTCTTTAGGTACAAAGCAAGATGAGTTTTTGATAGCCATGGAAAAACATTCGGTCGACATCATGGCTATCAATGAGACTTGGTTACGTAGGGGGGAAGAGGACCGTGCTCCGAGTGTGCCTGGGTACAAATTAAGACACATTCCACGACCTCTGACAACGCGAGGTGGGCGTGGTGGGGGAGTTGGTTTTTACATGAAGAATGGCATTAACGCGCGTGTAAGAGCTCATCCAGAGCACCCTAGTGTGGAGCAGCTCTGGCTGGGCCTAACGATAAACAGAAAAAAGCTTCTAATTGGGACCGCTTACCGCCCGCCATGGCAGGATTTGGAGCTTTTCCTTGAAGCCATAACTACCAGTATTAGTGCATTGGCTCCATATGACAATCTGGTTCTGTTGGGTGATCTAAATGTTGACCTATTGGATGCTGGTAGCTCAAAAACGAAGCAGCTTACTGACTTTTTTAATTGCCTGAATCTGACTCAGCTGGTAAGAAATGCGACGCACTTTGTGGGCAACAGTAGTACGCTCATCGATATCGTATGTACAGATGCTACATCGCGTAATGTTGTGGTGGACAATATTAGTGAGCTCGGCCATCACTCATTCATAACATGCGAAACTGTTTTTAGAAAGCCCAAGATTAAACCCAGGACGGTTAAGTTTCGACCCCTTTCAAATATCTTGCCGGATCTCTTTCAGAATGATTTGAACAGCATACCATGGTCTACTATAGGTGATATAGGGGATGTCGATACCATGGTACACACCTTCAACTCATACGTCATACGGCTTTTTGATCTCCACGCTCCTGTTATGAAAAAGACTTTTTATAAACGGCCCACACCTTGGATAACAGAAAATATGCGTTTGATGTTCAAGCTGCGGGATGAGGCTAGGGACAGGTGTCGTGAGACAAAGGAACCTCATCATAAGAGGTACTATCTGGATCTTAAACAGCTGGCCGCCGCGACATTAGTAAGGGAAAAGACGGCATACTTCGCTAAAAACGTCAACGATAACAAAGATCCTAAACTTCTGTGGCGTAATTTAAAGACAGATGTACTTCCCGACCACAAGGAAAAGCTACTGCCAAGTCATTTTGATGATCCAGATAGTATCAATGCGGCTTTCTTGGACGTTCCGGGATGTAGTGATGATAACCTCTCAAGGATTTCATATTTCAAATCTCACAGACACAGCTCGGCGGAGTTCTCGCTCGCTAAAACCAACCAAGAGGCAATTCTGAAGATAATCAGAAGTTTGGGCTCTAACGCTCAGGGTGATGATGGTATTAGTTTGGATATGTTGACCCTCACATTGCCTAATACCTTGCAAGCCATCACTGATATCATCAACAGATCTATAGAATCCCGCACATTTCCTGGCCTTTGGCGACGCGCTATTGTTCGCCCTATCCCTAAAGTGAGTGATCCGGCCAATATTAAAGACCTCAGGCCAGTCAGTATTCTGCCTTGTCTCTCAAAGATTTTGGAGCGTGTTGTATATCAACAGGTAATTCAATACTTGGAGGGTAACAGCATTCTCCCTGATCTGCAATCGGGGTTCCGTAAAGGGAGAGGCACTGCAACGGCTCTGATGGATGTTGTGGGAAATATCCTGGAGGCACGTGATGGGGGGGAGGGTTCGATCCTGGTCTTATTGGATTTTTCACGGGCTTTCGACGCGATTAATACCAATCTACTTTTGTCTAAGCTAGCATACTACGGCTTTGACGAGGATGCTGTAGATTGGTTTAAAAGCTATCTAACTGATAGGTCTCAGTATGTGCAAATCCATGCAGAAGATGGATCTACTTTGTCATCCCCCCCACTCCATGTGAAAAGAGGAGTCCCGCAGGGATCGATTTTGGGCCCTTTGCTGTACATCCTCTACAGTTCAGATGTTACTGCATCCTTCATCAACTGCAAATACCACATGTATGCAGATGACATCCAGTTGTACATGTCGTTTAAAGGAGAAGATACCGAACTGGCGGTGCAGAAGGTGAATGAGGACCTGCATAGGGTGGTGGCCTGGTCAGAAGAGAACTCACTGGTTCTAAACCCTCTGAAGTCAAAGTTTATGGTGTTGGGCTCAAAGAAGCAAGTTGCTTCAATTTTATCCGCTAAGCCAGAGATTGTGATCAAAGGGGAGAACATTGCACAGGTAGAACAGGCATGTAATTTGGGTCTAATCCTGGATTCAGACCTACGTTTCGAGGCTCATATAAAAAATGTTATAAGAAACTGTTTTTATAGGTTGAAGGTTTTATATGGCATACGTAACTATCTTAGCATACCACTTAGAAAGCAACTAGTAGACAGTCTGATACTATCTAGGCTTAATTACTGTGACACAGTATATGGGCCTTGCCTGCTTGCTAGGACAGAGAGGTTAATCCAGAGAATCCAGAATGCCTGTGTTCGTTTTTGTGTTTGTGTCCCTCGTAGGCATCATGTGACTCCATACATAAATGAACTGAAACTACTGAGAATGGCAGCCAGGCGAAGGCTTCATTTGGCGAGTTTGTTGTTTGGCATTGTGACTACACATAAGCCGCACTATTTATATGAAAAGCTCACCTGGCGACAAAGTAATTACAAGTATGGTCTTCGTTCTATAGTTGGTCCATTAAGGGCTCCACGGCACAAAACCGCAGCTTTCAGGGGCTGCTTACTTTTACAAGCACAAATTTCATCCTAATTACTACACATTTAAGTCAACTTTAGCAAAAATCTTTCTATTACCTCACGGGTTATGGCCTGCAGTTCTTGGTTTAGATCATCAGCAGCACTGTGGCATGCAAGGCTGCCTCGTAGACGATAATTGACTCACACCTGAAATATTTTGGTGCATAAGTTTTAGTTTATTTTATTTTAATTGTATTTTATTATTACATAAATTATTTTGACACTATAAGCACATTAAACACTACTATCATAATTTATATTTTTATATGAATAGCCATTATTTAATTTGCTATTTTATTTCCATTCGTTTACGTATCCAGTTTATCCAGTTTGACAGATACGATAACCTATCAATTTAAGTAACATAACATCCCTTACCTTATTGTCTCGTTTTTGATGTCGATAATATTACCCTTATTGCCCTTTACGGAGTTTGGTTTGGGCAATCTTCCGACCGTGTCAGTCATCTGGGTACATAATGTAGTTATTTGGTGCCCCACTTATTCACGACACACGCAAAACAACTCAATATTAATAACACATAGACACAGAGTATTACGAAATGGCATAGCATATTATTATGTAAGTTACGCGTCAGGAGGATCTTTCGCATTGCATAATAATTGTCATAATTGTTGTCGGCGGCGGCCATATTGTGGGTTGGGCGTGCGCATAGATACTACAATACAATTGGGCATGGCAGTACGATCCATGGATTTAGTTTATGTTTTTTTTTTTTTTTTTTTTTTTTTTTTTTTTTTTTTTTTTTGGCTTCGCACGGTTTGTGCATTTAGCCCACTGACGTATAAATCATATGGACTGGGCATACCTACAAAAAAAACGTGTTTACCTACCACCGACTTGGGCACTTAAAATGGCTGCCTTTCGTAGGGTTGTAACTGCGAGCAACATGCGCATCTGATATCGATATTCAACTCAATGTTAAAGTTTTTATCTCAATGCGTATAAACCATATGGACTGGGCATACCTATAAAAAAAACGTAGCTGCCTACACTTTGCTGGGATGATAAAATGGCGGCTAATAGGGCAGCCTATGTCGATATTTCTTTACAATAACATCGATAAAAGATTGTTAGAATGTTTTCAAAATGTCACGGTACAATTTCAACGGGTATTTTTAGCACATTCTCAGCTTCACTTGTACAGTCGCCAGCACATCGTGCTACAACAATCTGACAAATTTCTGTACCTACTAGATTTCCAACTTTATAACAGAAAAGATTAATTAAGTTCAATTTTGACTGGAATAATTTGACAGTTTCGAGTAATTTGATGTGCTGGCGTCTGTACAACAAAATAACTATCTATGTGAACAAATCTGAAAAGTTATCTTTGACCTACTTCCCGGTTTTTGATTTAGGCTAATACTTTGCGTACATGTTTAGTTTGGATGACATTGTTGCCGATTCTCTTGTTCAATAACTAAACTAAAATTAGATAATCATTATCTTTTTAACCGACTTCTAAAAAGGAGGAGGTTCTCAATATTTAATATTATTATATCAATGGGGGTTTGCGGGACATGTCTCTCTGTACCGCATACCCCCCAAAATATGTATCTATTGCCATTATTAGGATAAGTAACAAGGTACATCGAATAAGTTTTTGAAAATTCAAATGAAATGTACCTAAGCGTTATTCTAAAGCCTTGCGTTAGGTCATTCGAGACGGGGTGGAGGGAACAAAATCTAAGAAAAGAAATGACGCTGCATCCACGATGGGCTTCCGGCACGGACGTCTCCATCACCTAAGTATATTTTCTAACATACCGATGAAATTGGGTTTTAATTAAAAGTCAACAATAATTATTTACAACACCATTTATTTATTTTTACATACATATAATTTACATCCTACTAATATTATAAATTTATCCTACTAATCCATACCTTCTAATCTATACCATCCTACTAATTGCTATACAATTTTTGTTTAAAAACATACCAGCATATTCAATGTGGGCACTGCGCCATCATGTAACCTCACCACATCGAGGGTTCTGTTAAAACTAGATTCATCAAAGTGCAGGGAGTAGATATGCCACATTTTATGTCTATGGTTTATATTTTCTTCTATCCATTTAGTTTTGAAAATTTCATTTCCAGGAAATCTGTGGGTTAATAGCATTGCAATGTATTTTACACACTTTATCAATATAATAATATCGATACTTATCGTATGCGATGCGAACATCGCACATCACTAACTAAGACATAAAAATTTTATGTAAACAATACAACGAAAATAAGAAAATAATAACGTAATAATAAGCCATACAAATATGACACAGGTTTCAAAAATCTTTAAAAAGATCATCTGGTAACAATACATTACACAAAATTCTACAATATTCAACTGGATTAGTGAAAACTAGTAACTAACCTGTGCAGAGTCAAATTAGTCTGATTTTTGTTATTCCTCGCACCATACTGTATTAAGCAACACGATGGCATGATTTTTCTCTTATTTTCCAAAGCCAGAACACAAAAAAAACCTAGCTTTCGACGTATTTATCTCTAAAACAACGAAAATAATAAAAGCAAACAACTGTTTGACAGCTCAACTACCATAAAACCACAGAGTACTTTGGGCACCTAAAATGGCGACCGGCCACGCAAAGGCATGATTTTGACGTCACACAATAGGGTTGCCAAATTTAGTACTTGGCAAACATATACATGTCTCTTTTTTCATATGCAGCTCTTGCCTAGTTAAAAAGAGACAAAACTCTTTTTGACATGTTTGCGTCGATATGATAGATATTTGTATAACTGTTTATTTCTATAGTCAAACGTTTCAAGTCCATATGATTTATACGTCAGTGATTTAGCCAATGTCACGTTTGGTTTACTTGTTTTGTAGAAAAGGTAGGGAAACGAAGTGATAACAGGTACTTTATTATTATGGAATTAGGGATAGAACGGACATATAGAATCAGTTTTTTTTTTTTTTTTTTTTTTTTATCTACTTTCTAATGATTGATGAGCAAAAATTACAATGACGAATAATAAATTACAACTTAAGGTTATTTAAAGTGATGAATGAGACTATACATTTATATACAGGAAGACTATTTGTACAAAGTAAAGAAAGTATTGAGGTAGGAAAAGGAATATCAAGGGATAAGAGGTTACTAAAGAGGGAAGAACGATCGTATAAGGGACAGGAGAAAAAAATATGATCCAAATCGCCTACATCTGTGCCACACAAGCAGATGGGGTCGTCGATAATATGAAATCTGGCAAGATGGGCTGGAGAACAAATGTGACCCAGTCTCATCCGTATTAAAATAGAGGTCTCCATCTTGCCAAATTTTGCCCTGCAAAACCATGGCCTTTCTGGAATCTCGGGTTGAATAAGGGAAAAGTAATATCCCTTCGATCTGCTACTGATATCCCAAGCTTTCTTCCAGGTGTCCCGAAGAAATCTCTTAGGCATCGTGACAAGGTCATAGGAAAAATTTTTATATGGGACTAAGTCCCCACTATACACAGCATCACCAGCCAGAGCGTCAGCCATTTCATTGCCATGAATTCCAGCATGGGCCGGAATCCATGCAAATTGTACTAAGTTACCCTCAATGATCATTCTGGACGCAAATTCTCTTATTAAATAAATTATAGAAAGCTGTGACTTGTCTTCATATGGGGATTTATTGATGGCTAAAAGAGCACTACGAGAGTCAGTAAAAATTATAGCTTTTTTTAACTTAAAAACGCAAATATATTCTATGGCTTTTAATATACCGAAGCATTCCCCAGTAAAAACAGAAGTCTCCGGAGGCAGTTTAATTTTTTGGACGATGTTATATTGGGAATGGTAAGTACCTACCCCAACACAACCAGTAGGAGTACGTTTGGCAGCATCGGTAAAAATGTGGTGGAATTCTAGATGTTCAGTCAAAAAATGGTTAAAATTTAAATGGCAATCGGGATCGGATTTATTGACACAGTCATGTGTTATGATGGGACTGAACTGCAAACTTTCATAACTATAACTAAATATTGGGAGTTTATTGGAACGATGAATAGGAGAAGAAATGGAAAGGTATTTTTTATAGCTGACAACTAAACAAGGAGCACGTTTATGAGACCAGTAATCTGAAGATTCCATTTGCAACATTAAAGATTCGAGTTTGGGAATGAGAGGATGAGTTGAGAGTTGAAGAATCCGGAACAGGTATTTGTCAGATAGGAATTGTCTTCTAATGTATAAGGGAGCTTCCCCGCATTCGACTTGGAGTGCGTTAATGGGACTAGACTTCATTGCACCCGAAATAATTCGTAATGCTTTAGACTGGATGCGATCCAATTTTTTAAAAGCCTGAACACTGCCAGGTTCCAGTACGAACAATCCGTAATCCATAGTGCTTCTAATGATTGCATTATAAATAAGTTTTAAAGAAAAGGGATGGGCACCCCACCACACACCTGAGAGGCATCTAAGCATGTTTAGGTGATTTTCACATTTATTAACAATATAATCGCAATGGGGAACACAGCTTAATTTAGAGTCAAATATTACACCTAGATATCTGAAATTGTCTTTTACTGGAATAGGTATTCCTTTAAACATCACATTTACTAATGGAATATTCTTCTTCCGGGTAAATAAAACAGCCCCACTTTTAGAGGTGGATAAATCCAAGCCATTTAAATGTAACCATGACTCCAGTGAAGACAAAGCAGAATTGACATCAAAGTTGGCTTGCTCAACCGAGTGACTTGAAGAGTACAACAACAAATCATCGGCGTATTGTAGAACCTTAACATGTCTAGTTAAGGCCGAGTCCATATCAAAAGTGTAGATGTTATAAAGAAGGGGACTGAGCACGGAACCCTGTGGGAGACCTCTCCACACACGGCGAGATACCTCATGGTCTCCTAAAAACATGATTATAGAGCGTGCAGTCAGGATATTAATAATAAAATTCAACAAGTTCGTTGGAACCTGTAAGGCTGATAATTTACTTTGTAAAATGGATAATACAACATTATCATAAGCCGCATTGATGTCGAGAAATACTGCTACGGTGGATTGATTTTTAGAGAAGGATAGCCGAATATCAGTTGTTAAAATACTTAAACAGTCCGTGGTACTTTTGCCTTTTCTAAATCCATATTGTGATTCCGCCAAAAGGCCCTTACTTTCGACATACCATTCTAGGCGATTTTTTACAAGGTGTTCTGCTATTTTCATTAGAATTGAAGACAAAACTATGGGGCGATATGAAGAAGCATCAGAAGGAGTTTTATTTGGTTTGAGAAATGGCAACACCAGTTGACGTTTCCATTCATCAGGGATGTGTCCAGTAATTATAACAGAATTAACAAGCTCTAAATAATAACTCAGGACGTCGTCATTTAAATTAGCAAAAAAGGAATACGGGATGCCGTCAATGCCTGGTGCAGAGTCCTTAGTTTTATGAATAACACCCTTTAATTCAATAAGAGTGAATGGTAGCTCTAGCGTTACAGAAATATCATGGTTACTGGGTTCAAGAGGCAAATTAAGATCAACAGCCTCAGGCACCCAAGGAGGAGCTATTTTATCTAAGAAGTTACTGGCTAAAGAGTCAGGAATAGGAGCAGGATTATTATAAATGGACCTAAATCTACGAATATTACGCCAGACGACCGTAGGGTGAGTATTCGGTGAAATTGATGAGCAGAAGTTACGCCAAGACTCAAATTTTTTCTTCTTAAAAAGTTTGCTAGTTTCATTAGTTAGGTTAGTAAGGATTTCAAAATTCTTATCAGACATATCCAGGTTATAATTGTATTCAGCCTCTTTACGTTTCTTAATCAATTCTGTGCACTCAGAGTCCCACCATGGAGGTGACGGGATTGTACCAGTGTTTTTATTTTTTGCAGGGAAAACTTCATCTGCCGCCGCAATTAATATGTGTGCTAAAGCTACTGCACAAATGTTTTCATTGCCATCAGAAATGACAGGCAAGGAACCAAGTTTTCTATCAACAATGACTTTAAATTTATCCCAGTCAATGTTATTTCTATTTGGAAGTTTGTGCTTTAAATTTGATCTCCTTAAAGGTGCCTTTGGTTTGGAAAGAGGATATGTAATAAGTATGGGAAAATGGTCACTACCATAAGTAGTGGTTAAAACATGCCAAGTTAAAGAAGAGGCTAAGCTTGGAGAACAGATTGAAAGGTCAATTGCACTTCGGTTTTGATTGGGAGCACACCGACGTGTGGCTTCTCCTGAGTTCAAGATGCATAAGTTGTGTAAGTCTATTATATCAAGTAATTCATCCCCATAACTGTTGGAAGTTGAACAACCCCATGACTGGTGATGGCAATTAAAGTCCCCCAATACTAAGAATGGCTTTGGTAGCAAAGAAAAGAGGTCATTCACCTCTTGAAGAACAGAAGAAGAAGGGTGAGGAATGTAAATAGAAACAAGACAAGTATTATACACTTTAATAGCTACAATTGAAATTTCCTCACTATGAGGTGGTAGTGTAACAGAAGAGAAAGGGATAGAATTCTTGATGAGTAAAGCTACTCCGCCATACCCATCAGATCTATCCTCTCTAATGGTTGAGTAACCATTAATTTTAAAAATATGAGATGATTTGAGCCAAGTCTCTGCTAAAGCAAAAACTAAAGGCTCATATTTGTTTAATAGATGAATAACATCACTCTTTTTGTTTATTAGACTGCGACAGTTCCACTGGATTATTTTGGATGTGTCCATTATGAATGACTTGAGGTAAATTGAAAGATTGGGCAACGTTGGACGGTGGCATGTTAAACTGGGCGAGAAGATTGTGTAAAGCAGACAGAATATCGTTTATGGAAAAATTTGTGTCTTTTATTTCATTATTATTCAGAGCACAGCCATTTGAAGGTATGACAAAATCTCTAACAATAGCATTGTGGGCATCTTTATTATATCCATGCACTTGTTTTGGAGGTGAGCGTGGTTTCAGGAAGACAGTCTTCTTATAACTATTCGATGTTTTAGGGGATGAAATAAGTGGGATATCTGCAAATTTTTGGGAAGGAGTGGATAAAAGAGTATCAGCGTAAGATTTAGACACTGGGGGATGTACTTTAGTCGCTTCAGCATAGGAAACTGAACTTTGTGCCATGTATTTTTAATTGAATTTTGCCTAGAGAATTCAGGGCAAGATTTATTAATTGCAAAATGAAAACCAGAGCAAAGACAGCAAGAGGCAGTTTCTTCATCTTTTTCACAACTGTCCCCAGAGTGACCTTGGCCACACTTAAAGCAGCGAGGTTTGGACCTGCACTGAATTTTGGTATGACCAAACCTACAACAGTTGAAGCATTGTATGGTGGGGAAAATGTATAAGTCAACTGGTAATGCATTGTAACACATGAAAATTCTTTTAGGCAACACTTGTCCATCAAATGTTACGACAATTGTCTGTGATGGTTTCCAAATGGTTGTTCCATCCACTATGGATTTATAATTCAAACGTCTGACTTTTAATATTGGACCACACCCAATTGGTACTGATATATTGTCAATGACCTCCTCAGGAGACCATTCCGCAGGAACACCGCGAACTAAACCCATCCGTGTTACGTTAAATGTTGGTATAAAAGCTTTGTAATTATAATTTTTAAGGCTCTCATGTTCAATAAAAGAATTTGCATCTAGATGATTTGAGAAGGAAAGAGTAATTTTATTTCGTCCAATCTTTTTGACACTACCGTTAATAATATTTTTGAAAGCATTATGTTTCAAAAACTTTCCAAAAGTTATGGGGTGCAATATCGTACCTTCATCTGGAGCTGTAAATGTTTTTTGTACATGAATTACATATGGTGCGCTATCTGTATTTTCGTAACTTGTTCTGCCAATCTGAGCGGCGGGAATCAAAGGAGTCGAGGTATGAGGTGGAGGAGTAACAGATGATGAAGGTATAATTTTCGTAGGTGTGGAGAATTCAGTAACTCTTTCAGTGCAGTTACAACCGGAGGATTCAGATCCCTGGTTTTTTCGGGTACGGCGACGTTTGTTGCAGTGTTTGCAAAGATGAAGACGAGTTTTTTTTAAATTACGAGCCGAAGATGACCCGTCAGTATCCATGCCGGATTCATTTGAATTAATTGTAACAAAAACGCCTGCCGGGGGAACGAAGTCCCCCGGGTCCGGCGGGTCGTTCATACTTACAGACTAAATAATAATAATAACTTACCACTACCGATGAAATACACTAAACTAATTTAAAATAGTAAATAAAAGAATATACAACACTAAAACTACAGCTACCGATCCTATAATATCCACGTATTTTAAATTTTCAGCTTCAATTCAAAATTTCGCGTCCGCCAAGTTGGAAGTTTCCCGCGCTTTTCCTTTTTTTTTTTTATATATGTGTCGGAAATCGGTGGTATCGTGGCGGTTTCCGGAATGCCAGCGCCACCTAGTGGCGCTAGATGAAGTTAGTGTTCGAATGCACCGGCGCGAGCGGCGCGTCACGCCACTTCTGAAGTAGCGGTCGGCCGGTGCGGACGATACTAAAATCATCACGTGTTCCCCAAGCTACGTATACCTACCTAACCCACAGTAGATTATTTCGAGACAATGAGCGATAAAGAACAGCCCCCGCCGTCATCAGAAGTGCGATGCAACTCAAGTGGCCCACATGAAGATTCGTGGCAATGCTAGTGAAATACTTACGTCACGGTTTCCTTTTCAAATGCAAAATACGTATTGTCAGTTTAAGTACAAATTGCGGTTTTGTTTTCAAAACGCGTGCGTTTATGCAGACACTAAAACACTCGATGTGTGCTGTGAAAATCGATCCAATAAACCTAAGATGCGCGGTCATTGTGTGTCACCGCGGTGCTATGTTTTGTCGAGATCGCAGTGTTGTGCGGGCGTTGAAGAGCATCGTGCCTACATGCCTATGATAGATAACCTATCTGGGTTCTACGTGGGACCAATTAAAGAAGCATTCCAAGGTCAAATTCCTACTCGTCAAGTTTTATGCGGCTACCCTCATCAATCTGAACAATGAAAAACTAGTCCGGAACGGAGGCAAGCAACTTCAAAACAGCTAGCAAGGTCCAGAAGAAGTGCATAGACGTGCGTGAGGTTCGTCATGTTAATCTGGTGAGTCATTTTCATTTTGTTACTGCAGTGAAGCTGATTGCTCGTAGGTTAACATTTTTCTACTTTGTTATTGTTCACTAGGAACATATTATGCTGTGGAGACCGACTACAAAGGGCTATGGTCTCACGATTAGTCATAATCGATGTTGGCTAATTGATTCGTCGCTTTGTTGCTCTATTCTAAAGTGTGGCTGGTATTCTCATGTTGGCTAACGCTTTAGTGTAGTAGTCGTTTAGGCGCTATAGGTTAAATGTTGCTAGTTAAGCAATAGCGTTTTAAATAATGCCGATGAAGCGGTAATATTATTCTGCTATCGCTGGTTGTGTAAGGTAGTGCAGTGCCAGTTTAGAGCTATTGTTGGACCTTACAGCGAAACAGTTACAAGATCGTATCAAACTACCAACCTAACAGTTAAATTTAAAAATTAAGAGGACTGTTAATGCAATATTTTATTTCATCATAACCATGTATAGCCCAACTTTGAGTCAGTGAGTCATCTTAGGGGCTGTTGTCCACTATTGGGCATAGACCTTCTTGCTAGTCCCAATGTTCTGATTAGTTTCAGGTTTTAATTGATTTTGATACTGTGGCTACTACGCTAACCTGAAGCCTATACTCCTGTCATAGCTTTGATTGGACTTGTACTCTCGTGGTGTTTTTCAGTTTTCAGATATCGTATCACCTTGGAAGAAGCCAGCAGATAGCGCTAGAGGTTCCCATGCAGCTATTGCTGCTGAGAAATAACAACTTCTGAACAGTTCCGAGCGTAACGGATCGAAGGTCAGCAAGCAGTTTGAAGGCTGCAGGCCAAACGAGATGTTGACATGATGCGACATCCTTGGAAGTTGGAAGCGTTCAAGGCCGACTGAAGTGCCCGGTGAGCCGCTGCCATTTTATTTTAATTGTAATTTTCAAAGCTTTAAAGATCTTCGAATCATTTCGGTGGTTAGATTGATATTGCTAGGTAATTTTGATATACTCAGTACGACGCTATAGCAATTACAGTTTCGCATTGGTGGTAATAGTTTCAAAATGATATTCAGTGCGAAATTCTGAATCAGATATCGTAAGGCATGATTGCCACAAGGTCATGTTTTGTTTCGACTTAGATTTTTTTCGATTTAAGTGAAAAGTTAGACCTAGGCATTAGGTTAGGCTAGGTTTCCTGGCATAATAACAGTTAGCAAATTCAATAGTAAACGATCATGAACGATAACTTGATTTTGTTGACATTGTTTGACGGGTTCAGAGAATTCTGCGTTTTTATAATTTCTAAACATACTTTCTGTTTTTACAACCGGGTTACCTACTAGGTATGTGAGAAAATATGAGTTAGTTTAAAATAACATTGATTCGATGACCTAAATAGTAGAGTTATTCGTGAATGTTCATATGAAAGTTAGATGCAAACATTGCCAGGCCTAGTTGTTCTTCTTTTTACAAGGTCCGATGTGCATAGCTTACCGATCGGTATGTTTTAAAATCTCTTTTTCGAGAAGATGCCCGAGGCCAAGTACCCAATTGTCGTTTTGGAATATGAAGTAGATGATGAGTCAGCATCAATTTAGTTTGTGTGAACAGGGTCTGAGTTCTGTGAGTCGGTGACTGTACCAGGCTATCGAGCGGTAGCCCTGGATGGCATAGACGGGAGAGTCTAGGCCAGGGTATCGTTACGGTAGCTCTAGGTAGTGTAGTCAAGAGTTTACTCGGCATTCCCGTGGGGAAGTGCGAGTGTGGCAATTGTTTTGCTGAGCTATGAGATAGCTGTTGACTGCGAATAAGAAACCTGTTGTTTGTTTGTTCGATTTAGTGGTACTTGGACTTGGTAATCACGAATAGCTAGTTTTCTCGTATTGCGAATAAAACCTGAAGCATTTAGTTCAATTAGTGTTTACAGCCACTTTAGAATTGTCAAAAGGCTGACTGAGTGACCGACTAGTCAGTAGAGTGAAGATGTAGAATAGCTCCATGTGATAATTTCGGGACTGAGGTAGACTTACAAACTATTAGATGTGAGGCAACTTAGACGAACAAATGGCTAAAACGTATGTACTTCGATCGGGTATACTCTATCGTACTATTCAACGTAACGGTAGGTCTAAAAGTTTACCTTACTTGCCTCGTGCGCTCTGATGGTCCGTAGTAAATAATTTATCCATAGACTCTATTGTTCATCTTGGAGCTGAGAAAACTACTGAAAAGCTTTTTGACTATTACTGGTTTCTGTGAATGACACAGTAAGTTAAAAAGTTTGTAGATAACTGTGTCACTTGTAAAGTCGCGAAATCTCATTCCGGAAAAGTTCAAGCGGAACTGCATCCGATCCCTAAAGTGACGATACCGTGGCACACGATTCACATAGACGCAACGGGTAAACTCAGCGGTAAAAATGATAAGAAGGAATACATTTTCGTTCTGTTTGATGCTTTTACGAAGTACGTTCTTTTGTTCCATACGACAAACATTGACTCTAAGAGTAGTATTTGCGCGGTGACTCAAAGCGTAGCTCTGTTTGGTGCTCCGACCCGCATTATTGCCGATCAGGGGAGATGTTTCGCCAGTAGAGATTTTCGTGATTTTTGCGAAAGTAAGAATATCAATTTACATCTCATTGTGACAGGCTCATGTCGTGCTAACGGGCAGGTAGAGCGCGTCATGAGTGTGTTAAAGTCTATGCTAACCGCGATCGAGACTAGCGATAATAGGTCGTGGCAAGACTCTATAGGTGAGGTACAACTCGCGATAAATTTTACGATGAACTGAACTAAAAAAGCTTCGCCTCTGGAGCTTTTATTTGGTAAAGTTGCGAGGCCGTTATCGTTGATGTGTAGTAGTGATGTAGGGACTGACGTTGATATTGACGAAATTCGTAAGAAAGCATCTGACAATATTAAGAAGTGTGCGGAATATGATAAGTCCCGTTTTGACATGACAAAAGCGAAGGTTAACAGTTTTTCGGTTGGTGATTTTGTGTTGTTAGAAAACGAGGAGCGAAATCAGACAAAATTAGATCCGAAATTTAAAGGCCCATTTAAGGTTGTTGAAGTATTGGAAGGTGATCGTTACACACTGAAAGCTTTGAATTGTAAACGTACCTACAAATATGCTCACGATAGGTTAAGGAAAATGCCAGAACGTCATGTACCAGTCGAAATTGATTTAAACGATGATCTTGTTCGTAATGATGAAGTTCAAGCTTAAGTGGTTGAAGGGACTTGGGTGAATGACTCTATCGGCCGTAATGTGTTCGACCGTACCAGTAGTTATTTCGTAGTCGTAGCCCGGTAGAAATCGGTGTCTCTTGAGGCAACTCAAGTAGTCCGTGGGTGCGCGGTGTGCGTTTAACTCTGGCGGAGGTCGTGGTCTATGGAGACCGTAGCGTGTCACCGCAGGGGTGGTGTACACGGGCGATCCACTTGATGGATATGCGTACTGTGAGAGAGCAATGTGATTGCTGTTCGGCTGGAGAGCCGTGGCGTTAGAGGTCATTACCCGAGGGTTCCTATAAGCTTGGTTGTAATTTGATGTTTTAGTAGAGTACGTCTACTGTTTTGGTTGTGACGACGACGATGGTACATGGCTGTGGCATTTGTGTGTAGTGAATTGTTGTGATTTTGGGATTAATGACGGTTATGATTCAGATTATTGTAGAGCCCATGAAATAAACAAAGTGTAAAACGCAGATTTCGTTTGCTTTCCATTTTGCGAGGAGTCTAGTGAAATAAGGTATTGTTGGGGGCTTTTTCTTTTATTCCAGGCTGATCAACACACGAGGGCGTGTGCTAGCAGGATGGCCGTGTCGGAAATCGGTGGTATCGTGGCGGTTTCCGGAATGCCAGCGCCACCTAGTGGCGCTAGATGAAGTTAGTGTTCGAATGCACCGGCGCGAGCGGCGCGTCACGCCACTTCTGAAGTAGCGGTCGGCCGGTGCGGACGATACTAAAATCATCACGTGTTCCCCAAGCTACGTATACCTACCTAACCCACAGTAGATTATTTCGAGACAATGAGCGATAAAGAACAGCCCCCGCCGTCATATGTATATTTGTCTTTCTTTTTTATTATTACTTTTTTGTTTTTGTTTTTATTTTGGTTTGTTGCTTCATATGTACAGTTTTTATGCTGCCCCGGCAGACGTCATTCTGTCAGCGACGGTCGTCGCTGAAAACCAGCGCTGGGGCTCTGTTTCGCACACGAGTCCCAGCATAATGCTGAGCGATGACCGTTTTACGTTAAGGTGACGCATATTGTCCCAGTTTTTTTTTGTAATTTTTATTTTAGTAAGTGTTTTATTCCTATGCGTCATGCTTGACGTAAATAAACTATTTTTCTTTCTTTCTTTCTGATAAGTAACAATATAATAATCTATCAGTCCACTAAACCGCCCAAACCCATAGCGTTTCATCTTTTTTTTTCCATATTCTGCAATATTCTTGCTCCAACCGGGGATTGTCCTTGGGAATACTTTCACAGGGCATACAGGGATAATCGCCGGTTGGTGCCCCATTACATTTGAAATTTCTAACGGGGCCTCTGCGAGTTGGTTTCGGCCCCTCGTACGCCTACCAAAGGACCGGGTCTCCAGAGACCCGAGAAAGAAAACAAAAAAAATAATAATAATCTGACAGCCAATTACAGGTCTTCACGTCTAGAGCTTGTCTGGTATAAATGTGCTGTGGAACCAATTATGCACACTGCCAAATAATGCCATATAATAAACAAAAAGTAAAACAATTGGTTTGGTTGGTTAATTTTAATTGAAGGTAGAAATGCTTTTTTATAGGAAATATTATAATTAATAAAATTATTCCTCATAAAATTCTGTCATAATAACAAGTTCACTGTCCGCAAAGCAGACACAATAGTAAAACAATCAGCGAATACCATATGTGACTCATGTGTCTGTGAACCGGTTAAAAGTATGCCATGGACATATAAAACAATAATCTGTATGAATAAAAATGAATAGCCGAAATGTATGTTGTGATCCTAATTGTCAGTGCGAGATTTGCATGAAATAAATTTATATAAAGTATATTAAGAATATTAAAAACTAAGCCCTTTTTCAGTAAATTATTTGACAATAAAATAATGATTGACTAGAAATTTCACAGAATTTCGTTTCGTAGAAAATGTTTCATATAATATTTGGTCCTTGTAAGAAGAAGCCGACAAGTGTGGCGCCTACGCCCTACCTGAAGTGGTCAGTGATGAAGCCTGGGGTAGGGAAAGAAGACCAAGGAAGGTGGAACGCACGTTCGCTACGGGGAAGAGGATGACGTCAGACGACCAATGTCCTCAGTGCAAACAAGAGCACAAGCTGACCGAATGCAAACAGTACTTCGCTCTCGACACAAATGCAAGATGGGAGGTGGCCAAGAAGAACAACATATACTACCGCTGTCTCCGAAGCCGACATAGAAGACTCCTCTGCAAGGCGCCGCCGTGTGGACACCATGGATGCATTATGAGGCATCACAAGTTGCTGCATAACGACAAGGAGCCAAGCAGCACCAGTGACGAGTCAGAGAAGAGGGAAACAGACACGCCCGCAGTAGAAGTGACATCAGTAGCGAAACCAGGTGGTCATCGACGTGCGTACTTGAAGATAGCGCCCGTCATCCTAAAGGGGCCGCACGCCAGCATCGAAACCTACGCACTGCTGGACGAGGGCAGCACAGTCACTCTGCTGGACGCCTCAATAGCTGACGTCATTGGTGTTGACGGACCCAGCAACACTATGTGGATACAAGGCGTTGGCAACGAGATGAAGCACGATAACAGCAAGGTCATCAACCTCAGCATCAAAGGAAAGTACGCAGACGAAGAGTACAAGATAGAAGCCGCGCGTACTGTCGACCAACTCAGCTTCACGCCCGAAACAGTTCAAGATCGTCACATAGAGGGGTGCGAAAATCTGATCGACATAAAAGATCAGATCACCTATCAGCGAGCTTCACCTAAGTTGTTAATCGGCCAAGATAACTGGCATCTCATCGTTTCAAGAGAGCTCCGCACCGGTCGTCATAACCAACCAGTCACCTCACTCTCACAACTCGGCTGGGTTCTTCATGGTTGCCATAGCTCACTCACAGCTAAGGTAGCTTTCTGCGGCCGACTCCAGTAAAAGGAAGATGAACCATCATTAGAAGAGTTAGTCAAGAATCACTTCAAGCTCGAGTCGCTGTGTATCGAGCCCAGAAGGCCGAAAGAGGATCCCGAGCAGAAGGCAATCCAGATCCTAGAAGAAACCAGCAGAAGATTACCAGAGGGGCGATTCGAAACCGGTCTACTATGGAAAGAAAAAGAGCTCGAGATACCAAATAACTACAAAGAAGCTGAGCGACGTCTTCATTCATTGGAAAAGAGATTAGATAAAGATGAAGACTTAAAGAAAAAGTACGAAGAGAGGATGGATAACTTGTTCCAGTCAGGGTATGCAGAGAAGGCTCCGACTCCAGCACCAGCAGGGAAGACATGGTACCTGCCCCACTTTCCCGTCATCAACCCAGCGAAGCCCCACAAGCCGCCTCGTCTAGTTCATGACGCATCAGCACGAGCAGCCGGCATGTCACTCAATGACATGCTGCACTCGGGGCCAGACCTACTCCAGTCGCTCCCAGGTGTCATCATTAGGTTCCGGCAGCACGCATACGCCGTCAGCGGAGACATCAAAGAGATGTTCATGCAGATCAAGATAAGAAATGAAGACAGAGATGCCCTACGATTCATATGGAGGGGCAACCGGCGGGAGGGCCAGCCATCAGAGTATAACGTCAGTCATTTTTGGGGCCACCTCGTCACCATGTACAGCACTGTTCATTAAGGACAAGAATGCAAGAGACTTTGCCACCGACTACCCAGAAGCCGCAGCAGCGATCCAGAAGAATCACTACATGGATGACTACCTTCAAAGCTTTAGCAGCGTCCAAGAAGCACGCAAGAGAACAAGAGAGGTCGCTGACATCCATAAGAAGGCGGGCTTCGTGTCGAACGGGTGGACGTCGAACGAAACGAAGACGTTTGTGGCGCTGCAGACGATATTTATAGTGGTGAGGCGGGGGGGGGGTCATTTACATAAGCGCGCCCCTTCGACCTCACGCCCTTAGCCTGGCTGGTGGCTTCAATTCTATATTAAGACCTCACAGGCAAGTCCGGTTAAGCAGAAGCCAATCTCCTCAGGTTGACCTGCGAGAGGTATATCAAAAATAAAAAGACCTCTCGCCATAGCGCCATGGGACGTCGTAGAGGTATGATCTATGGTGTGTTCAATAGGTAATAAGGGTAGGTATAATAAAATAAGAGACGCGCCAGCTCAGCGCTATTTGTAATAGTAAAATTTAATAAATAACCGATAGCGGGGGTGAGGAAGGGATCGCTGGCCAGCAAAAATGTGGCTGTATAAATTAGGTGCGGGCTCAGTTTGCCGCCAGTTCACTTCTCGCAGCCAACAAGAAAAAAGGCTGAACTCTGCCCGTCAAGCCAGCCAGCTCCCCACTACTTCCTCGCCGCCGTCGTCGTCTGCCAACCTTAACCTCGTGTTTTATTTACGGCGTCCAGGCGATCCCGAACACACATAAAAAGCGTTTCAGCTAAGAAACGGTTGTTTTATCTTCTTTTTCAAGAACCATAGAGTAACCAGCTACTCCAAAAGCTATAGCAATAGGAGTTAGTCGGTCTAACTGAAGATGCATCTGCTTTGTAGCGTCTTCGTAATTCACTTCCACGGGTGTGGGATCAACGCTTATATACTCCACTTTGATATATGTGTACTCTAAATCGAAGTCGTAATCCGGGTCTTTCCACTCTTCCCCGTCACTTTCTCGCTAAAAAAAAGTAGGTACTTAACAAACATAAATCGAATGCAGTAGCCTAGGTGAATAAATTATTAAATCACTCTTTGATATGCCTGCACCTGACAGCCGAACCCATTAGAACCAAAGATACTTAGGCAATCGCTAGCTTCATCAGGTTCAAATTGAAATACTAAGACATTACCGAAGGATCAATGAAGACTATTTTCGTGCAAGATCGATCTTTGCACCGTAACACGTTTACTGCAAAATGTGGCGAAATAAATTTAAAGTTCGTAAACTTAAACCCAAGCAATACGGTTTTTCTTCTATTCCAAAAATCTTTCAAGTGTTTTTTTTTTCACATTATTGATCCTGTCGCTTGTATTGTTGACTTAAGGCACTTGTCTCACCGCCGACGATCAGCAAGAATCTAATAAAGTTTGAAACTCCAACAGAGTTTGTAAGCAGCGAGTAGGAAGTGTGTAATTTCTATAGTTTTGTCGCTCGTCTATAAGCGAGTGCTCTCGTGCGACGAGCGATTATTCTTATCACTCGCTTCGCTCGCACTATAACTAGAAATTATGATCGCTGGTGGTCTCGGCGTGAATTCTGTATGCTTAGTGCGAGTTTTTTTAATGCATCGAGCGCGTAAACGTTAAAATTGGATAAGCGCAACCTAGCGTCATACGTGAGAATTAAATTTTGCGAGTGTGAGTTTTAACATTTATGTCGTCGATAGTGACAATCGAGTGCCGCTCGTAAGTGAGGACCGTTTCGAGCACATCGATAAACGTTTGCATGTATACGCGAGAGTGAGTTACAATTTTGACTGTTTTGACCCGTTCGAATAAGAAACGCAGTCACTTGCGAGCGCGTAAAGTTGTCACGTTAGATTTAGTGGTGAGAGCGTCGTGAGACTGGTGAAATAACAAAGTAATTTAATGTAATGACTAAATAAAAATTACAATGGCATCTCGCATGTATTTCGCTTGGAGGATGCTTGAGACCGCAAGAGTACAAGATGAGCATAATTTAACGTCCATTGGTCGTGCAAGAGCACGTCAGTCGAGCAATCCGCTAAGAGACCTTCCAGAGGCTGAATTTAAGAGAAGATTTTTCAGAAGGCTTTTCAAGTTTTTGTGTCAAGAGCTCAGGCAGCTGGTTGGTTAAAAGTCTTCTCAACGGGCATCATCATCCTTGGAAGATAAGGTTATGTATCAGTACTTATGAAACACATTTTTCAACCTGCCCCTTGGCACACACACAATGTCCTTACTTTCTACTTATGCTAATTATTTTAGTTCGTTACAGCCCTGTTTTTTATGCAACTGGGTCTTACCAGCGCCCAGTCGGTGTTGCTAAAAACATCTCACAAAAAAATGTGCTGTGTCTACATTAAAGAGGTGACCAAAGCTGACACCTAAGATCATACTCAGAAAATATATAGATTCCTAATTCTTCAATTACCAGACAGACAATCAGTCAAAGGTATGATCTACTTGATTTATCGACTATATAATATTATTGTAATATGAAATGCATATTAAGTATGTTGGTTGTTTCAGGTTTTGTGACAAATATGGAATACCCAGAGTAATTGGGTGTATTGACTGTAGCCATTTTTAACCCCTGAGGCAAAAAGAGAGGTGTTGGATGTTTAACGTGTCTGTCTGTGTATCTGCCTGTGGTATCGTACCTAGCTCCCAAACGGATGAACCGATTTTCGTTTAGTTTTTTTTTTTCTAATATAAGAATAACACTCGGGATAAAAATAATTTTATCCCGAGTGTTCTTAGCTATGTTTCATGAGAATCTGTTCAGCCGATTGAAGATCAACAGCTCTTAACTAGTTGATGAGGGGTTCTGACTAACTTCCTTGTGTCCGATCGATTCGAAATTTGGTGCCTTGTTACTTCAATGATATTGAAAGTATATAGGAAAGTAACCATGACCTGATCAGCCGTTTGAAAATCATCTGCTCTTTAATAGTTGATGAGGGGATCTGACTACTTACCTACTAATTAATCACTATAAATGCCTTACTAATATTTATACCTACTTTAAAAAGGACAAAATAAAAGTACAATTAAACATTTTAAAGTCTCCCGACACAAAAAGTAAAAATTCGCAAAAAGGAAGAATTTTAGCGGTACCCCGACGCGACGACCGCGACGCTTGGAAAATAAAAATATTTGAAGTTACATAATATTTGTGACGATAATAATTATAATAGGTTTAAAATATTATTTGTTGGTTTTTAGAGTTTATTTTGGTGTCGGGAGGTTTTTAAAATTTTTAATTTTACTTTTAGGATTTTTGGCCCACCAAAAGATGAAGAACATCTGTATTATTGCCGCAAGCACTATCATTCAATCAATATTCAAATGTATACATACAATAAAATCCTAGAATTACCGTGCCTGTAGGTACATTGAATATTTTCGCATTAAAAAAAGTACAACCGACTTCAAAAAAAAAAAACTACAAAGTAAAAAATATTTTTTTTTCGGAAGTCAGTGTTTTTGTTAGTTTCTTCGTATTTTGACACCGACTTCTGAAATTAAAGTTATTTTTTAATTTGTAGTTGTTTTTTTGAAGTCGGTTGTATTTTTTTGTACAAAGTTTTTTATTTTTCAGTTTTTGGTGGTACTCCACACCTAACAACACCACTGCAAAATCGCAGAAAAGCAAAATACGCAATTTCGATTACTTGGATGACATAAAACCATCATCCAAGTAGACGAAATTCAGCTATTTCGATTTAAGGTGAATGCTCCAGGATAGCCCGCGAAATTCAAATGTTTTTAATGCTCTTTACGATCGCGAATCGTATTCTGTTCAACATACAGCTTCACACTGACCGGAAAATTGCAAAAAACATCAACATATTTGAATTTCGCGGGCTACCTACCTACCCTAGCGCTTCCACCTTAAGATCCAAAGTTCGTAACCGATTTTGATAAAATTTAAATGGGACCAATCTGCAAGTATATCCTTTCAGATAAACTAGACTTTTCAAATCGGTTCATAATTGTCGGAGTTATGAGGTAAAAAACATAAAAAAAAATACAACCGAATTGAGAAACTTCTCCTTTTTGGGAAGTCGGTTAAAAAATACATAAAAATGTCAGAAAAAAGAAAAAGAACACAAACTTGCAATTTTTTTTTTTTTTTTGTTTGTCTGTTTGTTTGTTTCACTGTTAGTTTGTGAGAGCATCACGCATAAACCACGGATTAGATTCAAAATGTGAAAACTGAAGTAACATTTAGCGTTTATTTAATCAAAATCGACCCAGAAAACCAAAAGATATCGAATTTTAAAGTTTAGGAAGAACACACACACACTCACTTCATCGAGCGCTAAAATAGGTTATTTTCATTGAGACTCAAGATACTTGCAATGTCATCTATTGAGAAAAGATGTTGTAACAAATGTGTGAAAAGGCACCAAAATAATGTATTTTTAAGCTTTTTTAAATTAAACTTAAATGTAGCAAAAGAAAAGTGAACATGTTATAATCGTAACGTGTGTGTGTAAATTAATCAGTGGTCTACTACAATCAGCAATATTGTCAGTAAAAATCGGAGAAAATGTGTTTCTTTTTTGACTGTGCTGGACGAAATTAAGAATCCACTTGATTCACCACCATTCGTTCGATAGTCGGTTTTGTTGTTTTGATTCAAGATAGGTTTGTACCAGGAGATTACCTGGGCTGGTCGGCTTTTCAACCGGTAGAGATGATACAGTGCCCTGCATTCTGAGAGAGATCAGGATACGTAACTGAACGTTGATTTTGTATAATATGCAACACATCACATAATTTTACGACGTCCACGCGATCGAAGTCGCGGGCACAGCTAGTGGTAAATTATAATTTGAATAGATAATATTGTTACTTATGATTTATTCTTAAACTTTAAGATTAATTTTTCATAACTGTATTTTTATTTTAGAGATATGACATGTGATGACCAATATAGAATTTTAAATGTAAATGCCAAATTTGGAGGTGCAAATCACGATATTTTTGTATGGGAGAATAGAGTCATCAACCATTATATGCAGTCCCTGGACCAAAATGGGGAGATAATGTAGGTAAAATCTATCCAAAAAAATATTGTTTGACATAAACTAATAGGTACATTGATCCTCATTGTAGGAGACTCTGGTTATCCACAAAGACCATGGCTCTGATTTTAGGCGCTGCTCCAAACACGTTGCAAGCCAATTATAACCATAAGCATGTGGCAGCCAGAGTCGCCACAGAAAATACATTAGGGCGCTTGAAGAATTGATGGCGATGTCTAAACAAAGATAGAGTGCTCCACTGAAATGTTCAATAATTACAAGCCTGCTGCATTTTACATAAATATTGGCATCAATCTGAATGTTGTAGGTACAAGAAGACAACACTGCACTGGTATGAATTATTTAATCATTCGAAAAAGTAATCAATTGCACAAATAAGTATTGAATATTAAATTATTTTTGTTTTTGGATTGGAACATGAAGAACAAGTTTTCAATGAGCCCATTCCCACAGAGAGAGTTATAGGTAGGTAGGTACTTCAACGTCGGACCTAATCAGAGGAACGGTTCTTAGGGAATAATTAGTAAGAAGACTTGAAGACATTCAATTTTAAAACTAAGCATAATATTATGTTGTTGTACCTACCTACTATCACCTACAAAATAAGTTTTCATTGTTTCTCCAGATACTTAGGTAGGTACTTGCAATGCCATCTATTGAGAAAAGTTGTAGTAAAAAATGTGTGAATACCGTGCTTTCCGAGGCACGAAGGAAACTCGATATGTTAAGATGGTCACCCATCTACATACCAACCTAGGCAAGCGTTGTTTAACCTTAATGATCGACCCGTGCAGCTATTTTTATTTAGCCACGAACTCCTATATAATAAATCGATTCTATGAACCCAGTAAAACTTTATTAATATTATAAAATGTTAAAACAAATTAAATTAATCAGTGTTCTTCAATCAGCTGCAATATTGTCAGCACAAACGGAGAAAATGAGTTTCTTTTTGGACTCTGCTGGACGAAATTAAGAATCAACTTAACTCACCACCATTCGTTCGATAGTCGGTTTTGTTGATTTTGATTCAAGATAGGTTTGTACCAGAAGATTACCTGGGCTGGTCGGCATTTCAACCGTTAGAGATAATACAGTGCCCTGCATTAGGTACCCTCTTCCTATATTCTTAATTCTGAGAGAGATCAGGATACGTAACTGAACGTAGATTTTGTATACCTAGTCGCGGGCACAGCTAGTTAAGTCATCATCTGCCTAGCCTTTTCCCAACTTGATTGGGATTGACTTCCAGTCAAACCGGATTTAGCTGAGTACCTACAAGTATTTTACGTGGAGCGGCGGCCTACCAGACCTCCACAACCCATTAACTGGGTAAACACGGTAGATTCTTCATGGAAAGACTGGAGTCAGATAAACTGGCTTCTGACTATGGTCACTCATCCACAGGCCAACCTTGGCAAGCGTTGCTTAACCTTAAAGAGCAAGTTTTATTGTATAGCCACGAGCTCCTCACGGGCACAGCTAGTTAAGTAATAAAATTGCAATTTTCCTCGCTAGAGACTGTATTTTGTTCCCTGTATTTTAAATTTTTCCGAAAGTTTTCATTTAAATTACATGCTGTAAAGGGTGCATACTAAATGCACACTGTATTTAAGGTACTTAATTGCATAAGGATTAATGCTATATTGCTTAAAATCGCTTCGTAAATAAGCCATTATTTCTCGTAAAAAGTAAACGATAAAAAAATGGTTATTGTGGAGTATCCGTAAGAGATAGACATATACTATCGCGGACTTTTTTGTAGACCTTTTTAAGTTGTACAATACTGTAGGTACTACATTATTTTGATCTATCTCGTAGGGTTCAGCCAGCATTTGCAATATAAGCGCAAAAACACATCTCATTAGAAACCTCTAAAACTATCAGTGTTTCTCTACTATATTAGACATGTATTATACATATAAACCTTCCTCTTGAATCATTCTATCTAACCGCATCAAAATCAGGAGCAAAGTTTTAAAGATCTAAGCATACATAGGGACAGACAGACAGAAGCGAGCGACTTTGTTTTATACTATGCTAATTATGATACTACAAACCGCCCATTTTCAACCTATCCTCTCATGTTTGAAAACTAGAACTTAGTAAATCAGATACTTATAAATTGAATTTCAAGTTTAGCATTGCTAAAAATTAGAAAAAAAAATCTTAACAAGAATCCGTCCGGAACACTGCTTCACGCTTGCTACTGTGCCTCTACGGGGTAAGCAGCGCACGGCTTGATTGTTGCTCCACATAAGATCGTATTGCTTCGCACCTAAATATGAACTCACCGATGAACAAATCGTTATCGGATACGGAAATTAGCAGAGCGGGGATGGATAAAACACCACGAAACTATGTATTTCAGCGTGCTAAAAGGAGTAGGGAGTACATGGAGGTTTCTATCGGTCAACAACTGGACGATTTTAAAGAGGAAATGAAAAAAATGTTATCGACCTTCACTGAAAAACAGGGGAAAGATATACAAATCATAAATACAACACTGCAGGAGATTCAACCATCTAATATAAATATAGAAAGCTCAATTACTTTTCTTACTGCACAAAACGAGGAGTTACGAGAGAAAATTGCCCAGCTTGAAAGACAGACTAGAGAAGATAAAACATATATCACTATCCTAGAAAATAAAATTGAAGACCTGCAAACGGGAAGTCGGAAAAGTAATCTGGTGATTAAAAACGTACCTAGAAAAAAAGATGAGACCAAAGAAGATCTTGTTGAAATGACATTGTGTCTTTTCCAAAATATGGAATGCAGCGTTAAAAAATACGAAATAAAAGACATCTATAGAGTTCGTGGAAAATCAGCAGATAAACAAAACACGCCCATCGTCGTAGAAACGGGCTCCACTATCCTAAAGACTGATATCCTGAAAATGGCAAAGGCAACTTAAAGCATAAAAACAAATTATCCTGTAAACATATGGGTTTTAAAACTCAAGTAGATACTCCAGTATTTATATCAGAACATCTGACCGCCAAAGGCTCCCGTCTCCACTTCCTGGCACGTGAACTAACCAAGTCTGGAACCTACAAGTATTGCTGGACAGCCTACGGCAAAGTCTACAACAAGAAGGATGAACATTCCCCAACTATAGTTATTAGAAGTGAAGACCAGGTACACAAACTTTTACTAAACAAATGACTATTATCTTGTAACTCTATAGTTGACTTTCACGTTACTTTTAAATTAGTAATATTATTGCTTAAACTAGATGATGTGCATGTAAATCTACAATTGGTATTGTTTTTTCAAAATTCCTACAATGATATGCCCAGTCTTTTAAACTTTTTTGTTGATGTTATTTACACACATATTCACGCGGTACACAACCTAATTATATCCATACACACAAACTCACAAATTAAAAGCACATACCAACAATACATATATACACTCATTCGTTGACTCAAACACCAGAACTTACACAACAAAAACATACTCCTCACGCATAACTAATATTACAGTTATTAATACAAAAAGTAGTATTCTACTATCTAAGTTTAGTGAAATATACACTTCCTTGAAACAACTATTTATTCTGGATTCACTCTATTTTAATGGATAATATTCTACAAACTGTATCTGAGTTAGACAACGTTGAAATTGCTCGTTCTATCACTTGCGATTACTCAAAACTCCACGATCACGTTGTAATAAACAAAAATTACTTTACAATCATATCCCAAAACATAAGAAGCATTTACCATAACTTTGATGATTTTATTATCAATTTGTCTACACTTAATCTCGAACTAGATATCATTATCCTGACGGAATGCAGATTAAGCCCTAATAAACCTATTCCGCAAATAAACAATTACCATTCTTATATGACATCTCGACAACTTAATCAGAACGATGGGGTTGTTGTATATGTAACATGTTCATTAAAGCACAAAGTTGAGGAAATACAGCTCGACCAAGCGCCCTGTCTACGTCTGGATATTCTGGGTTGTGATGTGTATTGTATATACCGCTCACCTTCAAATTCAAACATTGATAGATTCACTGACTCTCTTAGTACACACCTTAACTTGATATCGTCAAATAAAAACACTATTATAGCTGGAGATATAAACATCAACATCAAGGCTAGAGAAACGGAATCATCCCATGATCGCAAAAATAGGGTTAGTTACCTAAATATGCTATTCGGGATACTGCCTGGGCATACACTTGCCACCAGGGAACAAAACTGCCTTGATCACTATAAGTTAAACATAAATAAAAAGAAGTTCTCTGCCTCTATTGCTATTTTACACTCGACTATCTCTGACCATCACACCACATTCCTAGCTCTCGCAAAATTAAAAAATACTTTTACGGCAAACAAAACTACGACTGCAATAAATTACGAGCAAGCTCTGAAAGATCTCCAGGAGAAGAATATATCTGATCTACTATTTTGTGATGACCCAAATTTATTAATTACTAGCTTTATAAATACCTTAACTTCTAAAAATGACAACACGATCACGAATAAAATTCCGAATAGTAAACGGATCATCAAACCTTGGATCACTATGGGTATACTACGCTGTATTAAGAACCGAAATCATCTACAAAAACAGACTCGCAATGACCCCTACAATGAAATACTAAAAATAACTTACACTAGATACAGGAATTACTGCAATAATTTAATAAAAAAATTAAAAAGGAAACATGAACGAGACTTACTTGCAAAATCTGTAACGAAAACTAAAATACTATGGAAAAACATAAAAAATATCACATACTCAAATAAAACAAAAAGTCAAAACTTAGAACTATTAAATATAAAACCTACCTCTCATGACTCGATAAATTATATTAATGACTACTTCGCTAACATCGGAAAACAACTAGCTGATCAAATTCACCCAACTTTAAATTATGTCCATATCCCTGTTCACCCAGAAATATCTCCACTAAACACCTTCGTACTAATTGACACTGACGAAACTGAAGTGAACGGTATATTAACAAATCTAAAATCTGATAGTGCCCCGGGTTTGGACAACATCTCAACAAAATTCTTAAAGTTTGTAAGAAAGGAAGTCGTTCCTGTGATAACTCACCTTGCAAATCTCTGTCTCCAACAAGGCGTCTTCCCAACTCCCCTAAAGCAGTCTATTATAACTCCAGTACACAAGGGAGGGGACAGAGACGATGTCAACTACTACAGACCTATCTCGGTCTTACCAGCCATGTCAAAAATTTTCGAAAAGATTATTAATTCTAGACACACTAAATTCCTAAACAAATTCAACTTACTATCTCCTTCACAATTTAGTTTCAGAAAGGCTGTAAGTACCGAAGATGCTGTAACTGCACTAACTTCTCATATTATCGAGCATCTTGACAAGGGAAACAAGTGCCTATCCGTTTTCCTAGACCTCAAAAAAGCTTTTGACACCGTTTCTGTCCCTATCCTTGTGAACAAATTACAAAAAGCCGGAATAAGAGGTACCGCGCTCAGGTTGCTTAGGGATTACCTCTCAAACAGAAAGCAGAGAGTAAAAATAGGGCAATACACGAGTGATGATGCAGAGGTAACACACGGCGTACCGCAGGGTAGTGTTTTGGGTCCTACCCTTTTTTTGTTATATATTAATGATTTGTGCAATATTAAATTAGAAAGTGCCATAGTATTTACATACGCCGACGATACTGCAGTTGTATTCTCTGGTAATTCTTGGGAAGATGTTAAACTTAGTGCAGAGGTAGGGATAGCCCACATAGCTGAATGGCTAAAAAAAAACTTACTAACATTAAACATCACCAAGACCAACTACATATGTTTTAGTGTTAGTTCCCGGACACAGCCAAATGAAGACCTCAACTTGAGGGTTCATACATGCGGAGATATAAACAGGATAAGCTGTAACTGTTCATGCCTAAATAGAGTCTCTAAGACGAAATACTTGGGTGTGATGGTTGACCAGTTTCTGACCTGGTACCCACACCTTGAGCAAGTGACGGCCAGGGTTAGAAAGCTTACCTGGATCTTCAAAACACTAAGACACGTGGCCCCTACTAAGATGTTTAGGAGTGAAAAGCGACCTAGAAACCTCCTTAATGAAATATATTTTGCTCTAGCACAGTCCGTCCTTTTGTATTGTATCCCCATTTGGGGTGGCGCAGCTAAAACTAGATTTATGGACGTGGAACGTGCACAACGTGCACTCATAAAAGTTATGTATTTTAAAAATAAAAAAATACTCTACCAAAAACCTATACGAAATCAGTGATTTACTCTCAGTCAGGAAATTGTACATTACCCAAACGGTTCTAAAAAAACATAAAGCCCTCCCTTATCATGTGAATAAGACACATAAAAGGAGAAAAGATTTAATTGCAGTAGTTCCCCAATGTAAGACCAAATTTAGTAGCAGACAATTCTACCATCTCTCAGCTCAAATATACAATAGGATTAATAAAAACATATATTTACACAGTAAAAACTATTATGACTGTAAAAAAATGATAACAAACTGGATTAAATCTCTTACATATGAGGATACGGAAGCCCTTCTGGTTTATCACGAGTAATATATTCACACACCATAACGATACACACCACACTACACTACTCTGCACCACACCACATCAGGCTACATCACACCACACACCACACCACACCACACCATACACCACACACCACACAGAACACACCACAAATCACACCACACACTGCACATCACATCAAACCTCACTACATCTTACACACACCACACCTAAATACAGCACACCACGCTTCTTACCACATGATAATCAGATGTTTAAATTAAAAGTATCAACATGCTGTAAATTATTATGTAAGATTTATCTAAGATATGGAAGAGCGGAGTCTCCTAACATAGACATTGATTGTCTAAAAGGAGGCTCCAAACATAATTCATTGTTTATGAAGCATTTTGTTTAAATAAAAGATTTTTTTTTTTTTTTTCAAGAAACTATAAAATTAAGTATTTGAAGGATTCAAGATTCAAAAAGAAGTAAAGAACCCACAAAAATATTTTTTATCATTTAAAGCAACTACGCCATCTAGTAGCAGTATAATTAAATTTTGTCAGTCGATGACTAATGACACTGGTTTTATGCTAGGTGGCGTCATTTCTCGCTTCACACGATTTCATTTCTCTTTTACCAACCGTACAACGACGCCTTTCAAATAGGAATAAGAACGTCAATGACCTCTATCAGTCTGTCAAATATCTCTTGAAAAGTACGGTTTGCATAGAAAACTTAGTTGCGTATCAAACACGGTTTATTTTACTTTGTCTAAATCTAAATGTCTAATTTTTTAATAAAAACGAAATTTTAAATAAAAGTCTTATTTCACTCAATATTTGTAAATAATGATTAAAAAATAACAATCTTGCTTTGCTCACCCAACCAACCTAATTGGTTTGAATTGACAGCTATTATTATGATTACGATCCTATTCTTATTTGAATCGCATTGTACACTGTCATATGGGTTGTTAGTTTAGTTTTTTTTTTGTACCTACATCTTTCTATAGAAAAGAATGAAAACACATAGTTTTTTTTTTATATTTTACCACCTTTATTTTGTGTAAAAACAACTTTTTTATTCTATTTTAATATTAGAGATTTGTATCAATGGCAATGGTGGTGTTACATTTGATCCTTCAGATCCCTAAAATGGTTGAGATCTTTAAATCTTATTTTGTTTTTTTTTTTTTAAATTAAACTTTTATAATTTAAGGCATATTAAAAGTGACACTTGAATAACAATAGAATCTTGTTTTCCTAACTAAAATCATACCTTAAGGCTTGCCCAATTATGTTGGTTTGGGCTTCCATTCTAACTTGATGCTGCTAAATACATAATTATGGTACCTACATTTTATTTGGACCAGCTGCCTGTGCAACATTACACACTGCATACTAAGTAAAATTAATAATACCTACTAGAAGTTTGGAATTTGTAGGAATAAATACCTCGTGAGCAGTGTAAAATGAAGCTAAGCTACTTTAACATATAATAGAAGTAACAGTAATAAAATACTAAGGTTGCAATACTTTTATTCTTTCTTGAAATTATGGTTCAAAGTCAAACTAGGAACTTTATTTTAATACTAGCTGACCCGCGCAACTTCGTCTGCGTCACATTTTCCATTACTGCTCCGCTTCTATTTGTCCTAGCGTGATGATATGTAGCCTATAACCTTCCTCGATAAATGGGCTATCTAGCCCTGAAAGAATTTTTCAAATCGGACCAGTTCCTGAGATTAGCGCGTTCAACCAAACAAACAAACAAACAAACTCTTCTGCTTTATAATATTATAGTATAGATTTTTTTACAAAACTTTAAATATTAGATAGTTATTTACACAATATAATTAATAATAACAAGTTAATACTTCCAGACATGAGAAACACAAATAATATCCACAAACATAACTCCTGCTTTAGTTAAGCAGGATATAACTAGGTACTGCTGACTATCTTGTGTGTTATCCTAAAAATGTTGTCAAAATATTGTAAGTCTACTGCAGCGACATTCAAACCATTGCAATCGTATTTTAACATGTGAATCCTCCTGCGGCTGAACACTGTTTCCCAAAATACCAGCTCAAGCTTAGTTTGGGAATCAGTAGCAGTACCTATTGTGCAATACACTAATACGAAGCATTTATGTTAGATGAATAAGATGAATGTATTAACTGGTGACAATAAATATTTTATTTATTTATTTTGCAACATTAACCACCATTTAAAGTTTTTATATCTCTCTCTTAGAAAGCATTATTAGAAACACAAGTTTTTGCTATCACAAGTAGGATATACAAGATAAGCGCGATTCTGTGCCGCCTTGTCACCAAGTGTATTATAAAGTAATTCTAAATAAAATAAAAATAATAATACCAGCCTGTAACTGTCCTACGGCTGGCCAAACATCTCTATTATATTATTTATCCATGTAAAGATGAATGTTTGTAACTAACCTTTCAATATTATCAGCTTGTTAATCCAAAATATTCACAAATCTTCTACCTATTGCTAATAGCTAAATAATTCCTAGTTATCCCTGTGCTGCTGTTCTTTGAAATTTCTCTAAAACGAATCAGCTGGGAGAAAGTGTAGTGATCCTCGAGTTCTCCTTGCACAACGAGGAGTGGTGGAGAGAGCAAGCCCGTCTCTATATAAATTTATAAAAAATAATAATAATTACCCTACCGCAGTATCTCTACATCGACGTCGTGGTGGGGCTTGCGCGTCCCGATGGACCTTAGGTCATACCTAACGTGAGGGGCCAGACAAAGAGAGATACAATCCGCAAGGCAGTTTTGTGGCGAACTGTTGGGCAGTAGCGACCCCACGAACCTTATCTCCCGGGAGAAGTCTTGTTCCTCATCTACGGCTTGCCTTTATTGGCTGGCCAGAGTGAATACTGACAAGGAACAGAGCTCCCACCTCTTTCTTGCCTTATTTTTTTGTTTTTTTTTAAAGTGATAGGCGTACGTTTGACCGCTATCTCACCTGATGTAAAGCGATGATGCGGTCTAAGGTGAAGCACGCTTGCCTAGAAGTAACCTATTCACTCTTGACTTAAAGACTCCCAGGTTGTAGCTATCAGGAAACACAGACTCAGGGAATTCCACTCCAATTGACCGGTCTGAGTGGAGATTCGCTAGAGCACAAGTGCTCGGGAGAAGGATGTATAATCCAGTAAGATGCTGGTGCCGTGGTATACCTCTCCACTCTTCTAGCACCTCAGGCTATTATTATTATGGGTTCAAACTTAAAGTTCTCAGGTACTAACCTGGGGTTTTCTAGAATCTCACGGGCGTGAACCAAGGCGAGATCCTAGTTCATATTTTAAGATGGTAAATGGTTTTGTTCTGGATTGAAATTATTATTAAGTCCAGTTGTAAAAATTTATTATTATTATTCCTTTATTTCAGGCAACAGTAGCCCATACAAAATAAAATACACCTTTACAACAAAATATAAAAATAAACTAATACATATAAAATATGAAATACTAAGACACACGAAGTGACGGCGTAGTGTTACGCTGCGCGGTGTCACATAGCCTGCCACGAAAACGTCGGTAGACTTCACCCTTCGGCCAAAACTCTTCCTTAAGGAACTTGTCGAGATGTTGTGTCGGAACCCGCACCACAAACGACTTGAAGTTGGTGTTGTGACGCGGTTCCAACTTCTCGACCCTCAAGGTCCAGTTGGTCTTCACCTTCATGTACTCCACGATCTCCTCAACCTTCGTGGAGTGATGTAGTCGGGACACATACAGCAACGTTGTAGGTACCGCTGCCCGTAACAGCATATTTGGTCCTGTCAGTCCAGTACCGCATTGATTGCGACAAGTAGGCTTCTTCTTCTTCTTCTGCACTTTGGTGAAGCCATCCTCATCACACTCTTGCTTCATTGGACAGCGCTGTGTCGGACTCTTTGGAAGGGTATCACAGCGACGGTTTTTGTTTTCCCTTTGCCTCCTTGGCGCTACGTCACTTTGTGCTAGCGACCGTTTTCGGGGGCCCATTCATTGAGTGTGCAAGTCACCCCCTGCCATTTAAAAGCCGTGTATATTGTTAGTGGACAGGCAGGGGCCAATAGTTCTTCTATAATAAACGATTATCAGTCCACTAAACCACCCAAACCCATAGCGTTTCATCTTTTGTTTCCATATTCTGCAATAGTACTGCTCCAACCGGTTTCGGCCCCTCGTGCGCCGACCAATGGACCGGGTCTCCAGGGACCCGAGAAAGTAAAAATAGTTAAATTAAAAAAAACAAAATTAATTAGTTATTTTTTTTATAATAATAATAATTTGTTAAAAAAATAAATAAATAATAAATCTATACTAATATTATAAAGCAGAAGAGTTTGTTTGTTTGGTTGAACGCGCGAATCACGGGAAGTACTGGTCCGATTTGAAAAATTATTTCAGTGTTGGATAGCTCATTAATCGAGGAAGGCTACAGGCTAGGAATATATCATCACGCTAAGACAAATAGGAGCGGAGCAGTAATGGAAAATGTGACGCAGACGACGTTGCGGGGGTCAGCTAGTAAATAATAAAAGTCAAATATTTCCAATAATAATAATTGTTGTCAAAAGGATTTAAAGTTCTTATTTAGAGTTCTCTCTATAGTTAATCTTACCTTCCACTTGTGGTTCCACTAATGTTTGGGATGCAGCCGTGGTAGGTCTTGCTTCAGGTGGTGAATGTGCTGGGGCAGTTGACAATCCTGATGGCCCCAGCTGTTGCCAATCTGGTTGAGAACCTAAAATAAAAAATAAAAAATTAAGTAAGACTTTATTCATATTTAATTTTGTGCTTACGCTTTCACTGCTTTCTTATGAATTTCATGTTTATCTACTAAAATTGGTGTAAAAAGTAAGATTACTTCAACTTCTTGCTCCACAAACATAAGAGGTGGAGAAGATATTATAGCCTGCAAGAGTGATGGTGATTGAGCTGACGATGCAATTTTAGTCTCAGCTTGGTTCACATTCTAAGTAACTGAAGCAGAAAGTATTTTTCTTAATTATATTATTACCATATGTTTTATTAGAAACCATGTAACCTATTTATTAAGAACAAAGTTCTAGCCAACTTGCATTCTTCAAACTGATGGAGAGTTAGTATGCCTGATTCATTATCCTTGTTAGCACTCATGAGCTGAATGTGAACTTCCTGTAAGAGAATTCAATAATAATTTAAAAGTCACCAATAATTGTAGGTACCACAATGCAATAGCCATGTATTTAATACAGGTATGTATAAGAATTTAAAAATACCTGTGACAACCCAGCTTCTTCCGCTGCTAAACCTGTAAGTAGCTATTTGCAGAACAATCAGATTTAGAACTCTTTGCTCTAAATCTGATAATTTGGCAAAAACTGCACCACCTGCCACCAGAACCACTAGCTCCTCGATGCGAATGGGCAGCTTTCTTCTTGATATTATTTTTGAAGTCACTTCAAACCTAGAAGGAAAAAACCACACAAAGAAACAAACACTTTATGCCTCACCACCACAGTAGCTAGTAGCAGTACCTAGTTGCCCAAAATGGGTTAAAACCTAACCTTAACCTTTTGACTAACTGTCTTCCATCATATTATATATATTAGTCTATTTCTTCCATTTTTCAGTGGTTTTAGTGTCACCAGCACCATCACTGTTCAACAATGCATTCAGTTCCTCTCGATTACGTAAGCTCGTTATTATACCTTGGGCATTAGTAGATAATTTGCTTAGATCTCCATGCCTAAAAAGTAACAAACTTAGTTTTAAAAAGTTCACTGATTGGCTGACTGATTGTTCAAGTTCACAACACACCAAATTAAATAAATTACACTTACTACTCCATATATTTCACCAGCATTTCAAATTAGGACGGACTAGTTTTCATTTTTTTAGCAACAATGCTTTAGACTGTATGCAAAACGCAATTCACTTTGTTTAAACAGCATAAACTTCGTAAACCACCACTATTTTAATGAAAAGGCAGTCCATATAAAAGTACTCTGTGAGGCAGTCGATCACGCTCACAGAAGACAATAAACAAAACGAGTAAAATAATAATATGGGAGACAATAAGTCGCTTCACTCGATTTCGTCGCTTCTAACTTATAAACTTGCGTTGCTTGCGTGCTAGGTTTTATGTTGATTAAAATATTACTAGCGGCTGTAAGACGTAGGTATGTAGTTACAGAATTATAATCATCAAAGTCACCAATACAACCCTCCAAGTTCATAAAGGCCAAGGAACAAAAAAAAAACAGTGACCTCAGTCCACCTCAGGCGCTTTTCCTAGTCGGCGATGAGACAAGTGCCTTAGAGATGCTAAAAGGTTATTAGAAAGCTAGGAGATATCCTGCAAAGTTTTGTTTTCTTTCTTTTGTATTCGTTTCATACTAATTTATCGATTGCTTTGATGGATTCACAACTTTGTATAATATATAAATAACTTATTGTTAAATATTTTTCTAATCTAAAAAATTACTGTCAGGTGGAGGTGAGAGAGACGACAAAGGCTGGTATACTGTTTAAATTACCTATATGAGTACTTATTGGAATGTATCTACTTTAAAAAAATGTCTTAGATAAATTTTTCAGTTCTACTCAATATTTTCAAATCAACAAATCAAATTGGTTTACTGTTTGTCACAGCTGGAAAAGTAGTTCTTATCATAATAGTATGAGCAATCAACTTTAAAATAACTACCTATTACTTAAATTTAATACCTAGGTACCATTGATTAAATAATGTTACCTAATTAATAACTGAGAAAAAAAATGACGTTGTAATATAGGGCGCATAATATCTTATATTACCTACTTAATAAATCAGAATCAGTTTTATCATTATTTGTGCCAAAATTCATTATATCGGTGCATATTCATTTTTGAAATTGAAATCCTGATTTAACTTTGCAAAATGCAAAATCTTATACATATAAAATTCTCGTGTCACAATGTTAGTTACCTTACTCCTCCGAAACAGCTTTACCGATTTTTACCAAATTTTATATGCATATTCAGTAGGTCTGAGAATCGGTTATTATCTATTTGTATACCCCAAATTGATAAGGGTAGTCCACACCGATTTTTTTTTTAATATTTGGTCAGTTTTTTTTTTCTATAACGTGGGGTTAAAAAATACATACAACCTTAAATTTTTACCCTTCTATCACCAACCCTATTTTCTTAATAGCGATATTACCTATTCATGAATAATGTGACGCAGACGAAGTTGCGCGGGCCAGCTAGTTGTTCTTTATATAAACTTACCTACCTATGTCGAAATAATTTGTAAAAATAATCACAAACTTTTCCACTTCGCCAGGTAGGAATTAAAAAGTTTAGGCAGAAATGTAGCTAATGTAGGTACCCACTAGAGTACCACCCGACTAAAGTCACAATAATTTTTAATTTTCATTAGATGTTCAAAATTGCCTTAAATGGTCTAGTTGAAATCTTTGACTAAAACTGCCTTGAAAGTCAAATAATTAGGATAAGATTTCAATAAAATGGTTTAATTAGTAGGTAGGTAAAGCTCACTCACCGACATATTTACTATGAATGATGTCACGTTCTCCATACGATTGAAATAAAGATATGATAGTCGATCAGTGCCTTCACGTTCACCTTTAGATAAGATATAAAACCATTTAAGTACTTATTTAAATTTTAGAATAGAATGTAATGGATTGGAAGTTGGAAGAGAGTAAAATCTTATAATATAAAATTTTCGTGTCACAATGTTAGTTACCTTACTCCTCCGAAACGGCTTTACCGGTTTTTATCAAATTTTATATGCATATTCAGTAGGTCTGAGAATCGGCTACTTAGGTACTATCTATTTTTCATACCCCTAAGGGCGGGTTGTATCAAACAGTTGGTTAACGTAACATACGTACGTCAAAAAGTAACAATTACGGAAGATCTTTAACGTTCGTTAAATAAGAAGCGTTGTTTCAAAACATTTTGGTATAAATTCCTGCTCATCCCAACAGCTAAGTTATTGACAAGGGTCCTACCTAAATAGCTTTTTTTGCATTCCACCACTTATTTGTGTCTTCAGAAGAACTGGTATTGAGGAATTCATAAGAAATTTCACAATATTGTTCTATTTGACGCAACTAAAGTAACGTTAACCAGTGCTCATACCATCTGTTAAGAGCGTGTATTCCGTCAACTAGAGCCGCCAATCGTTTTTTTATTAATTGTGGTAAATTTAAGACACGTAGATAAAAAACCGCTCTGTAGTGCACTGAAGAAATGTATCTATTATTTTTTGACAGCTATTTTTAATACATAACTTATGGCTAAATAGCCAAAACGGCAAATAATGCTAAAAGTGGCCACTTTTAGCAAAAATATCGACTTTGGCAACTATTTATGTTCTAAAGTACAAAACATAACTCTCAAAACATAATAAATACATTTCTTCAGTGCACTACAGAGCGGTTTTTTTATCTACGTGTCTTAAATTTACCACAAATAATAAAAAAACGATTGGCGGCGCTAGTGGACGGAATACACGCTCTTAACGTAAACGTTATATTTTACTTGCGTTAACGCTGACAATTTTTTCAAACAACCCAATTTTTTGATTTCAGCTAACATCGGACAAAGGGGATTTTCCAGCAGTAGGCCAGAGAAACCTTGCAAAAGTTCCTAACTCTGTGGCGACTGGCGTTCATGTAAGCTGTTGAAAGTGCTGCTACCACAGAAATAAAAAAACAGCTGCTACCGACACCGACCAATGAGATATTATAGGTAGTTGCGATTTTAATATCACTCTAAGGCTGGATTTTACCAACGCCAGATAGCTTTATCGGAGGAATAATTTTGAATTTTTGACAGTTCTTCCATACAAAAACTGTCAAACGTTAAATTTATTCCACGAATAAGAGTTATCTGGCGTTGGACAAATCAGCCCTTAAACGGATAAATAATAGTTCTGTGCAATATTAGTCACCACTCGCCAGCTTGTGTCAGTAAACAATTTCTCGCACGATAAAATGGGTTAACAAGCTATTCGTATCAGAAACGTTCAGTTCACAACGCTTACGGAGTTTGCGTCTCACTATTATAACATAGGTACAAATGTGTATTTTGTAGGTATAAAAAGTTGTACTTGTGAAAGTATTTCAAAGTACGATTTTTATAAGAAGCTTGCTGTAATTTCATAACCTACTTCCATAAAAGGAGGAGGTTATCAATTCAGTGGGTAGTTTTTTATATTTGAGTCTTTTAGCATATCTACGTTGCCCATATGGCAGAGAGGGTAAAGGTCTCCCCCCAAAAAAGCATATGTAGTTTTTTTTATTTTCCTTGGGGTAGGTACATAATGTAAGTAAATTACCTAGGTACTCACCGAATTCTTGAACCCGTATTGAGTTTAGTAAAGGATCGTCCAAAGTACTACATCCACTGTAAATATACAATATTAATGGCAAGGAGTACGCTAAAGTGCGGAACATGATTTCCTGCGAGCACTGTGGGCAATGACAACTTTCAGTGATATGGAAATAATTGATTCAGACCATACGAATTGGCAAATCATTGCCAATTCTTTTTGTAAAGTTTATATGCCTGTTTCTACTTAGTCGACGCGACTAGACGCTGCGATTATTTCTTGTGAATGAACAAGCCTTTAGCGTAATGTTTCCTGCTTCATCTCCTGAAAACCTCCAACGGCGCAGCACGAATAGTAGAGGATCCATTGTTATAACTTGAAGAGTGGAGAGGAAAAACAAGAAGAGAGAGGATCGACAAACGGAATGTGCGAAACAAGAAACTCAATGCTACAAAGAAGATAAAAAAGGGAAGTTGGGTTCGTGAAGAACATAAAAGAGGAAAGAAAGAATGTGGGTATTTCGACGTTACCGAATAGGCAGATCCTTCAAAAATTTCCAAAATTCCGACACACCATCATACTTTTGAAGGGCAAAAATTAAGTGGACAAGCAGTTCCCGACATGAGCGTAGTCTAGAAGAGGCAGACGAAGAGATTGAGCAAGTGTTATTATTCGTTGTAGTTAGATATTAAGTATATGTTAACCATTGCGACTAGATACCTACTAAAATGACAGGCTAGTTTCGACAGTTAGATTATGGAAAAATATTGGAAACGTATTTTTTGTTTTTAAATCAATGAATATTGACAAAGACGTGACGTCAGAACGCACTAAAAATTATACCACGGCGTGACGTGTTGAGCATTTTAAAAGCTATCTTCGTCAATATTGGATAACTAAACAAAAGAAACAAAATGGGTCATGTATTTTTTTATAAGTGACAGACTAATCAGATTTTATCAGTGGATAAGCCTATTGTATTATTCGTGTGAGTGTGATTACGCGGCATCTACGCCAAACCAAAAATATCAGAGTACCTTTCCACCAGAGATTTGCCATGCAGCTATGCTGCGAGAATGTGAAAGCTAAGCGTGACCGTTTCCACTGATGCTAAGCTATGTAGCGGAGCGAGTAAAATGGAAAATGCGCCGCGCCGCAAGGTAGCTGTACGAGGAAAATGCGCAGCTATAGCCTACTGTAGATACACTGCTCTGGACATAGCTACACCATTCGCGATCATCCATAGCACACATCGATAGCACGCATCCATAGGACGCATCTACAGCTCGCAACTGAAGCATGCATCATTCTATACAAAAAAACGTAGCTTAGTTGAATCAGTTTCCCAGTGCTATGCTATGTGGACCAATGAATATGATTGGTGGATATCAAACGCATCCATAGCGACGTTGCATAGCACATCTCTGGTGGAAAAGCAGCCTTAGCCTCGGAGCGGTTTATTTTATTTACTTTTCATTCAGGAATAGATATGGAACAAAGCGGTGTGTGAGAAGTGACCGATACAGGGTCGATTTCAGGGTTGATTCAGTGGTCCTTGTACATACCATGCGTATGACTTTCACTTTTGTCATGAATTCCTATTTTAAAACGTTATTTTTTATTTTAAATAGGTACCTATTTAAAATAAAAAATAACGTTAAACGCTCTTCAGGGTGTTTAAAAGTGCTTTGTCATATTTTATGAACGTCACCTGTTAATATGGACACGTGTTTTTGAAAAGTATTAGATATAGGATAGGTATGGGTATTAGATGCTCGTCCCCACCGACGAATGAAGTCAGGTTTAAAGCGTTAACAGATGCATGGTTCTCATACGACTTTTCGATTCACTGTGGAAGTGAAAAGTCTTACCCGTTCCAGCGAATAAATTTTCTTAAGGTTCTTTTTGAGCTCATAAGTACCCGGTTTGTAGTTATTTTATAATTAATCACTTACGAGATCTTATAGGTCTCGATCTTAGAGATCTTATGTGTCAACTTTTGAAGAGTGTAGCTGCCTTTACTTGCTATCGTGAAAAGATTTGTGTGAATTTAACCATATCTGCAAAATAAAATGTTAGTAGCTCCGATTGTAATTTATAAAATTACCCTTATTTACCTACCTAGTACCAGAAGCAACATTTCAGATGATTCATCAGAATTATTGCCATGTCGTACAGCTGAAATAGTCTAAATTTTCAACCAACTTCTACATGTATCAATAGACTAGCGTGGGTCACCACGCAACTACGTTTGCGTCACATTTTCCATTAATGCTCCGCTCCTATTTGTCTTAGCGTGATACATGATATATAGCCTATAACCTTCCTCGATAATTGGGCTATATAACACTGAAAGATTTTTTCAAATCGGACCAGTAGTTCCTGAAATTACCCCCTACATACAAACTCACAAACAAATTTTACCTCTTTATCTATACTAATATTATAAAGAGGTAAAATTGTTTGTAAGTTTGTAAGTTTGTAAGTTTGTATGTAGGGGGTAATCTTAGGAACTAATGGTCCGATTTGAAAAATTCTTTCAGTGTTAGATAGCCCATTTATTGAGGAATGCTATAGGCTATAAATTATAAAGATATCATGCATATTAGCCAAACTATCTCAATTTTTGTCTATCCAGGCGGAAAAAAATAGCTCTTACAACAGAGTTATTTGCGTGCGCTGCCTTAACAGTTGTATATAATTGAAAACAATGTATAGCAACCTGGTCCGCTTTGAATAGTTCTACAAAAAAGTCCGCGGCACCATATTTCTATATTTTATATTTTAGCAGATATAGTAGCTTTTATGTGTTAAAAAAGTATTTTTCGATGTACTTATCTTTGAACGATTTTTTAAACAACAAAATATTAAACCTTATCGAAAACAATGTTATAATGATCACAAGAACATCATAGAGATACGATTTGCTCAAAACAGTATGTCAATTGGTTGAATAGTTTCGAAGATAATATAAAATTACTAAATCGCAAAACGCCGCCCGCGCCGTCCGTTCACGAACCGCATTAGAACATGCTTTGTGCAATTATGTAATTTTCCTGAATCGTGGTGTTAAGATTTTCCGTGGATTAATTACCCTCTCCAGTTATTATTTAACTTTTGTCGTTAGGTACGTGAGTTGTACGTAGTTGGTTGAATGTTGGTTGAATGTTGTTGGTCTATCGTTTTGGTTGCTCGGTTTCTCAAAACACAATTACAATATTACTTCGTTCTCATTCTTCGAGTTCGGAGCCTGCTGTGATATTTCTGTTTTTGGGATATCGGACAGTTTCAGCGATTGTTTATCATGCCTAAAAGGAAATCTCAACTTTCCCGTCAGACATCCCAGACATGAGACAAGAGCAGCTCGAGTACGCCGTACGGCAGAGTCTGCTCTTGATAATCATCTGCGCCTCTCGAGGAATAGAGAAAATATTTCGCAAGCACGCGCTGGGAAATCTAGCTCCGAGCGTTCACAGCGGCTTGCTAACCAAAGCTGGAGAACATCGCAGGTCCGTGCTCGGGAATCTAGCGCTGAACGTGCACAGCGTCTCAGAAATTTAAAGCAGCATGTCTCTGCAACAAGGGATAGGGAGTCTAGCGCTGAGCGCTCGCAGCGGCTCGCTAGCCTAGCTACATACATATATGCAATAAAAACAAAACCCTCCTTTTGGCAGTCAGGCAAAATATATCTATATATCTATATAATAAATCATAGCACTCAGTACTAACCGCACCACACTCATCATTAAATCAGAAGTTAAAATGTTTACCGCCCAACGAAGTGGGCACGGGTCAGCTAGTAATATTAGTATAGATACCTGGGGCCCGAGTCTGCTATTTTTATAAATTTGTCATTCCGACACGATCCCATCGTCATGCCATTGTCATTTTGCTAAAAGTTCGTAATCTGCTAAATTCATAATGGCACAGTCACTGGTACGTGAATGGCCGGTCAGTAGCACGTCAATGGTCTCGTAATAGAATTGCGGTAGGAATGCCGTATTGCTATTATTATAAAAACGAGCTAAATTTGAGCATTTATTCATGCCAGATTTTATTAAATTTAGTTTAACATATTATTTATTAGTGTTATAAGCAATCTGAAGTAGTCAGAAGTTCGTAAATACTAAATCTGTCATTACGTACGAGATTACCATTTATATGGCTTTCTTTCAATGGCGTCTCAGTGGTTGATCATTGGAATGTCATAATGACGCCATTATGATGCCATTATGTTAGTAGTATTACCAAACTTGTCAAAATCAACCATTTTGAAATCAGTGATCGACCATTCTGACACTATTGTAATAGCAGACTCGGGCCCCTGGTATTCGTTTACTTGGATGATGGTTTTTTGTCATCCAAGTAATCGAATTTGCGTATTTTGGTTTTCTGCTATTTTGCAGTGGTGTTATCAGGTGTGGAGTACCTACCACTAAAAAGTGAAAAATAAAATACTTTTTACAAAAAAATACAACCAACTTCCAAAAAAAAAAGACACTGCAAAGTAAAAAATAAGTTCAATTTCGGAAGTCTGTGTCAAAATACGAAGAAAGTAACAGAAACACCCGATTTTTTTTTGGAAGTCGGTTGTATTTTTTTTAATCGAAAATTACACACAAATGTACCTACGTCTTGCGATCCAAATCTCGTAATGAAGTGAAAGTAGATAATTTCCTTACTGAATGTAAGGAAATTACTTTCACTGTGTATAACGAGATATATGATCCCAAAGGTCTCGTGTTTTTTTTTTTGTATTTTTTTTTTCTTTGTCTCTCCATTTAATTCCATTTGTAATCGGTCGTCGGATAAGCGAATTCGTTCCTTGATAAATGGCGATTTTTTTGTAATTTGATTTATTTTTTATTGATCGTTCGGCGAGCTTATATCCATAAAACATGTGTATTACCTACCGATACAAACAAAAAATGCTTTTTTCATAAAAAATATATTTTGATTTTAAGTTAAAAGTCCGTACGACATCTAAAGAATCTCGTCCCGTCTTACGAAAGAGGTAAAAATGAGCTCTTTTATTAGACATCGTGACGCTATGTCGTGGCAGTGGCATAAATCTGGACCCGCAGCAAACCTGTTAATCTATTCTAGAGGAAAGGATAATGGACTGAATTTAAATTTTATTGCATCTTTATTATTATCTAGTTTTTTTTTGTTGTTTTACTTTCTCGGGTCCCTGGAGACCCGGTCCTCTGGTAGGCGTTCGAGGGGCCGAAACAACTCGAAGAGGCCCCGTTAGACATTTTAAATGTAATGGGGCACCAACCGGCGATTATTCCTGTATGCACTGTGAAAGTATTCCCAAGGACAATCCCCGGTTGGAGTAGTACTATTGCAGAACATATAAACAAAAGATGAAACGCTATGGGTTTGGGTGGTTTAGTGGACTGATAATCGTTTATTATAGAAGAACTATTGGCCCCTGCCTGACCACTAACAATATACACGACTTTTAAATGGCAGGGGGTGACTTGCACACTCAATGAATGGGGCCCCCGAAAACGGTCGCTAGCACATTATTTATTAGTATTTTCTAGTTATTGTTATTAGACGTGAATAGGCTATCTTCCAGTGGTGCCATTTTTGTGGATAAAGTAGGTACTGGACCATTTTTCATTGAATGGCTTTGGATTTCCTCATTGATTTTCTCCATGTGCTCCACACCTTGCTTCTGGTTTGAATTTTGAGAGAGCTACCAAGAATTCCGTAAGCTACTTCCATGAATGGAAAAAATATATAAAATGACACAGTTAACGTAGTATCGTTAAAAGTTATTTTCCCAGGTGAGAAGGGACTATGCATTTCCACTCTGAGATACGTGAATCGTTTTTCCAAATCCGGTCGCGGGTGCTAAAAAAAAGCAAAATAAGTGCTTACAAGGTAGATACTTATAAAAAGCCCAAATGCCCAGGTAAATTTTCTATTTATGAAACAAATCGGGTTAGTAACACCAATTACAGGTAACTCAAGAACGAACCTTTGATTATTATTGAATAGTAGAATAACTACCTATTAAACACGGAAAAAAACGTAAAAAAACAAGAAAGAAGTTTTTTTCTCAAACATTTTGTATGGAATGGTTTAACCCGACATTTATTGTTTCTAAGTCGACACTAATTTTGCCGGGGTAGCTAGTAGCATGCAAACATAATTATAAGAGTAGCATGTACAGGAAAACACTGAAATCGCGAAAAAATATTTCCCATACCTATACTTATTTTTGCCTATAAGGGCGGGTTGTTTCAAACGGTTGGTTAACGTAACACACGTACGTCAAAAAGTAACGATTACAGAAGATGTTTAACGTTCGTTAAATAATAAGAAGCGTTGTTTCAAAACATTTTGGTATAAATTCCTGCTCATCCCAATTGCTCAAATTATTGACGATAGTAAGCACCATTTTTAACGTTTACGCGTCTATTAAGTGAACGTGAAACAAGCCGCCTTAACTCTACCAAATGTTTCTACCGATCAGCTGATTTATCCCGATTTTTCGGAGTTAGTCCCATAGTAATAGCTGTTCTTAATGATGAGTAAAATGAGCCCTTTCTAGGCATAGGCATAGGTATTCTGTTACAAGCTAAAGGGTACCAGCCCTTCTCCCCAGACCTCATTGCGCCTGCCACCGCAGTGACAAGCGACATCTAACAAGTGTATCACTAGTCACTGTGATGCCCTGGTGTTTCCTGGCTAAAAGCCATGGTGAAATAGTGCTTTCTAAATTTACTGAATTTCAAAATTTTGACAAATAAAAACTACCTGTCAACTATTCGTTCAAAACTTAACAAGTGATCGGGCTTCGGATATATAACGACCGATAGTGTTAATTTAACTACTGATCATTAACTCGACCCTAGCCTACTAGCAACTTATATCGAGGACGAAACTGAAATATTATAAAGATTACTCACTGTTACATTTACTGTAAATTGTGGGATAAAAGCTGGGATAACACCGGTTTTAGCGAATGAATATTCGTCGCCTTCCACATGTTCACCTTCAGATAAATGTTATACATAAGTGCCTGGGATTTTTTTGTTATTATTCCCTGAATTTTATCCCTGAAAAACTAGCCATGAATTAAGACAAGTCAATATACGAATAAATGACTTTATTTTCTAGTCTATTCTTTGTCTCAGAAGGTGGTATGAATTGTTTTAATGCTGAGCTTCTTTCGGTCTGGCCTACTCGTTTGGCAATGTTACTGAGTAGCAAGTACGAAAAACTTCGGAGGGCGTGTTTCATAATATTTAGTAGTAGTGGCGTTTTCACTGGCTTACCTACGGAATTAATAATCTGCAGCTAGCAGTGCAATTCTGTAAATATCTCACCGTGTAAGCTTTTGGGGTGGGTTTGCTCTTGTCTAGTCAAGTCAGGGCTGGGCAAAATACATGCTTTGCTTTAATTGAAATACAAATTACAAAATACTGTATCGCAAGTAATTAAAATACGAAATACAAAATATCTTTAAGTAAGGTATTTGAAATATAAAATACAAAATACAGTATTTTAGCTATTTTTAATTGAAATACAAAATACAAATTACAAAATACAAAATAAGTAATCTAGACCGGGCCGAGTCTGCTATTGCAATAGGGTCGGAATGGTGGATCATTGATTTTTAGGGCTCCGTAGCCAAATGGCAAAATACGGAACCCTTAAAGATTCGTCATGTCTGTCTGTCTGTTTATCCGTCCGTATGTCACAGCCATTTTTTTCCGATACTATAAGAACTATGCCGTCGAAACTTGGTAAGTAGATGTATTCTGTGAACTGCATTAAGATTTTCACACAAAAATAGAAAAAAAAAACAATCAATTTTGGGGGTCCCGATACTTAGAACTGAAACTCAAAATTTCATCCACCACATACGTGTGGGGTATCTATGGATAGGTCTTCAAAAATTATATTGAGGTTTCTTATATAATTTTTTTCTAAACTGTGTAGTACTATGTACCTAAACTTCCACCGAGAATTGGTTTGAACGAAATCTAGTAAGTAGTTTTTTTTAATGCGTCGTAAATCGTAAACCGCAACTTTTGCTTATAATATATACCTACAGGTTTGTACGGAACACTCGGTGCGCGAGTCCGACTCGCACCTGGCCGGTTTTTTGCGTTTTGTTGCTGCTTTACCATCATTACACTCTCGCGGTCTCGCCTCGCACTCACACTCACGATAGCTAAATGATGGTGAAATGTATTTTATTGTTAAAATGTATTTTGAAGCCTCAAGTATTTGAAATAGGTACTAATTACAAAATACCTCGGCGTCAGGTATTTGAAATACGAATTACAAATTACATTTTAAAGAAGTAATTGAAATACAAATACAAAATACGTATTTGTATTTCAATTACGTATTTTAATTACAAGTAATTCAAATACTGCCCAACCCTGAGTCAAGTTCAACGTGTCTCTCTATGGCCTCGCCCCAGCAGTGCATGACATATACAAGAAGATCGCCAGTGTTGTCCGTCCCCGGCGAGAGCCATATTGACGGTCACTGACCTTTTTGGCCTCGCACAGATTTAGTATTAGTGTTTTAGGATGTTTCTACCTGTCTACTTACTTATTTTTGTTACAGTTAGTTTCACTTATTTTACTTTAATTATTTATTTAACAATTTCTGTACACACACAAATAGATAAAAATTAAGGAGACAGAAAAATTGGTACAAATTGATGCTTATTTCTAAATAAATCTCTTCCAGCATACCTACGAAAGGAGAGCCAAATAATAATAATTTTATTGTATTGTGAGAGTCCCAAATAAACATTTTTTCTTTCTTTCTTTCTTCCTTTCTGAGGAGATCATTGTCTTCAAGGTAGGTTAGCAACTTACCGTTTAGAACCCTTTCCATAACCTTGCATATGGTGTAGGTAATAGCGATTGGACGGTAATGGGCAGGGTCCGCGCGGTCTCCTTTTTTGGGTTGACATTTGCAAACTTCCAGGATTTGGCACCGTTCTTTTTTCAAGAGAGAGGTGGAACAGGCGTGTCAACACAGGAGACAGTTCAGACGCACATTACCTCAAGACTCTCGCTGGAATGCCGTCAGGTCCGCTGGCCTTATTCACGTCTAGACTGCACAATAATCTCCGTACCTCCTTAATGTGAACTGCTACCTCCGGCATCGATGAGTCACAACGAGGTAAAGTTGGTGGTTGCTTGGAGCCAGGTTCCAGACGTAAAATGCTTGCAAAGAGAGATGCAAATAAATTTGCTTTCTCACTTGCAGAGTGAGCCAGCGATCCATCAGGTTTCAACATTGGAAGCAAAGTGTGTCGACTGAAATTCGTTTCAACCGCTTTCAGGGACCAAAACTGCTCACTACCCGGAGGGTGCGATGCTAGTTTGGCCCCGATACGTCCGACATGGTCAAAACGTGCCCTACGTAGAACCCGCATGCAGAACCTATGCAAAATAAAAGGCTCTTTTTCTCGCACGAACCCTACGTGTTTTAACCATTCGGTCGGACATTAACATTGACATGAACATTTCGGACTTGATTCACGCTTGGTAAGCAAACTCTTTAGTGTGGGCACATTCTGTATTATACCAAGGCCAGGATTAGTGACCGAGCGGCAGGTCGGAGACTGGAATAAAAAACTCCATCCCCTGCCGAATCACGTCCGCATAGCACAAGGGGTCACACGAGGAGAAACACACTTACCGCCATGGATAAGACGCAAAAAAATTCCGCATCTCATCCCAATCTGCCGACTCGTATCGCAATACTCGTCTCGTGCCCCTAGGACTCTTAGGACAGAAGGTCCAAGCAATTGGGTGTATAGGCATCAACATCCGGTACCCGCGTTGCCACATACACCAGCTGGGTTCGATCTAGCAAACTTGCAAACTTGCGCGCCTCCAACCCGGCATGGTCAGTTTTCTGGTACGGGAACAACCACTCTTCGTGGTGGGAGTTGAAGTACCTCAGGAAAATGAACTTCGCTGTTGGACGTACCTTTGCTGGGCTACGTCGGTCGACTCCACGAGGGAATTAAACAGCGCTATTGTATCCTGGTCGCCAATGTACAATCGGTATACGCCGATGTAGATAAATTTATCCACGGCAGTGTCCACAAGTAGTCAAATGGCAGAAAACCCCGATTTCTCAAGGCAAGTATATCCTTTCAGATAAAACAAAAAAATTTCAAATCGGTTCATAATTGTCGGAGTTATGAGGTAACAAACATAAAAAAAAACACAACCGAATTGATAACCTCCTCCTTTTTGGGAAAGCGGTTAAAAAATATAGAAATATATCCAATTGTATGTTTAAAATTTAAGATTTTCTGTACGTGTTTTAAATTTGGTGTACAATAAAGTATATACAAATAAATATAATTTAATTTTACAACACTAGTAGTAAACCTTCCTCTTGAATTACTCCGTTTATTGGTTAAAACCGCATTTAAATCCGTTGCGTAGTTTTATTGAAATAAGCGTACAAACGGAAAAAGCGACTTTGTTAGTATAAAACAAAGTCGCTTTTCCGTTTACATAATATGTATGTAATAAAAATGTCCATCATAGGCGCATATCCCGTGAATCCCTGTTCTCGCAGGAATCGGAAAATCCTCTCTTAGTGCTCCTCCTCCACACTCCCCAAGGCCTGCATGCCAAATTTCTGCTTTCTACGTCCACAACTTTCGGCTGTTCGTTGTCTGTCAGTCATTCAGTCGGTCAATCTGTCCAAAAACACAAAGTTATTAGAATTTACAAAAAAAAAAAGAAAACTAAATTAATAGGATAAGTTTCGGTTTCAGTTTCGGATGAAAATCCTGTTTCGGTCGGACACTAGTACTAATTTATGCCACACATTTTTGAAAATGTAAGGGGGTCTGTCGGCCCTGGGATCTTACTCTAGTTACTAAATTTACACGGTGAGATGTTAACGGATCGCAGTGCTGCTCGAGCCATGCATTATAAATGTGGAGTGTCACTCGCGCACGATTGCTTCAACTGTAGCCATTCAGAGTTATTTCCATCAAACCATACTACGAGTATCTACTCTATCTAGTGAATAGAATAGAATAGAAAACATTTATTCGACACAGACACAATATCACAGCAAAAAAAAACAACACATTATAAAAAAGAGTGGCAAAAACATAAAAAGTAATCAGGTACAAAAAAAAAAAAACAAATAAATTGTGCTGAGTGTGCCCATGCCGAAAGAGTCATTGTATTCATTTTGGTCGGCATTGTGGTCATAACAGCCTGCACTGCGATTCTGTAAACATGTTGATGTTGTGACTATCTGTCACTCCTAGATAATTAAATACTTATTTAATTCGTTTCAAAACATTTCACATGTTGCCAGATACTTGAAGGATCATAAATTGCTGGGCCAGCCGTCCACTTAATTTCGAGAATCACAAAATATGTTAAGTATCTGCTTTTGAAATGTGTAGCATGAGATTTGGTACTCAGGAAATCAATCAATCTTTGTTTTAATGGGAAGCAAACGCGCCATTTGCCAGACGTTATTCGAATGCAATATTTTACGTTAGTGGAAATACGACCTACTCCTCAATTCGTTAGAGTCGATATTCGTTAGCGGATAACATTATCGACTCAGGCGCTTGTACCTGAAACCCGAGAAGCACAGCACTTATGATGTGCACTCTAACCGGGGTAAAACCCACAGGCACTTTTGGGCTATTATTAAGAAATTGCAAAAAAAAAGCCCAACAGGACGCCGGTCGGTGACGCTCGTGATTTTGGAAAAGCGCGTCACTCAGCGTTAGGGCTTGAAAGGATACGGAGCTAGAAAGCTGAGTTAGAATTGATTAGGAAGAAGCGATGTCTCTGAAATCGCTAGACACTGTAGGCGATAGGCTAGTGCGCAGAATGATAGTCAATGCCATATGGCGAGATTGGGTAGAACCGTTGTATCGCGAGTGCAAGTAGTATTTATTAGATTAATATAAGTGGGAAAGAATTTAGTATTGAACATGTGTGTGTGTTTGTGCTGGTGTGAATGGGTGAGTCTTTTATTGTTCTAATTTACTCTGGGCTGATATTGTGTTTCATTATATACAGTGACACTAACGGAGCCGCAGGCAATCCTAGTTGTCTATAGGTTGTATAACAGAACAGACAGATACGTGTTGCTAGAGAGTTTGTTGTGCCATTTCTTCTCTCTAGCCCAAACACTAGGAAGTGGCGACGGGTGGGCGCTTTAAGGGCTGTCTATAGGCTTTAAGAGTTGAAGTTCTCAACTATATTTATTTCTTGAGTTTATAACTCTCGATTGTAGTAACTATTTGTATTTGTATTGATTCTTGAATTTATATTCTCTACCTGCGACCACTGATTCGGTCAGATACGAACACTGTGTCTTACAGATGTACTTGTTGTACAGAGAGTGCGCTTCCTGGGGTTGGGTTGACCATATCTATCTTATATTATACAGTCTAAGGACTTAGGGACCATGTCTCTATATTATGAGCATGATGTTTGACGTTCTGCCGCTGGAACTAGTCGCTCCGTTGCTAGACAAGGACGGTCGCACGGTTGGCGCAGGGAAGGCCGCCTCGTCACGTTTACAGTTCGACCGAACTGCTAGGGACCGCGTTTCCTATAAACGTGTTGCCGACACTTTGTTGCTGAAAAGCCGCTGGTGTCACTTAAGGAAGTGTTGCTCTGAGTGCTATGGGTGCAGACGTGAGGTATCGTGCGAGTAACTATTGACCTTATACCAGTTACGCTAGCGTAAAGGTTTCTCACACGATCTATTAATTAAAATAGAGTAATTGATTTTCCCTTTGTTATAAGGTGAGCTTCTGAAACCATTCCTATTTTATTTCATAACTATGAATTCCTAAGTCCTTCTATTATATATTTCAATCCAAACTTTGACCTATCAATGTGATAAGGCATTGGATTATTTCATACTTTTGGAATTCACTTCATAAAAGACGGGAGGATGTCCAGTCTGGTCTGAGTCCTACGGGGACACGCGTTGGTTGGGGCGTGTTTCTCCCCCTTCGGGGGGACCGACCTTATCTATTAGGGTTATTTAGGAAAAACGAAAATTTTATCAGCCTAGGGTAACTTAGGAACAGTCACATTTGGTCCGCGTGACCAGGATTCTCGTCATTAAATGTACTGACTGACGTCAGTGCAACGAGAAAGAACATTTATGGGTTACTACAAGCACAACACAACGTAATTTGAGGTTAGGGACAATAATAGTAAAACGGCTAAGACATTTATAATGTAGATACATATCTAGTATCTGTATTAACTTTCACTCATTGTTTCGTAAATCGATACATACGAAATAAGTTGCAACGGCTAATGTATTAGTTTATAACAGAAAAATAACACAGCGTTATTTTAGGGTTCCGTAATAATCGCTGGGATTAAAGAAGAGGCTACTTAGTACATAAAATTTACACAACATATTAACTTATGGCTTTTAGCTCTCAAAGAAAACTTAGCTTACAATAGTTACACCAAGTAATGTTAAGCAGTTAACGGCTGATTAATTTAGTTGAATTCGATGACGACAATTAAATAGCGAGTTCAAATCTCGTATGATTTATCTGTTGAAGTATGTGCTGGGACTAACAAGCAATTGGAGGGCTGGGGAATCTTAACTCTTAAGATTCCTGTGTCAAAGCTTGTGGGTTAAATTCCCCACTAATAATAAGGTTTCATAAGTACGGAGGTAGTTTATGGGTTGTATGCCTATCTGTTTGAATAACTGTGTTTATAAAAGAGGCTTCTTAAATTTATTTCCAATCTTGCGCATTGCATCAGGTTATTTAGAAACACATTGCGTCTGAAGGCTTGGCAACCGGACACGTTACCGTAATTAACAACAAACATTCCTTTCAGCTAAAATAGTAGAGTAATATTGAGCTCTCTTAAAAATAACATTGTGTCGGTTAATAAAAGTAATATTGCACAAATAACAGTTAACTAAAAGGGTCCGGCTCAGCAACAAAAAAAAGCAGACCCATAAAACAAAGAGAAAGCTTTAGACAATAGCGGCAAATAACCCCGGAAGGGCTACACGTGGTAATTTTTAGTGTATACGTGATAATAGTACAACTGATTTTATGTTTGAGTTACTGAACTGTTAAATAAGTGATTAATTTACTGAATCGATGTAGGTAATAGTTTCATTGATAGGCTAATGTGCTAATCTTGGGTTCGACTCCCAATTGTGTTTTGTGTGTCTGATAATTTGAGACGCTGTTTTTAGATTTTTATAGCTGTATAAGTGAGCTAGGTAAACATCCTAGTTATGGGTCAGAGTGGTTGTGAAGATGAAAGGTGGTTGCGTGGTTAAGATAGGTATGGCGGTGTGATAAGTGAGCTGAACAAAAGACTTACCCTTACTTATAGATGAGCGTTATATAATATACTACCTATTCATTACCTAAGGTCAGTAAAGGTGGAAACTACGAGTAGTTTCATAATGGTAATTAAATCACCGAAAAAGGGAAACTCGAAATTATTGTAGGATAATCTCAATATCGATAACTTGGCAGTGTGTCATTACTATGATTTATTGGAATAGATACTCGTGTGCTCTTATTTCAAATTCCAGGATAAGCGATTCATCACTAGGCTGCGACAACGGGATATCTAAACCTGCGGTTCGTGTGTTGCACCTGGTCCATAGTTTCATCTTATTGGCTGAGACCGATTTCAGCGACTTCGACCGTAGCGTGGCTCCTTTTGCGAAGCTAAGTGTTTCTCTTATTAACTTCTGCAGTAATGTTACTGTACAGCATAACATTTGGCATGTCACTGAAATCAATGTTGACAAGCTATGATGCTATGGTCTATGACAAGCTATGACTTCAAACTAATATACCAATGAACTATATTGTCACTGGTGTTACAGTCTGAGGGGGGCATTATTCTAATTGATTAAGCCCTTGTCGAGAAGGCTAATATGCTTAAGAAAATCTGTCTATAGATTTTTACATAATACTGCAAGTCTTAATGGATTGCAAACCTGCTCTGTTCTCATCGTAATGATCTAATATAACTCTGTAACTACTGTACTCTGTATTCTACTTCAGAACCTCTCGAGACTATTTCATCTTATTGGAACAAATTATAATATGTTTATGTGCGAACTATTTCAGCTACACCTGGATACAAGTACGGGCAGCTGTCTATGAAGCTGACTCAGCGCGGGGCGCTTCGGGAAAGGCCTCTGTCCAGAACGAAGGAGCACCGTAGGTAGTGTGACCTAGTAGCAGAAATACTCTTAAATGAGACTCTGGTATGTAAATTCACACTATAAGCATGCGCAGTCTTCTCTTATTGGAATATGAAGAGTACTTCAAAATATATGTGATCGAGGACAGCAATTATGAATCGATTGAACAAGAGATTATATGAGATTAATGTGTTACACTTAACTATAAACACAATTTTCCTGGATTTTGTTATCAGATGTAGGCATTATTCAAGAGAATAAGTTCTAATAGAGCAGTTGGGTATCGAGTTGCAGATTAAGATAGACTTTGATGTGGCTAACTATTGGAGAGTATGAGGCGCAGTAGATGAAAAGCAAACGAGTAATGACACTTGGCTTTGGACCGGGGTAGAGGGCGGTCGACGTGTTGATAATAACGAAGGCTATGTTAGGCAAGGTTAGGGCTGATTAGGGCTAAAGCTGTGATTCTAACATTACTAGGGCGAGAGTATTATGATTAAATAATGCGTTTAATACGATAGGAGTCATTCGAAACAAGGTTATGTGAGTCGAGTATTAATGTAAGGAGAGTGTAAGCAAGTGCGTGTTAGCGTGTGTGAATCTCAGTGATTGTGTTGGTGACCGAGTAGGGTGAGTGGAGTATGTATTATCCTTCCTTATCTCCTTCTATGACTTAAATGAGGTAATCAACACCTGTGTTTGGTTTTAGGGACTCGGAGAAAGCCTTTCTATAGGGAGTGCTTATGACTTAGCATCAGACTGCAAGCAACAATGACTATTAACCTGACTATAACCTGACGCATGACAAACCCTACCAAGTCACTGCTTAGGAAAGGCTGAACCGAATGATACTCGTAACCAGTTAGGGCACGTTTGAACAATAATGTTTACTTGCAAATGTGTAAGATAATGTCATATCAACCAAACATTAGTAGAGATTGCCTCTCCCTAGGACTGACTGAGTGCAGTATATACTTTGCACTGTTTCTGAAATATGCACACTTCCATTGGAGGGGGGTAGGCTTCACCAAGTACGGGTTGAACTGAATTGATAGTTGTCCTAATGGACGATAGGGACTGTATCGTATCTCGCTAAATCACAACCGGCCCCCGAGGCCTCTCACTGATATAAAAAAATAATATTTAGCGAAATACATATTTTGGAAGCCTAGATGGAACGCTCGCTGCCAGACGTGGCAACGGTTGCTGCAGTACTCTATGTGCTTCCCCGAAATGGGTTAGATTAAGGAAGTGCGAGGTGACGATAAAACCACTTCGGCGTATAGCGAATCAGTGTAATGTATTCTGCAAACGACTGACGATGCGGTACGCTTGTGCTAAGTTAATAATTGTATTGTCTTTGGAACTGAGTTGATGGGCCTATTCAAGGGGCTAATTTACATAACGCGCGTCCAGTATTACTGGAAACTTGTCTCGCTTAATAGCAGAGATACTTCGCAGTCCTCGGCCTTAGGATTAAGTAAGACAAGCTTGAGTTTAGGGAACGTGTACTGTTGTGACCGCAGCAGGTCCTCTCTAGGCCTATGCGCAATAGGATCAACGGCATACGTACGACGTGTTTGCTGTTGTAAAATAGTCTCACGTCACTGGGTTGGGACTTTTGACTAGTGTGAAGTAGTTTATTAACGTAATTCGAAATAATGATTAGCCAGGCAAGCGTTACGTATCATTCTCCTATTTTGAAATCCTCTAGGATAAATGAGGCTCTGCTGTGTAAAGTGAAAACAAATCACACACAGATCATCAGAAAATTTGCAACGATAATATTATGAGAGTGGATATTACGAAAGGAAATAAGTTGAAATACAACAGTTATGTGATGGTTCAAAATTAGATGAGATTCTGGTGTGTATACCTAAACGATAAGCAACTAGGTCTCTGAAATTTTATATTAAAAAAATGCGCCGAGAGAGTTTAGGGAGGAATAAGTTGACATAGGTTGATGTGTCAATTGAGGACGTATTTGTGAAACGTTAAGAAATTATAGAAGATATTGCTACTAATTGGATATGGGTTCCAACTATAAAAGTTATTATATTAGAATCACTTCACATTTAAGATGAGTATTTATCTACATCGGTATAAGACCAATATTAGTAGAGGCAAGGTTTAAGCTATTGTGAAAGCTCATCCGCTGTACTGCGTCACGCGTCAGATTTTCAGAGGGGGGAATGTGACTATCTGTCACTCCTAGATAATTAAATACTTATTTAATTCGTTTCAAAACATTTCACATGTTGCCAGATACTTGAAGGATCATAAATTGCTGGGCCAGCCGTCCACTTAATTTCGAGAATCACAAAATATGTTAAGTATCTGCTTTTGAAATGTGTAGCATGAGATTTGGTACTCAGGAAATCAATCAATCTTTGTTTTAATGGGAAGCAAACGCGCCATTTGCCAGACGTTATTCGAATGCAATATTTTACGTTAGTGGAAATACGACCTACTCCTCAATTCGTTAGAGTCGATATTCGTTAGCGGATAACATTATCGACTCAGGCGCTTGTACCTGAAACCCGAGAAGCACAGCACTTATGATGTGCACTCTAACCGGGGTAAAACCCACAGGCACTTTTGGGCTATTATTAAGAAATTGCAAAAAAAAGCCCAACAGGACGCCGGTCGGTGACGCTCGTGATTTTGGAAAAGCGCGTCACTCAGCGTTAGGGCTTGAAAGGATACGGAGCTAGAAAGCTGAGTTAGAATTGATTAGGAAGAAGCGATGTCTCTGAAATCGCTAGACACTGTAGGCGATAGGCTAGTGCGCAGAATGATAGTCAATGCCATATGGCGAGATTGGGTAGAACCGTTGTATCGCGAGTGCAAGTAGTATTTATTAGATTAATATAAGTGGGAAAGAATTTAGTATTGAACATGTGTGTGTGTTTGTGCTGGTGTGAATGGGTGAGTCTTTTATTGTTCTAATTTACTCTGGGCTGATATTGTGTTTCATTATATACAGTGACACTAACGGAGCCGCAGGCAATCCTAGTTGTCTATAGGTTGTATAACAGAACAGACAGATACGTGTTGCTAGAGAGTTTGTTGTGCCATTTCTTCTCTCTAGCCCAAACACTAGGAAGTGGCGACGGGTGGGCGCTTTAAGGGCTGTCTATAGGCTTTAAGAGTTGAAGTTCTCAACTATATTTATTTCTTGAGTTTATAACTCTCGATTGTAGTAACTATTTGTATTTGTATTGATTCTTGAATTTATATTCTCTACCTGCGACCACTGATTCGGTCAGATACGAACACTGTGTCTTACAGATGTACTTGTTGTACAGAGAGTGCGCTTCCTGGAGTTGGGTTGACCATATCTATCTTATATTAAACAGTCTAAGGACTTAGGGACCATGTCTCTATATTATGAGCATGATGTTTGACGTTCTGCCGCTGGAACTAGTCGCTCCGTTGCTAGACAAGGACGGTCGCACGGTTGGCGCAGGGAAGGCCGCCTCGTCACGTTTACAGTTCGACCGAACTGCTAGGGACCGCGTTTCCTATAAACGTGTTGCCGACACTTTGTTGCTGAAAAGCCGCTGGTGTCACTTAAGGAAGTGTTGCTCTGAGTGCTATGGGTGCAGACGTGAGGTATCGTGCGAGTAACTATTGACCTTATACCAGTTACGCTAGCGTAAAGGTTTCTCACACGATCTATTAATTAAAATAGAGTAATTGATTTTCCCTTTGTTATAAGGTGAGCTTCTGAAACCATTCCTATTTTATTTCATAACTATGAATTCCTAAGTCCTTCTATTATATATTTCAATCCAAACTTTGACCTATCAATGTGATAAGGCATTGGATTATTTCATACTTTTGGAATTCACTTCATAAAAGACGGGAGGATGTCCAGTCTGGTCTGAGTCCTACGGGGACACGCGTTGGTTGGGGCGTGTTTCTCCCCCTTCGGGGGGACCGACCTTATCTATTAGGGTTATTTAGGAAAAACGAAAATTTTATCAGCCTAGGGTAACTTAGGAACAGTCACAATGTGATGGCTTGGGTGAAGTGGTCATGAAGTGAGTTGTCAATCCACGTATTCAAGATGTAATAACTACTCACTTCGTGATCACTTCACCCAAGCTTTTACTTCGACATATTAACAGCAGGTCGATTCTGTGAACATGTCGAAGTAAGCTGTCATTCCAACATGATTACTTAGATTGTCAGCTAACTTTGTGATCATTTGATCCAAGTGTACACTTTGACATGTTTACAGAATCGCATTGCAAAATCGACCGGCAGATCTGTGCAAGTGACGCTCGTCGCCCGTCGGCTGACTCTTTCTTATCGATGATTCTAGATACTTTTTATAAACTTGGACCAGAATCCAACCACGTCGCCAGTGTGAGAACTATCCTCGCAAAGGTCTTTAATGCTGCAGAAGTTAGTACACAAACAGCAAGATAAGAGATGCCTCTCGTCGTACTGATACCATCCAAGAGTATAGATACGCACAATTCTTTATAGTTACCTATTCAGCTCATAAGACCAGAAGAATTCGCTTGGGCTGGGCGGCATTCGGGAAGCTGCGTGATATCTTAGAATCGTCGATCCCACAATCTCTTAGGACCAGTGCGTCCTACCCGTAATGAATTCCGGAGCCGAAACGTGTACACTCACCATCGGCCTGGTCCACAAATTCAAGATGGCTCGGCGTGCAATGGAGAGAGCAATGCTCGGGGTTTCTCTGCTGGATAGAAGTCTAGAGAACTAAAGTCACTGATATTGCGCGTAGAATCAGCATGCTGAAGTGGAAGTGGGCCGGCCATGTCTGTAGACGGACAGACGGCTGATGGAGCAGACATGTGCTAAATTGGAGACCACGTGTGGGCAAACGTAGTGTAGGACGCCTTGCGGCGTGAAGGACCGATGATTTAAAGAAGGTTGCTGGCGGCGGCGGATGGATGCGGACTGTTCAGGATCGGGATGGTTGGCGCTCTTTGGGGAAGACTTACGTTCAGCAGTGGACGGCAATTGGCTGATACGATGAAGATGATGATGATGACCTATTCAGAAGCAATATATACCCACCATGTTCATAAACGATAATCTGAATTTCAGAGTTTATAGAACTAAATTCACAAAAAATAAGGAGTATTATTCGTAGGTCGTAATTCGGTAAAATGCCGTACATGGTCTTCTGTGAAAACACAATAAATGCAGGTATTTTTTTTTTTCGATTTGGAAATAATTGGTTCTGACCATACGAAATTGCAATTAAAATGCTAGTTATTGTTTCAATAAAACTTTATACACAAGAGTGTATGCATGCAAGCGAGCATGCAACATGCAGCAGGCATGGTTTCTATAGTCCCACGTGGGCCGCCTCGCCCCTCCGTGCCTACGCGGGCGCACTGTAGGGGTAGGGCATACAAGACTACTTTTAAATTCAAAGACACTCAGACATGTTCACAGAATCGTACTGCTGCGTAGTGTCACAACACTCACAACCATCCCATTCCTTCCCAAATCGATTGTTTGAAATCTTGAATGTTTCGTGGTCATTAGATCATGCAAGACAAGGGGAAATACTTTTTATTTTAATTAAGGCGCTGTCCCAAATCAGAGCGATGAAAATGAGGATTTTTCGTCGCAGAGATATCCGTAATGGTATTTTATTTTCAAGCGGAAAGTACAGTGTATAGTCAAGATTATTATTATAATTTATTTTCTTGCTTTGCCCTACTCTCAATATTTATCTGAGGATCAAAACAGGCACATTTTTTATTTAAATATGCTCATTGATTAGCATAACATAACTCTTTACTGTACAAAGGGCGTTTGTAAGAAAAAGTGCTATTCGCGGTGGATCATTAGTCCTTGTTTCAAACAAATTGAAATGTAAACAACATATTTAGTTAATCTTTCCATTGAACGCACTACTGAGTTGTCTTGTGTTGAACTCGAGCGATACGTTATAGTTTGCGTTTATCGCCCGCCCTCTGGTGATTTTGGTCCTTTCGAATCAGTAATGGAGGATTCACTTAATAAATTAAAATCGAGTGGTAACAGAATAGTTGTATGTGGTGATTTTAATGTAAATAGTTTAGATGTTACTCCATTACCTAAGTGTCAGACTTCCGACTCTGTTAAGGTCTTATGACTTAGTTAACTTGTTTTATGACCCGACTAGGATCACGGCATCTTCATCAACTTGTCTAGATAATATATTTAGTAATTGTGATGCCGAAAACAAATTAGTGTTAAGTGACTTAACGTCTGATCACTGTGGCCTATTAGTTAACTTACCTACGCCGCTAAATAAAAAGCCGCATAAAATTGAATGCAGGTCTTACACACCTAGTCGTTGCAATAAATTAAAAAATAATATAGCTTATAAAATTACACTGTCTTTGATAGAACATGAGGATCCAAATAAAATTAATGGAGCCCTTTTTGATGTTGGGCAAAATGAATATCACTTTACTTTTAAGACAAAAACTATAAACATTACGGGTACCACTGTTGGTTTCAACCAATGGGCTACTGCAGGTATTTAGAAAAGTAGAGCGAGATTATACGACCCCTTTTTTGAAGTACGTTAAATATATTCTAAATTACATAAACAGATTTGCGTTGTTATTGAATCAAAATTTGTAAGCGACAAAATTAAAAATTCTAATAATAAAGTAGTACCCTACCGCAGTATCTCTACGTTGACGTCGTGGTGGGGCTTGCGCGTTTCGATGGACCTCAGATCATATCTAGGGTGACGGGCCAGACAAAGAGAGATACAATCCGCAGGGTAGTTTTGTGGCGAACTGTTGGGCAGTAGCGACCCCACGAACCTAATCTCCCGGAAGAAGTCTTGTTCCTCATCTCCGGCTTGCCTTTATTGGCTGGCCAGAGTGAACACTGACGAAGAACAGAGCTCCCACCTCTTTTTTGTCTCAGTCGGCTGGTCTGAGTGGAGATTCGCCAGAGCAAACGTGCTCGGGAGAAGGATGTATAATCCAGTAAGATGCTGGTAGGGATCTTGACCGCACTTCAGGGATTGTCCTGATAGCCGTGGTATACCTCCACTCCTCTAGCACCTCAGGCTATGTTGCCACCTTGGCGCTACGTCACTTTGTGCTAGCGACCGTTTTCGGGGGCCCATTTATTGAGTGTGCAAGTCACCCCCATTCGTCCCCTTCTGAAGCTGAAAACCTTTTGCATAGTAGTATGCCTAAGTGTTATCAATTATTTAGTTTTGAGCACGTAACACCTCGTGATGTAGTTGACGTATTCAATACACTAAAATCTAAAAACACAGGTGATTTCTGGGTCACCAATGTTCACCGTTGTTCCTTCTCAATCCGCCACCGAAACAGAAACCTTAACCCCAGATAATCAAACTCAACTCAATGCAACTATAACGTTGCCAAGTAAATCTGTTACTTTTAATTAGCAGAATTGCAGTAATTTTACTTTTAACTTTTAAAATGTTCCTTTTATTGAATTGGTACCTCTGCCTACAATGTTAATTGATTCACAATAAATAGTTATTTCAATCTATTCCTGTTTATTATTTTATCTCCCCTAAAGTGTTCTCGCTGCTGAAGTGAAAAGTTATGTATGTTACACGAGGGCAAAGTTTTTTTGCATCTCGTGCCTTTCAATCCCTCGCCACACTCAGGATTTAACTTTAGAATCATTCGCTACGTTCGTGATTCAATCGTTGAGTCCTTCGCTTGCTCAGGATTCAAAATCAGTAGTGCGATTCACTAAGGCAGAACATCTTTACAACCAAGAAATCATCGTTGAAACATCTGATGTGGCATCTATTTATCAGATGTTTCCACGATGATTTCTTGGTTGTAAAGATGTTCTGCCTTAGTGAATCGCACTACAGCACTCGCAGCAAAAAACGAATTTGCTCTCTTTTTGCACAAATAACTATTGAATTTTGAATTCAACAGTAGGGCATTATAAAAAGATATCTTAAGGTGCTCCCACACAGCAGTTATATAACGTTATACAACATTGTGTAACACGATAACATTTATTAATAGCGTGTAACAATACTCTACAACATGTTGAAAAAGTTATATGTTATAAACGCTCCCACATTGGTTGAACTCGTTGTATAACATCGTATAACATTATGTTCGATAGGTTTGGGTTCGTCCCGCTGAGGTTCTGATGATGTTATAACAAAAGTTACATTTTGTTATATTATATTGTAATCAGTTGTAAAAATTTTTATTAAATGAAGTTGTATAACATCAATAAAAATTTATAACTTTTGTTATTATTTGTTTATAAACAAATGTTATAAGTCAGTCTCTAACGTTATATAACTGCTGTGTGGGAGCACCTATATCAAAATGGTCTAGAACACACGAAAAGATACACCGTAACTATATTTTTTCGTCGGAACTAGCTCAAAATTTTGACTATCATCAAACTATCATCTTTTTTGTAAATTATATTCGAAAGGAAAGGATATTGCTATGCTATAAAACCAATAGAGACGTGAATTTACTTTCTATGTTCTAAATTCAATACACGAACACTTCTGAGAGTTGTAAAATGCTTGCGAATTTCGAGGTTTTAGGACAATAAACATACCAAATGAACTAAGATCCTAGAGCTGCCAGACCTCTCCTTTTTTCTCTCTAACAAAATGAGTGGTATAGAGTAGTGCTACTATTTTTATTAAACATACGCAAAGTTGAGATATAAAAAGAGAAACAGGGATATAATAAAAACAACAAATTAAATGACGCTGTGGAACACTGCAAAAGACTGAAATCGAAGTGGTCAGGCCATATTGCAGATTGCACTAACGAAAGAAAACAGAACTTATGGAAGGGACCTGTAGGGAACTTGTAGAAGGGACAGAACCAGAAAAACCGCAGAGGCGATATATGGCTCGATTTCATTTTGCAAACAGCGGTGAAAAAATTTACTGATCAAGCGAGTGACGGAACTGTGTGGAGGAAAATGGAGAAGGGCTTCTTAATAACTTATTGAGAAATTAAAATAAGAGTCAAGAATATGGTAGATATTTGGTATACATTGAATAATTAAAATTAGTTTCATGGATGATGAAAGTAATTTTAATTATTCATTTTTTAGATAAATAACACAAATTGAATTTTATTTAGGAAATAAATAGGCTTTATTATTATTATATAAAATATTAAATGTGAGTAGGTAGGCTATTTCCACTGGTGCCATTTTTGTCGAGAAAGACCAGAAATATTTTCATTGAATGACTTTGGATTTACTCATTGTTTTTCTCCATGTGCTCCACACTTGGCTTCTGGTTTGAATTTTGAGAGAGTAACCAAGAATTCCATAACCTAAATTCATGAATGGTAAAAATATGAAAATTGACACAGTTGACTTAGTATCGTTGTAATGCATTTTCACAGGTGACATGGAACTTTGCAACTCCACTCTTAGGTACGTAAATCCTTTTTCCAAATCTGGTCGCGAATGCTAAAAACAGTGAAATAAATGCCCTGGTAATTTTTTTAATAATTACGTTTTGGGAATACATTCATTGTGCGTACAGCTAAGGAGTGGAATGCCCTGCCTGAGCTGTGTTTCCTGATAGCTACAACCTGGGAGATTTTAAGTCAAGAGTGAATAGGTTACTTCTAGGCATGCGTGCTCCACCTTAGACCGCATCATCGCTTAACATTAGGTGAGATAGCGGTCAAACGTATGCCTATCAATAGTAAAAAAAAAAAATATCATGGCCTTTAGAGTCTTCGGGTATGTCACCGAAATTTACCAATAATGTGTACCTACCTAACCATTAGTTACGTACCTAGCCAACTAAGCAACTTTATCGAAGACGAAACTGAAGTATTATAAAGATTACTCACTGTTACATTTACTGTAAATATTGAGGTGTAAGCTGGAATAACACCGGTTTCAGTGAATGAATATTCCTCGCCTTCCACATGTTCACCTTAACATAAATGTTATACCTACATAAGTGTCTGGGGATATTAATATATTATACCCTGGATTTAAAGGTGAGGGTTATAGTATTACGTGCCTAAACAAAATTTTTGTGATTTTTTTCCATCCCTCTCTCTTGTCAGCGATGGTAGGTAAGCAAAGGTACCTATTGTTTTTACTCGCGCGGACCTATTTCCTGCACTTGATTTATTTTTTACTTAACAGGTTGTTATCCGAATTTTGGCTGTTTGAGAATCAATTGGATATTGTCAAATTAGTAAGTTTAATTTAAGCCATTAAACACCGCCTAAAAGCAATATTACGAACTCAAATGGCAAATCACTGAAAAAGTACCTACCTATAAATTATGTCAAATCAAATGCTGCCGTAATAACCATTCAGACATAATTTTATTTAACTTAGCAGTGATGCATACTGGTTGGTTCTACATAAATCGATCTTCAACGAATAAATGCCTTTCTTTTCTAGTCTTCTCTTTGTCTCAGAAGGTGGTATGGATTCGTTAATGCCGAGTTTCGTTCGCTGTGGCCTACTCTGCGAAACTACTGCTTTAACTAATTTGGCAATGTTACCGAGTAGCTAGTCCGAAATACTTCGTAGGGCGTGTTCCATATTTAGTCGTTGGGGCGTTGTCACCGGCGTATGGATCTAATTGGGGGAGGCAGTGGAGGTCCAGGAGTGGGCGTTTTTCTGCTGAAATGATGATGGATTTAATCACGTACTGGCTCTGCTGGTATATTCTGTCAAATCTCGACGAGTAAACTTAGTTGGAAAGCGCGTGAAGCAGATTGTCGTTCCATCTTGTTTTATGGATTGAAAGCTCACTTCACGTTCTCTTCACCTGTTGCCCAAAATCCCAGGGCTGCCAAACTTCCTTATCATATTCTCAGAGATTAAATGTGTGGCATTCCTATTATTTTAGGTATAGTATGTACTTACAGTGAGTGTATGGATACCCACTATAGCTCGGGCCATAAGATACTGCCGACGGATAGTGTCTGGCAGTCTGAATTAAAACATTAAAATTATTCTACAAAACAGAACAGCAATGAGTCTTTAATAAAAGTGACTTATTTTTTTATGTACCTTTTTAATTTGGTACCCACAAATTAGCCGTGGACCTAAGCTAGCAGGAATGCAAACACTCACTGTACAATGTGCATAGTAATACTACTTATGCCACATATTTTATCTCTGACAATATACTAAGTTACTCTACTAAGATTACACGGTGAGAGGTTATGGGATCGCAGTTCTGTTCGAGCTGTCCTAATATACAAAATCCTTCCGTGACTGACTGAATGACTGACGGACAACGCACAGCCGAAACTACTGGTAATAAAAAGTTGCATGCAGGTTCCTTGGGGAGTGCAGGAGATCGGATTATGCGAAATTCCAAGGGGATTGGGAAGAAACGGGATGCGCGTACGAAGTCGGAGGCAACAGCTAGTACATTATAAATGTGTTGTGTCATTTGCGCACGACTGTCTCAACTGTAGCCATTCAGTTATTTCCACGAAACCATGCTACGAGTCACACATCTACTCTATCTAGTGCTTCGTATGCATTTTGTTCGACATCCTGCCGGTTTTTTCTGTTGACCTCTCACCGTGTTGACTGAACTGTGTCCACAGTTCAGTGAACAAAAAGTGAGCTGTCATTTAATCTTGTTTGTATGGTTTGACAGCTCACTACGTGATCACTTCACCCTCGCCTTCACTTGTTATGTTTACAGAATCGTAGGGCTAGTCATAACAACCCAGATCTGTGTAGGTGACGCTCGTACCCCGTCGTCTAACTCTTTCCTGTCGATGATTCTATTTAGATACTTTTTGTAAGCTTGGACCAGATTTCAGCCACGTCGCAAGTGCTAGAGCTGTCATCGCAAAAGGTGTTAGTGCACAACCAGCAAGATAAGAGATGCCTCTCGTCGTACTGTCAGCATCCAAGAGTATAGATGCAATACATACTCACCAAATTCATAACTGTTAATTTGAATTTTACAGTTTATAGAACTTAATTCACTAAAAATAAAGAGTATAATTCGTAGGTCGTAATTCGGTAAAATGCCGTACATGATCTTCTACGAAAACACAATAAATACTGTTTTTTTTTTCGATTTGGAAATAAATTGGTTTTGACCATACAAAATCGCAATTAAAATTAGTACCCCGAACTGTAAAATTTTCTTCTAAACATTTAAAGTCGTTTGATACGATAAAATTGCGATATGGCCGCCACTTGTATGTTTTTTTTTCATTTGGTGTACAATTAAGTATATCTATCTTATCTATCTATCTATACTTATAATAAATCTGTAGAGAGGTCAATTCTGTACTTACATGAAATATTTTTCCAAAATAACTATCAGGGGGTGATTAGGGATCGATACTGATGCCAAAAATGCAATCAGTAAAATTTTTGTCTGTCTGTCTGTCTGTCTGTATAACCGTTAGAAACAAAAACTACTCGACGGATTTTAACGAAACTTGGAACAATTATTTTTCATACTCCTGAGCTGGTTATAATATACTTTTCATCACGCTACAATCAATAGGAGCAGAGCAGTGAAGGGAAATGTTGGGAAAACAGGAGAAGTTACTCCATTTTTTAAGCTTCCGTCGCGTGTGCTACCTTAATGGTTAAAGCTACACAGAAATCATGTATGACGGAAATGTTCTCCTTAAAATTATATAAACAATATCCCACGACAGCATATGTCTATCTTTTATGATGGACTCACAATAACACGTGTAACTCCCGATAGCTTAGCAGTTCGAAGCTTTCTGATTATGTTTGTCTACTCTTACGTTTATAACACTCTCAGTCATCCCTAATTTAAAAAGCTCACATTATTAACTATTCCATAAAAAATAATCATAGAAATCGGTAGAAACACCAAAGTTCTACATGAAATATGCTAATAATAGCCATCGCGCGTGAATACTGAATCATGCTTTTAAGGATTATTTTTGTATAAGGTCGCGAACGCACAGGCAGGCGGCTTGCTTGGCGCCTAGAGGCTAGCGAGTAGCTTCGTTAAACGGCTTACGACAGTTTGCAATATCCTTTAGTGTACTGTCGAGGGGAAGATGGTTATAATTTCGGTTTACACCAAACGAGTAATATTATAAATGTGAAAGTTTGGTTGTTTGCTACTCAATCACGCCGATCTTAATGAAATTTAGAACAAAGATAGATTATAGTCTGGAATAGCATATAAGCTACTTTTCATCCCGGGAATATGTTCCCTAGGGATCACGCGGGCGAAACCGCTTGCAGAAGCTAGTAATAATATAAATAAATATAAATAACTTGTTTCTTGCCGGGAGCTCCAGGGCCTGTTGACATGTCTGACAATATTTTTACCGTTTTGATATTTTTACCGCATTTGGAGACTCAGCGTCTCCAAATGCTGTATGAAAGCCACTAACTAAAACTATCTACCACTTGTGGACCAGCCGGTCGACTCTGTAAACATGTCTGACTAAGTGAAGGCTTCGGTGAAGTGATTACGAAGTGAGCTGTCATTCCATCTTGATTACTCGGATTGATAACTCACTTCACCCAACGTTCAAATTTTATAGAATCGCACTGCTGCGTAGTTAGTCACAACCATTATCTGCCTAGAATTTTCCCAACTAAATTGAGGTCGGCTTTTAGTCAAACCGGATTCAGCTGAATACCAGTAAGTATTTTACTTGGAGCGGCAGCCTGGGGTTCTAGGGTAACTGGGTAGTCACAACCATTTCATCGCAAATCAAATGTTTGAAATTTTGTACCTACTTATGTTCCGTCGTCATTAAATCTAGCACGTCGAGGGCTTGAGCGCTAAAAATTACTATTTTTCGTCCCAAAGGTTTACTTAATGGTAATACATTTTCAAGCGGAAAGTTATGCACTTATAAGTCTTTAAAGTAATGCGTTTTAAAATAATATCATGTTAAAATTGTCTAGAATACTAAATAATGTTTTGGGGGCCGAGTCACCCGCGTTCGTAGGAGAATACCCTTCAGCGAATCCCTACACGTGGTCCCCGGGTGGTGCTAAACAGGTGACACTAACCGCCTCCGTGGTCTAGTGGTTATACCACCTGATTCAGACCCAGAGGTCCCGGGTTCGATTCCCAGCGGGGGCAATGAATTGAATTTACGGACATTATGTTCACTCCTTATACATTTTGGTAATTTATTTTAGACCTTTGGAGCCATTACAAAAATACTGATTCTGTATAATGCAGTAATAGATCCGATTGTTTGGTTTTTTGTATGATTGTTTGTAACCGATCAGTACGGCGCTGATTTAAATTATTTTTGACGAACATAGACGTTTCAAAAATGTACAACGACGACATGGTTAATATTTTATTATTTTTAAAAAACGGCTTGCAGCTGTCTGTTGTCTGCAGATTAAATACAGCTCTTATGCACCTTTTTTGCTACTTAATGATCTCTGCTATACTTAATGATCTATCTCTCAATTTATCTGATTTGTATTCCAATTGTATACTATCTTCTACCCGTGACTCTTGTCTGCGTAGAGTTTAGAGCTAAGTAGCATGCAATTTTTTTCTCTCATATTCTCATCTTTGGAAAATACATCTTCATAATTTTGGTATCTTGATAGTTTTTTGAGTCTTTTCTTTTTAAACTTTCAGCCCCGGAAATACTTCGACATTTGGTTCTGGTTTCCTGGAGCAAAATGAATGTCCAGCGCTCATTATTCGAATGACGTCGAATGACGACACGGTTGGCGCAGTGGTTGAGTGATTGACTGCTGCGCAGCATGTCGCGGGTTCGATTCCCGCACGGAACAAATATTTGTATGGCCTACATGTATTTGTTCCGAGTCTGGGTGTTTTCTATCTATAATATGTACGTACTTACAAAAAAAAAAAAAATATATAAGTAGTTTATCAGCCATCTCGTTACCATAACACAAGCATTAAGTTGCTTAGCTTGGGACTATATGGCGTTGTATGAAATGTCCAAGGATATTATATTCCAGCCCGGCAAAAACTTCGACATGTTTTTGTTCTCCTGGTACTTTTGAATCCTAACCGCTCACAATTTCAGCGCTGGAAATACTTTGACATGTTTCTAGTTTCCTGGTACCTGTACTTGTGAATTTCTAGCCCTCACAATTCGAGCCCGGAAAAACTTCCATACTTACCTACTGTTCTCAAAAAATACTTTGATTGTTTCTGCTTATGAATTCACTTTCACATTTATAGTATGCAGGACTATGCTGACTATTGTTTTTAACTACAAATAATTATTTAGGTATTTTAATTTTTAATTTAGTTTCACAATATTATAAATGTTTGCTAATCTAAGGTAGATTGTACCTACAAGGCTCACCCATCCTAATGTATGTAACTTAGAATAATAACGCATAGAAGCCGCGTCTAGAACAAAACCCGAGCAATATCGTGTGTCCACTTCACTTTCTTTGTGTGCGTGAGCCGAATGTGTCTACGTTCCTCTAACACACACAGATATAGCTTTCAGTGATACCATTACCAAGCCGTTACCCACAAAATATGGGAAGACGCATTACTATTTTGCTATAAAGGCAAGTATTTTATGTTGTTGGGAACTGGAAAAGGTTAACAGGATTTTTTAGGTAATATGACATATTTTTTCGGAAGGTTTAATTCAATTTATTTAAAAATAAAAGGGAATAAATCGCATAAATAATGAGATATTGTTCAATGCGTTTAAAATGCTTGATGGGTTATAATTACAATCAATATTAAAACATCGGGTTTGATATGAATTAACAGTAAGTATTGTATTTTAAAATTACAAAAATGAAAAACATGAATGAAAGCAATGTGGGTATTTTTTTCCTCACAAATAGCAACACTGTGTTATGACAAGTTAGGTTATTAGAATTTTGTTTTATTTATCGATTTACGTAAAAATAGTGCATAGAATGTGAGTACTTATTTTGTGAAATGTTATTTTATCACATTTTTTTTGTTTTCCTGATGTGCTATAAGATCCTTTCACGCAACAAACTGTCATTTTCAATTATTTACTCGCGAGCTGTGTTCGACGGAACGTGACCTTGAGTACTGATGGCTAAGTTTGACGGATTGACGGATTAGGCTAAGTTTTAGTTGCCTCACTTTTTGCACTCGTACTAGGTTTCTATGCGTTATTATTCTAAGGCTTTAAATGACTTTCATTTTTACGTACCTACCCTTCTTTTCCTTCACTATATTCGGGTAAGAAGCAAATATGACAAAACCTGCATCGTTCTATCTTATCGACTAGGATATAAATAAAAATGCGAAAGTGGCCCTTCAAAATACTTTATTTATTGGCAAAATTACACCTTTTCAGGTTTTCAGTAGATTATTTATTTCAATTACCCGCTTGGTTGCTATTTATAAGCCACCAAGCGTGTGATTGAATTAAACATTTATAATAAAACGTCACTAAAGTAAGGGAAAAGACTAAAAAGTGCTTTAGTGTGTTTTATTTCTTTTCTAGTCTCCAAACATATACTTACTCAAATACAATTACTTAGATTTTCGCGTAGACGTTCTTCTTAGCCAGATTTTTTACGCATAAGCGAGTAACCAGTAATTTCATAAGGTACTTCCATATATGGATCAAGTATGTAAAATACTACGACTTGTTTTTTTTCCTTATAATCCAGTGATAATTCCGAGAAGGGAGATAAATATTCAACTTTCAGGTATGTGAAATTAGTCTCATAAGCCGGACTGATTGGCTGAAAAAAAAATAAGATTAATAGACTTTTGTACAAACTCTACATTTTGTCGAGTTCAGCAAACAAAATAGCGGTACTGAAGAGTTTTTTTTTTTAATTAAAATACTGAAATCGACCCATGCGTGCTGCTGCCAGGGTTGCGGAAATTGTTCGAAAGAGTTACCGCGGCCCTGAAACGCAAAAGGGTATGAGGAAGAACACAGACAGGTTTTAGTCAGTAAGAGTCTGACACTTTCTTCTGAAGTCATTATTTGATGATTTCACAATCATAAAAAAGGGGTAGGATAGGCGTTTATTTACGTCCCTCTGCTTGAAGCTTCACACCAAAATAAAGGCCAGATTTGCCAAAATACAGGTAGGGTAGGGTAGGTAGGTAGGTAATGAATAATTGTCGAATCTTTAGTTCTTCACATGATTTATAGAGCAGGTTAGTGGGAAAAAGGAAAGGGTGACAAGTAGACTCCTTGGGAATCGCTCTATGAGCGCTTTCGATGGGTAGTAATACAATTTCACCTGCACCACCTCACGCGGTAATGCAGTAAGTCAAAAATGTCTGATTAATCTTGCCTTTTTATATTGGGTCTGCTGTTGATATAGCGAAAGTATAAGGGTTCGTTATTGACTACGGAACCCTAAAAAGTGCGAGATGGCGGTTTTTTGCATAACTACTAACTAAGTCCAATATAACCAATTAAGTGGAACTATACAGACTACCGCCTAGATCGGATGTAAAAAGTTCAAAATTGACAATGTACAACACTAAAGTCCTTGTCCTTGTTGTGTTTGTCATTTGTATTTATTTATTTAGACTTTATGCAAAATAGTGGTACATGGGGCGGACTTAATGCAACAAGCATGCATTATTTTGGTGAATAAATTATTTGTATTTGTATTGTACTATGTTCAAGTACCTATGCAAGTTATCGTGAAGCTCACTTACCTTTACTTTTATACGAGTCAATGGTTGGAATATCTCAAGACGACCGGCTTGATGGTATGATTCTACATCGCCATCAACACGCTTACCTTAACATGAAAGTTATTAATAATTACTTTACATAAGCTAGTTAACCCGTGTAACTTCGTCTGCGTCACATTGTTCATTAATGCTCCGCTCATATTTGTCTTAGCGTGATGATATATACTTACAACCCGATAAATGGGCATCTAACACTGAAAGAATTTCAGATCGGACCAGTAGTTCCTGAGATTAGCGCGTTCAAACAAACAAACTCTTCAGTTTTATAATATTAGTATAGATTGATGAGGCCCGACTCCCATTCACCCATAGCCAGTTAGTGTTATGGTCCTGCGTTTTTCCTATGTGTTTGTTATGTTTTGTATTTTAAATCACATCAAAAACTTAGATGTGAAAAACAAAAACTATAATTATATAAATAAGTCAGAGCCGCCGTGAATCCATAATATACATCTGCACTCCCGCAAGTAAGCACGTAACACACGCAACATGCAACGTGATGCGTGGCAGTGTGATAATCGCCTTACTAATAATCGGAAATAGTCTTATCAACAGAGGTTGAAGAATGACCAATAAGTTTTCAATGATAAACCCTGTTTTTATCTATTCCGTGGATAAACCCATAAGTTTGTTCAATATATTTGAGACTGACTCCTTTGAATTAGAGCTCATTAAATATATTTCTGAATTTCTATAACCGCTATAATAACAAATAGGTAATAAAAATTATACTAAATTAAAAATTAAGGAGGCTCCTATACAAGAAACATGTTTTTTTTTTCGATTTGGTGTTCGGAATCCTTCGTTTGCGTATTTGACTCGCACTTGGTCGGTGTTTTCTGGCACAATTACAAATTTACAATAGCTAAAACATTAAACATAAAAAAATCGTCATGTACAATTTTTTTCCGTTACTGAGTGACTGACAGATAGCGTACAGCCGACAGTACTGCTATTCTGTAACAACATTTTCGTGTCTCGACAGCGGAATCCGAGGTGAGTATCAAATTCGTATAAATATAAGACCTTATGGTGTGTGAAATAAAGTTCAATTTGTAAGCTTAGTCACTCAGTCGGTTATTTACAGAATAGACTAGCTGCTCGTAGAAAGCTAAAATTTGGTATGCAACTTCTCTTCACTCGGTAGGGTTAGTGCCCATTAAGAGAGGATTTCCCACAATTTTTAGGGGAACGGGAAAGAAACGGGACATGCGTGCGCAGTCGGTTTTGCCCGCGACTGCGCACGCTAGTACTTCTATACTAATATTATAAAGAGGTAACATTTGTCTGTAAGTTTGTATGTTGGGGGTAATCTCAGGAACTACTGGTCCGATTTGAAAAATTATTTCAGTATTTCATAGCCTATTTATCAAATACAACAAATACAAAATCTTTTATTTCAAATAGACCAGGTTCAGGCACTTTTGAATAGTCAAGGTCTGTCAGTCAAATAGATGAAGCTAATCCTATCTCTCCTATCCTATCCTAGCTATCGAGGAATGTTTAGGCTATAATATCAACACGCTAAGACTAAAAGGAGCCGAGCATTAATGGAAAATGTGACGCAGACGAAGTTGCGTGGGTTAGCTAGTATTAAATAAAATTCATAGTCAATTATTCCAAGATGGCGACTGTTAGGAGTTATTAAATTTTATTTAGGTTTATGTTGATGATTGTCATGAACGTCATATACCGCGTGTATCTGACATCGACGCACAAACGCAGTCATGCTAGCGAAAGAGGTGGCAGAGCGGGAGAGGAGACCCTCTCGTCCCGGCCGCCGTGGTAGACGCCGCGGGCGTCGGGGGCCACCACCTGGTGACCTCCGGCCACCGTAGGCGCGGGCCTGTGGACGGCGAGCTATGGGTGGCTCGCCGTCCGTCCGTCTAGTGACGACAGGCCGTGTCGACGGCGCGTTAGTGTTCCACGCGCGCCTCAAAGAGAGTCAGCAATACAGAGGGGCCCGAAAGGGCCGACGCCTGCCGGAGTCGCGGGATTATTCGCAAGAGACACCGTGGCTCCGGAACACAAAGAGCAAATTATTTATTTTTTATTTATTTATTTATTTATTTATACAAGCGGCACATTACATTAAAGATGACTTACATTTATAAGAACACAATAGTTAATTTGCCTGAACTAGGATAAACCTGTGCTTCAGGCTATAAAGTGCTTATTTAAACCTAATTAGCTTAAAATAATAAATTAACAATAAATCAAATGACTACAATTAAAAATTAAAATAAAAGGACACAACAAGTTTTACTTACAGACCGAAAGAAGATCTTCTGTCTCTACGTAAGAAATGCTTTGTAAATATTGTAAAATAGTTTTTTTACAGCTATAATAATTTAACTTATAAATACTTAGTTTTCTATTTAATCTATTGTACAGAAATGGACCTAAAAATGAAAAAAATCTTTTTACAAACACATATTTTGAAATCGCATTAGAGTCGCATACAATGTCATTCCGTCTCTTATTGGTATTTTCTTCGTTGTATGAAAGCAAGGTGTGCTGTTTTAATACCAAGTGCATAATGAAAAGCTGGCGAACAGTTAGTACGTTGCAGGATTTGTATAGGAGATCTGTGGGATAGAGAAAGGGATGGAAATTGGCAACTTTTAAAATAGCTCTCTGAGCTCTTTCGAGAGGGAGTAAGTGGGTTTTGAGTGCCCCACCCCATGAGGTGATACAGTACTGGATTACAGATTGAGCAAGGGCCAAATAAACTTGTGTGATTAATTTTAAATCTGCAATCGTCCGCAGTGTTTTAAAAACATAGATTAATTTGCGCACTCTTTTAACCAGACTTTCAATATGTGGTCTAAAAGAGAGTGTTTCGTCTATTATAACTCCGAGATATTTAACGTTGCATGTTTGGAGGATAAATGGACAATCGCATGTACTGATTGAGTAGGATCCACATTTATGGACAAACAGCTCAGGATTAGTACCGTTAAATTGAGGCTTGCGCATGGAAAAGTGAATGTATTTTGTCTTGTCAGCATTTAATGTTAGTAAATTGCATTGAAGCCAATTAGTCACAGTATTGAAACCTAATTGAGCGTGTTCGTACAATTCTTTATTGGTTTTAGCAGTAAATACTAAAGCCGTGTCGTCAGCATATGAGATAATTTTGCCATGTTTAATGTTTAAATTGCACAAATCATTAATATAAACCAGAAAAAGGGTTGGGGCCAGAATGCTGCCCTGAGGAACACCAAAACCAGTATTTTTTTGCTCATCGCTCGTGATATTGTCTATTTTAACACATTGATATCTGTCGTCTAAGTAGTCAGCAAAGAGTTTAAGCGGCGTACCCCTAATTCCCATGGCCTCTAATTTGGTAAGGAGCTTAGAAGCAGAAACTGTGTCGAAGGCTTTTGCTAGATCAAGGAAGACCCCCAGGGTCTGATTTCCTTTGCCAAGTTCCACTGAGACATAGTCGGTCAGATGGTGCACCGCGTCGGCTGTGGATAATTTGGCTCTAAATCCGAATTGTGCAGATGATATTAAATTATTTTTTTCTAGATAGTTAACTAGCCTGCTGTTGACAATTTTTTCGAGCACTTTAGATATTGATGAGAGTATCGATATTGGCCTAAAATTATTAACTAAGTTTTTGTTCCCGGATTTGAAGATAGGGATTACAACTGCTTTTTTTAGGCATCTAGGAAAAATTCCTTCGGAAAAACAAATACCAAAAATATGTGTTAATGGAGGTACCAGGATATGCTTGAATTGTTTTAGGATTTTGTTGCTAATATTATCCCATCCCACTGCACAGTCATCTTTTAGACCACTAATAATTCTGGTTACTTCCTCCTCGTCAGTGCCTAGCAAGCCAAAAGATTTTAACGTGCGCCCATTACTGAATTTTTGGGAAGGTTGAACACAGTTATTCTTAGGAATCTGATCGGCAAGAGTTTTCCCGACATTCACAAAAAAATTATTGACACGGTTGGCTGATAAAAGAGGTGAACTATTAGTTAGCAATAAACTCGAATTTGACTCACGCTGTTTTGACTGCAATGAAGGAACATGGATGGGTTTTAGTCAGTAGAAGTCTGACACTCTGTTCCTATCTGGAGAATAAATCAATTTTATCCGAGCGGCAATTTGGATTTAGACCTAAATTATCAACAGCCGATGCCGTACATCATTTGACTGACTATCTATCACAAGAACTTGACAAGGGTAACCACACAGTAGGTATTTTCCTGGACCTCGCCAAGGCTTTTGACTCCGTTTCCATTCCCATTCTGTTGCGCAAGCTTGAGACCATAGGTCAATCAATTTTGACCTATTGCATTACCTCGTGGGGTGGGGTAGGTAAAACTCTATTACTACCCATCGAGAGAGCGCAAAGAGCGATCCTCAAGGTGTCCACTAGCCGTCCTTTCCTTTTTCCAACTAACCTTCTCTATAAGTCCTGTAATGTACTAACAGTCCGACAGTTATTCATAATGAGCACGGTGCTAAAACAACACGCAGCCCTCCCCTATCGCACTGAAGTTACTAAAAAGAGACGGAAAGATATGGTTTGCCCTAAGAAACCTACAAAACATGCTTTCACAACAAAATTTTATGTGTTCCTTGGACCGCTGCTCTATAACAGACTTAACGCAACAGCAGACATATTTTCCCTGAATTACATTAAGTGTAAGAAAGTTGTCAAGGAAACTCTTCAAAGTATGTCCTATGATGATACAGAGGAGTTATTATTAGTTCTAAAATAAAGATTGTTTTGATTTGTATTTTAATAATGTATTTAAAAGTATGAGTCTAAGATGTTAGGAAATAAGTATTTTATAATATTATTTACACCTTATATAAGCCTTTTAACTTATTACCTAAGATAAATATATGTAGATCGTTAAGTATTATGCTTCCATCATTGAAAAATGTAATCTCTTCTCGCCTGAAACACAGGATTACCTAGCTCAGGCACATAACACGTGTGAACTTGACATAGATTTAAGCAAAACTGTATTTATTGTGTACCTTATTATTTTGAATAAACTTTATTATTATTTATTATTATTACTCCCTCCCGCTACACCCAGAGCGGGAGGAGTCATTGGATGATTTCCCATCCCTAAAAAAAAAAAAAGGGCATGATCCTGGACACCCTAGACTTAGAATTTTTACTTTTTTACATTAGACTGCTCAATTTTTTTTACTTTAGACTGCTCATAATCGTTATTCTGACCTAACCCAATGAGATTTTGAATAAAAAAATACTTGATTACCTAACTACTTTCGCTAAAAAGAGCAATCTGAATAAAACCACAAATAGATATCAGCTCAGCTGAGCTGTGCCTATTTGTGGTACTCTTGAAAAAAATGAGAAAAGAACCGACGAAAAATTCCAACACTGGGGTGTCCAGAATCATGCCCTGGACCCATGGAAATCGTTTGTGCGTCGATGTCAGATACTCGCGGTATAATAATTTTACGTTCGGATGAAATCATGAGTTCGAGTGATTCCGAAATTACGTATTAAGCTAACATTACTATGGCTACGCTAAAACAATTGTCGCTAGGTATCGGTTGCTAGGCCTTTCTAATTGGTTGACTTGGGGTAGTCACGCGATTGCAAAATTACCCAGCCAAAATATGAACAGTGGCAAGTGGCTCATTAATTATAGACCGTGACTCTACTTAATAATATCGATTGATGGGCAAAAATTTAAATCTAAGAAATTCCCGGTTTTCCGATTTTTTCCTTTGTGTATGATACCAGCAATCTATATAATTCAGGTATACAATACCTTACCTAGGTAATGTATAGAATAGCTGGAGGTCTTGGCAATGAAGTATAATTAATATTAATGTCAATTTTATACTTTAACTGGGTCGGTCCTTAACTATCCAGGCTGTCGACATAAACAGGAAAACAGGGACCCGATAAGGATCGAGCGTGGAATATTTCAGGGCGACAGCCTGAGTCCACTGTGGTTTTGTCTGGCCCTCAACCTATCAATACTTAGCTGGAGGGTTTGGGCTAAGGCTTCCGGTTTTGAAGAGGTGGTCCTCCTGCTCCACAGCCACTAGAGAGCCCAAACTAATCTGTAAATAGTTCGGAAACATTGTTGGACCGGCTGAAGATTGTAAGAAAAATTTGCATTGTTAGAATCAACTTACTAAGCATTGTATAATTTCAGCCATTAACAGCACATGTGTGAGTACTGTGTACCTTTAACTTTAATAATCAGTTTTAGGTATGTTTTTGACTTGAATGTACCCTGGCGGTTGGGAGTGTCATGCTCACTCAAAAGTCTAGCTGATGGTGGCGTATGCGTTGGATCATTTGGCTCCCTTCAAAATGGTTGAGCCGAATGGTGCTGGCGCATGCGTCATGTTCGTGAACGGGCGCCGTCAGTCGGGACTGGTCATTTCTTAGCTGCCATGGTTAATTTTAATTATTTCTTTGAATTGTTCCTCTTTTATTCCGGACGCTTTTATCCTGCTCGTTTTTTACATCGTTCTCACATGTATGTATAATGTCAACCCGATGTAAATAAATCTTTGTAAAAAAATATTATTTTTAAAAGAGTGTCCGTGGAGTTTCTTGCACGTTCTTCTCCATAGAGATCTACGCTTTGGAACGTGCAAATAGCTTCAACTTTTTGGACCGACCGACCTTGACAATTCAAAAGTGCCTGTAAATGGTTTAATTGAAATAAATGCTTGAATTTTGAATTTTGAATTTTGAATTTTGGTCAGGTCATATCGCACCTCCTTAACATGGCTGACTTGAAACTATTTGCTCATAACGATTGCAAGCTTGAAGCTACTGAAGGTAACAGAAACCTTCAGTAGTGCCATCAGCATGAAATTTGGTGTGGACAAAAGAGCGGTCATGCATGTAAAGCGAGGAGAGATTATGAAAGTGTGGAGTAACGAGAATGGATACTTAAAGTGAGAAATGACTACTTTAGTGGTACTTTTCTAGTGGGGAAAAGACGGAAAAGCTAAAAGCGAATCGCTTGTCAAGGTATGGTCATGTGAAGAGGAGGGACGAAACGCATGTAACTAAAATAGTAATGAACATATTTTTTATTTTTTTTTATTTTTTTTATTTATACAAAACGGGGAAACTCTTGGCCCAAATCTCACCTGGTGGAAAGTGATGATTAGGCCGAAGATGGAAGCGAGTTTCACCCGGAATCCTCTTACACAGAAGAACTGGCTATCATACCTCTAACTGCCGGAACACAACAATGCTGATAACATTGTTGTTATGGCGACAGACTTAGAAATGATGGTGGTAGCTTGCCAGGCGGGCTTAGAACAAGTCCTACCACCAACCAAACCGAGCAAAAAATTTGCCCCCGCTGGGAATCGAACCCGGGACCTCTGGGTCTGAATCAGGTGGTATATCCACTTGACCACGGAGGCGGTTAGTGTCACCTGTTTAGCACCACCCGGGACCACATGTAGGGATTCGCTGAAGGGTATTCTCCTATGGACGCGGGTGACTCGGCCCCCAATATGGATGTGTGAGGAGCGATATGAAAGAAATGGGAGTTAGTGATGGTTTGATGCCTGCTTTCTTTAAATCGTTTAGGTTATTAGTCGGATCTTAAATCCAAATGCACGTGTGAACTCACTCATTTAAATTGTATTGTGACTAAACCGTATCCTGTAAAAATCAGATACGGCTAAGAAAATTTCGCCGTGTGAACGTAGTGTTACTGCCGCCCCCACAAATCTCCCCTTTCCCAACTATCGTCTTTTACACACAATGCCGGCTGCGTATTCGATTTTGTATAGAATACCACATTTAAAATATTTCATACATTACCTGAATGTTTTAGGTATTCTATACATTGCCTAGGTATTCTATAGAATACCGGATTATACAGATTACTGGTAACATATACACACAATGAAGGCTACCGTTTTTGTACTCACCAGTTGAAGCTGTCGAGTGAGGTTCTTAATCGTAGCTTTATTGCAGTTATTAACCGCATGTGAAAAAAGTTAGAAGAATATTTTCTTCTAACTTTTTTCACATGCGGTTAATAACTATAATATAATTAAATATAAAATATAATATAATTTATGATGCCGTGAACGTGCGATAATTACAACATAGATATCGTCTCAGTTTTACGTGGCCTCATCATAATGGAAAATAAGAAGGACATGATTATACATATTTCCGACAGAAAAAAGTTCAATGCATTGGTCGGGAGAACTTAATCAGCCACATTCAGGTTGTTTTAGTAAAATAAAAGAAAAAAGTAAACAAATAAAAAACAAAAACTAAAGTAAACAAATAAGTTAAGTAAACTCTTGTCAAAAGCCAACCAATAATGTTTGACATACCTATTGAAGACCTCACGCTACACTAGCGCCTCTAGCGGCGAATTCAAACGCGAAACCCTCATTACATAAATTTGTCATAAATTTCCTCCTCAGAGTTCCATACTACATTAACCATTTTGCAAGTTATCGCCCGGGACGAAATTGGTCATGGAAATCTTTTGCTGGTTCACGGACCACTAGCTGAATACCAAATTTCAACTGTCTAGGACATCTGAAAGTGTGTTAGGGTTTTGATCGTTGATTTTAAACGTTAATATCTATATCAAAAACTCATTTTGGATTCTAGATATGCTAAGGGGTTTTAATAGATGTGCCAATTTTCAATTCGGTTTGGAGGGAATACAGTACAGAGAGTAAAGTCCAGCAAACCTCCAATAAAAAGGGAGGGTCCTCCGGGCCGAACCAGGCGGTTGTTGTGCCTGACGGCCCAATAGTTCATGTTCAGGCTGATGTATATGCTCAAATCGCACGGTAAACTTTGCTGGTGCGATGTAGGATTCTTAGTTGGCCGACAGTTGGATAGATGGCGTCGCGGTTCTTTTTGTTGCGATGTAGTATTGATCCGTTGGTTTTTTTTTTACTGTGGCATCATTGATGCCTACATAAGTTGATTAAATATGTAGGTTTCGAGTTGTGAAGGGGTCAAAACAAAGACTCTATGGGCCAAAAGGAGCTCAAATGGTTCGTGTAAAAACACACGGCTGTTGCGTCGCTAGGTCGCTAGTTTCTTTTTCTTTAAACTTTGGCTGGACACGCTACCGCATGTCTTGATATTGTGTTTACACCATAAATACATATTTTAATATTGTAATGTATAAAAGTGGGGTCTTTACAGACCCTATGTGAGCAGCTATGTGCTTTCCTCCGTGCGAGGACTTAAAGGATAATTAATCTATGGTTAGGTGCTTAAGATTCCGGACTGTAGGACAAACTGTTTGACCTTCTTCAACATTTTAGTGGAATTCTACATTTACCTTTGCGCCTGCACTTTGCACCCCGACCGTAGGTACATTCGACCGCACGTCAATGGTGACTAGCCATGCGTAGTAAGGATTTTCAATAAATAGAAAGAAAAGAAGCTCGCCTGTACCTTACTTGTTTTGTTAACACCGACTAAATACTTAGACAGGAAAAAACCATACCCACCGAATTCAAAAGTCCTTATAAATATTGATTGTTCAGATGTAGTTTCAGAATAGGTTGCACCTCTAAAAATAAAAAATAATAATCCCAGGGAAAATAGTAAATACGTTAAAATGCTGTACATTGTGTCTTTAGTATTAAACTGATAACTATTTGGAAGAAATAATTTTAGGCCGTAAGAAATTGCAGTTAATAGGTAATTTAGATAGGTAGTCTTTGATTGAAACATTGTATGCCTATTTTACGGTGTCCCTATACAAAGCTACGTTAGGTAATAGGTATGAAGGTATATGTAGTACCTACTAAGACAAAACACATCTGCTAAATAAATCTGTGCAAGGGTAGCGTGGCAGCAACAATTTAACTTATTCACGAACAGTATTATATTAAACACGGCGTGATAAACAAGTTCAGTATGACTGCCATCTGCAAAGCAAGAGCTGGAATGGCAGTGGCGCGGGCTTTGAGCGTTAGAGGTCCCATCTTTGAGCTTAAGGGCTAAAAAGCTCGGCGAAACTGGTTTCGTCGGGTCCTAAAATCGAAGAAACTTCAAAACTGACTGACTGACTGGTTGACGGGTAGAGAATGCCTTGTTGCATTAAGTCCGCCCATGTACCACTATTGTGCATAAAGTCTAAATAAATAAATAATAAATAAATAAAACTCCGCCCTAGGATAGCAATAATTGGTGTCCCTGTAGCTCTCAGTGAGAAAGAGGTATTGGATTGCATTTATGAGCATCATCTATCTGAGAATTGCCGAAAACTACTCGAGAGGCTTTCTAGAAACAATAAAAATGAGCCATAAGTCTGGAAAGAAAGATCGTTCAACATGTAATTATATACTCGAAATCCCTCCCAGTATCAGAAAAATACTGGCGAACCAAGGCCGTATTTTTATAAATTGGACATCATGCCCAGTTAGAGATTTTACTTTAGTGACCAGGTGCTTCAATTGCCAACAGTTTGGCCACGCAGCCAAGTTTTGTCGTGAAACATCTCCAACATGTAACCTCTGTGGAGAGACGGGGCACTCGTTCAAAGATTGTAGCAACAAAACTTCTCCTCCTCAGCGTGCAACGTGCAAACGTTTCAAGAGGAAACATGATCACCCAACTGGTGACATAAATTGCCTAGCACGAAAATACGCTGAAGACTTATATTAATTCAGTAGACCATGAAGGCGCCTAAGAGCGCCATCGAATAATTTGTTAATTAGCATATAAAAGTAGATAAGTTAGTTTTTAGTATCATGGGCTTTGAAGATATCAAGACGGTAATTGCTTGACAAATTAAAATATCCCCGCTACGATATTTATGGGTATATATAGACCTCCATCTCAAAATAGAGAACAGATTCCTAGACTCGCTTAACATAAACCTATAAAAAAAATATCTTATAAAAATATTATGTATAGTTTTAGATGACATTACATTTAGACATTAGATGAAAAATTATTAGAATGTGTGCGCAAGTATCCTGTTAGTTAGGTCTAGTTTTACTTTTTCAAGAAAAAAGTAAATAATTTTTTAGACATTCTAAAATAACCTTAAAAATTGCTCTCGTCACCTATTAATTTAATTCTTTGTAAAGTAAAGCAAATTCTCCTTCTGCTTCTCGCTTTCTCCGGGCCCGAGTCTGCTATTACAATAGTGTCAGAATGGTCGATCACTGATTTCAAAATGGTTGATTTTGACAAGTTTGGCAATCTACTAACATAATGGCATCATAATGGCGTCACTATGACATTCCAATGTTCGTCCACTGACGGTCCACTGACTCGCCATTGAGAGAAATGGCTTAGAATGGTAATCTCGTACATAATGACAGCTGAATGTTTGACGGATTACATGCGTTAGTCTGCTAATATTTTGACAGTTACTTTGATCGGTGAGCTACCACTGTGCCACCATTGGAAATAATTGGAATTTGGAACGTCATCACGTCAAGTACTCTGTGATTGTGCAGACATTGCATTTAAATACTTTTAATTCATAATTCGACAGCTCAGTATCAAAAACTTTTTGCTTTAAATCGAGTTTGTGGAATATTATTGCATCCAAGAATGATTCACTGCGATCAAATATTCTGGAACTAGCCAATGCAGTGCATGCTAGAGAAAAAAGATGCAGGGAATCCAGAAGACGCCGTTTAGCCCGTCGGTTGATGACAATCAACACGAACCCTTTTACTTACCTTACCTTATGTTAGGTACTGAATACTGAGGCGCAATTCGTAAAAACGTTCGCCTTGGAAAGGACTCGGTAAGGGGGTTAATTGACGAACTCAATTCCCTTATGGCCAGACCGCGACGAAATGATACTAAATCGGCAGAAATGAAGGTGAGAAAACTGAATTTGACATTAATTTATTATTCTATAGCCAGAAACGCGAAATAGGTCGATTAATGTTATATGTTTTTTGTTGCAGGATTCTAATAGCACTTCGTGCATCAGGGTCCTATAAAAATTTGGTTGGACAGAGTGCCCTTCATAATGTTTTGCAGGTGAATGTGTCGAGATCGATAGAAGTTACAGAGGCACTAAATAAAATATACCACAAATATATAAAAGGAAAATATAGGAAAGGAATATTATAAAGACTAATTGAGAAATGAAATCTACCCTAACTGTTATGGTTGTACCTTGCTTGTGTACAACAAGCAAGGTACAACCATAACAGTTAGGGTAGATATATAGGGTAGATACTAAGCAGAATATAAGATATTAAAAACTATGCAGGTTCTATCAAAAATTTGAATTGTTATTTTTGGTAACCATGGCCGCACATACAGCACATGCTTTGCCCAACTGCAGGCAAGATTGTGATTGCATGTAGCATAATATTGCAAACATGGCAAGAGAACCATTCCCTTCTGATGAAGTTTATGCAGAAGGACTTCGCTTGCAACAGGTATGCGATTTCTATTCCACTATTTCTATTGATATTGAATATGTATCATGACTTTGGAATTTATTACTGTTGCTACAAGTAGTTGCGTCTCACTGCCAAGTGATGATATTGAAGTCATGGGGCAAACTCTGAATAATCATTTAAACTAAGTCATATGACAACAGAGGATACCAGTGACAGAATAATGATGCCTACCATAAATAAAGTATCTTCTTGCTCTTCAGTATCTAGATGTCAAAAAGGGGGTCAGCAGCGTGCCTTGAAATTATTTCATCAAAATATTCAAGGTATCTCTTCCAAATTATTAGAAATTGAAATGTTTTTAGAAAAAACAATGATTGACATTGTATGTTTTAGTGAACATTGGTTGAAGGATTACCAGATGATAATTAGTTATGATAATTATAGTGTGGGGAGTTGTTTTAACCGCAAATCTATGTTGCGCGGTGGTTCCCTCATCTTAGTAAAAAAATGCTTAAAATTCAAGCAACGTAATGATATTGTTAACTTATCAGTGGAACATTGCATCGAACTGTCCTGTGTTGAGCTAGATAAGCATATAATAGTGTGCGTGTACAGACCCCGAAACCCTCAAAACTTTACTTTATTTGAATCAACAATGGAAGATATCCTTGCGAAACTTGCAGCAGGTAACAAGTCCGCGATTATTTGTGGAGATTTTAATATTAATATTTTAGAAAATAATTCAAATAGCAGCAGATTTATAAGCCTTTTTAAATCGTTTAATTTGTGTAATGTGTTTACAGAACCAACTAGGGTAACAACAACATCTTCAACCTGTATCGATAATGTTTTCTGCGATTTTGAATATTTAGATAAAGCCATAGTTAATTACCTTACCTCTGATCATAGTGGACAATTGGTAACGTTTAAGTTTAAAGCATCCTTGAAAAAAATTCCTACACAATATCGGCCAATTACAACAAGCAAACTATCTAAATTCAATGATACCTTACAAAATAAGTTAAATAACATTGAGGATGCGAATAAATTTTATGATAATTTCTTTTCAGTAGTATTAAAAGAATTCAATGCAACTTTTGAAAAGAAGTCTAAAGATACTTTCCCTAAGTTTGTATTTAGTGACTGGGCGACTAAAGGCATTAGAATAAGTAGGGAAAGACTATATGAGCTATATGGCCTCAAGCCTTTCATAAACACTGATTCCTTTAATAAGTACGTAAATAAATATTCTAAAGTGTTTAGAAATACTTGTAAGGTAGCGAAAGCCCTATACATTAGTAATAAGATCAAATCGGCAGAAAATAAAATAAAGACAGTTTGGAAAGTAATAAATAATGAAACCAATAGAAATAAAGAACGAAACACTGCTTTTTTACTGGAGACTGCACATGGTGCCAAAAGCTCTAATTTAGAAGTAGCTCAAGAGTTTGTAAATTTTTTCACCAATATACCAACTAAAACTACGGAAGCTTTAAATTCTTCACCCGAGGTCTCATATAATTTATTAAGAGCAAACGTTCCAGGCTGTACGGTTGAATTTCAATTCAAACATATCAACCCTATGACAGTCATAAAGGCTTTCCGGCAAATTAAAATCAAATTGACCGAAGACATATGGGGAATGTCTATCAAAGTGTGCACGTCCATAATAGAGACCATAGCACCATACTTGGCTTTAATATTTAATTTATGTGTAGACCAAGGAGTCTTTCCAGATGTAATGAAATACAGTAAGGTTATACCACTATTTAAATCTGGAGACAGCAGAGACACCAATAATTATAGACCTGTATCTGTACTTCCAGTTTTTAGCAAAGTGTTTGAAAAAGTAATGCTCAATCAGATGCTCAATCATTTTAACATCAATAAAATCTTACACGATCAACAGTATGGTTTTACCAAAGGTAGTTGTACGACTGACGCTGGTGCCACGTTGTTTAAACACATATATACAGCGTGGGAAGAGGCTCAAGATGCCATAGGAATATTCTGTGACCTCTCCAAGGCATTTGATTGCGTAAATCACGAAACCTTGCTCCTAAAGCTGGGACATTACGGACTAGGTAAACTTGCACTTAGTCTAGTGAAATCTTACTTAAGTGACAGACAGCAGCAAGTTCAAGTAAATGGTGTCAATTCTCGGGGCTTAAAAATCAAAATGGGGGTACCGCAAGGCTCAATATTGGGCCCTTTCCTCTTTTTAGTATATATTAATGATCTACCCCATCTTTTGAAAAATCAACCTAAAATAGTATTATTTGCTGACGATACTTCCTTAATTTTTAAGATAGACAGGCGTTCCATAAATCTTGACGACATCAATAACGCCCTACAGCAGGTCCAAAATTGGTTTATTGCTAATAATTTAGTATTAAATGGGAAAAAAACTAAATGCATCAGATTTGCCTTACCGAATGTTAAAAGTAATGATTGCGATATAGTATTAAACAAAGAGAAACTAGAATTCGTCGAAAACACGGTTTTCTTGGGAATCACGCTTGACTCAAGGCTACAATGGGGTCCTCATTTAATATCTCTTGCGGGACGGCTAAGTTCGGCAGCATACGCTGTCAGAAAAATCCGTCAATTAACTGATATACATAGATACCGCGAGGCTGGTCTATTTTAGTTATTTTCATAGTATCATGTCTTACGGTATCTTATTATGGGGACGAGCTGCAGACATCGAGTCCATATTTATTCTGCAGAAAAGAGCCATCAGAGCCTTATACAATCTCCGGCGGCGCGATTCCCTAAGGGAGCTGTTTAAGGATATTAACATCATGACAGTACCTTGTCAATACATTTACGAAAACATTATGTATGTTCGGAAAAATCTTCATCTTTTTAACAAGATTAGTGACAGGCATAATTTTAATACGAGAAATAGGAACAAATTAGATCAACCCCGGTTGAGATTAGCTAAAGTACACACTTCTTTTATGGGGTACTGTGTTAAATATTATAATAAAATACCAGTTGATATTCTCGAACTGAATGAGAGAAAATTTAAAGCATGCATAAAACGCACACTATGTAGTAAAGCATATTATAAACTGGAAGATTATATCCTCGATAAAAATGTTTGGCTAAATGCCGGTCCTGATCCACAGTCACAGCCGCGGGGGTCCACTAGCGACAGTATATTTCTATCTTTTATGATTGACGCACAATATCACGTGTAACTCCCGATAGCTTAGCAGTTCGAAGCTTTCTGATTATATTTGTCTACTCTTACGTTTATAACACTCTCATCATTATCCCTAATTATAAAAATTAACATTATTTACTATTCCATAAAAAAGAATCATAGAAATCGGTATAGAAACACCAAAGTACGCCATGAAATACGCTAATAATAAGTCATCGCACGTGAATACTGAATCATGCTATAAGGATTATTTTTGTATAAGGTCGCGAACGCACAGGCAGGCGGCTTGCTTGGCGCCTAGAGGCTAGCGAGTAGCTTCGTAAAACGGCTTACCACAGTTTGCAATATCCATTAATATAACGAGTATTAATATAAGTGTGAAAGTTTGGTTGTTTGTTACCCAATCACGCCAGAACGGCTTAACGGATCTTAATGAAATCTAGAACTAAGATAGATAATAGTCTGGAATAGCACATAAGCTACTTTTCATCTCGGGAATATGTTCCCTAGGGATCACGCGGGCGAAGCCGCTGGCAGAAGCTAGTAGGGAATATGCATGAAGATTAAATTTGTCTGGAATATTTTTTTCTATTTACTGATATCACTGTGATATCAGTTGTAAATATAAAACCACTTTTTTTTTTCCTAGCTACAATATGCAAGCTAAATTTTCTCTTACTATCTAGTATATAATGCATGCTTTGACACTCTTCCCTTAAATTGATTTTGTCCGTTTTAAAGGACAAAAACGCGCACACAGCTGATGGTGTTGTAACACTCCTACGCGCTGTGCGCTGGTGGAAGGGCAGGGTACTAGCTATACCTTTCGTGCGGGTGCATGTTCCATTAACGAAGCTATGAACGGTCGCGAATAGTGATCTTTTGAAAAAGTGCAACGGTCAGATTTGTTTACGCTCCTGTTCTAATTGATAACAACTGTAAGTATTTTGATTGTTTTGTTTTTAATGTTACAATATTAGTTTCGCCCAGTCAGGATTCAATATTGTATCGAAATGGCTGCGTGACAATGTTCTCACCCTAAATGCGGAGAAAACTAATTACGTCACCTTCTCCATTAAACAGAATACACCGTCTCCATCCATGACGCCGAACACTATCCTAGCCCACACGTGTGCATTTCCTCACTCCACTTCATGCGCCTGTTTTCAAATAAACAAAGCCGATTGTATTAGATACCTGGGTTTAACTATAGACAGCACACTCAAATTCCAGGAACATATCAACACCTTAAGTAACCGACTGAGAAAACTGATATATGTTTTTAAGACCCTAAGAAACGTGACTGACGATAAAATAAAAAAAATGGTATACTATGCTCTTGCCCAGTCTTTAATAACATACTGCATCACTTCTTGGGGTGGTGCTCCAAAAAGTACCCTTTTGGAACTGGAAAGAGCACAGAGAGCCATTCTGAAGGTTTCTTTGTCCTTACCTTATCGCTACCCTACAGCACTGCTATACCAAAAAGCGAAAGTCTTGACGGTGCGTCAACTTTTTATACAACAAACCATCCTGAAACAACACAGACTACTAACCTACAATCCTTCTTTGCCTCGAGCTAAGAGAAGATTTAATCCTGTTGTCAACCACCATACTTCGCCTTCAACATCTTTTTCAAAACGTTTCTTTTATCACCTCGGTCGTTATCTCTACAATAAAGTAAATAGGATCATACCTATTTATGAACTCAATAAGATAAAGTGCAAAATGAAACTATATGGTTGGCTTCAAGAACTCAATTACGATGACACTGAAAATTTATTTACAGTTTTAACATAAACATCATTATGCAAATATACTACGACTAAAACAAAAAAATTACTCACAGTCACACACACACACACGACCCCCCACACACACAACCACCCCACACACACTCAACCACTGCACACACTTCTCTAATTTACATACACGCAGTTCTCACTCAACCTCACTCACACCCTGATACTAACCATACTAACTAAATAAAAAAATAAAAAAAAAATAAAAAAACTACAACTATAATCATTAAACTCTGAGAGGCGAATGTTAACATGTCTTAACTGCATACCGTTTGTACGAGTACATAACATAACTTGTTAAATTTAAATGGAGGAGTCCTGGTGACCTGAAATACAGGCCTTGAGCCTAGTTTAGGCACCAGTCTCCCACAATATAATGCCCCTCCTATATGTAACCGTAGATTTAAGGTAACAATTAAGAGAAATATTGTGGAGAAAATAAACAAATTTTTATCTATCTTATCTTATCTTTATATTATTTTGGAATGAAATGGGCATTTTGTCTTTGCCATGTCCGTTTTATGTGACGTAGTTTCATGTACCACAACTGCACATATAATGGACAATGTCCGTTTTATGTGACATTGTAAAAACAATAAAAAAAAATACAAAAAAATATTTTTTTTTTCTTTAAAAGGGGACTTTTCCATCCTAATTTCAACCCATATACGCAATTTCAACATTATCCACACAAGAAATCTAAGGGTGACAATTTAAGGGTAATAGGCTTTAGAACCTCATAGAACATTGTTACCCTATATTGAATGTTGTAAAAAAAGCTTTTCAGTTTCCTATCAAATAAATAAATGAATTCTGTGATAATAAACTTTAAGCGTGCGTCGCTTGCTACTTTCAACTCCTTCAAATATGCCGTCTGTTTCTTCTTGTGCTCATTGCCATGTCTCTGTGATTATAGTATAAATAAAAAACTATTGATACAGATGTAGATTAATAACTACAAAATAAATGAAACAGTACTTGGTTTCTATGAGATCTCAAATCTTTTTACGGTGGAATGATTGCATAGAGAGACTTGTCATTTTTTATTACATTTAATGTTTTTGTGGGGTTAGTATGTAAGTTTAATGAATAAAGAGAATAATAATAAATCCTTCCCTCAGCTGGTAAAGCCCTCGCTCCCCCAAATGACAATCCTGGATCCTCCTTTACATTTAGGCGTCGACCGTCACAAGGTTGACAAAGTTTTTTTCATTGTGATTGGCAATTAATTGCAATTTTGAATGGTTTTAATCAATTATTTCCAAAACACGCCAAGTTATCATTGTCATCAATGTTAGTCGAAAACCATGTACCGTACTTTAGCAAACATCCTATTTTTATTACTGTGTACTTTCAATAGATGTTTTTGTTTTAAAGATTCTTTGCTAGATATGGCAGATTCAGAAGAATTCGGTGAGTACCTACGTATAACTGAAAAAACTTGCAATGAATCTTGGGATCACCTATAATGAAAACATATCTTTAGGGGTAATAACTTCCTGCGCTCAGCATTTGTTGATGCAGAGCATGGCGCAATGGCCGATTAACATTGCGGTGGTCGTTCAGCCGTATTTTTTCCTGCCAAGGGATGCCATCATATAGTCGGCCGCCGCCGGTACCCCATCCCTTGATAGTGTCAGGAAGGGGCAGGGGTGCTTATCAGCACGGTTTGGGGAGATCGTCGTGGTGGGAGTCTACTTCACCCCGAACCGAACTCTCGCAGAGTTCCACAACTCTCTCGCGGAGTTGAATGTCGTCGTCGGAAACCATTCCCTCCCCGTGCTTGTCCTCGGCAGGGCTGGGCAAAATACATGCTTTGCTTTAATTTAAATACAAATTACAAAATACTGTATCGCAAGTAATTAAAATACGAAATACAAAATATATTTAAGTAAGGTATTTGAAATATAAAATACAAAATACAGTATTTTAGCTATTTTTAATTGAAATACAAAATACAAATTACAAAATAAGTAATCTAGACCGGGCCGAGTCTGCTATTGCAATAGGGTCGGAACGGTGGATCATTGATTTTTAGGGTTCCGTAGCCAAATGGCAAAAAACGGAACCCTTATAGATTTTTCATGTCTGTCTGTCTGTTTATCCGTCCGTATGTCACAGCCATTTTTTTCCGATACTATAAGAACTATGCCGTCGAAACTTGGTAATTAGATGTATTCTGTGAACCGCATTAAGATTTTCACACAAAAATAGAAAAAAAAACAATAAATTTTAGGGGTCCCGATACTTAGAATTGAAACTCAAAATTTCATCCACCACATACGTGTGGGGTACTATGGATAGGTCTTCAAAAATGATGTTTAGGTTTCTTATAAGTATAATTTTTTTCTACACTGAATAGTACCATCCATGTATCTAAACTTCCACCGAAAATTAGTTTGAACGAGATCTAGTAACTAGTTTTTTTTAATACGTCATAAATCGTAAACCGCAACTTTTGCTTATAATATATACCTACAGGTTTGTACGGAACCCTCGGTGTGCGAGTCCGACTCGCACTTGGCCGGTTTTTGCGTTTTGTTGCTGCTTTACCATCATTACACGCTCGCGGTCTCGCCTCGCACTCACACTCACGATCGCTAAATTATTAATGATGATGAAATGTAGGTACCTATTTTATTGTTAAAATGTATTTTGAAGCCTCAAGTATTTGAAATACTAATTACAAAATACCTCGGCGTCAGGTATTTGAAATACGAATTACAAATTACATTTTAAAGAAGTAATTGAAATACAAATACAAAATACGTATTTGTATTTCAATTACGTATTTTAATTACAAGTAATTCAAATACTGCCCAACCCTGGTCCTCGGGGACTTCAATACCAAGAATTTGGCTTGGGGTTCTCGTTATATAGACGTGCGGGGAAGGATGGTGCAGGACTGGGCTCTGGAGACAGGCCTGGTCGTCCTAAATCGGGGTTCTGTCCTCACGTGTGTACGGATGCGGGGCGAGTCGGTGGTGGACATTTCGTTCGCTAGCCCCGCTCTGTCACCGCTTGTCATTGACTGGCATGTCATGGAGGGGGTGGAGACCTATTCCGACCACCGGTATATCCGGTTCGACGTCGCCAGCCAGACCTCAAGCGCGCCGGTCATACACACCCCGAGTGGTCCGCGTTGGGCGCTGAAGCAGCTGAACCGGGAGTTCCTCCTAGAAGCCTCGATCGTGCAGGCCTGGGTGACATCACCCGACAAACAATGAGGCAGGGTAGTTATAGGAGGCCATGTCTGACATTTGCGACGTGGCAATCCCCCGAGTTCGGCCAGGAAGAGCCCGGCGTCAGGTGTACTGGTGGTCGCGAGAGCTGACGTCTCTGCGCGAGGCATGCGTTGCTGCGCGGCACCTGTACGCCAGGCATCGCAGGCTCCGCATTCGTCCACCGGACGTGGCAGCCTTTGAGGTGGAGCTATATGAGGGATACAGAGCTGCGAACACCGCCCTCCGGGAGCCTGTCCTGGCTCCTGCGGGCTGGCTATCTGGCCCACGAGGAGATGTTGCAGACTCTCAACAGAGATCCGTGGGGGTGCCATTACATGGGTGATGGTGCGGGATAAACTCCGCACCTGGGCCCCCACCGCTGCAGTGACTGGGGTAGACCCGGGAGTGGCGGTACGCAGGCTCAAGGCCAAGAATACCGCCCCGGGACCCGACGGCTTGCCTGGCAAAGCCTGGGCCCTGGGCTCGGAGGCTTTCGGGCCTCGACTAGATGGGCTCTTAAGCGCATGTATGGAGAGGCCAGTTCCCCGCATTGCGGCCCGTGGTGCTGCTCGACGAGGTGGGCCAGCTCTTTGGAAGAGTCATTGCAAAACCGCCTCGCCGAGCACCTAGCGGGGATGGGGCCGGATCTTGCGGAACACAAGTTTGGTTTCCGCAAGGGGCGCTCTACGGTAGACGCCATCATGCGCGTGATTCTGAGCCCTCAGGACGGCGGATACGGTATCCCGGGGTGGAGTTAGTCAGCGCCTTCAACACTATTGGACTGCATTGGGGAAGCACTCCGGTATCACCGGGTGCCGACCTACCTCCGCCGTGTGGTGGGGGACTACCTGTCGGACAGGGCAGTCATCTACCCCAGTCACAGCGGAGAGTGGAACTGGCGAGAGATGTCGTGCGGTGTCCCACAGGGATCGGTTTTGGGGCTGCCCCTGTGCCCCTGTGGAACATCGGTTACGACTGGGTGCTGCGCGCCGACCTCCCTAGCGGCGTCAGCGTGGTCTGCTACACTGACGACACGCTGGTGCTGGCATAGGGGAGGTCGCACGAGGCGGCAGCCGAACTAATGACACGCGGTTTTGCGATAGTCGTAGAGAGGATCCGTCAATTGGGTCTCGAGGTGGCATTGCACAAGTTCGAGGCCATGTGCTTTCATGGGCCTCAGAATGCGCCACCGCCGGGATCCTTACTGACGGTGGGAGGGGTTTCCATCGGCGTCAAGTCGACGTTGAAGTACCTAGGGCTCGTCCTCGACAGCCGGATCTCGCGCGAGGCGGCGAGTCTCCTTGCGGGATTGCCGCCATGGGATCTGGAGGTGATAGTCCTTGCGCGCCTGCATGAATGGCGCGCGGAGGCGCTACGCCGGGGGGAATCCCCGCTGTCGCGGAAAATTGTCGCTCAGCGGATAGACTTCAGGCGTAATCTCATGGCGACATGGAGAGAGCGACTGTCGCAACCCCGTGCAGGGCACGCCACAATAGTGGCGATAAGACCCCTCCTCGAGGAGTGGCTAGAGAGGCGCCACGCAGGTCCTCACTGGACACGGATGTTTCGGGAGGTACCTGCACCGAATCGGGCGGAAGGAAACGCCCGGGTGTCACCATTGCGAGGATCGACCGGAGGATACGGTGGAGCACACTGTTGAGGTGTGCCCCGCTTGGGCGGAGCACCGCCATGTCCTCGAAGCGGTGATCGGTGGCGGAGACCTCTCGTGTCCGGCCCTGGTTCAATCCATGGTCCGGAGCGAGACGGAATGGGACGCCGTCACCTCCTTCTGCGAAGCAGTCATGCTAGCGAAGGAGGTGGCAGAACGTGAGAGGGAGAGATTCTCACGTCCCGGCCGCAGTGGGAGACGCCCCGGGCTTCGGGGGCCACCTGGTGGCCCCGGCCACCGTAGGCGCGGGCCTGTGGACGGTGAGCTATGGGCTAGCTCGCCGTCCGTCCGTCTTATGACGACAGGCCGTGTCGACGGCACGTTCGTGTTCCACGCGCGCCTCAGAGTGTCAGCAAAAAGGAGGGGCCCGAAAGGGCCGACGCCTGCCGGAGTTGCGGGAGCATTCGAAAGAGATACCGCGGCTCCGGAACACAAAGGCAAAAGAAGGAACATGGATGGGTTTAAGTTCGTAAAAGTCTGACACTCCCTTCCGCTCCGCCCAGAGCGGGAGAAGTCATTTGATGATTTACCATCCGAAAAAAAAAGGGGGAAATACCTTCAAAAAACCTTTGCAGCAACTTGCCTAAAGCCCACAGTTGTCCCGTCGGAATTAAATAAGTTTATTAATTACAATAAGCTTAATAGGGACCTAGGGCATACCTCGACTAGTTTAACGTTTCATAAGCTAAACATGGGTCGACTACAGTCAACTAGTCGGTCTATTGACCACATTTACTTGCAGTAAATGGAATTGAAGTAAATGGACAATGGTCAATAGTCTTGATCATTGCGCGAGTTTTGGCCGATTTAATCATACAACCCAACAATACAATGCTGTTTAAGCAATTATATTTATATTTGCGAAAATATGTATTAAAATAAAAATACAAACTAAGTTTAATATTTGTCTAAAGGTGAACGTGGACTAAACGATGCATTGTCATACCTTTTATACGGTGAAATACCGAATAACGTTACATTTCATGCAGTTACGGTAACGGTAAGTGAGTTTGACCTCATTGTTTCACTTTTATACTGAGCGTTTTCTAGAAAATCACACTACCAGTTGGTTCCACTTGCCCTGGATCTTCCAAGTTGAAAATAGGACTTACGGCGTCAACAACGTTGACATCAATTAAACAAACGCGATACGCTGCAAAATAAGAGGGCTTTGTCAAGTGCGAAGTTTGACAAGTGACAAGTTAGTTTTTATTCTACTAATTTTTAAACAACTTTCGCATTCACATGACATTTGCAAACTGTTTAAAATAGCTTTATTTTTCACTAGAGGCCGCCCGTGACTTCGTCCGCGTATAAATTCTCGTTATTCCCGTGTAAATCCCGATCCCTCGGGAACTCCTGGATAAAATGTAGCCTATGTGTTATTATGAGTCTTCAGCTACCTACATACCATTTCATCGTAATCGGTTTGGTAGTATTTGCGTGAAAGAGTAACAAACATACATACACACACACATCCATCCTCACAAACTTTCGCATTTATAATATTAGTAGGATAGGATACATTTTTGACAGATTGAGATTGACATGCGATGCGAATGTGAAATTAATAGAATAGACACTCAGAGTGCCAAGCGGTACCTAGTTTTCTTGGTTGTAATGCCGCTTTCCCACTGGCGTTTTACGAGCATTGGATTCTCCTACGTTTGAACAATCACAACGTCCCGCCCGCGCCCACTCGGACAGAGTGGGACCACGTGATTGTAGCTGTTGCCAAAAGACACAACATTAACGTCACGTTGACGCGACATTAACGTTTACAACTAGAGACTCGCGACGTCAACGTCGCGTCTGCTCAGCGTTATCGCTGCGTAGACGTTTGAGAAACGCTAACGGCTCACGGGTCAGGCTGAATAATAATTTGTACTTGATCCTTAGATACTTTTGATGTGTGTAGGTAGTGTTTAATAAAATATATTCCACATCACTTCAACTCTTGACACACACTCCTACACCCACCCATACCACACTCTTTTAGATTAGGTATGCTTATGCTCAGATGCTAGCATGTCGTTCTGTTAGTTTTTGATTCATATAATTAAGTTAATAGATTGTAAGTCCGCAATTGTCTTAAGATCGGTTTATTTATTTTACGTTAAGTTGTTAAATGCAATGAATCAATGAATGAAAATGAATAAGCTAATAAAAATTTAGTTAAAACACTTTTTCCGGCCTATTCTTAGTGATTAATTAAAAGTTTTTTTACTAATAGTCATTTATTTAGCCATTAGTCAAACTAAATATTAATCGAAAAACGTCCACTAAAGAAATTTAGGTGCCCATAATTTGCCATTGTGAAATTATGGATCTAAAACTCTCCCTTATGTGGATAGGTACCTAGGCTACCCCAGCCTATAAAATGAGTTACTGCTATTTTTTAGCGAGAAAACGACGGGAAAAAGTGGGAAGACAAGGATTACTTATTTGATGACGGATTCACTTATATCAAAGTAGAGTTTTTGACCCCGATGACACCCGTGAAAGTATTGTATAATAAAGAGAAAAATGTAATAGTGTTTTCTTTGAGAAAAGGAGCTGCACCGATACCTTTTGTAGTGGGTGGTTGGTCCAAAGTATTGTATAAAAAAGTTCGCTAAGGAATAAAGACCGTGTATGTATTTATAATTGTTTCTTTTTTACCTAATTGCCTTTTTAGGGTTCCGTACCAAATTGGTAAAAAGGAATCCTTATTGTGTGACTAAGTCTGTCCGTCTGTCCCTGCTAGATATCTCAAGAACCAGTAATGCTATCAACTTGAAATTGGGAATTTGGAATAGATTTAGATAATATTATTTCCGACTCGCTCTTGACCGGTTTTTAGGGTTCCGTAGCCAAATGGCAAAAACGGAACCCTTCGTCATGTCTGTCTGTCTGTCTGTCTGTCCGTCCGAGGTCACAGCCACTTTTCTCCGAAACTATAAGAACTATGCTGTTGAAACTTGGTAGCAGATGTATTCTGTGAACCGCATTAAGGTTTTGACACAAAAATAGAAAAAAAAAACAATAAATTTTGGGGGTCCCCATACTTAGAAGGAACTGAAACTCAATTTTTTGTCAAACCCATACGTGTGGTGTATCTATGGATAGGTCTTCGAAAATGATATTGAGGTTTCTAATATCATTTTTTTCTAAACTGAATAGTTTGCGCGTAATGTGACGATGATATGAATGTATGTACGATGATAAAACTAAAAATAATATATGATGTATATTATCATGTAAACTACCAGCGAAAATTGGTTTGAACGAGTTCTAGTAAGTAGTTTTTTTAATACGTCGTAAATCGCAACTTTTGCTTATAATATAATACCTACAGGTTTGTACGGAACCCTCGGTGCGCGAGTCCCACTCGCACTTGGCCCGTTTTTTTTTAAGATGCATCTGTTATTTTCCAAGTCTAATATTTTCTTTGTACAGTTATTATTACTAGGTTCCGAACAGTGTTCCGAACGAACAATATGTTTTACCAGTTCCTAAAAACATAAACTCCTTATAGGTTTTCCTGTTATAGGCAAAGTAATAGGTAAAGGCAGCGAAAAAATGCACCTATTCTTTACCTATGTGTAGGGTTATCATATTAGATATGAGCGCCGCCCGCGACGGCGCTCCGCCGCCGCTGTAATGAACCGCTTTTTTTGTTTTAATTAAAGGATCATATTCGGACAAAGTATGCAAGCGTTTTAAACAATTAATGATAACATTGAATTTATTTATTATAACAAACTGTTTATGATATAATTTATTAACACCAGCTATGTTTGGAGGAGATGGCGAGACGACCTCAACGCCTACGGCCAGAGAGTTGGTTCGAGCTGGCTCGAGACAGAAATATCTGAAAAGACAGTGGGGCAGTACACATTGAATAAAAAAAATGCTGCTTACTTCGTCCTATGTCATGTCCAGTTCCATCTCTCTCAAATCAGGGGAACTACTCATACATTCTTAGTGGTTAGGTGATACGGTGTAGAGTACGCACGCAAGTAGAGAGTAGCCCCCCAGAATAATGACGGAATTGGTACGTCACATTAGGGTCTCAGCCTGGTCAGTTTTGAGGTCAGTTGCGATGCCAAGTTGATTGACCTTATATGATAGATAGGTACTGAGATTTCCATTGTACGTAAGCCACTCATATGACCATCAAACTGAACATAGGATAGATACCTAACGTAATCCACATTGGGGACCCGCTTAAATGGCACCTGAGTAAATGGCACTGGTATTCCATATACGGCACCAATCGATATTTTTCGCAGGTGCCATTAGTGGAATAATTTATTATTTAAAGTTTTATTCCATACATGGCACCTACAGATCAGTAGGTAGGTACTAGTGTTGGGAAGTTTATTTTTTGTAAGACGATAAAATTAAAAAAATAACGATCAAAATCAGTGTTTGATAACATAATTAAAATATAACTTCTGTATGATTTAAATTATTTTAATATCACAATCAGTTTCCTTAATCACATGTATTGCAAAATTAGCCTTGAGTTACATTGTAATTTAGAACAAATAAACCTACTTTTAAGGTTTGTTTATGATTATTTCTCTTCTTAGGTAACTTTGTCATCAAATGTTTTTTTTTTAATATAAGACACAATCAATAATTTTGTCATTTCTATTGTATAAAATCAGTCTTGAGCTATTTCTTTTAGTGAGCCATGAGCCGGATGTGCATAATTAAGTTACTCGAGATGGTTGACAAGTGCATTAGATAATGTTAAAAATATGGATACTTTCCGGTCCATACCTATGTTGAAGATAACTCAGCAAGCTATAGGGATCTGATATTCACAGGGTGACATGAGCAAGATGAGAGTTGTCGAGAATCGAGATGAGTGACAGGTCATTTATGAAAGAGGGCTATTTGCACATTCTCAAACATTTTTTGATTTGTTTAGGCCGTTTGAATTTTTTCAGAAATCATCAACAACAAAAATGACATTAGTTTCACTAGCATTTAAGAGATCGCGCTGATCTATGATCTGATGAAAATTTAAAAACATTTTACGTTTTATATGATGGTACGGAACCCTCGGTGCGTAATTCCGACTCGCTATTTACCTATGAAATGCCGTTTTCATTATTATTATTGCCGTTAAGTTAGCGTAAGTAACGCAGTTGCAGTTTGTTGAAGAAATCAGCTGGACGGGAGGCAACAAATTCTTCCAAGGCATTTTGTACTGCCTCTCGGATATTGAATTGTTTTACGCCAAGAAGGATTCAGGATCTAACCGCGCGTAGAACGAATGCATCTGATCTACCTATGTCACTCTTAACGCCGACGACGCTGCCATGCTGTTGCTGACTACTTTATTTATTTATTTATTTATTTATTTATTTTACAATTTATGTACACACAGAGAAACGGTACAGATATAACATTATAATTATTGGTACAAAGGTACTGCTTATTTCTTAAGAAATTTCTTCCAGCAGACCTGCGAAAGGAAGAATGAAAAAAGAAATGTAGACAAAAGTGTGTAAGAAATAACAAGAAAATGGATATGTGAATGAAGCCATAGACTACTTAAATTATCAAATAAACCTACATAAATATAGTAAATATTAATTTCAGAATGAATACATACCTAAAACTAACACATACATAATATAATACATACATAAAATAAAATTAACACTGTAGAGAGGAAAGGTAGTGCTCTTTAAGACGAGTCTTGAAAAGAGAAATAGTTTTCAAGTCTCGAATGCTAGGCGGAAGTGAGTTCCACAGTCTAACTGCAAGGACAGTGAAGGAGTAAGAAAAGTAGCTGGTTTTATGTGGATGGGTTTTAAGGATGGATTTAAGGTGTGATCTGCACGGTGCATTACTAGGACGAGCGTAGGAAAAGCGCTCACGCAGGTAAGAGGGATAAGACGGATTGTGAAGGATGTTGAAAAGGAGACATAGAATCCGAGTGTTCCTGCGAAGACGGATAGGGAGCCACTTGAGTTGCTTGCGAAGCTGAGAAACATGGTCGTACTTGCGTAGACCGAACACGAACCGAATACATAAGTTTTGCAGGCGCTCAAGCTTGTTTAATAGCTCCTCAGTAGCATCCAGGTAGCAGGCGTCGGCATAATCTATAATCGGCTGAATAAGTGTTTGTGCTAAGGAGATTTTAGTTCTCAACGGCAAGAGACCCTGGAGGCATTTCAGTGAGTGCAGAGAGAAGTAAACCTTCCGACTGACCTCATTGACATGCGCACGCCACGTAAGATTGGAGTCAAGAATAACACCCAAATCTTTGGCAGTTTCGGCATAGTCAATACGAACGCCATCAAGATGTAAAGGCGAAAGAGATGAGATAACAGCAGCATTCCGAACGAATCGGCTACCTAAGATCATGGCCTGTGATTTAGTTGGGTTGATCTGTAAGCCGAATGATTTAGCCCAAGCGCTGATACAACCCAGGTCATGATTCATTGCAGCAATGGCAGAATCCGCGTCAGAGACAGTAAAATGTCGGTAAAGTTGCAGGTCATCTGCATAAAGATGGAAATTGGAGGAGATAACTTTGGTAACGAAGTTAATGAAAATCGAAAAAAGAAGAGGAGAGAGAACACTACCCTGAGGAACACCCTCAGTGAGGTTACACCAGTCAGAGAAGGATTCATCAAGGTGGACACGCTGAGACCGTCCCCGAAGATAAGAATTGAACCAGGCTATTGCAGAAGAAGAAAGATGAATAGATTTGAGTAAACCTAGTAAGATGTCGAAATCCACCGAGTTGAAGGCGCTACTAAAGTCAAGCAATACAAGGACAGTAAGCGACTTGTTCTCCATAGCCCAGCGGATATCGTCGGTTACTTTTAAAAGAGCAGTAACAGTACTGTGACCCGCGCGAAAACCAGATTGAAAAGGGGATATTATTGAGTTGGACGTCAAGAAAAGAGATAATTGTCTATGAACCAAGTGCTCAAAAACTTTTGAAAGAAATGGAAGAATAGAAATAGGTCTGAAATGAGATAATAATGATGGATTGTTAGTTTTGGGTAACGGTAAAATGTGAGCCTGTTTCCAGACTGACGGAAAGGAGCAAGAGGAAAAAGAGTGATTGAAAATGTGAGTGAGAACAGGGAGCAATGAAGGAAGGATAAGAGTAACCATTCTGGAGCATAACTTATCATTGCCAACTGCAGAAGAAGTAATCGCGAGTACAGATTTCTTAACGTCTTCCTCGGTAACACTGCTAAACTCAAAATGAGAACATTGTGGCAACGGAAAGTCGGATATTCTTTCCAGTGTCGCAGCTTTTAGACAAGGGTCAAGAGAGAAGGGAAGGTGAGAGAAGTGCTTATTAAGGTCATTGAGGTTCACATCCTTACACTGGCTGGCAGAAGACTTGCCAATGCCAACAGACTTGAGAAATTTCCAAATATCGGAAGAACTGCGGTTGTCGAGTTGTTCATGAAAATAGCGTCTCTTGGCATCTTGACACAGATGCCTGCAGCGATTACGAAGCGATTTATAATAAGAGAGGTTCAGGTCTGAAGGTCTGCGCTTATACCTGCTCTTAGCCTTGTCCCTGCGTGCCATAAGCTCTTTAATTAGAAGCGTGATCCATGGTGCAGGGTTATGTTTTACTTTAACACGTCGGATAGGGGCATGCTGGTCATACAAGTCGAGGACGGTCGCGTTAAAGCAATTCACCTTGTCATCGATGTCATCGATCTCAACGAGAGGAGTCCAGTCGAGATCATCTGCATCACAACGCAACGCCTCCAGGTCAATGCCCTTGTAGTTACGCAGATATAAGAGCTGGGGCTTACGTTTAGGAACACGGATACGATACGTCAGATAAATGAGGTCGTGGTAAGAAAAGGTAGCAGTAAGTTGACCATAGTTAGAGACGTTATTGGAAGAGGATACAATCATGAGATCTAGTAAGGAGGGTGTGCAATTAGGAGAATAGTGAGTTGCAGAAAGAGGTAAGACTTGAAGATTGAAAGAAGACAGGAGAGAGAGAAGTTTAAGGGAGCGAGAGTCATTTTTAATAAGGCAAGTGTTAAAGTCACCCATTAAAATAACGTGCTCATACATAGGGCAAAGATTACTGAGCGTGCTGTCAAGTGCCTCGAAGTAGTCAATACGAAGGTTAGGGCTGTACAGCACTGCAAGCAATACCTTAGTGAGGTTAATAGAAATTTCCAGAAACAAATATTCAGCCGACTCAGAATAAGGAGAGGGAGACGCGCTGACAACCTTGTAGGGAAGGTCAGCGCGTAGGTAGATGGCTACACCTCCTCCACCTTTACCTGTCCTATCGTTGCGGATCAAGACGAAGCCCGGGAGTGAGTATTGAGTAGAGGGAAGAGATGGCTTTAGAAAAGATTCAGAAATCAATAAAGCATCAAGGTGAACACTGCTAAAGGATGCTAGAAGATCAGTATAGTGGCCAGGAACACTCTGGGCGTTTATATGCGCTATATGCAAATTTTTAGGGCTGTTAGAAAAAAGAGAAGAAATTTTATCATGTAAGGTGAGCGGAGGGGAAGGGTCACTATCCGCACTAGCAAAACTGTCGGAAGAAGAGCACGAGAAAAAGCTGTCATTAAGATTAGCCACGTCGTACATATACATATATATATATATATTTATATACTATAAAAAGATAAAATAAATATAAATGATCTAAAGTTTATAATATTATACTTAAAATCTCTTAAAATATGTAAAACGCTTATAACGAATCTATCGAATATAAACCACCCCAACTCGCTAGGTATATTGGCAGAAATTTTACAAAATAAGTTATACGAAACACAAGCAAATCAATTTACAAACCGAACCGTACGTGAAAAGAAACGGAACGCGACAATTGCAATGCCACTGTCAAATGAACAAAGATGACATCTGTCACATTCATACGAACGAAATTGTCAAAAAATAAAAACTAAACACCGGCAGAAGTAAAAATAAAATAAAATTAGAGGTTCAACAGTAAGAGAGTTAAAAAATAACTTTATGAACTACCGGCTCGAGACTTACAAAAGCGAATGCCATAATGCTAAGCAGCCAAATTCAGAAGCAAAGTAACGCAAATGCACCGACAATATCAACAACAAAGAACGAGTTACTTGCGCAAACGCGTCTTCCTCAAATTCTTTGCGGGCGGAGCAGATGATGCGGCCACAGGAGATCCAAGTTCTACTGATTGTGCAGAATCCCCGGCGTCGACTGAGCAGGACGGGAATTTGACTATAAGATCATTAAGTTCGCCTGTCGTTTCGATCTTCTTTCGGGTCTTATCAGGGCAAATCACAATAATCCTGCCTTCCATGGACCAGCAATTAGGCATGCCAAAGTGCTTACGAGCAGCTGCAAACATACGGTGCCTAGCTTGTGTCAAAAACTCGGAGATGGTTATCCCAGTGCCTTTGAGGGTTTTCTTGCCGTCCCATATCAGTTGTCGGTTTTCCATCTTGAATAATCGGACTAGTATGGGACGGGATTTCTGCTTAGAGAATCCGAGTCGATGACAGACATGGATTACACCTTTGTCCTTACTCAACTCTGTCAACTTCATTTGGTTGGATAATATGTTGTGGACAACTTCAATTAAATTTTCACCATCCTTCTCCGGAACACCATGGAATAGAAGGACCTTTCGCCGCATGGTAGTTTCATGTCTGTCAAACCCAGCAGCCAGCAGCTCAATTTGGGATTTCAATTTAGATAGCGCTTCACAGACAAACTGCTTGAATTCTGCAAACTCACATGCAATTGAAGAAATATCCGGTGAAGCTGGTGCTGTACTAGAGGTGGCCTTCTGCAATTTAGCCTCATATTCCTGCATGCGGGTTCCAAACAACTTCTCAAGGTCATCAAGGCTGGCAGTTAGTTTAGTGTCCATGGTAATTGAGTGATAGTGAAAAAGTTGATTAGTATCCAGGTATGTAATGGTGCTTCAAACTTGGTAACGATATATGGCGTGAGTGGGGTGATTTAATATTAAATTAACTGGTTTATTTCATGAATAAAAACTTTTTACTATTTTATAACTTAATTTTACAAAGAGCTAATTAATTTCGATGTAAACACTTTGTCTACCCACAATCTTGTTTATTTATGTTATGTTTATGAAGCTAAGATCTGATTTACCCTAGTTTCGGAATATACAGATGGAGGAGTGAAATCCTGAAATCGGACACTATTAGATGAGTGAAAAAGATTGAGCAATCAACATCAATGACACCCATACAGTCTGGAAGGGCTTATTATCCACTTAATTATAACTTTACAAGCTCGGAAGCTTCCCTCCCCAATCGCGTGCTGTGTTGTGAATAAAATTGTTCTTAGTTGTGCCCTAGTGTATTAAGAGGGCGCATTCCGTCCACTAGCGCCGCCAATTGTTTTTTATTAATCGTGGTAAATTTATGACACGTAGATAAAAAAACGCTCTGTAGTGTTTTAAAGAAATGTATTTACTATTTTTTGAGAGTTATGTTTTGTACTTTAGTACATAAATAGTTGCCAAAATCGATATTTTTGCTAAAAGTGGCCACTTTTAGCAATAATTGCCGCTTTGGCTATTTAGCCATGAGTTATGTATTAAAAATAGCTCTCAAAAAATAATAGATACATTTCTTCAGAACACTACAGAGCGGTTTTTTATCTACGTGTCTTAAATTTACCATAATTAATAAAAACGATTGGCGGCGCTAGTGGACGGAATACACACCCTTAAGTGCCAGTGTCAATCTCAATCCTGTCAATAACAACCATTATAGTAAAAAAATTCATATGCGGACTCGTTGAAACTACGATTGCCAAAAGTAGCTCCAGCAATTATAGATTCCCGCCCACCGTTGCCGTGTGTGGTAGCTTATCCGACCGTTAGCTCGATCAGCTGATTATAGCACCTCGTCCGCGACGAAACAAGCGCTTATGAAGCCTAGTGAAGACTGTTTCCAAATCGTGGGCGTGAAATAACCTCGAAATCCGGTGTTGTACTACGCGTCGCTAATGAAAATCAGCTTAAAAAATTGGAATCCCTGGACGCAATCAAGACCGCTGGTTTACGACTAAAAAAACCAAAAGGTAGACGCCCTCGAGTGTTACTTAAGGACGTACCGTTTTCAATGGATGATGGCGCTTTTCTGAAAGCGCTATACCGCCAAAATATTAAAGATGAGCTTTAAATAAAAGAGGATGACTTTTATAAAGTCTACCAAGGATAAATTATTATTTATTGATTTGGCTACCTGCCGTTTTATTGATGATGTGGAAGTTGTTTACATTGTTGACAGTTCGGTCACGTTAAGAAACACTGCGTTAATAAATTAAAGCTGCTAATTGTTCAGAGACATATGAAACAAAGGATTGCCCGCACATGGACGACTTAAATTTTAAACAGACTTACGTGGCGTGTAAACGCTTTGAAAAACCACGTGATCATCGCTGCGGATTTCAAGGGAAAATCTCAAGGCTCAATCTACGTACAAACTGTAAATCGAATAATTAATCTTAAACACTAATGACTAATAATGGATAGTTGACCATAGGAAAATTAAATCTACTTAACGATAGGGTGGCGACAACTGAGCGGATTATAATCTAGATATTATAGTAGGTACTTGTTCAGGAACAATACCAAAACGCGTAACCGGAGACCGCCTTAATCTTGCTTTAAGTACTTTTAGAGTTGCCAAGTCACGCTACAGTAGTGCGATTCACTAAGGAAGAACATCTTTACAACCAAGAAATCATCGTTGAAACATCTGATGTGGCATATATTTAACAGATGTTTCAACGATGATTTCTTGGTTGTAAAGATGTTCTGCCTTAGTGAATCGCACTACAGAGCATCGGTTAAAAAATCTAAGAGTAATTTACTCCGAAAAATAGTTGATAAACTTGATAACGAGGCCGGGTTCGTGGTCTTCTTTGTATCACGAGTTTAAGACTAATAGATCGGTCGACCTTGCATACGTTTATAACCTTTATCACAGTTTATAACCTTTCTGAATATCTTTGATAGGTCTATAATTTGCTACATTATCCTTGTCTCCAGACTTATAGGGTGAACAACAGTAGTTTTTGAAAACATCAGGAAAAGTTTCTGTTGAAAAGCAATGTACATATACATAAAAGGAATAGGTATACCGTCATATCCAACAGCACAACTGTCTTTAAGGCGAATGATGATATTTTCCAGCTGAGCACTATCCACGCTGCGAAGGGTCATTGATTGTGGAGCAGACGGTTTTTATTTTTATTTGGGACTAGCCCGCCGCACATTCCCAACCACTGCAACTCTTGAAAGCCAGAATCCACAGTGGCGACCACCAGAAAAACGCCGAGGTAATAAAGCCGAGCCGACGAGTCCTGGAGAAACGAATCAACTGTCTTGGATCCCGCAACGCCATTGGATTGGTTTTGTCAGACATCTCATCACCTCTACGTAGTGGCAGTCGATGAGACATCTCTGCATGGACTCCAGGATAGCCCAGGTCTCGACGTTGGCGAAGGCTTTCTCGTAGTCGACGTTGTTTGACGTTGGCGAAGTCACGTATGCTAGACACAAAGGCTGATTAATATTCCTCGGCCTTTTCAGCTGTTCTCGAGATTTGCGCTTAGCAACACATTCAGCGATTGATTTTTAACCGACTTCCCAAAAAGGAGGAGGTTCTCAATTCGGTTGTATGTTTTTTTTTATGTTTGGTACCTCATAACTCCGACAATTATGAACCGATTTCAAAAATTCTTGTTTTATCTGAATGGATATACTTGCAGATTGGTCCCATTTCAATTTTATGAAAATCGGTTACGAACTTTGGATTTTAAATCGAAATAGCTGCAATTCGTCTACTTGGATGATAGTTTTATGTCATCCAAGTAATCGAAATTCGTATTTTGCTTTTCTGCGATTTTGCAGTGGTGTTGTTAGGTGTGGGGTAAAGTGAAAAATAAAAAACTTTTTACAAAATAAAAAACTTTTTACAAAAAAATACAACCGACTTCTAAAAAAAAACACTACAAAGTAAAAAATAACTTTAATTTCGGAAGTCGGTGTCAAAATACGAAGAAACTAACAAAAACACCAACTTCCAAAATTAAAGTTATTTTTTACTCTATAGCTTTTTTTTTTTTTTTTTGGAATTCGTTTGTATTTATATTATAGAAGATAGATTCCTTAGTGAACGGTCGATCCGAAAAGTCGTTGATGGCTGCTCCTCTGACCTCATGGCTAATGATGCCGGAGTTCCTCAGGGGTCTGTTCTCTTTGCACTGAAAATTCAAATAGCGCACCGTTAGATATGAACAACAAACAAGCAATTCATCACGACACGTTTTCAATAGACTGGAATTTCCAATTAGCGTGGAGTCGCGTCGTAAGTTGCACTTGACTTGCCTATTGTTTGGCGTTATAAAGTCCAGGCAGCCAACCTACCTTTACAATAAACTGAGCTGGATTGCTAGTAAAAGGGAATGCGCAAGCAGACGGTGCTCTCAACAACTTGCTACTCAGCCGCACAAGGCTTGCTGCCTTCAGTTGTACGCTACACCCAAGTGCTGGAACAATATTATCCCGCCTATATGAAACATTAGAAGTTTTAATATCTTTAGAAGACGGCTCCGACAGTTCCCAACTGTCAGAAAGAACTGGGCGTGACGATTTCGAACACGTCTATAATTTAAAATGCAGAGGGTTACCGCTGCAGGCCTGTAATATGATGAAGCTAATATGATAAAGAATAACTTAAACTAATAAAAAAGGTAAGTAATCGGGGACGTCTTTTTGAGAAATTTTACGATTATTGTAAAAATTGATGAAATAAAAGCAGACTTGTTTATTTTCAATTGAGGGTAGTTTTTTTTCCACTATTTTCATTTTATGAGGATAGTTAACTGCTTACTTCCGATTATTATGGATTTCATTGCGATAGATTGTTGAGCTGAAAAGTTAGACAGATTTGTTTACTACGGGGGTCACAGTTTTGAACAAGCTTTTTCAAGTATATACCTAGTTTCCCTCATTTTCATAGTTGCACATTATAAAGACTTTACCTGTATACCTAGTCAGTAGTAAACACAGTCAATCACATCACAGCAAACATTTTACAATCTATTATATTTCAACATGACTTCCAAAATCACCTCACACAAAACCACTACCTATTTACTTTCATTATTAACTGTTCTTGACGTCCGTATGTCTTTACCGGGATCCATCAGAATACCAGCGTCAGGTATATTTGCCTGGCACATGTTAGTTGGACTCCCATTTAGTGCAGCTTAGAGACACATACACCACACATTTGAGTGTCTATGTCAAATATACCTACATTTTCTTTTTAGTGTAGGTATAATTCGCGCGCGATCAAAAAGGGATGGAACCTTATCAAAGTAAATAGAAAATGACAGTTCTCAAGACAAGTAGCGTTAGTGAAAAAACTCTGAATTAATTATAAATTAGTTATTTCTACGATCTATCATAGGGTTGTGTAAATATACAGAAAAGTTTCATGGTTGTAATCCTTTTAATAATAATGTTTAGATATACGAGTATAATTATGTACATTAAAAATCGAAATTCATTGACCGTCTTCGATACTTTTGTTTTCCAATTATATGGATAAAACATGTTTGAATGAATGTAAGTGATTACAATAAACAGCTATAATAAAACAATTTTATTTTAAGAATAAGGAGGACTAAGTTTAACTTCAAAAATAACAGTTTGAATCGATTTGTAAATAATTATTTACAAAATATAGGTACTATTAACTGTTGGAAACTGGCAACATTGAAGGACGAGTAATGTAAATATGTATTAAATACACATCGTAGGGCAAGTTGATATAAAAGTATTGAATAAATTTATGCGTTTAAAAACAAAACATGATTTTTTATTTAATTATATCTTTTCGAGAATCGTGTCCACGCGAAGAATGGACAAATCCTTTGATAGTTTCGGGTAGTATGAATTGCTGGTTGATTCTGCCAAGTGGCCTTTTTAAACCCGCTGGCAACTTTTGCCGACGCTACGGCTGGCCGGCGGCCCGCGCGTGTATCAGTTCCAAAAGGTGGCATCCCATTCAGCAGTGCGATTATGTAAACATGTCGAAGTGAACACTTAGGCGAAGTGAACGACAAGTGAGCTGTCAAACCATACAAACAAGATGACAAAACAGCTCACTTGTCGTTCACTCCACCTAAGTGATCACGGTGAGATGTCGACAGAATCGACCGGCTGATCGCGCGCGAGTTATAGGTACCGTAATAGGGAATATGCATGAAAAAAGTATTTATGATCTGAACAGTTCATCTAAGAGTATTCGAAAATATAATACTATGAAATTAGAATCTAAATTGCTCGAAAAACGAACGAGATACAAAACAAATGTATCTGTCCCTCTCGCGAAAACGCTGTTTTCTATGGCAGCTGTATAGTCATCGTGTAATTTGACGTCACATTACGTATCGGACTTCTCTTTCTTACTGTAGTCTTTGAAGCTTTATAACTTAATAAATGATGAAGGTATTTCAATTTCATGATTGTTTACTGGAGCTAATAAGTATTTTATTTTGCAAATAAAAAAATTGCATGCTTATTCCCTATTGACATAGGTTTAAAGAATGTAACTTAAGTGCATTTGTGTGTTGTGTTATCTTCATTGTTGAACGGTCTATCTTCTATCTACATACGATAGCTGGATGCGACAAATTTCGCATTCCTGAGAAGTCTCAGTATACATAACTTCTCATACATTTACTGCTGTATGTCCGAACTAGGAGACTTGGCTGTGACAGAAATATAAATTTTATAAGTAACTACATATTTCCAAAATCACCGTTCACATCATTGCAAAAAAAATCAAGGGTCACGTGCAATTTTGATTGAGCGATGTGTTAAATCTTTCTTGAACATTAGTAGGAGTATTTCGAAGAAAAAGTGGACTGAACTGCTATTGCTCGTGCTTTCAGGTCTCCCCTCCAGAACACTCGATCCCATCGAGGAACTACCAGAAGGAAAATTCCAACTACGTACCATTAGTATGACCGACAATAAGCCCAACAAGCAAAGTAATCCTATAAAGAAAGATTTTAAGTCTATCACTACTAATAACGTTCTTATAAAGGCATTGCGGTAGACTCCTTAACTTATAATAGCATTTGCCAAGCCTTAACATACTCAAGTGCATTAGTTTTTATATCTCGGTCTTATAGTTTGCTACAAGACTGACATCTCAATCATGTATAGGACTTATTTTCTAGTAATAGCATTTCACAAGCACAGATATCCTCAAGACTAATTGCATTTATATCTCAGTCTTATAGTTAACTACAAGATTATCTTTTAGGACACTTTTAGGAATAAGTCTTCTATAATTGTTTGCAGTAAGACTAAATAATCCTGAATAAAATTTTGATCCAATAGTAGCATTTTCTGAGAGAAAAAGATATTATAACACACTTGGCTAGACGACTATAAGTTTTTGTCGTCATAATCTTGCTCGAGACTTTTATCAATCTAATAGTACTTAAAAAGAGCGATATAAGATCAAAAAAGCTTATAAGTTAGTAGATTAAACACTTTATTAGTAAACGTCAGACATTTTTTTGACATTCAGTTTAGAAAATATATTGTATTATACAGTCTTCGTCTTGAGAAAATATATTGTATTATACATATTTTATAAATAAACTGGTAATCCACACCCATTGCAGCTCTTGGAAAACACAAAATGTGTATTTTTCCAAGGCCATATCATATTTTTAAGTAAAATCAATGAAGATTTTGTCAAAAACAGTTGAGATCCAGATATGCAACCATCTTGTTAATTGAATCCTAAAAAAGAATGAAAACCAATCATTAGCAGGCAGACTTCAAAGGAACCCTAATTTATTTTAAAATGGAGGCGAGTTGTTTGGACAGAAACTGCTATAAGTACTAATTTACCTACAATGGTTCTATAAAGTACTTAATGAAGAGCAATTTTAAAACATGGCGAATATTCATTAGAATTAATGAAATAATTTATTTACAACAATATACTAATGTGCTATTTTTCGAAGGGCATCGTAAAACTAACTATATTGCGGTACACATTTACAGTAAATATGACTTCCCCAAGAGTTCACACACTATATATATACATTATTAGTTATGTTTTACAATAGTACAAAATAATAGTAATAGCAATCATACTTACGTTTTTATTAAATATTTATCAAAAAACAACCGGCACCACCAGCCGAAGCAACAACAAACAACCTTTAATAAAATATACTTATAACTCATATTTAAGTACATTACTAGTGCCATATAAACAAGATTGCTTTAGTAAGATACTTATGCCAGATACTAATAAGAGCGTTTGTACTTGTAATTGTGTAGTCTCATATCAATATAGAAGCTATTGCGCTTCGTCAAGTACATTATAGGGCTTAGTAACATTTTATAAGTTGATAATAAGATAGTTATAGAAATAAACGCTTCTATAACTGCGCCCAAATCCAGCTTTGTAGCATGCTACAAGTTTCTTATAAGTAAAAATAAAAGTAGTCTTGAGATCGTTATAAGCACTGATTTTGCTAGTTGGGAGCAATTCATCACGACGCGTTTTCAATGGACTGGAATTTTCAATTAGATTGGATATTCCCACTACCTTGTCTCGTGCCAAGAGTATGAGCGCATCTCAATCGAGCCTCCGGAATTTTCCTTCTGTTAGTTTCTCGATGGGAACGAGTGTTTTGCTGGGGAGACCTGCATGAACCCTGACCGTTCACCATGCGGAACCTTAGTCATTCCCTAGTGGACACGTCAACGGGCCTTCCACTTCCCAAAGTCCAAGATATAACTCTAGAGGTGTGAAAATGTTGGGGTGGGATCAAAATCTATTAGACTGGAATTCTGATCAAATCAAATTATTACAATCATCCTGGCGGCACTCAACTCGTAGGTAAGACTTACAAAGTTGCTTGGTTACGATGGCTTAAATGGGTGGGAGAGCATAGAATTAACCCCGTTAACCCAGAAGGCTCCGTGGTAGCACGGTTTCTGGCAGATTAATAAATTGTAATTGACAAACTATCGTTCAAAACTATCCTTTTGTATAAGTCTGTACTTTTTACACCGTGTAATGCGGATTCAGCTGATCTTTAAAGTTCTCATACCGCTAAGCTGTTCTCTGTCAATCAAGCTCTCAATCAGTAGCAAGCTTATTTAAAAAACAAGCTGTGCCCGCGGCTTCGTTCGCGCGGACGTCGGATAATGATGTGAATTGTTGCTTATACAAAATCTACGTGCAGTTACGTATCCTGATCTCTCTAAGAATGCAGGGCACTGGATTAGCTCTACCATTTGAAATGCCGACCAGCCCAGGTAATCTCCTGGTACAAACCTATTCTTGAATCAAAATCAACAAAACCGACTATCGAACGAATGGTGGTGAATCAAGTTGATTCTTAATTTCGTCTAGCACTTGCCAAAAAAAACACATTTTCTCTTCTTACAAATGGCGGCCTTATCGCATACCGCGATCTCTTCCAGGCAACCAGGAATGGAAAGAGACAGCCAGGACATGAAATGGGGCTACACTTGGTGCAAATATGAAGTTTAACAATTAACAGACAAAGAACATGTTGATTTGTGTGTATGTTACTCTTCACGGTGTGGTATACATAAAAAATCATTGTTTTTCAATTTTTATTTACGTATAATTCTCATACATTATTTTATTTATTAACTTCTTACATTATTACATATATAGCATGTATTATTTTCACAGTATCTATTTATTTTATTTACCCTCGTCCGTGTGTCACTGCGGGGTGCCAACTGAAAACCAGCGCTGGGTGTCTGACGCCCAGCATATGCTGAGATGGTGACCCTTTCGGCATGGCTCAGCACAATTTTACTGTACATTTCTTTTTCTTAATTTTATGTCTTTATTTCTCTTATTTTTTGTTATAACGTGTTTTTGCTGTTGTGTTGTGTCTGTGTCGAATAAATGTTTTCTATTCTTCTATTCTAACATAGGAACTGAAACATAATATAAATAACACAATTGTTATGCGCACCTGCATAAGGGGAATCGCCAACTCAGCACTCAATACTATATTATAGAACCATAGGAAACGGCGAGCTGATTTCTGCTGATATAGCACTTTTTAATGCAAACCTAGAATAGTTAATATTGAAACGATGTAAAATTTCTATTCCATATTCATACTTCGAATAGGCACTTAGGCTATTTTAAGATATAATTCTTGTAATTCTTTTAATTAAATCTAGCTGTCCCCCGCGGCTTCGCTCCCGTCAACTGGCTATTTTTTTTTTGCTTTAAACCTTCCCTGTATCCTGGCCAACTAAACAAAAAAGAATTAGCGAAATCGGTCCAGCCGTTCTCGAGTTTTAGCGAGACTAACGCGGAGTCCTGTGTGTCCTGTCCGTGAGCGACGAAAGCTACGCGACGCGACGCTGCGAACGCGACGAACGCGATCAACTCAACAGCATACCCTACATGCGGCCTATATGACACTATGACTCAGATGCGACACCACGAACTACGTAATGGTTGATTCAGAAGCGTTGATCGCCGCAGTGTGTGAGCAAAGATTGTTGTGGAACAAAAAACATAAACATTATAGGAATCGTTTATTTTTAACTTTCAAGCAAACTTGTACTGTACTTCTCCATGATTTTTTTGAAAACGATTGATTCGATTTGAGAAGTAATGACCAAAATCACGTAGGACATGTGTCGCGTATAGCATCGCGTCGCATTATGTCGAGTCGTGTTGCGTCGCGTCGCGTCGTATTCGTCGCTCACGCAGGACACCGCGTAACGAACAGCAATTCATTTTTATATATAAGAAGAATAAATTAAGTAAAATCACTTTTGGTTTTTTTTTAATCCTCCGATCGCAGCTAACGTAATTCAATATACAAAAATATATACACAAATACATACATACTAAATCTATACTAATATTATAAAGCAGAAGAGTTTGTTTGTTTGTTTGTTTGTTTGTTTGGTTGAACGCGCTAATCTCAGAAACTACTGGTCCGATTTGAAAAATTCTTTCAGTGTTAGATAGCCCATTTATCGAGGAAGGTTATAGGCTATATATCATCACGCTAAGACAAATAGGAGCGGAGCAGTAATGGAAAATGTGACGCAAACGAAGTTGCGCGGGTTAGCTAGTATAATATAAATAAGAGACTAATATCAGTGACAAGTAGTGTTCCTTGACTAATCTTAAAAACAGGCAGTGAAAAGTTTTACTGTGTTCAGAGCTCGTGGCTAAATAAAAACAGCCGCATGGGTCGATCTTCAAGGATAAGCAACGCTTGCGAAGATTTTTTTGTGGATGAGTGACCATCTTAACATATGAGTTTCCTTTGTGCCTCGGAAAGCACGTTAAGCCTATGGTTCCGGCTGTCATTAAAATTTGTAGACCTTTGGCAGTCGTTACGGATAGTCAGAAGCCACTAAAATCTGACTGCAGTCTTGCCAAGAAGTACCTACCTTGTTACCCAGTTAATGGGTTGTGGAGGTCCGGTAGGCAGCCGCTCCATGTATTCAGCTGAATCCGGTTTGTATGGAAGCCGAGCCAATAAAGTTAGGAGAAGGTTAGTTAGATGATAATGATAGAATCGATTAGTTGTGAAGATTAATCGATATTTAGTAGGAACTGACTGAGGAGACTGATTGAATGAAGAGATTGTAGCTAAATAATAATAACAGTCGCAAGAACCGATCGAGCCGAATGTTATAATGGTCACCCATCCACAGACCGATCTCGGCAAGCGATGCTTATCCTTGAAGATCGACGCGTTCGGCTGTTTTAGTTTAGCCACTTTGAAGCATAATACCAAAAATTAAATACACCACTTAAGTTGGTAAAACAGTTTACCAGATGGATGGAAGCAGTTTACAACTCTTCCCAAAAAACTCGAAAATTCAATCGAAAAACAATCTAGTCATAAATTTCCATTGCTATACAAAATAGCTTCAAGATAATGAACAAGAAAACATGGGGCTGACCTCATGTTACTGCGGAAAATATTAACACCACGATTCAAAAAACGCGGCATAAGTACAACGCCATCTATCGTCAACATAAATGAACTGTCAAATATACTCGTAAGTTCGAACTTAGAAGCTCACGTTACGATAAATAATGATAAGGTATTTGTAACAACATGTTAAGTTTAATTAAAAATAACTCAAATATAGATTGTTTTTTTCACACATACTACAACTTTTCTCAATAGATGGCAATGCAAGTATCTGGAGACTCAATGGCTCGATGAAGTTTCTTCCTAAACTTGTAAAATTCGATATCTTTTAATTTTTGTCTCGATTTTGAATTTTGATGAAATAAACGCTTAAGGTGGAAGCGCCAGGGTAACCCGCGAAATTAAAAAAAATTGATGTTTTTTTGCAATTTGCCGGTCAGTGTGAAGCTGTATGTTAAATAAAATACGATTTGCGGCCGTAACGCATATTTATCTAAAGAATTATACCCATTTTAATTTTCTATATAACCCTCTAAGTTCATACAACTCAATTGAATTACTTTTTCACGAAATTACATTCAATCGAGTTATATGTACTTAGAGGGTTATATTGATGATTCAAATGGTAATAATCCTTTAGATAAATGCTCTTTACGATCGCGAATTGTATTCTGTTCTACATACAGCTTCACAATGACCTGCAAATTGCAAAAAACATAAAAATATTTGAATTTCGCGGGCTACCCTGGAGCATCCACCTTAATGTTACTCCGCGTCGCGTTGTCGCGGCGTCAGTGCTAGGGTAAATGAATACGCTGCGTTAGCGCCACAGGTAAGTAGAATATGCTTACAACTAAGCCCGAAACTACGGACGTCGGGCTTAAAGAGTAAAGGTCAAATGTGAACAGGGGGGCCCCTGTTCACATTTGACCTCTCCCCGCCACCCGCAGCCGTGCCCCCCTGTACACCCGTATTTTATGTGTTTACAATAAAGCACAAAATAATCACTTCCACTTGACCGTACACTACTTAATGGGTTTTCCCATATCCTTTTATTATTATTTTCAAGTTTTCACAATAATTTTCTTTTTAAAAGCAAAGCCAATAATAAAATTTCCTCGTCAGAATCCATTTTGTTAATGATATTTCCGAAACGACAACGCCGCGTTGACACGGCGACTCGCATGATTCGCGCACCTGTGGCGCTGACGCAACGTATTCATTTACCCTTGCACTGATGCGCTGCGCATACGTTTATCGAACGCCTACGCTGGACAAACGCTAGTGTGAAGGCGCTCTTAGAAACCTCAATATCATTTTCGAAGACCTATCCATAGACACCCCACAGGTATGGGTTTGATGAAAAAAAATTTGTTGAGTTTCAGTTCTAGTATGGGAAACCCCCAAAATTTATTGTTTTTTTTTCTATATTTGTGTGAAAATCTTAATGCGGTTCACAGAATACATCTACTTGCTTACCAAGTTTCGCTGTTAGTTCTTATAGTTTCGGAAAAAAGTGGCTGTGACATAAGGACGGACAGACAGACAGACAGACAGACAGACATGACGAATCTATAAGGATTCCGTATTTTGCCATTTGGCTACGGAACCCTAAAAATAGCCTTCGACCTATTCTCAGACCTACTAACAAACAAACACCGTGATCTTGTCTTCTAATATATAAAAATGTCGTGTCACGGTGTTTTTCATTGAATTCCTTCGAAATGGCTTGACCATTTGTTATGAAATTTAGGCATTTTATCATTTGGCAAAAAAAAAATTGCCGGTGCAGCTAGTTTTTATTTATGTTAGATTTCAAAGATAATAACTCAAAAACTAGTGCACCAATTTCACAAATTCTTTCACCATTAGAATGCTACATTATATCCTTGAGTGACATAGACTATATCTATTTTTTACTAGCTGTCCCCCGCGGCTTCGCTCCCGCCAGCTGGCTACCCCGCAACTTTCTTAATTGTTTTCTATCTTATGAACCTTCTCCTGACAATAACAAACAGAACAAATAAAGAAATAGCGAAATCGGGCCAGCCCGTTCACCCGTAATGCGATGACCAAGGAAAATAGGGATTTATTTTTATGGTTCCGCTATTTCTAAGACTTCGCTGTTTGTTTGTCTGTGTGTCTGTCACCAGGCTGATCTCAAGAACCGCGATAGCTAGACAGTTAAAATTTTCACAGATGATGTATTTCTGTTGCCGCTATAACAACAAATACTAAACTAGCGGATGATGAAACCAGCGGCCAAGTGCGAGTCGGACTCGCACTTGGCCGCTGGTTACATTTATATAGACCTACTAGAAAAAATTTGGGATCCTTAAGAAAATTGCAGCGCGGACGAAATCGCGAGCAAAGTGCTAGTTGTAAGTATTCAGGTACTTTCCAGGTTTCTACAAGCAAAAAAATATGGTAAACACCTAAATCGACTTCTATCGTTCTGTCGACTCCCATAATTTTGAGTGAAAACGGTTCATAATTTATTGTTCGGGTATCTACGAACGAAGGGATGTTATCGAAAGTTTTTCTGGCGCCTATCATAGATACTTACCTACCTGTCTTATAAAAAACTACATATTGGAATAATACGAAAACAAAATTATGGTATTTTATATAAAAACTTTATTTTCACTATTGCCGACCAACAATAGTTAAGTCGTCAATTGTAAAAAAAAATCAAAATAATAAAGTGAATTTTCAATTTTTGAAGGTCAAAAATATTTCAAGATTATTAACACTTTTTGCGTAAACATTATTGATACATAGTAAATACTATTAATATAACTGTTTAGGGTGCGCGTGCGTCAGTCGTGGGAGCGCATGTTGATGTCGTCGTGGCGCTCGCGCTCCGTCTCGCGGTGGTCGCCGGACACGCGCGCGCCCGCCGACGTGCCCGCTTCGTCGTGCTCGCGCTTGCCAGGCGAGTGCGGCGCCGACGGGGCCGACTGCACCAAGCGCCCCATCAGACTCGCGCTCTTGTCCTTGCGCGGCCGGGTCCACTCATGCGATAGCACCCGGTCCAGCGTGAGGCGCAGCGTGATGTCAGGCTCCAGAATGTGCCGCACGATAGACTTGGCCGCCGCCGATACTGTGTCACGGATTCTGGATCTAAAAACCCAGTTGCGCGACATTTGGTCCTTTAGTAGTTTGCGTAGGTTCGAATCATCGAACGGCATGGAAGCATTCAGCATTATGAAGAGGATAATGCCGAGAGACCACACATCAGCTAGTTTGGGGTTGTAGGGCGTGCCACTCACCACCTCGGGGGCAGCGTACGCGGCGGAGCCACAGTACGTCTGGCTAAGTACACGTCGATTGTCGCCGTCCGTGCAGAATCTAGCGAATCCGAAATCCGCTAACTTTACGTTGAAACGTCTTGACAGCAAAATGTTCTCGCATTTCAGATCGCGGTGTGCTATATTCTTGCTGTGCAGGTATTGCAAACCACTAGCCATTTGCCTAAACCAAAGTTTAGCCTGGTTTTCTGGCACAACTCCATTCCGTTTTATGAAATCCAACAGATCACCGTTGTCAGCATAACGCATAAAGATAAAAACTCTCGGTCCACGCTGTAAAATACTGTGCACTTGAATGATATGGGGGTTCTCGATCTTGGTTAGTATATCAAGTTCACGAGGAAAAAACTTTTCTAAAAAATCCCGAGGTGCTTTTTCTTTATCGAATATCTTGCACGCGAGGTGCATTCGCTTCGGGCTGGCTGCATCGCAGTACTCTGCCAGGTGAACGGTGGCATATGATCCTTGCCCGATTTTCTTGCCGATGAGATAGCCTCGTTGTTCCAAGGCATTCACCTCGGAGCTTCGAGGACTGAGGCGCTCAGCCATTGAGCTCTATAGACTTTATCCTAACCCGTTTAGGATACATTGGACATCTCACTACTCACGTATGTCCAAGGTTTCAGTGATCCTCCTGTCAAAATGTTAGCTTTTCGATTGATATTAGCTTTCAACACAACTCTCATGAAAGAGAGTAAAACAATATAATAATAATAAATCGTCAATAGCACGCACAAAATTTTGTTAAAATATTACGACATCACAAAGAATTTGGATATAAAAAACGCTTTCACTAGTAAGAAATCTTCCAAAAAGACGTATTTGCTACATTTATGACATTTTTTTCCTTTGTTTCTAAAATTGAAATGATATTTTTTCAGAAAAGCCAACATCAAATAATTTACAAAAAGATTTTATTTGCAGAGAATACTAAAAAGTCTCGTGTGAACTCATGGTTACCCTACTATTAATATGTCTGTGTGGTTACCACTGTGATGACTCTAGTAGCAGCAGTGCTATTCTGTAACAACATTTTCGTGTCTCGACAGCGGAATCCGAGGTGAGTTTCAAATTCGTATAAATATAAGACCTTACGATGTGTGAAATAAAGTTCACTTTGTAAACTTAGTCACTCAGGTGAAGTCGATATCGAAATGGTTATTTACAGAATAGACTAGCAGGTTGTACAAAACTGGTTACTATGATCGAATGTAGGTATGTAAGAAACTATGAAAGCAGCGTCTGATCCAGTATGTGGTGAAATGGCCAAGAACATATACTACTCTGTCAAGAAAGTACCGGGAAAAGATAATAATACACAAAATGTAAATAATGTTTCATCCAAATTTATTTTATCACCTTCAAAGTACCTTTTTTTTTCGTATGGGAAATCATCAAATGACTTCTCCCGCTCTGTGTGGAGCGGAAGGGAGTGTCAAACTTTTATTGACTAAACCCATCCATGTTCCTTCATTGCCCTTTGTGTTCCGGAGCCGCGGTATATATCTCTTTCGAATAGTCCCACAACTCCGGCAGGCGTCGGCCCTTTCGGGCCTCTCTTTGTGCTGACTCTCTTTGAGGCGCGCGTGGAACACGAACGCGCCGTCGACACGGCCTGTCGTTATAAGACGGACGGACGGCGAGCTAGCCCATAGCTCACCGTACACAGGCCCGCGCCTACGGTGGCCGGAGGTCACCAGATGGCCTCCGACGCCCGGGGCGTCTCCCGCAGCGGCCGGGATGAGAGGTTCTCTCCCTCTCCCATTCTGCCACCTCCTTCGCAAGCACTGACTGCTTCGCAGAAGGAGCTTCAAAGTACCTAAGCTCTTCAGAAACGATACACTTACGCCAACGAATAATCCAATCATCAAAACGTTATTTTAACGCTTTTACCGGAATCAAGTTCAGTTCTCGGCGCGAATTCTCCTTTATGTCTTCTACCGAATGAAATCGGGTGCCACGAAGTGGTAATTTAAGTTTAGAAAAAATAATGAAGTCGGCTGGAGCTATATCTGGTGAGGCTATCTCTCTTGAACTTGAATGAGGATTTTCTGTCACTATTTCCTTCACTTTTGCGATGTTAACTTCAGTTGGAGATGTTGATGACCTACCAGAGCGAGGCAAATAAGTATTCCAGCACATCTCAACTGCTTTTGAACACGCATAGGCACGTGTTATTGACAAAGTCGATTCAACGTAAGCCTTCTGTAACATTTTCTATGACTCCGACCACGAACTTCTATGGGCGATGCAAAATCTAAGAAAAACTTTTTGTTCAATGTTTTGTCCATTATGAAATTCGCAATACGCACTCGATATGATATAACTTAAAATAGCACTTAACTGAATAATAGATGTAACTTAACTCCGCCCCAAAATGGAAAACAGTTGGAATGGAAATCTAGAACGTCCTCCAGACTACTCGCGAAGTTACACGAGGCGAAGTACACAAAGAAGAACAAATAAAAGCATTCTATTCTATTCTAAGTGCTCTCCGAAGTTGACCGAAGTCCGAAGTACGTGTCACACACTCGGGCAACTTCGCGAGGAGCTCTGTCACCCGTTCCCCTCACAATGAGCATCATGGATAGCGTTCATGTGGCAAATGCCGTTGCAATGTGTACTCTCTCGTAATAAAAATACGTGCGTATTTACTATGGCTCGATGCGAACCGAAGTGAGCCGAGTAGTGTGGACAGGCGCTTTGTGTTCGAACTTCGTGACACTTCGAGTCCTTTTAGCGCTTCCAAACTGTTCCCGAAGTTGATCGAAGTTGAGCGAATATGATAGTATAGAGGGGCACTTCGCTTCGCCTCGTGCAACTTCGCCTCGCCTCGGGCGACTTCCAGTTGCTGTCGGTTTATGCGCCCGAGTCAAAGGACTCGAAGTGTCACGAAGTTCGAACACGAAGCGTCTAACCACACTACTCGGCTCACTTCGGTTCGCGTCAGCCATAGTAAATACGCACGTATTTTTATTATGCGAGAGTACACATTGCAACGGCAGTTGCCACATGAACGTTATCCATTATGCCTATCGTGAGGGGAACGGGGGGAACGGGGGACTGAGCTCCTCGCGAAGTTGCTCGAATGTGTGGACACCTACTTCGGGCTTCGGTCAACTTCGGAGAGCACTTCGCCTCGTGCAACTTCGCGAGTAGTCTGGAGGCGCTATTTGACTCAAGCGCAAAAACCAACAACGACTGGAAGTCGCCCGAAGCGAGGCGAAGTTGCACGAAGCGAAGCGAAGTGATAGGACACAATAGGCATTATGGATAGCGTTCATGTGGCAACTGCCGTTGCAATGTGTACTCTCGCATAATAAAAATACGTGCGTATTTACTATGGCTCGACGCGAACCGAAGTGAGTCGAAGTAAGCCGAGTAGTGTGGTCAGACGTTTCGTGTTCGAACTTCGTGACACTTCGAGTCCTTTGACTCGGGCGCAAAAACCGACAACGACTGGAAGTCACCCGAAGCGAGGCGAAGTTGCACGAGGCGAAGCGAAGTGCCCCTCTACACTATCGTATTCGCTCAACTTCGATCAACTTCGCGAGTAGTCTGGAGGACGCTTAACAACAACAAAAAAAATCGTTTGGAACCATAAACAAATCATCCATTGATTTGATAATTTGAGAGATAGATTGAGAGACATAGGTATCGATAAAGAGACAGAGAGAGAGATCACGATAAAACTTTTTGTTACAAAAAATACAACCGACTTCCAAAAACGAAACACTACAAAGTATAAAAGAACTTTAATTTCGGAAGTCGATTTACTTTGTAGTGTTTCGTTATTGGAAGTCTATTGTATTTGTAAAAAAAAAAGTCTTTTATTTTTCACTTTTTATTCCTACCTGCATACCCATTCACAGCGTACCGGCGGCGTAATGTTATGTTATGGACTACTATAAACAACAAACAGACGTGCAATTTCAGCAATCCCACCCGATCCATTTGCTATCATTTATTGAAAAGTTCCGTTGCCTACCTCTGAAGTTCTTCATCAGATCTTCACCAAATTGAAGTGGGACTAGACTGGGAAAATACTCATCCAAACAAAACAAGAATCATCCAAATCGGTTGACGATTGGCTAAAATATCGCTGAACAAACCTTTTTCAAGGGATCTCATCATCAGATCCTAGCTTTTTCTATCATGACCTCATCAACATGAGATGATGACTACCAGGCTCAAATATTTGAATAGCTTTAGAAAGTTAAAGTAAAACATCAGATCCCATCACCAATTTCTGACTTGGTGACAATCGGACAATATACATTTATATACAACTGCACTATAATGTACACTTTTTTGTCAACATGTTATTTCAATAAATTTTTATTTTATTTTATTTTTTTATTTTTTATTTAAAAAAAATACAACCCGAACATAGAACCTCCTCTTTTTTGAAAAAGTCGGTTAAAAATTACTAGAGGACGCAATGTGAATACCTACTACCTAATGCTAATCGAGAATTTATTATGGAAGACGGAGAACTGATGGACACGCTGTACTCTATCTGAATACCTAGATTATTTGTATAAAGGACAGAGTAGAAAGTATTTACATGGTAGGCGTGTGTGGAAACGCTAGGTGTCGGACTCCCCCACCGAGGGTTCCGTGCAAAGGAGACGTTCCATAAATGTATGGAGCTTGGTACTAAAATAATTGATAATTGAACAGCCTTCTGAGCTATTAATGCTGAAAGAGTGTGATTATGATTTTGTGTTAAGGCATTCATTTTTACATTAATATCCGTTTTTACAAGTGTTGAAAATGAAAATGCTTGTACCTATCAATAAATCCAAACAATATTTATATTTTAGGTTTGGCAACCCTGTGGCAAATGCTTTGACAACGACAGTGACAATCTCAGTCAGCAGACTCTGGCCTAGAGATGGGCAATATCGTTTTTCACTATGGCAAATAGTATAGGTAAATGTAGCGGTTTAAAATATCAGAAATTGCATTTACATATTATAATTTCGATGTATTGGCTGAATCTATGTGGAACTCGGAAGTGGTAGGTAAGGTACTATGATGGCTCGAATTTCCTTTATAGCCCGCTGCTTTGGAAGTTCGTAATTTTTTTGTAGATAGTACTCACAAATAGAAAGCTTTTTACAAAGTTTTAAGATGCGGAGAATCACGATTTACGAGATAAAATTCATTAAAGTTTCAAAATTGTACGAGAATAGTACGCCATTTGCAAATTTTTAGGTTAGATAAATTGTCATGGTAGACGTCAAAGTTGACATTTCACGTTCCGTTGACGTCAGAAGTGTTTTTTGTTCAATTTTATGTCTTGTTTTTTTTCATAAATATAATATTTTTATATATTCACATACTTAAAGTACGGATTAAATGTGAACCAAGTGAAGTGTCATTGGATGCAAGAGCGAGCGAAGCGAGCTCTGGACTTGTGGTATTTTTTTATAAACTACTCAGAAGTAGGAGCCCCGCGAAGCGGGGCTCCGTCGACTGGGCCTCCGGACTGAATATAAAACTTTTTGAGGTTAGGTTACTATAATTAGTTTTTCTCAAGAACGGTCTGTCGTCTTTACATGGGGGTGGTGCTAGGGCATAGGGGGCACCTCCCCGTCCCTCCTCCTGCTAAACGATACTCAATTTTACCTGTTTTTCTAACTCAAATGCTATTCTAACCTCAAAACTTTAACCATGGATATCTCCATAACCGTGGGGCTCCGGGGGATGGGGGTGGTGCAGAGGGCACCCCCTCCCTCCCACCTCCCCCCTCCACCCCCTCCCGACCCTTAAATCAGCGGGCTATAAAGTAAATTTTAACCACTATGATTATTAGGTTTCGGTTTTTATCGTTTTATATGTATACATCATTGTATTTTATTTCAAGTACCCGCTCAGTTTAAACCAAATATAGCACGATACGGTTTTGTGTGTGTTTTTGAGAGTTCTGAGATTCATACCTAAACATTAAAGTATTAGTTACGCGGATGCCTGGTATATAGATTCAGTTCAATCAAATAGGTACAAAACATGTTCTCAAAACTACGGTTCATACAGTACGAATATTCTAACTTTACCCATGCAAAGTTGGCTGTTAGTGACGACCGCGCAGGTCCCATCGCGTAGAAAAGTGTTACGTTCGTAGCTTATGTTTTTTTTGTGTACGTGTTTTATTTGAATTTTGAAAAAATGCATGCAATAACAATAACACGATCACAAAATAACACAACAAACACATACACTACAAGAAAACACAAAATACAAGTCAAACAGTAAGAAAAAACCAGAATAATTAATTAAAACAATAACAACGTTTAACACTTTTCGCACCAAAAGTCGTATTGCATTGAGGAAGCGAGGCACAAGTACCTATGCATCAAACGTATACGAGTGACTGAGACTGCATACGCGACGTACCCGCGCATGCGCTTTTCTATGTTTTTTGTCAAATTGACATCCTGCGCAATCGATTGCGACGTACCTACTTCGCATGGGTAAACTTAGATTATTCGTACTGTACACACATTCCACCTATAACCCAAATATTTCTATACGGACTTACTTCAATTTCATTTTCAGTAGACGGTAATTCAAATAACTATGGGAATGACTCAGACCAACAAAAAAGTACTTTTTTATTGGTCTGAGGGGAATGATTAATTAATTGAAAAAAGGTAAAGTAATATTTTATCAATTCTGCGAAACAAATACTCTAAACTGACTGGTCAAGAACTACGTCAAAAAATTAAGTTACACTATAGAATGAAATTATTTAGAACCTAGTTGTAATGAATCGTACTTCTAAAAGGCTAATTATTTACAACAAAGGCATTACAGAAAGCAAATGTAAAAAAAACTTACCTCACGTCACACAAATCTAGCATGGTATTCATGCTGCAGGTGGTCAGGTCACAGGATAATATCACAATTGACACATTCAGCCAATATTTTCTAACTTAGTAAAAAGTAAATCAAGATTGAATAGGTTATTAATTACTAGGCAAGCGTGCTTCATCTTCTATCACATCATCGCTTACCATCAGGTGAGGTAGTGGTCAAACGCGTGCCTATCAATAGGAAAAAATGTATAGGTACGCGTAACTAATATGTTGATGTTGATATGAGTCACAGAACAAAACACACCACCGTATCGCACTATGATTTTCGGTTCAAACCGATAAGGGTAGGTAATTGAAATACTGCGCTGTGTGTGCGATTACGATACGCGCGGAACTTCGTCGAGTGTACAGTTAAAAAATACTATGAATGAATTACGTAAATCTATAAAAATCTGAGTACCTTATCTACCACTTTCAAGTTCCACATACATTCAGCCAATAACATATCTATACTATATACTATCTATACTAATATTATAAAGCAGAAGAGTTTGTTTGTTTGATTGAACGCGCTAATCTCAGGAACTACTGGTCCGATTTGAAAAATTCTTTCAGTGTTAGATAGACCATTTATCGAGGAAGGTTATAGACTATAATAAATCATCAATACGCTAAGACGCGGAGCATTAATGGCAACTGTGAAGCAGACGAAGTTGCGCGGGTCAGCTAGTTGAAATATATAATAACACCAATTATTGGTGTACACTTTAGACTTCCATGTCCGTCGATATTCTTAACATTCGTGTAAAAGCGATATGGCTCATCACTATTGGTCAGTGTTTCTTTTATTTCAATGTCATTCTGACGTTTACAGATTTTACCTTTTTTCAACACGTTTTGCTAATGCATTGTAATAATAATCAATATTGTTTGTCTCAATTTCGTGGAGCTGCAGCTAAAATATAATAAAATCTTAAAAATGTAGTAGAAACGGAAACTAAAGCCACATTTTAAACAATTATATATATTCCATGGAAAGGAATAAATAAAGTCTATGTGTGTTTAGATTGTACTGAAACATTTGTCCCTTTTTTAGGGTTCCGTAGCCAAATGGCAAAAACGAAACCCTTATAGATTCGTCATGTCTGTCTGTCTATCCGTCCGTATGTCACAGCCACTTTTCTCCGAAACTATAAGAACTATGCTGTTGAAACTTGGTAAGCAGATGTATTCTGTGAAGACATTAAAATTTTCACACAAAAATAGAAAAAAAAAGCAATACATTGTGGGGGTAACTAATGATATAGAGGTTTCTAAAGCGTCCTCCACACTATTTCGAAGTTGCACGAGGCGAAGTGCTCTCCGAAGTTGACCGAAGCCCGAAGTAGGTGGCCACACATTCGAGCAACTTCGCAAGGAGCTCTGTCCCCCGTTCCCCCCGTTCCCCTCACGATAGGCATAATGGATAACGTTCATGTGGCAACTGCCGTTGCAATGTGTACTCTCGCATAATAAAAATACGTGCGTATTTACTATGGCTGACGCGCACCGAAGTGAGCCGAGTAGTGTGGACAGACGCTTCGTGTTCGAACTTCGAATCCTTTGACTCGGGCGCAAAAACCGACAACAACTGGAAGCGAAGTTGCACGAGGCGAAGCGAAGTGCCCCTCCACACTATCGTATTCGCTCAACTTCGGGAATAGTGTGGAGGCTACTTTAGAGCACCTCAAATAAAAACCTTCGTAGTTTTCGAGAAAATCGACTATGAATTTCTCGAGGTCAGGCGGTAGTCGCGCTGTTTTCAGCAGGACCTCCATGAGCGCCGAAAAAGGGCGACTACAGCTATTCTAAATATACAGATAATTAGTACCTTATAGCGTAAATTAATTTCAAATACTCACAGACATATAAATAGTAGCAGACCAAACATTCACTAAAATTTGCGTAGCCATTACGCACACCTAGGGAATGATATCATTACAGGGCCGAATTAGGACCGGTTGCCAGTGTTATCTAACGATATTCTGAAAATCCCTGAAAATCTATATTCTCTGGGTACATGAAATATAGATTACTCATCAATAGTCTTAACGAATAGAACCACCCTCTATTCCCGTGGTTATTGTTAAAGGCGACTAAGGGAATATTTTAAGAGGACGATGGGCAGCAGTCCACTCTTTATCTTTTGACGGTGTTTACAAACCATTGACGGACGTCAGTATCAGCTAGAAAAACTGGCACTGCAGTCATTAACCCGCATGCCATGTTTTGTAGAACCGAGAGTCAAGGTATTAGTATGCCTGGAAGCTAGTTTAGGAATAAATCAGGATTTTTTAAATAAAAGTAATGTATGTAATTCAAAATTCAAGCATTTATTTCAAATAAACCATTTACACGCACTTTTTAATTGTCAAGGTCGGTCTGTCCAAAAAGTTGAAGCTATTTGCACGTTCCAAAGCGTAGATCTCAATGGAGAAGAACGTGCAAGAAACTCCAGGGACACTCTTCTATCTTACACTCTCATAATGCTTACATATGGAGTAAATTCGGTAAACAGTGTAGGAATTGCTCTGGGACGTAATGTTGTTCGAAAAGCGCTGGGATCGATCAAGTGATTCTCAAAATGCTTTGAACAAAGTACACTTGAAGGTCTTGGTTGCCAATCCTGGAGTTTCAGGTTTTTAATCCAGGCATTCCGTAAACTTTCATCCTTGCGAAACCTGGAAAAATATTAGTATGCACAATTATTGCCTGCTGAATGAAAATTCATCGTTATGTGAGTAGCCTATACTGTATTTATACATATGCCTATGTTCATGTTCTCCATAACACAGACACTGGGTAACATAATATTGATTTTATAATTTATTTTTAATATTAGCATGACATGTGTACATACACTGAAACTACTACAGGTATTTTGGAATTGTATCACCAAAAAAGAATAAAACATCATACATTAAACTGAGGCTTTATTTGATAATTCAATGGAAATAAATATTTTACATAAATACATACAACAAATGCAATTTACTAAAAGTTTCGTCTTTGTTGCCTAATTCGTCCCTGACTAATTGAACAGGTACTTGAGCTGTCACTTGATGCCACTTTCTGACTATTTTGTCCTTGTTATGGTTTATTTCTTTAGTTGTAGGCTAACGGTACAGACAAATCGCATCTTTGTTAAAAACTGTATGTAAAATACGAATAAACAGTATGGAAACATTTGAATTTAGTAAAGAAAGCACTAAGATTTCCCAAAACTTACCGATGAAAGGTCAATCCAGGTGTTTTGTGGTAGCTAGCACTGTCACAGCGATACGCACAGCACTTCACCATATTATTTTACCGTCCTCGTGTGTTTTATGTCCCAAACAAGTAATATTTTATCAATTTTAAACGCGATTGAAAAACATTTGATGCTTATCAATATGGCAGACAAGCTACGCGTCAAATTTTGTCTATGTATGAGTCAGTGTGACAACACGTGACAGAACGAGACATGCTTATGAATTGTCACTTAGAAAAAAAAGGATAAAGAATCATACCATATAAAAAAATATATCTACGTATTAATGTTTGGTCTGCTACTATTTATATGTCTGTGCAAATCTCAGACCAATAAAAAAGTATAGACAGACCATTGCGCTCAAAAAGTGAGGCACGTAATATGAAGACGATTCGGCAATATGAAGACGGCCGCGCGGTAGTCTGCCGCGAGTGAGCGAGTGCGCGAGACGTAATTTTGGTGAAATAATAATTGCGAAATTATGCCGTCCTGCGTCATAAACTGCTGCAAAAACAATTCATGTTTTCAGAAAAAGTCTTCTGGGATTACTTTTCACAAGTAAGTATCCGATTTGATGTGTAATTTAAACAAAATCGTAAAATGTTTGTCATCATTTCTCGGAACACGAATCCTAGACGCCATTGTGTCAGTGTTGCAAGTTAAGTACATTATCTTTTCCCAAAAGTAAGGGAAGTTGTGATTTTTTACGGAGACTTTACAACTAAGTGTGTTTTAGGAAATTTCACTATTGCACATTTAGTTTTGGAGTATATTAGGTAGGTACTCATGTTATTATGCATTATACGTAAGTATTTATAAAATTAACTTATAATAAATATTAAAATAATAGTTATGTTTGTTATGATATTTTATAGGTTTACAGCTGACTCAAAACGCCAGACATATAAAAAACTGACACAACATAAGGGGCATTAGTTCTTTTAATTTACGTAAGTTTTGTGTTTTGTAAAATTAATTATTGATGTTAATATTAAGTAATTAAAATAAATGGCTATCATTAAACTTAATTATCTTTCATTTCATTCAACCAATACAAATAAAACACAATACTACATAATAATAAAACTTCACTAAAGTATATCTCTCGCACTTGGGAGTCGCAGCACAACGCTTGCAACATTTTTCTCTAGCACACATGCGCAAATCTACGATATCTTACACCGAGTTACGCACACGGAGCCGAGACTTGGCCTCACTTATTTCGTCGCGATTGTTTACGACGGCTCCGTCTATACTTTTTTATTGGTCTGAGGTGCAAATACTGTTATAAGAAAGCCAGTACCATGGTGGAACCAAAAATGTAAGCTGTCAAAAAATCGAAAGATGCACTAAACATTATTTTTCTCTACCTACAATAGAAAATTGGATTAAATACAAAAATTTGGATGCGAAAAAGAAAATAATATTAAAAGAAGAAAGCACTACTTCTTGGCAAAACCTTTGTAGTAGCTTTAATTAATAGGTTAACACCTGTTTCACGTAGGTATATGGGGATGTAACATCAAAAAATTAAAAAAAAAAGGTAAGAATCGTAACAAAAATTTGAATTATGAATGGGTTCCCAATTTTTTAAATAACTTAGCATAATATTCTACCCAGATAGATGAGACTAAATTGAAATATTTGTACGAAAATGATACAGAAAACAGTTGGAATGTATTTCTCAAGAACAATTTCACTATAGAGGAGTTGAACACTTCTTTAAAGAGTAGGAAAGATACTACATGTTATTGATTTAAAGCTTTCAACTTGCTTGCGTCAAATCTAGTACTGGGTGGGCTGTATACACAAAGTACAGCTATTCTACCAAATTGTGTTTCTATAGTGATACATATGTTTTGTATTGATTCAGAGAAAGTATTAATTAATTTGTATTTTAAATGATGGTTCACCAAAATAGCAACTCCATTATGACTATTGCATTAATTTTTGTATATGAAATTGTATGAAGGAAAGTGGGGATTGCTGTGGAATAGTGGAATTAGGTTCTAACCATGTTTCATTGAGTAAACAAATGTCAATATTTTTTTGAATTAACAAATTTTGTAAAAGGCTTTTTTTACTCTGTAAGCTTTGTATATTGTACTGCAAAATATTTAAGTTACTGGCCATTAAATTAAATTTGATAAAAATATTTCTTTTATTTTCTTATTAGTGATTGGACCATCATCATCTTCAGTCTTATTGCCTAATGAGATAAGAGACTTTACAATTGCATTAATGATTATGTCAAAATTAGCTATCTTTAATGTCAAGAGTATCATTGCTTCTAACTTTTTCTGATTGTTTAGGTAGAGAAGGAAAAGATTTATGTGTAAAAGAAGGGGGTAAACTCACAGCAGTGGAATAGGATTGTTGATGAAATTTGGCCTTCTTTTCTTCCATTTTTTGTTTTTTAACAGGACAATCTCGTGAAATGGCAAGGTGGTTACCTGAACAGTTGATACACACATTAATCTCTTCAACATCACATTCCTTATATGAGTGTCGACCAGCACAAGAAGAGCAGTTTTGTTTGCCTCTACAAAACTTGGCAGAATGATTAAATTTCAGGCATTTATAACATTGCAATAGTGGAGGTATATAAGCTTTGACTTCATATCGAAAAAGCAGGCATATTGTGGGAGAGATGTTGACGCAAAAGTCACAGCAATATTATAGTGGTGAGAGGAACTAATTTTCCTTCAACTTTTCTCATAAATCTTTTAATTGATATTACTTCGGCATCACACACTATGTTTTATATATCTCTTCATTCGATAAGTCTTTCGGCACAAACCTTAAGACCCCAATTTTTTCCGTAAGATAAGATGGGATGAAAGCTTTAATGTTGTTTTTCAACAAGAAGTCTTCCATTTTAAGGAAATTATTGGCAGCTGCTGCTTTTCTGAACGTTACACCCATTTTGTATGCATTTATTCTGTGCACTCCTATAACTCCCTTTACATTGTCTGCTATTAAAGTAAGGGTTACGGGATTCTTATTTCCTAACTTCTCTTGTTCAGTAGATTCTACGTATACAGTAAATTCAGAATTCCCGTTTTCCAGAAACAGTCTTGTAATTTGGTTTTGTGTAAATTTTAAACTGGTTAGGATCTATACTCCCGCCTGCATTGGTATCTTCGTACCTTCTTTTCTATGTTCCCCCCGGGTCCTCGCCCTGACTATGAGGACTAATCGTTTAAAATTGGTTCGCTCAGTGAAAAGTTACAGTAATTCCGCACTTTTGAAAGCAAAACTTTAAATAATTGTAAATTTGTGCAAATCAAAATTACCGCCTCGTTTGACTTCCCGCCAAAAAGTCCAACTTGACATATGGCGGCCAATGTTGCCACAGTACCAAATCCCAAGGAAATGGGATTAAAATGCCAAGCACGATAAGCATCCGTGACCTACAATTTTAGGAATTTTTATATCAGTAATCGTAGTTCAACTATTTATTTGTAGACACATTATCTGAAAGTGTTTTACTTCAGATTCTGTTAGGTTGGTGAGGTTATAAGGAGATTCGATAAAAGAGATAAAAATTTCCACATAGTCCATACAAGAAAGAGAAGTCAGCCACCATAAAAAGAGATAGAGTTGCGTAGGTATTTGATTCAAACAGTTGTTCCAAGTCTGGACTCCATATTTATCTATAGTAGCCTCCAGACTGCTCGCGAAGTTGCACCAGCACGAGGCGAAGTGCTCTCCGAAGTTGACCGAAGTCCGAAGTACGTGTCCACACACTCGAGCAACTTCGCGAGGAGCTCAGTCGCCCGTTCCCCTCACGATAGGCATAATGGATAACGTTCATGTGGCAACTGCCGTTGCAATGTGTACTCTCGCATAATAAAAATACGTGCGTATTTATTATGGCTGACGCGAACCGAAGTGAGCCGAGTAGTGTGGACAGACGCTTCGTGTTCGAACTTCGAGTCCTTTGACTCGTAATAAATTATTCATAACCGCGATGTAATATTCCGCTCTGACAAAACCGCGCTTGTTTTATTCGTACTCGCTCGTTTGGCCGTAACACTTAGGTACCGAGTACCGACGCATATAAAAAAGCATGCTTAAAATAAAGCATATGAAATAGTTTGCTTAAAATATAAAGCAAGTGATTGCCATATAGCAACTTTGAACACCACTAGCTCGCTTGGCATTTCAATTCCAGTCTGCCTTAGAGTCAGGGTCGCTGCCTCAGTTCCTAACTACAGGAATAACCCATCTGCCCCATCGCTCCCGAGTTCGGGCGTGAAAACCGACAACAACTGGAAGTCGCCCGAGGCGAAGCGAAGTTGCACGAGGCGAAGCCCCTCCACACTATCGTATTCGCTCAACTTCGATAACTTCGGGAATAGTGTGGAGGCAACTCAATCCTTCATGGTTTGGCAGCACCATCACACAACGTCAAAAGATGGGTTGTCGAACTGACAATATTGTACCTACTTTTATTTTTTTGTCAAAATGTCAACTCGGACTCGCTCAATCCACTGACGTATAAATCAACGTCAGTGGCTCAATCAATGTCATTGCTTGACTGTCAGATTGATGAGTGTCATCAGGCAATATTTTTACTAAAATTCAATATTCTGTGCTAAAATAAATTGTTCAAAAGTAGGCGTCTTAGAATCTAGAAACTGGTAGGCGTATTGTGTTGATCCGCTAGGTTAATGTGTTCTGTGTGTTGATCTCCCTAGAGTATTTATGTTCTAAACTCTAACATAATAGGATAGTGTAGCCAATTGAACGTAAAAAATTCATTTGTCAAGATGATGAACCAATATATAAAAGAACTGGAACAAGTAGGTATTGTTTTGTAATTATTGAGATATATTTGCTGATATTAGTATTGCTTACTCACTACAAGGTCCAAGTGGAACGTTGTTTGATATACCTACTTAATATTGTGTATTTTTAGGATCCATTCGATCCTGACGAATTTGTTGAAAGAATGGTGAGGAGAAGTATGCAGGAATCCCATTTAAAGGATGACCAATTTGATCCCGAAATGATACATGACATTTTCACACAAGCTATACAGGATCTTAAGGTTTGTACTTACCTATGCTTGCCGCCCCTAAGGCGACCCACTGACCCATTCTAACAAATTTACAACCTAAGGTGTATTACGAGAAAAAGCTTTAGAATATTAAAATAAAAATCAACATTTAACCCTAATTATTTATTTACTTAGTAGGTAAGTACCTATATAAGATGATTTTGCCAGTGGCAGCTCCGCTTTGTAAAAAATATCATATGGGAACATTCAAAATTCTTACAGTTATCTATGATGAGATGCAATGCTGAATAAGATTTACATTTGGTAAAAGTGGCTGTTCACTATTTAAACAGTTGAATAGTATGTGTAACAGCAGGTCTAATAAGGCCACTTTAGTAGAATCATAAATTAGTCATACAACAATCTGTCAAATTTCATTTTCCTCCGTAATGTTTAAGCATTACGTTTAAGTTGATTGGGAAAATACGACGGTTTTGTTAAGCTTGATGTTCCGGTTGATTCTGCTAAAGTGTCCTTTTTCAACCCACAGAACTCTGTTACACAAAATGTGACTAACAAACATTCATTCAGATTTACACATTTATGGGATTATTAGGGTTAGGATTTAGCCAAAAGATGCACATTTAAAGCAGATTCAGTAGTATAATGAATAAGACTATAAAATTACTAAATAGAGGGACGGTAGTCTACAGCCAAAATGTTACTTAGTGCTTATTGCTGTTTTTTTAGGGTATTTTCTTATTATTTAATGTAAAAACTAAATTGACTCAAAATCTGATTATGCACTTTTTCTGCTAGCAAGACAAAACCAAACGGACATTTTCTACCCACCTAAGTTCATAATATATCAGTTCCATTTTTGTAGACAAGTGTTCTTTTTTTCATGTGGTGTGATAGAATTTTCAAAATACAACATTTGTACAAATTGCTAGGTTTTACAAGAGAGACAGGAAAGGAAATGTGCTCGGCTGGAACAATCGGTACAGGAGGAAGAAAAGCTTTATGGTGCTAAATTAGCTGAGATCATGGATCAACACACAGTAAGTATCAATAATTAGAATGGTCTTCAATTATGAAAGAATTAGTAGGTATATACACTTTGGCTCGTCGTCCCATCAGGACCAGGCCCGGGTCGACGCCGAAAGAGATGTCAGCATAGAGACAGGGCTCGTTAGAGCCAGTGGATGCCAGTATTTCGGAATTTGTGGTGAAAGTGTCACTGTGCCGCAAAAGAAATTAGGAGGGCCACGGATGGGTTTTAGTCAGTAAGAGTCTGAGACTCCCTTCTGCTCAATCCAGAGCAGAAGGAGTCATTAGATGATTTCTCATCATTAAAAAAAAGTTAATAATTTTATTGTTGGTACTTGTTAATCTGAAAAACACGCGTTTTAACGAATGCATAGAAAAGCACTTTCAGTTTTCCCCAAAGTTTCCAATTATTTTTATTTTGTTATATATATTTCCCTATGTATAACAATTTTTAGACAACAAGTAGCCAAAACATGCACCAAAGTAAAACTTGGTCTAGAGTAGGGCATGCAGAACCGCATTCGGTTCCAGGTTTTTGAGAACCGGGTCTTATAGGCAGTTAGAACCGGGGGAACCGGTTCCCCCCGGTTCCGGCAGTTTTTTTAAAGTTTTATGGGATTTTAATAAATCTATGGAGATTTTGTCAGAGTAAGCAATTACCACTAAGAATATGAAATAAAATAGTTCACATTTGTCTAATCAACATAGATTTGCAAGTTTTGTAACAAATCAGTCTTACAGTTTTGATAACAAATCAGTCTTAGTTACAATACTAGTACTTTTCTTTATAATTATCTTATATTTGTAAAATCAAATAAAATCAAATCTTTTATAACGCTTCAAAAACATTAATAAAATCTAAAAAAACTAACATATCTAACATAATACACGCATACAACCTACCGAAAGAAATTACGTCTCCTTAATGAAGAGATTAAATATTTTAGTAACTATAAGAAAAAAAGATGGTTAATAAAGATAACAGTCCCACCACAGCCACCGCAGCACTCACAACAGCTGTCTTTTAAATTCTTTTTTCCTGATAATAGGATCTTAAATAGCTTATTACGTCCAAACTCCGGTCGCTCAGAGAACTGCGCAGGCGATTGCAAATATAACCTGCTGAGGAGAAAATTCGCTCAGGTTCCATGCTTGTCAGCGGTATAGCTTTTAGGTAGTTCAGTTATATGCAGTCGAAAGATTTGTACCACGACTACCACCATTTCAATTCAAATACAAAAAGAGTCATTTCAATTTTAACTTTTGATAAACAATCGTAATGACCTTGCCGCCTGGTTTCGTCTTGTGCGGATGTAGCTTTAAGGATTTCGAGATCTAATTTTTCTCTTTTTGACAATGATAGGGTTGGGGTTGAAGCGAGAACGACTTCACCTTCTACTTGTTGCTGAGTTTCGTCGTTTATATAATCATAACTTGGCACAGGCTGTATCAGATTTACAATACCCTTGCACATTTCAGCGTATTTTGAATCGAAAATAAAACGCTATCAATTTTTTTTAAAGAACCGGGGGAACCGGGTTTACTCTTTCCGGAACCGGTTTTGCACACACATTGAAAGAACCGGGTATACCCGGTTCTTTCAGAACCGGGTAGAACCGGGTGCATGCTCTAGTCTAGAGTCCTAACAAATTTTATTTTTTCTTTAACAAGAATGATTTTGATGAGGGGGCCGAGTCACCCGCGTCCGTAGGAGAATACCCTTCAGCGAATCCCTACACGTGGTTCCCGGGTGGTGCTAAACAGGCGACACTAACCGCCTCCGTGGTCTAGTGGCTATACCACCTGATTCAGACCCAGAGGTCCCGGGTTCGATTCCCAGCGGGGGCAAATTTTTTGCTCGGTTTGGTTGGTGGTAGGACTTCTTCAAAGTCCGCCTGGCAAGCTACCACCATCATGTCTAAGTCTGTCGCCATAACAACAATGCTTACAGCATTGTTGTGTTCCGGCAGTTAGAGGTATGATAGCCAGTTCCTCCGTGTAAGAGGATTCCGGGTGAAACTCGCTTCCATCTTCGGCCTAATCATCACTTTCCATCAGGTGAGATTTGGGCCAAGAGTTTCCCCGTTTAGTATTAAAAAAAAAAAAAAAAAAATGCACTAACTAGAGTTAGACAATACGCCTCTGCATTAGGATAATTGATTATTATGAGCCAGTGTGTACCAAGGCCTCCCATCCTTATTCTTTTCTCTGTCCTTTATTACATCTAGCCAATCCTTAACTTACATCCAACTCATCACGCTATCTACTTGGCCACTGTAGTTTGGAGCCCATGTAAAGCGGTTATTACACTACACAATCTATCGGGCCCGATAACTAGGGCGAGAGTAGTTTAATAAGAAAACGGGTGTAAGGACACTGCCATCGGGCGATCGGGTAGCTCCGATCTCCCTGCTCTGTCTATCACCTAGTGTAAGTAAGAGACAGGGAGGCAGGGCCCTGCTGCAGTGGCGGCAGTGGGTAGATTGGCACCTTGGGCGGATTTGCATTCAGATATTTTCGATTGATTATTTTAGGTACTAAAATATTTGATTAAATTATCAAAATTGATTTCCCTGCCTCGCGCGGTTTAAGCGCAACATGAATTTATTATTTTAGGGAATTAGAAATTATACTCGAAAAAAAAAAGTGAAATTATAGTTGCGATGCATTATAAACTATAATATTTGTATGCAAGTAGTCACATACAAGAGCAGGTAGTTGTTAATTGATGTCTTAAGTTGGAAACAAATTGTAGGCACGTCAAAAAAGCCACTTTATTTTTTTTATAGACGCGACTCTGAAATCTGTCGAATGATTTAAAAAAAAAAAGAATGTACGCCTTCCTTGGACCTATACTACGCCTTCTTTGGATGTACGAGTGAGTTGTCGTTGTCACCTTGGTGCTAGGCACCCGGGGCGGACCAGCCTCCTCCGCCCCCACTTCACGCCGCCACTGCAGTTAGGGCACGATAGATTGTGTAGTGTAATAATCGGCACCCTGCCGCAGGGACAGGGCGCCCTAGATATCGGACCCGATAGATTGTGTAGTGTAATAACCGCTTAAAAAAAATTTGCTAGCAAAAAAAGTTTTTGTGGAAATGGCTTGGTGGGTATCATGTACCTAATATAAAAAATGTCTCGTGTTTTCTAGCATTGTGTAGGTGTATTCAGCGCTTTAGATGAGCGCATGTCTCGTTGCGGGGGGCGTGCGTTGGACGTGGGTGAGAAGCTGGGAGCGGCGCGCGCACCGCGGGCCCGGGCGGCTGCGGCCAGGGACTTGCTGTCTCATCTGTCACACTTCCTGAGCCCCGGCCCTGTCCTTATTGACTTGTTCAATGATGCCAGCAAGGTTTGTTACATGATCATTATATTTATCGTGTAACTTGCTTAAGAAACATGTCTATTTACTTGAAAATTTTAACTAGAAGAGGCAAGTATCTTCTAGCTGATTGCTCTAAGAAGAAACACCAACGAGCTTAAATTAAAATGGTCACATCATATCATAAGTATGAAAGCCATGTAACTCTAGTAGAGTCACAATATATTCCTATATTGTCTTTTGCAATCTTGGCCAATTTTCATTTGATATCTAGTGGACAGTCCCAAATACCTTCACTATCACTACATATTATAAAACAACAGTTGTTTTATAATATAGATAGTTACTATCTGATGCCCAAATGAACCTTCCTCGAGAACCACTCCATTCAATTCGTTTCAGGTAATAAGGTTGTTGTATATAATTTGTCAAGGGGGCGAAGCCGCAGGCATCAACTAGTTAAAAAGAAATTATTAAGTAAATCACAGGCAGTTCTTTCTGAAGAGAGGTTCCTTTGGCTAGACAGTACGGTTCCGTTCATGTCATGAAAATCCAATATATGAGGATAATAAAGCCTTAAAGAAAACGCCAAACGAATCTGCTGGCTTTTCTTTATGAAATCATCACGCAATCGCCACGCGCCTCCATAGAGGGGTTGTGTTCGTTGTTATAGAAATAGAAATACCACAAATTACGGCAATCTCGTTATTGCGTCATCCTAGGTAGCTTGTTAATTCAAGGTTATTGGACGATAAATCCTGAGGAATCGCCTCAGGACTTACTTAAAATTTTGGCGACAGACGAAATTATTGTTGTTTCATTGAAGAAGGGTCGAAAAGTGGATTCCGGAAATGTTACGCATACCACGGATTATAGAAAAAAACCAGAGATGTGCGTTCGGAAATCGAATAAGAGATGCGGAACATGTAATGAGACGGTTTTGTTTAGTCTTGGTGTATGAGTCCGCCTCGCTCTTTGCGATTTTTTTATATATTTTCATACCATCCAAGTTACTACTACAAAAATAAAAAATGATTGCAGTTGAATGAAGCAGCGGATGTCATACAAAAGCTGCACACAATCGCCCAAGAGTTGCCGCCTAACAAATTCGAGGTCGCCAAGAAGAAAATAGAAGCTAAGTATGACGAGATCGAAAGGAACCTAATTGAGGAGTTTGTGAAAGCCCAGAACCAGGGCAATATGGCGAAGATGAAAGAAATAGCGAATATCATGACCAACTTCAAGGGATACTCGCAGTGTGTTGATGCTTTCATTGAGACTAGTCAAATGGTGAGTAGATTACAAATATAAGGTAACTAACTTCAAAAATTCAAACTTTGCCTGAATAGTATGTAACCGCCCCATTCTTGATATGTGTTATAAGCAGTTAAATATAGTTACTGCTCCAGTGCCCCAATTAGGGTTCGGTATCGGGATATACACTACGATACAGAGTAGAAAACGCCCATAACTAAAGCCAAAAGTACGAGCTTCAGGCTCAGACAGTAGATCAGGCTTCTACATACTCTTCTTCTTCTACTATTTTATTGGCCCACAGTTCATTGGGCAGTTCTACTGCTCTTCTGTTTTATTTTGTTGTAAGAGCCAAGATAGTTCAGCATTTATTCCGTGAATGGGAATGGTATGGCAGGCCTATCACAAAAAAAATACGCTGATTGTCATGTGGCATCGTGACCATGTTAACTTAGCGGCTTTTTCGTCTACGTCATTTATCAGCGACTACCCCTATTTTCATGAGTAATAAAAAATATATTTCAGAACACGTTACTGGGCAAGGACATATTCTCAGCCGTGCTGCCTCTTTGCAAAAAGAACTACACGATCATCAGCAACGTGTTCCCGAACCCGGACCAGGTTATGTCCAAGTTCGTGCTGAACATCTTTCATCTAAAGCTGCAGAAGTACATACAGACCAAGCTCGCGGATAAGAACGATGTGGAGAAGTACTTGAAGAATTTGTATGACATGTATACAAGGTAGGTGGGTTTTAATGTGAGTTTAGAAGGATAAGGAAAAAAAAAACAGGAGGCTCATAAGTACAGTTCATTCATTTATTCAATTCAATAACAATTTACATTGTATCTGAATATGTTACACAAAAAAGAAAAATAGTTAGGTAAAGAAAAAGCAGATTACTAGATTGTTTAAAAAAAATCTATAATATAAATAAAAATCATCATCTCAATTAAATTAATATACATCACAATCATAATAATAAAAAAAACAGTAACAATTTAAATTTATAAGTAGTCACATCATTACATAAAAATCATTAAAACATTTACTTATGTCATACCAAAATTAAAAACGTCAAAAATTATAAAAAAAAACAGGTCACATAAAACAATAAAATAATCAACAATCTATACTATATAATATTATAAAGCAGAAGAGTTTGTTTGTTTGTTTGGTTGGTTGAACGCGCTAATCTCAGGAACTACTGGTCCGATTTGAAAAATTCTTTCAGTGTTAGATAGCCCATTTATCGATGAAGGTTATAGGCTATTATATCATCACGCTAAGACACAAAAGAGCGGAGCAATAATTGAAAATCTGACGCAGACGAAGTTGCGCGAGTCAGCTAGTGTCCAAATTCTCTAAATTACAATTAAAACCCAAAATTTAAATTCATCTGCTGTCGCGAATCATTCTCGTAATCGCCATTTCCCTAATGAATACAATAACAAGGAATCCTTAATATTAATAATGTTGAGTCATGAACTCATCCATTTCATAGGTATAAAATTGATGGTCACCTCTGGTATGAAATGGATTCCTCCGAGACTCTAAAATGACCGTTTAAACTGTTAGTCTTTATCAAACCGTTACCTACTTTCCCCACTAAGATCTCTTCTCCATAGCAGGCACTGCTATTAATCACTACGCTTACTCAAAGTTGGTTGGCGAAGTAAAACAGAACACATTTGAAATTGTAAATCATAGATAAGCATAAAATTCCAGCAAAATTAAAAAAAAATGCACAATATTTTTTATTAGAATAGAATAGAATAGAATAATTTTATTTCAGACCGGGGTCCATAGGGTTAGTAACAATTTTTACTTAAATTCTATTGTTAGTAGGCAACAGACACATAAATATACAATTAAATTTCGGTGTGGAGCCGCATCCACCTCCGCAACATCGGAGAATCCCACCGATCTGCGAATACACTGAGAATACTGTTGGTGCTGCCGCGAACACGAGACATCAGGGATCCACAACTTTTTCTAATAATCGCGGCAAAACCATCAATATTATTATCTGAAAACATCCCTGACGCACTACACCGCCACGGCAGCCGCAGCAGCACTCTCAGTGCATTATTATATTGAACGCGTAGGTCGCTGTATGTCCGCTGAGTGAAGTCGACCCACAGGCTACACGTGTAGAAAGACTGACAATAAGCTTTGAAAAGCGTCACTTTAACTGGCTTCGTACAACGTCCAAACCTGCGGGCCAACATGTTACAACGGACAGCCAGCGACCTACGTTCCCTTTCAATGTCACAATTATCCTTTAGATCTTCCGTGATCCAATGACCTAGATATTTAAACTTGTCCACCCTTCGTAGTGGTTCTCCACAAAGAGAGAGAGAGAGTGGTTTATTAGTGTGACGATTCTGAAATTTAATTCTGCCAGCTACTGGAATTGATCCCCGTAATTTAACAGAAAGCTCAATTTTCCAGTACCCAACGAGTATGCGACGAGCTAGTCCTGGCCGGGCTCGTTTCCGCCGAAGGTAACACGACCACCGGCGATCTTCGCCGAGACGCGCTCGTCAACGGCGCGATGGCCGGCGCCAACGACGGCTATGCAGCCATGGAGACGAGGAGGCTGAAGGCGGTCATGTCTAACGCACTGAACGCCTACTATGCGGAGAAGCAACACGTTAAGAAACAGATACAGGGCGGCGGGTAAGTCTTCTTTTTGACGAGACGATTGGCCTCAAATTTTGTTCGACCAGAGGGCCTAGCACGAATATTTTGACGTATAGTAACGTTAACGTAAGTGAATTTTGAATGTGAAAAACTACAACCCCATGTTAGTTTGGTTTAATTTTACGGGACATACACAATTTACATCATTCAAAAATATGAATTTAGTTTCCAATTCTAATAAATACTATGTGCAAAACGAATATTGTAGCTGTAGTAAAATTTTACGTAACATTACTATACGTCAAAAATATTCGTGCTAAGCCTTCAGAAGCTCTAGATGACATTGATAACGATACCAGTTTTTTCGATGACAAAAGCGGGTAAACTGCAGTTTTAGATCGAGAAATACAGGGCGAATTAAAGTGTGCCTGGATGCCAAATCTGAAACTATGAGAATTTCCAAAAACCAGTAAAAATAGTCTCGAGCCCGATTTGATGAAAACTAAAACTGCATCATTAGATTTTTGTAAAATCGATTTTCGTAGGTAGGAATCGAACCGGTTGGTTTTGAAAAAAAGCACACCTGTATTATTATTATATCATCCGAGAGTGTCGCTTAAACGAATCAATTTCTGGGAAGTTATGATACATGGCAAACTGAAGGAAAGCTCTCATTTTTCGCAAACTAGTTTTTATACCTGTATAGCTACTTACTTACATTAAGTCCGCCTCTGTACTTTTGTAAGTTGTTATTCTGAAAGTGATAAATATATAAATCCTACCGCGGAATTGGTATCAAATGTAAGAATCTGTTAAAAGTTCTAGCCCAGCATGCGATCGTATGTAGAACTAATTTCGCCACAAAATATCAACTATTATTACAGGCGATAATCGCTCCTACGATAGCTAGAAATAAAGTCTAATTCTTTTTCCAACAGTTTCCAAGAGTTGCGGCGCGACATACAAGCGGTGATCGGTACGCGCGCCAACATCAACATCGCGCAGATTGAGAATTACGGCGGGGAGACGTTCCTCAGCGAACAACTCGTTCAGAAGATGATCAATGATGCCAAAACTTCCTTTACGAGGTGTAAGACTGTAAGTAATGACGTAATTAATTAATTTTAGGGTTTCGAACATCCGCAAAAAACGGAACCCTTAAAGATCACTAGGATGTCTGTGTTTTTTTTTTAAATTTTCTAGTTGGACCCGCAAAACTAACCCCCTTACTCAAAAAATATTTACGCATGTGTCACAGAAGTGTTTCGGTCATAGAAGTCCATACATGTGCCAAACTTCAACAGAATAGGTACAGGAGATCCGGAGAAAACTGGCCGTGACAGACAGGCAGACATGTTGCGTTTTTTACGGATGTTCGGAACCCTAAAAATCAACTGAATTCAGATCAACCACTGCAAAGTGAGAAATAGCTACCATATCAGAAAGCTGTGGGTTTGTCGATAATTATTGTGTTAACCTTTTTGCCATCAGCTGACGCCCCAAACACAATGTTCCGTTAATATCTATATTAGTAATAATATAAAGCTGAACAGTTTGTTTGTTTGCTTGCTTGAACGCGCTAATCTCAGGAACTACTGGTCCGATTTGAAAAAATCTTTCAGTGTTAGATAGCCCATTTAATAAAATTTCGAGGAGGTCTATACGCTATATATCATCACGCTAAGAGAAATAGGGGCGGAGCATTAATGGAAAATGTGACGCAGACGAAGTTGCGCGGGTCAGCTAGTAACTTAATATTGATGAGATGTATCCTCACCGTTTAATTAAAGTGAAAAAAGTGTAAAAAAAAGTAAAAAAAATATATATATAAAAAATGAATCCCTGTTTCCCTTCATCATCGCATCACGCGTGAACGGCTGGACCGATTTCGCTAATTCTGTTTTTGTTGTGTTTGTTATTATAAGGACAAGGTTCTTATGAAATAAAAAATAAGAAAGTTGCCAGTTGACGGGAGCGAATCCGCGGGAGACAGCTAGTTTAACATAATAATGTCATAAATAACATGACATTAATAAGTTACTTACGCTTTAAACTTAAAGTATTGCAGTACAAACAATAAACTTCTTGACTTAGTCATTTTACCCTTGACAAGTTTATGACAAAATAAAAAGTCGGCGTGTCTTTGGTACACTAGCTATCTGTATGTTACAAGAAAATTTACATACAAGTGAACTGTAATAATCCGTATCATCACGCTAAGACTAAAAGGAGCCCAGCATTAATATATAATGTGACGCAGACGAAGTTGCGTGGGTCAGCTAGTAATATTATAAAGCTGGAGAGTTTGTTTGGTTGAACGCGCTAATCTCGCGAACTACTGTTCGAATTGAAGAATTATTTTAGTGTTAGATAGCCCATTTATTAAGGAAGGTTATAGGCTATATTACATCACGCTTGCACCAAAAAGAGAGGGGCTTTAACGAAAGTTGTGGTGCAGATAAAGTTGCGCGGGCCAGCTAGTGTAACATAAATAAGACAATGAGACTTTGTTCGCAAACAGATTAGCCAACGCCAGGCAGTCTGCTCGTTATCTGGTCAAGTGTGTTATGTTCATTAATGTAGATTATAATTCATTAATATGTTTTTTTTTAATTAATTTTGAACTTGACCTAATGATTACTTGAGAATGTTAAACAAGAATACCAATCTGATAATTAAAAGAATTTGACCTTCAGCCGGTCGGTATGTGTGATCGAAATTAATAAAAAGGTCAAGTTTGACTGACTTACAAAGAAGGGTAGCGAACTGTCCGGCTCCGACCCGATTTGATTTTGGTTAGAAAGTAGTCTAAAATAACGGGTGTCACTGAAAACCAGCGCTGTGGCTCTGTCTCGCACACGAGTCCCAGCATTATGCTGAGCGATGGCCAGTTGCGCGTATGTGACGCATATCTTCCCAACTTTCATAAAATTTTAATTTTGTTTTTCTTTTTGTTTGGTTATCTTGGCGCAAATAAACTCTTTTTCTTTCTTTTCTATAACAGACACGTATGTAGCTACCCAATCCCATCCTATTGGAATTGTTCTCCAAAGTAGTGAAAAGTGACTAAACCTTGTTACATCCCAACGACACAAATATGTGCCAAATATACGATTAATTTCTGGCTACGGCTTTGCATGGTGGGGGGAACGCGGATTTGTTTATGGTGTGGGGTTCAAAACGATCCTAGCTAAAGCCACGTTGACTATTTTAGACTAATTCTAATGTAAGTTCAGGTTTCCTCTCGATATTTACCTTCACTTTTGTCCTTCAAGATAAACTTACAAATTACTACTTTCCTGGATTGAACACACAACTTCGAGAAAGCGAAATTTGCGGTCTTAACCAACGGGTCATCTAAATTATTTAGGTCACCTAATCACAAACGTGGTTTGAAATAAAGAGCCGTTTGTTTCCAACCTAAACTATTTAGTCGGCATATCAATTAGGAAATCAAAAGATATGCCATAATTGATACGTTGGTAGAATTTATGGATAGAACTTAACTAAATTTAAAAAAATAGAAATATAGTATTACGAAAAGTGGTAAAACAACATTTAACATATTTAAATGAAATTAAATGATGGTAGCAATCCCGATATGAACTATTCTAATGTTAGTGACCATGAAAGTTTAAAACAATATATGTTTAAATAAAGTATAAAATACTCTACTATATACTGTGATAATAACTTATTTGTTTCAGCTATGCACTCCAAACGAGCTGTCCGGCACGACCGTGGCTCTCCTAGAAGTACTGATCCAGTATCTACTCATCGAACACGTGGACTACGCGTTAGATTTGGGCCTCCAGTCTATTCCCATCGCCGAAAGCAAGTCCCCACCTCAGGTACTTGTTTTGTAGTACAAACGATTATTTTTTTTATTTGTATAAGAATAGTTTCGCTCTTGACTCATAGTCTAGGCCAGAGATGACATAGACGACGATGAAGCGAGCTTACCTACAACTTGTTCACGCTTGAAGAGATTAGAGAGTTCCACTCCTTTGCTGTGCGCATTATTAAAGACGTTTGGAAACGCTTAGTGCGAATTGGTGGAATAGCAACAAAGTAGGGATGGTAACTCGCAGTGCGTCTTGATGTCTGATGGTAGATGAGGGCAATAATTATCATGTAAGTTTTACTCCTAAAACGACACAGTTGAGCTAAAGAGACGCTGTGCAGCCTCGCACATATCTTTAGTAGCACCCTGAATCTTGGTGACTGGTCTAACCAATAAAAAAGCTAAGGAAACGTGAAAGTCTGGCTGCTTTTATCCGAAGGTCAATCAAATTGCAAATGCATTGATACATAAGGCGAGAATTCTTAATCGAAATGGCCACGGGTAGCGGCTATTACATGAAGTTATAAAATAAAATGTCATAAATCGTAACGTTACAACAAACGAGGTTATCCAACATGGAAGTTATAATGTGTATTTTGTAATTATTCAAAATTCAAATTATTTGTTTGCAAAAAATATATACAGGGTGTAAGGGACAGCCCTCCACAAATTAACAGGGTGCAATCAGCTCCTTATTTTGAACCATATTCCAGTGGAAATTTTCTCAGGTTTTTTTATTTTATTTTTTTCGTTTTTTCAGTTTTTATTGCTTTATTTCAATGTAAAGTTACATTATCTGTATGCAGAACTCCATTAATGTAAATAACATAGCTAAAATGAAAAAAAAACTACTAGACACGTGACGCGAGCGCGGCTGTCCTTTCGAAAGCTCGCTGCGTGCGTTTTGCAGAGGTAGCGATACATTGCGTGTGAGGTAATTAAACAAATCAGTTTTATTGGATTCCCATAAGGTTCCTGAAATAATTTCAATGTACCGGTCAACTTAGTACCATATACTGAAATCACCCTATCAGTTTGTGGAGGGCTGTCCTTTACACCCTATACACATATAAAACTGGCAAATGGCGAGTCGGACTCGCGGGCAAAGGGTTCCGAACCAATTTTTTTAACATGTTATTTTAACATCACAGACTTCTTATAGGTTTTCCTGTAATCTTTAGGTATCTATTATCTGCATTTTTAGGGTTCCGAAAAAAAAACGGAACCCTTGTAGGATTACTCGGGTGTCTGTCTGTCTGTCTGTTGGCTGTCACAGCCAGTTTTCCCCGGATCTACTGAACCGAGTCAGTTGAAATTTGGTACATAATATATGAACTTCTGTGACCCAAACACGGACGCGTTACGTAAATAAATAAATTTTGAGTATGGGGGTCAAAGTTGAAAATTAACGAATGGCTGGACCGATTTTGCTAATTCTTTTTTTTGTTGTTTGTTACTGTCAGGAGAATGTTTTAATGACAGAAAAAATATAAGAAAGTAGCAGTTGACGGGAGCGAAGTCACGGGGGATATCTAGTGTACTGTAATATAATAAGATCTCATTCTAATGTCAGGATCGCCATGTTTAACTTTATAGGCATACAAATTTTGGATACATTTAATATTTTTTTTCGCAGATTTATTTCTTTGACATCGTGAAGCAGGCAAACAAAATTGTTAGAATGTTTGAGGAGCACTATCAAGAGTCTGTCCTTAATTGTATGACGTAAGTATTGTTCCTAAACAGCTCAATTTGAAAAACGTAATTTAAGGAAATATTGATTGAAAATTACACTAATCAGAACTAGTACGTGCAATACAAATTAGGTATACATAAGAAATAGCGTACAATTCTTTTTCTAAAATAATAAGAGCGTAAAATAATGTATTAGACGTAAAAACTCTTTGGTTCTAAACTGTAATAATCATTATGGTAGGCACCAAATGAATTGGCAATAGCGGTCATTGACTTATCTATTATCTATTATGTATATAAAAATGAATCCCTATTTCTCTTGGCCATCGCATCACGCGTGAACGGCTGGGCCGATTTCGCCATTATTTTTTTGTTGTGTTTGTTACTGTCAGGAGAAGGTTCATAAGAAAGAACAAAACAGAAACTTGCTGTTGACGGAAGCGAAGCCGCGTGGGATAGCTTGTAATAATTATAAAAAACGGAAATAAATATAGATATGTCCAGAATCGACATCTATCGTAACCCATTACAAACAATTCTAGACTTTTTTCGGTTACGGAAAATAATTAGGGGAAGGTCAATTTACTTTATTGCAAATCGATCTGTTGTGTACCATTTTATTTTAGTTATTTTTGGAGATTTAATCTAAGTATGGTAGGCGCCAGGTAAATGTGCAAAAACGCTCATTGACCCACATACACTTTTTGACATTCTTAATATTAAAAAACAAACCTGTAGGTTTATAATCTTTATAAGCAAAAGTTGCGATTTACGATTTATGACGTATTAAAAATAAACTACTTACTAGATCTCGTTCAAACTAATTTTCGCTGGTAGTTTACATGGTAATGTACATCATATATTATTTTTAGTTTTATCTTTCTCTTATTTTAGAAGTTACAGGGGGGGGACACATTTTACCACTTTGGAAGTGTCTCTCGCGCAAACTTTTCAGTTTAGAAAAAAATGATATTAGAAACCTCAATATCATTTTCGAAGACCTATCCATAGATACCACACGTATGGGTTTGATGAAAAAAAAAAAATTGAGTTTCAGTTCTAAGTATGGGGACCCCCAAAATTTGTCTTTTTTTCTATTTTTGTGTGAAAATCTTAATGCGGTTCACAGAATACATCTACTTACCAAGTTTCAACAGCATAGCTCTTATAGTTTCGGAAAAAAGTGGCTGTGACATACGGACGGACAGATAGACAGGCATGACAAATCTATAAGGGTTCCGTTTTTGCCATTTGGCTACGGAACCCTAAAAAAAAACTAAGACACAAGGCTGTCCTGCATCGACTTCTATCGATACCGTTTACGTTCCCTAATTATGAAAAACTGTCCATAATTTATTGTTTTGATTATTTACGAAGGGATATTAGGGAAAGGTTAATATAGGTACTTTTTTGCAAGTTTATCTGGCGCCTACCATAGAAAACTAATTTTGATTGAATGAATAACAGCCAAACTAACATTATTGCTTTTTAAAATATTACCTGTATTTAATTTAAAGCCGGCCTTTCGCAACAACTGGGATTAATTCCGCCCGACAGCGAAGAAGGTAAAAAGTAGTAGGTGTAGCAACCCCAGTAAACAAACGCGCAGACGATCGCCCATTTTCCTTCAAAAAATCGTCCTAGCCTGGTCGACTAACAACATTTCTACGACGACTTCGTCCCTCACATAATATTTTTTTTCGTCGTTCTGAAACTAGTATTAAGCGCCTTATTACTCACTAGCTGACCCGCACACCTTTGTCTGCGTCACAGTTTTCATAAATGCTCTGCTCCTAGTATTCGTAACTAACGTGATATCCTATAGTTTTCTTGGATAAATGGACTGTCCAACACTAATTTTTCAATTCGCTCCTGAATTAGTGCGACGTGCGTTCAACCAAACAAACAAAATCTTCAGCTTTATAATATTAGTATTGATTTTTAACGCCTTTATATTGTTGTATTGTGGTGAGATTTTCGGGTCAGCTTTGAGAGTTGAAATTTGATGTGATCTTTGTAAAATAAAGAAATGATGTTATGCGGAAAACCTTGGCCCTAACCTAGCAAATAATTTTTTTACACAGAAAAAAAAACTTTAAAATGTAGTTATCTAGTCAAATATCACATATATATAGAAACCTTAGAACATAATTTAAAGTCGGCAAGGCAAATTGGTGACACCTTTCAACTGGTCGTCTGCGCTGCACAAAATCTCTCCTATACTTACATTCCAACGTATTTCAGTTCATCAATAAAACAGAATGAATGCATGCAAAGGAAGACAGCTATAATGGAGCAGCTTGAGAACAAGCTGGACGCGGGCCTGGAGCGAGCTATTGTAGCCATTGTGAGCTGGGTCAAGCTGCATCTGCAGACGGAGCAGAAGAAGACTGATTTCAAGCCGGAAGGAGATATTGATACGCTCGCATCTTCGGTATGTGGTTGCACAAGTTGCGTTTGAGTCACTGAGTCGACTCTCGAATCGATCATCGTGAATAGGTTACTTCTAGGCAAGCATGCTCCATCTTAGACCACATCATCGCGTGAGATAGTGGTCAAAATTGTGCCTATTAATAGTTAAAAAAAATCGTTCGCCTTTTCTCAACTATGTTGGAATCACCTAACTGGATCCAGATGAATACTAGTATATATAGAGCAAAAGTCTATCTGATCGCTACCACCACGTTAGATATTGATGAACGCATTTATTGAGCGAATACGCGATTGACGTGAACATGTTCGGCAAGACTGAAAAGCGCCCCCTGTCGACGAACAAATGACTGCGTGATGATCGCTTTTTATTAGGTCAAAGCAAAAATTTTGTCAATTTTTCCTTACTAACTCCCATGTTCCTTCATCAGGCATGTCTCGCAGTAGTGTCGTATCTAAACAACGTGATGGACAAGATCCACGGCGGGCTGGACGGCGACAACCTGCACGCCGTCACCTTGGAGCTGGCGGTCAGGCTGCACAGGGTCATCTACGAGCATCTGCACAACTACCAGTTTAACTCTGCGGGTGAGTAGCATGTCTAACAGTGGTGTCGTATCTAAACAACGTGATGGACAAGATCCACGGCGGGCTGGACGGCGACAACCTGCACGCCGTCACCTTGGAGCTGGCGGTCAGGCTGCACAGGGTCATCTACGAGCATCTGCACAACTACCAGTTTAACTCTGCTGGTGAGTAGCATGTCTAACAGTGGTGTCGTATCTAAACAACGTGATGGACAAGATCCACGGCGGGCTGGACGGCGACAACCTGCACGCCGTCACCTTGGAGCTGGCGGTCAGGCTGCACAGGGTCATCTACGAGCATCTGCACAACTACCAGTTTAACTCTGCTGGTGAGTAGCATGTCTAACAGTGGTGTCGTATCTAAACAACGTGATGGACAAGATCCACGGCGGGCTGGACGGCGACAACCTGCACGCCGTCACCTTGGAGCTGGCGGTCAGGCTGCACAGGGTCATCTACGAGCATCTGCACAACTACCAGTTTAACTCTGCTGGTGAGTAGCATGTCTAACAGTGGTGTCGTATCTAAACAACGTGATGGACAAGATCCACGGCGGGCTGGACGGCGACAACCTGCACGCCGTCACCTTGGAGCTGGCGGTCAGGCTGCACAGGGTCATCTACGAGCATCTGCACAACTACCAGTTTAACTCTGCTGGTGAGTAGCATGTCTAACAGTGGTGTCGTATCTAAACAACGTGATGGACAAGATCCACGGCGGGCTGGACGGCGACAACCTGCACGCCGTCACCTTGGAGCTGGCGGTCAGGCTGCACAGGGTCATCTACGAGCATCTGCACAACTACCAGTTTAACTCTGCTGGTGAGTAGCATGTCTAACAGTGGTGTCGTATCTAAACAACGTGATGGACAAGATCCACGGCGGGCTGGACGGCGACAACCTGCACGCCGTCACCTTGGAGCTGGCGGTCAGGCTGCACAGGGTCATCTACGAGCATCTGCACAACTACCAGTTTAACTCTGCTGGTGAGTAGCATGTCTAACAGTGGTGTCGTATCTAAACAACGTGATGGACAAGATCCACGACGGACAGGAGCCGGCGACCACAGTTCAAATTATAGCTGTCTTTAGTAGTATCCAGAAAGTTCAAAGGCTATTGATGATCAAATGAGGGTTACCGATTTCGTACCAGTTGGCGCCACTGTCGAGTGAGGTCCTTAATCGTGGCATTTCAACTAGTTATTACGAGCATGTGATTAAGTTAGAAGGAAAAATAATTTATGATGCCGTGAACGTGCAATTATTACAACATAGATATCGTCGCAGTGTTACGTGGACTCATCATAATGGAAAAAAAACGGGCCAAGTGCGAGTCGGACTCGCGCACCGAGGGTTCCGTACAAACCTGTAGGTATTTTAATATAAGCAAAAGTTGCGATTTACGATTTATGATGTATTAAAAAAAAAACTACTTACTAGATCTCGTTCAAACCAATTTTCGCTGGTAGTTTAAATGATAATATACATCATATATTATTTTTAGTTTTATCATTCTCTTATTTTAGAAGTTACAGGGACACACACACACACACATTTTACCACTTTGGAAGGGTCTCTCGCGCAAACTATTCAGTTTAGAAAACAATGATATTTGAAACCCCAATCCCCACACGTATGGGTTTACTAAAATTTTTTTTTTTAGTTTCAGTTCTAAGTATGGGGACCCCCAAAATTTATTGTTCTTTTTCTATTTTTGTGTGAAAATCTTAATGCGGTTCACAGAATACATCTGCTTACCATGTTTCCACAGCATAGTTCTTATAGTTTCAGAGAAAAGTGGCTGTGACATACGGACAGACAGACAGACATGACGAATCTATAAGGGTTCCGTTTTTGCCATTTGGAAAATTTGGCCCTAAAAAGGAAACAAAAATATGTCCTATTTCGGACACAAAAAAAGTTCAATGCATGGAGAACCGTAACTTAATTAATATTAATAATAAAAACAAACAAATAAGTAAATAAACTCTTGTCAAAAGCCAACCAACAATGAAATTTGACATGTCGAAGACCACACGCTACACTAGCACCTCTAGCGGTGAATTCAAACGCGATAATTCATTGAACTCATCTACACGTATAATAAAAATATATTTATTATTTTGATGTAGTATGCCACTTTGCTACGAGTTTCTATTCCCCTCATCCTATCTCCCGCAAATATTCTGCCCCGTTATACTTGCCGTTGTGAATTTAAACTCGCCTTCCCACCTTCTATTGTTTGGCCCCATCGCACTTACCCAACTCGTCACCGTCCAGGTGCCATGATAGCCATCTGCGACGTGAAGGAGTACCGCAGCGCGGCGTGCGGGCGAGGCGCGCGCGCGGCCCCGCCCCCCGCGCACGCGCTCTTCGACGCGCTGCACGCGCTCTGCAACCTACTGCTCGTCAAGCCTGAGAACCTGCACCAAGTCTGCGAGGGGGAGACGCTTGTGAGTACCATATTTTTGTATCTAAATTGGAGTGAAGGTGGATCCACACGATACTTACTTCTATATAATTGACTGTGCACCTTATAATGTTGCCAGTGATGAGTTATGGAACTGATACGTGTTCGCAATGGGCCTCACCAGAAGGCTTAACGTCACTTAAAGAGCGATGGAGAGACCAATGCTTGGAGTTTCCTTGCATGCTCGAATCAGAAATGATGATATCCTCAAGAGAACTAAAAGTTACCGAATAGCCCGAAAGATCGCCTAACTAAAGTGGCAGTGGGCAAGGCACATAGCTCGCAGAACAGATTGTCGATGGGACTGAAAAGTTCTAGAGTGGCGAACGCGTACCGGAAGACGCAACGTTGGAAGCATCCCACGAGGCGGACCGGAGACCTGGTGAAAGTCGCGGATAGCCGTTGTATGCGAGACGCACAGGACCGTTTGTAAAAGCAACGCTTGGGGGAGGTCTATAGCAGTGGAAGTCTTTCGGCTGATATGATGATGATAATGACCAAAAAAATACAGATTAATAGCCGATGTGGTAGAAAAGTCAGACTACAAATGCATGTTAATCTACGTAATCAAAGGCAAGCAAATGTCCACTTGCTCTCTTATCTTCCACACTCTCGTATCCGTATCGAAGGCTATACGACACAATACGAGAAAGATCAGTTTTAGGCAACTACTGCTGAATGTGCTTTTCAAGGCAAGCGAATGTCATACAGCCAACTTTCATTTAAACTCCGGTCTACCATTGAGTAAATCCAAAGTAAGTTGTCTGATAAATAAAAAATAGGTTATAGCCATACAATATCGCTAAAAACTATCCTTTACAGACAACTTTTGGTTGGACTTGACAGAAAAGGAGAAAATATACGCAATACGAATTACTACGCCTGTTGTGACACCCTATTACTCCCAAGCTCAAATTGTATTTTTTCACAGATAGCTAAAACTGTTATGGCTATGAATAGCTGGCCGGTCACAGAAAAAAAATAGCAATCCGATCTTCATTTGTTTTTGTTTTTTTTCGAATTTAGTTCATACTTTCGTATAGCAGATTTATAATTTGTACACGATGAGTTCATAAGATTCAGATATGGACTTTTTCTTTAATTATTTCGTGTTTTTATTTTTCTTTCCTATTATTCGTAATGAAAAGTACAGTGCACCTCGGATGAAAGACTTATTTAGGCCCTCGAACTATTGACGCCCTCGCTACGTTTGGGCGCCAAAGGCCGTCTCGGGACTAAATAAGTTACTTTCAAACCTAGGATAACGATGTACTATTAACTATCTGTGAAAAAACCCAATGGCACTCTGCTCGACCTGGTCCAAACATTCATAAATGAATTTGACTTGAAAAAACAGTTATTTTGGTCCTCAAAATCAAAAGAGACAAAGATTCGATTTTGAGGATAAAATAAGTTTATTTTATTGTTCGGTTCGCTAAATTGTTAGCGAACCGAACAATAAAATTAACTTAGGAAATTGTTTGCGTAAAGGCAAGGTTAAGTCAAGATAGAATCAATATCCTGTACATAACATAATTTCCGAGAGTAAACTAAAACATAACATGTCTGATTTTTGTGACAATAATCACCTTCCAAGTGTCTTAAGACACTATTAAAATGAATAAAAACTTTGCCCCACACTAGGAATTTCTCCTATATCGTGGGTGCGTTTACAAACATACAAAGTCACATACACAAACAACCAGACCCGGAAAAACTATCTTTAGGCCATACAAATATTTGTTCCGTGCGGGAATCGAACCCCCGACACGCGACGCTGCAGCCGATCGCTCAACCACTGCGCCAACCGTGCCGTCAGCAAACGTCAACTATGCCGAAGGTATGCGACAGAAGTTCCGCGGATGATTTTATATTCCAAGTATTCCAACTTATTCGGCAGATATGACTCACCAAGTCACCATAAGGGCCGAACGTACGCGACATAAATTCAGTTGCGTAACTTTGTGTGTGTCTCGAGTGCTGTCGTGGTGCAGAAACCTATGTTTTAATGACACAACAAAGCACGTGCGTCGTGGGAAGACAGAGGCGAAATAAAGATACAGCACACGCGGGCGTACACGTTGTGTACGGGTATGCCTGCCTCGCGCTTCTCTCGCCCCGGGATCTTCGTCGGCAATCGAACCAGACTTCGTTCGCGTATAGTGTGTGCTCTACAGAATACGTTGCCGCAAAATTGTCGCTGAACTTTCGCCCGACCGAAGTTCGGCTGTACGCTATAACGCAACGTAATTTCGACATAATGTGTCGTCAGTAATTCAAATAGCATTGTAGGCGTTAGACCAAAGTTCGGTCGTGTACTTTCGGCATAGTTTGTTCAGACACTAACTTTAAAGAAAATCATATTTATATTTCTGCTCTTGCCCAATTTGACTTGGGGTCGACGCAATACGTTGCATTATTTCTTAAATGGGGGGGGAAATTCAAAATCAAATTAAATAAGCTAGCAAACCCCTACAGATTTGAAATTCCAAAATCATATTTTCGATATTTCCAAGCTTTTACTAAGCTTTTATAAAATGAGTCTGGCTGGTACATTACATTCGTTTTGGATGACAATGTTATGTTACGTATGGTTTGAAAAGCGTCGTTTGATACAAGTGAGACTTGTCATTGCAGGCTCTCGTCTCCAAAACTATGTTGGTTTACCCATTATTATCAAAATGATAAGTGAACTCTTTGAATGAACTAAAGAGAAAGTATTTGTATTTTTGTAACGAATACACTCAAAAATTACTGGATCCCATTTCAAAATTTCTGTCACCATTAGAACGCTACATTATCCTTAAGTAACATGGCAATATTTATAAAAAAAGTACTTAATCCGCGCGAACGAAGTCGCGGCTGAAGTAAGTCAGAAATAACAAAAAGAAAATTCTTGAGAAAAATAATTTTCTTTTTAAACTTACTCTCACTCTGACGTAGACTTGACTCAAGATCAAACCCAACTCAAAAAAAAAGAAAATAAATTTTGCTTCATTAATAAATCCTTTGACAGAGATGCAAAACTGATTCTTCTTTAATCAATGAAGTCTGCCTATCACAGCCAATTAAGGTCATCGGCCCCGCAATAAATGCGCCACTCAACTATCAGCATAGTAGCAGTAGTAGTACTACTTAGTAGAACTATGTTAGAACGAAATCAAGTTCAAGGTTACCTACATCTTCGGACATGAGAGCAGTGAGAGCACGCAATTTGCCTCGTTTGTCCTTTTATCCGTTTCTCCTGTACGAAACCATAAAAAGTGTTGCAAAAACTGATTCATCTTTAATTGACGAGACTTTTCACAGCCAATTAAGTTAAGGTCATAGCCGCTCCACAAAAGCGCCATTCAATTTGATGAAAACTATCAACATCAGTAGTAGTACTATCTAGTAGAAGTATCTAATCTATACTTAATATTATAAAGCAGAAGAGTTTGTTTGTTTGTTTGGTTGAACGCGCTAATCTCAGGAACTAAAGGTCCGATTTGAAAAATTCTTTCAGTGTTAGATAGCCCATTTATCGAGGAAGGCTATAGGCTATATATCATCACGCTACGCGGACGAAGTCGCGGGCAGAAGCTAGTAACGAAATAAAGTTCAAAGTTACCTTCAGCTTCGACTTTCATCATCAGAATATCAGCTGAAAGACGTCCACTGCTGAATACAGACCTTCTCCAGGCGTCGCCACAACGATCGGTCCTGTGCGTCTCGTAACCATCGGCTACCCGCGACCTTCACTAGGTCATCGGTCCACCTTGTGTCCTGGCCTTCAAATTTAAGTAAATAGTTCAAGTTCAAGTAAATGGTGTCAATTCTCGGGGCTTAAAAATCAAAATGGGGGTACCGCAAGGCTCAATATTGGGTCCTTTCCTCTTTTTAGTATATATTAATGATCTACCCCATCTTTTGAAAAATCAACCTAAAATAGTATTATTTGCTGACGATACTTCCTTAATTTTTAAGATAGACAGCCGTTCCATAAATCTTGAAGACATCAATAACGCCCTACAGCAGGTCCAAAATTGGTTTACTGCTAATAATTTAGTATTAAATGGGAACAAAACTAAATGCATCAGATTTGCCTTACCGAATATTAAAAGTAATGATTGCGATATAGTATTGAACAAAGAGAAACTAGAATTCGTCGAAAACACGGTTTTCTTGGGGATCACGCTTGACTCAAGGCTACAATGGGGTCCTCATTTAATATCTCTTGCGGGACGGCTAAGTTCGGCAGCATACGCTGTCAGAAAAATCCGTCAATTCACTGACATAGATACCGCGAGGCTGGTCTATTTTAGTTATTTTCATAGTATCATGTCTTACGGTATCTTATTATGGGGACGAGCTGCAGACATCGAGTCCATATTTATTCTTCAGAAAAGAGCCATCAGAGCCTTATACAATCTCCGGCGGCGGCGCGATCTCCTAAGGGAGCTGTTTAAGGATATTAACATCATGACGGTACCTTGTCAATACATTTACGAAAACATTATGTATGTTCGGAAAAATCTTCATCTTTTTAACAAGATTAGTGACAGGCATAATTTTAATACGAGAAATAGGAACAAATTAGATCAACCCCGGTTCAGATTGGCTAAAGTACACACTTCTTTTATGGGGTACTGTGTTAAATTTTTTAATAATGTACCAGTTGATATTCTCGAACTGAATGAGAGAAAATTTAAAGCATGCATAAAACGCACACTATGTAGTAAAGCATATTGCAAACTGGAAGATTATATCCTCGATAAAAATGTTTGGCTAAATGCCGGTCCTGCTCCACAGTCACAGCCGCGGGGGTCCACTAGTTAGGTTTTAATGTCTGGAAGAGATGCTCACCCTCTTTTTTTTGTTTTGTAGTTTATTTTATTTTTTTGTTTTGTACTCATAATACAATAATTTTTTTTTTTTTCTTTATAATAATGCTGTTTTATAGTAATTGAATTGTTTGTTATACATCTTTCATTACTTGGTCATTGACAACCATAGTTTTATGTAAAGTAGAAGCATTTTTTCAAATTTTGTAAATGTGAGTACCATGGGGCCATTTACATAATATTTATGTGATTAGTTTACTTGTTTGACATGAACGAGCATGGTGATCGAGAGCATGTCATGCTCACTCAAATGTTTTGCTGATGGCGGCGTGTGTGTTGGATAATTCGGTTCCCTTCAAAATGGTTGAGCTGAATGGTGCCGATACATACGTCAGGTTCGTAAACGGACGCCGTCAGTTGAGACTGGTCATCTCTTAACCACCACTGGCTTATTTTCATCTTTATATTTAAGTTGTTGTTTTAAGTTTTTTTTATTTTGCATTGTCCTCACATGAAGAAGCAAGTACCTACATGTAACTAAGATTTTTGTAAAACATCACATGATTTAAAAGAGTGTCCATGGAGTTTCTTGCACGTTCTTCTCCATAGAGATCTACTCTTTGGAACGTGCAAATAGCCTCATGTTTTTGACTGACCGACCTTGACATTTCAAAAGTGCCTGTAAATGGTTTATTTGAAATAAATGCTTTGAATCTTAAGTGGTTACAAATTGTCTCGTTGGCTCACAGTTAAAGTGCTAAGTACTCGCAATCGGGTTGGATCCCTAGGTTGGGCAGTGTTCTGGGGTTGCGGAATTGTGTGAAAGGGTCAGCGCAGCCCTGGAACGCAAAGGGCATTTGGAGGAGCACAGCTATTTTTTATTTTTTTTTTATTTTTATTTGTGATGGGTTTGCTCTTGACCTTAGTCTTGGTCAGAAATGACAGAGACAAAGTCTACGATGGAGCGAGCTTACCCAGAAGGAGCCTGTTTACTCTAACTTTGAAGAGATTAGGGTTGTAAGCGTTCGGAAACACAGACGCAGGCAGAGAATTCCACTCTTTTGCTGTCCGCATTATAAAGGACGTTTGGAATCGCTTAGTGCGAATTCGTGGAATAGCAACATGGTAGGGATGGTAAGCTGCAGTGCGTCTGGATGTTCGATGGTAGAAGGGTGCTGGTGGAATGAGGTCGTGGAGTTCTTGGGCACATTCGCCGAAGTACAATCTGTAGAAGACCGACAAGCAGGCAACCTTGCGTCGATGAGCCAAGCTGTGAAGCTTGGCATCCACCAGTTTTTCGTCACCGATGAGCCTCTTAGCTCTGCGTTCCACCGAGTCAAGCGCGGCAAGCTGGTACTTGGCCGAGCCATCCCAGAGGTGGCTGCAATACTCCATGCAGGATCGGACTTGTGCTTTGTAAAGGGTTAAAAGCTGTCCAGGCCTGAAGTATCGCTTCACTTTATTCAGAATGCCCAGCTTTTTGGCTGCAGTTTTGGCTTTGTACTCAATGGTGGCGCCGAAGTTCAGACTGGATGTCAACTCCGTGCCTAGAAGCTCGAGCCGATCAGTCACAGGAACAGATACACCCCGAAAAGTAGGAGTTTGGGCGAAACGACTCCTTTTAGTGGTAAAAAGACACGCCTGAGTTTTGGTGGCGTTAAAAGTGACCAAATTGTCGTCACCCCACTGGGAGACAAGGCTCAATGTCAAATTTGTCCGCTCTACCATGGCCTCTCTCAATGAACGAACTTCACCCCCCCCTTCAGCTAGGTGGATTTTAGTCAGTAAGTGTCCGACACTGCCTTCCAGCCACCCAAAAAAACCTCAACCTAGCCTCGCTACATGTTAGGTAAATTAAGCGATTCTATTAGTTTTATTATAACAAACACATCCCTCGCCTCGCATCCTCGCACATCTCCGGTGGAAACGCACCCCAAAAATGGGCTAAGCTTTTATTTATTTATTTTATTTCAATTCAATTACTGCTTTTTAATCAATGAACTCGGACCACCAATGCCAACATGTCTAGGTCTAATATATAAGGTCAGAGGCCACTACACAAATACAAATTACCTTACGTCGCGGATGTACCCTAGTCTTATATATAAAAATGAATTGCTGTTCGTTAGTCTCGCTAAAACTCGAGAACGGCTGGGCCGATTTCGGTAATTCTTTTTTTGTTTAGTTCGCCAGAATACAGGGAAGGCTTTAAAGCAAAAAAAAATGGGTAGGTAGGGTAGCCAGTAGACGGGAGTGAAGCCGCGAGGGACAGCTAGTATCTAATAAAGAAATAAGTGGATACATTTTGCCTCGGTTTTGATCTAGTCATCTAGTGATTTAGCTCGACAGAGCACGTATGGGTTTCGACCTCAAGGTTGGGTAGTGTCATTGGGGTTTTCTAAGGTCTTCTGCAGAAGACCTTGAAGAAGATGCTTTAAATACAGTGAACAGGCTACTTCTGGGTAAGCTCGCTCCATCGTAGACTTTGTCTCTGTCATCTCTGACCTAGACTAGAGTTAAGAACAAACCCAGACCAAGTAAAAAAAAAAAATATCAAAAAAATATAGGCGATTGATTCTGTGCACACAAATAATATGTACTTAGTACTAGCTGACCCGTGCCTACATCGTTGGGCGGTATGTTTCGGGTTGATATTAAAAATCTATGGCACTCACTAAAACGTGGTTTTCTATTGGTAAAAGAATTATCAAAATCGGTTCAGTAGATCCAGAGATTACCCCCTACAACTTCACCCCCACACCCCTTTATTATATAGTATAGAAGCATAGATAATTTAAAGTTAATAAAATAAAATAGTTTATTTGCACCTTCAGGTAAATGCATAATTATGGTTTATGATAAAAACCGGCCAAGTGCGAGTCGGACTCGCGCACTGAGGGTTCCGTACAAACCTGTAGGTATATAATATATTATAAGCAAAAGTTGCGATTTACGATTTATGACGTATTAAAAAAAAACTACTTACTAGATCATGTTCAAACCAATTTTCGCTGGTAGTTTACATGGTAATATACATCATATATTTTTTTTAGATTTATCATTCTCTTATTTTAGAAGTTACGGGGGGGGGGGGACACATTTTACCACTTTGGAAGTATCTCTCTCGCAAACTGTTCAGTTTAAAAAAAAATCATATTAGAAACCTCAATATCATTTTTGAAGACCTATCCATAGATGGGTTCGACGAAAATTTTTTTTTTGAGTTTCAGTTCTAAGTATGGGGACCCCCAAAATTTATTGTTTTTTTTTCTATTTTTGTGTGAAAATCTTAAAGCGGTTCACAGAATACATCTACCAAGTTTCAACAGCATAGCTCTTATAGTTTCGGAGAAAAGTGGCTGTGACATACGGACGGACGGACAGACAGACAGACAGACATGACGAATCTATAAGGGTTCCGTTTTTGCCATTTGGCTACGGAACCCTAAAAATAGGTCTTCAGGTAAGTCAAGTTGTATGTTTGAGTTTCAGCCAATACCGAAGCTAAGATAACTTAATATCTTGTAATTATAGGTATCAGCGCCTACCCTATTATTAATTTATTATCATTACAGCCGATGTTATCGTGCCAAGCTTGTACAATAATTTTATACGAATGAGAATTAATTTTGCTTCTTGCAACTATGCATCGTTGACGATTTAATGCATTTATTCCTCAAAAACAATTCAATTCACTTATTATGGGAAACACTAGTTTTCTTAAATACTAAAATACGTTGAGATAATAAATGTAGTACTCAAATAATCTAGTAGGTAGTAGACACTCAATACTTTACAAGGAATATCTACTTGAGTGCGAAAGCCGTATCATCGAATTTTGTTCCTTCGAAAACCTTTCAACGACATCTCTATACTGCGACGCCTGTTAAATCGACGTCTTGTTACTGCGATATTTCGTTACATCGAAAAAACTGTACTGCGAAAATTTTACTGCGTAAATATCATACTGCGAACAATCGATGTCTCGTTACTGTGATGTTACTTAGGAAAACTTACTTCGGACGACCTTGCGGCGATAACCTAGTGATTCGGTATTGTTTGCCACACCTCTTAAAAACTCAAGAAAATCCATAGTATGCCTTTTTTCGCACAGTTTCGAAAGTACATGTACGATCTCTCAATTGTTTTCGGGGCGGTGTCCTCGGAGTACACGTACTTACGTTTTAAGAGGTGTGGCAAACAATACCGAATTGTAAATGATTTGTTATGTGCAGATGTAGGTACTACCTACTGTGTGTACAATTTGTTATGTTAATGTATTTACTTACCTAAAGTTTAATGATTTATAGCTACAAATACATTCAGACGAACTTTGCAATGAAATGATCAAGAATGAAGAAATGATCTACAATCTTTACTTAAACACTGACAGACGGCGCTCTCTGCTTTTAAAGAAATGTTAAAAATGTAGGTATTGTTTTGGTAAAGAAAATCGATGTAAGTACTTGGTAATCGCCGTAAGGTCGTCCGAGTAAGTTTTCCTAAGTAACATCACAGTAACGAGACATCGATTGAACAAATCTTCGCAGTATGATATTAACGCAGTAAAATCGTTCGCAGTACAGTTTTTCGATGTAACGAAATATCGCAGTAACAAGATGTCGATTTAACAAGGCGTCGCAGTATAGAGATGTCGTTGAAAGGTTTTCGAAGGAACAAAATTCGATGATACGGCTTTCGCACTCAAGTAGGTATTCCCTTTACTATGTTGTGGGTAACCAGAAAAAGAACACATTTTGTTGCGTTAGTGAACTCATTACTTGTCGTTTATTAAAGGCAAGTCTATGGCGATTACACACATAGTAGCAAACTTTTTTATTTATGATTTGTTAAATTTAAGATTACATAGTTGTTTAACTATTTGGGTACATTATACATACAGAGACAAAATAGTGTTATTGTGGTTTTAAGTTTAAATTGAATGCTATTGTTGATGAGGTATATTTTAATGTGAAAAGAGCAAATTAATTTATGGAACATTATAATGGACTTAATTTATGGCATTTATGGTACATCATTAGAAACATTTATCTGTACAATAATTCCATATTAGACTACTATACCTACAACGTGTAACAGAATAAACGCAATACTTCTTAAGGAGTCATTGTACTCATAATAGGGAATATGCACGCGATTTTTTATTTATAAAATGAATTACTTATAAGCCCCAGTAAACACTCTAGAAAATACTTTTTAAATATCTTCATCAGCGATGAAGTTATAACGCTTCAAAGATTACTTTTAGAACGAGAAGTCCGTCATGGAATTTGACGTCACATTACGTGACGTCTATACATCTGCCATAGAAAACAGCGTTTTCGCGAGAGGGACAGATATATTTGTTTCAAATAATTATATCTCGTTTGTTTTTCGAGCAATTTTGATTCTATTTCCACTGTTAGTAAGATATTTTTAGATAAAGTGTTTGGATAATAAATATTTTTTTTATGCATATTCCCTATTATGAATAACTTTCACAATCAGACCAACCAAGGAACCGCGAAAAAAAATTGACTCCCCATACATTTATGTGAGCATAACTTGACAAACTGAACTGCTATTTTGTTTTTGTGATTCCGCATATTGCAATTATTCTGCTGTGTATAAAGGCGGATACAGACATTGCGAGGCATGCCCAGCGCACTGGCGCTCATCGCATGCTTCGCCATGTGTGGACGTTTATATTCGCGGTGAGGCATAGTATCTAGGAAAATTTGTGATCGAGTGTGTGTTGCGTGGCGTGCGCGACGCATGCTTCGCAATGACTGTATCCGCCTTTACATCATCTGCCTAGCCTTTTCCCAACTATATTGGGGTCGGCATCCAATCAAACCAGATTTAGCTGAATACCAGTATTTTACGCGGAGCGGCTGCCTACCAGACCTCCACAACCCTTTATTTGGGTAACACGGTACTTTATGGCAAGACTGGTGTCAGATTAACTGGCTTCTGACTATCCGTAACGACTTATCATCCGCCTTTACATCTATACTAATATTATAAAGCAGAAGAGTTTGTTTGTTTGTTTGTTTGGTTGAACGCGCTAATCTCAGGAACTACTGGTCCGATTTGAAAAATTCTTTCAGTGTTAGATAGCCCATTTATCGAGGAAGGCTATAGGCTATATATCATCACGCTAAGACCAATAGGAGCGGAACAGTAATAAAAAATGTTACGCAGACGACGTTGCACGGGTCAGCTAGTGTTGTATAATATTTAAAGGGAATTTGAATGTCGCGCTATATTCAAGCCGAAGCCTAATAAAGTTCAAAGTCATTCATTCACCTTCACTCATGACCGGCAGTACTAAATTACCACTAAGCATAGTCCCCGTAGTTTACCATTACCAGCAATTAATAGCAATTTTTCTGTATCTACAGGCGGAACTGGACCATTCTATACTACACAACTTCATTCAGCTGAGGGCAGACTACAAAACGCACAAGCTTTCTGGCTTTCTGAAAGGACTGTCGTAAGAATAAGGGAAAAAAATGCCTGAACATATTTGAAAGGGGGACTAATACTTAGGAGTACTTACTTTTGGTTTGGAACTAAGTTGGAAGTATAAAAAAAACTTCTTCTTACAAAAATGCAATACTTATTTATTATTTACCCAATAAATGAATGGAATGGAATAGGTTTTTTTTATTTATTCGGAGGCTTTCAGTAAAAGTGTTCCAAATTAAAAGTATGATCTCCTTTTATTTATTTATTTTTCGGAAGACTTACAGACTAATATTATTATAGTGACCAAATAATATCTAAATTGCTAATAACAAGTCTCCACAGATAAATACAAACTAGATAATTCCTTCATAGACCAAGTTACATCTTATATTTTCTATTTCACTTAGAAATTCCCTCAAAGTTGATTGGTTTCGTAAAATTTTAAGTAAGTTTGTTAAAATAATGTACCTACACTATTTTTGTGAGACGGTAGGTATTGAAAAGTTGGTAAGAATAGTCCTTCAATATAATCGATTGACTGAATTAAAAGGCTTTTGTACCAGAATGTATAGATTTTAGATTCACAAAACGATGTAGTCATAGACAATTGCTTACTTAAGTATTTATACTTAATTAAATTAACGTATCTAAATGATATTGTTACTTTTTATATTGGTAAGAAAACATTATAATATTGTAAAAGTTATTAAAAATATTTAAATTATAATTTATATCTTTTTCATTTATAGTTTCATGTTCTAAATTATCTAGCTACTAATGCTGATTGTGCTATTTTAGTTAACTAGTAACAAGGTTTGTTTTGTAAGATCTGTTCTATATGTCGAATAATGCAGAATACCTAGTATTGTATTGCGCGGACATGTAGGATCTATAACGATTAGTTGATTAGGTAGCGGTAACGCGGCGAGGCGATCCGCTCGCTCGTATCATGTTGTATAATGCTTGCATAGCGCCTTATCAGCGGTATCTATACGACATGGCTTCACTACGTCCATTCATAAGTCCTCCCCTCCCCTGCGCGACGTTATTTGAATGAAGCGCGTGTGTGCGTGCGACGCGGGCGCACCTACGCCTGTGTTCACGCGCAGTGTCGCCCCGACCGGCCGCCCGACCTGTACTCTCGCTCGCGCCGCGAATACAGCCCTCGCTCATAACAGTGACATGCCCACTAGTTCAGTGTAACAACACATTGATAACGAATTTACCAAGTGCTGTGTTGATACCGCTAATCTGGATAAAATAATTAAAATCGAAAGGTAAGCACTCCACCGAATATGTTTATTTTCATTCAAGCCCAGACGCCTACGCGCCGAGCTGTGTCGCGATTTGTGAGCGACGAATTTACATGTTATAAGTTCATTCATTGGACGTTTGGGCCTATTTATATTATTATCAACGTGCGTGCCGTATGAATGGGTGATTAGGGCGACTCATTGTGAGCACAGGAGATGGAGCTGATGACTGATTCACGGCGATATGACGGCGAGCACTTTACCTACATAGCAATGAGGTCTTTTTCAGAATTCTAAGTATCGCCGTGTATCGCCGGCTATGGCTGTTCTTTTTGTCGGCGATCGCTACGTTATCTAGGTGAGACCGGGCCGCGTCCGCTCCATTTCTAGTGGGGTTTTTATCCCGGCGCTACCTGAGCGGCGAGTCGAGTGGACTCGTCTCGCCGCAAGTCGATCTCGCTAATGGCACGGCGCACCATATCGACAGAAACCGCAGACCACACCTTCGTGCAACTTGCGTTTCTGTGAGCTATCTTTTTGTCTGCACTTGCGCCGATAGCCACACTATTTATAGACAACTGTTTAGGCATTCTCTACCAACACACACTTGCTCGATGTTTCATTTAATTTCGTAATAATTAATATTGATCATTAATCGTTATCAGTGGCAAGGTGACGAAAAGATAAAGAAGAATAAATCACGAAGTTTACGATCATGTTTACCAAGCCGGCTGGGCGCTGAGCAGTGAGACGTTCAATAATTTCATTATAGTGTATGTTATACCTACGCACGTCGAGTAAAACAAACCTAATCTAACGGCCAGCTATTGCAAAGAATCAATGACGTCACTCTAAAATTAATATCACGAGGTGGCACACTCACGTTATGTAGAAATCAAGATAGTTCATATAAAAGTGCATCATTCCCGAAATATGTGATGTGGCCCTATTTTGATAGAGAAATAAACTACATGGAAAAATTATAGGTAATAGTGCCCGCCCATGCCCCATTACCATTCATAGAAAGATTTATGAGACGTGCAACCAAATTAATGAATTAAACTTAACGATAATAATTCAATTAAATACACACCCAGAAGATATCACTAAGGTTGTAAACTATCTTTAAAGTTTGTCTTACTACTCTCAAAATTTTACAAACCAGGGTGAAACTGCTTCATAGGAAGCAGCTCTTAAAAACTTACCTAAGCAAATACCTACTCTATACACTTAGAAACTAAAACTTTATCACGGCATCACATAAGAACAACGATAAAAGTTTTATTTACAAAAGTCGCAAGTATCGTATCTTAAATATCAGAAAATTTACTGATTATCTTAATAACACGTTCTTGTTATTATTTGTTTTATATAAACTTTGGTAATTCCCCCGGCGAAAGAAAAGCAGGAAAACTTCGCAGACTATTTTGGTATCTTGATTCAGATTAGAATATTTTTGTCATCACTTCATCAGTTGTCAGAATTATTGCTGGTTTAAACTGGAAATATATTTGCCTGCTTAAATTATGGCTTTCCCCACGACTTTGTACGCGCATATCAGTTTTCTTACGGTTCCCATAGAAATTTCGAGAAATCCTTAATGCTTCCCTACTCCCCAAGGAAACCACATGCCAAATTTTCAATTTATGCTTTTCGACCAGTATTTTCGGCTGTGCGTTGTCTGCCACTCACTCACTCAGTAATGGATAAGTTTATCTATAGTGATTTTTCAACCATCAGTCACTATAAGTTAAAGTGGGAGGTTTGACGAGAAGCCGACCCCAACATAGTCGAGAAAAGGCTAGGCAGATTAAATCATTAACAGTTCTGAAATTCAAAACACGCTAACATTCTCATGAAAATTCTCACCACACGCGTTCTTTCTAACGACCTAACATAACATTAGTGTATAGTTTCGTTCTCAGAGTAGTGGCAATAAATACAACATAATTACATTCCGACACCTCAATATAACAAAACAATTAGGTCAGGTACAATAAAATTATTCGCTTGCTCATTTAAAAAAGTTGCGATTGACTCTGTAACGACAAGTTCACACAGTAAGTACTTATTATAATAACCCAATTTTAGTTATGTAGACTTGACTAGTACTTATAATAATCATCTTCCTGCACTTATTCCACTGAAGTTTTTCAAGGAAAATTCACGCTACTAGTTGGCACTACATCGGCGACAGGTCCTCTTTTTTGAAATTTAACTGACATAAACATGCGTTGACGTCAATTATAATTTTGGAAAACTCTGAAAGCATATAAGCATTTTGACGTGTGTCTAGACCTGACGCCTCAGTCCTGCCACCTGGTGTAGGTCACCGATTTTGTAAGAGCGCTTAGGCATATTTTTATTTTTCTAAGGCTACCTATATCTAAAGCAAAATCACACATCAAAATTCGAATAAAACGCTAAAGTTCAAGAAAAAATGTAAAACCCTCTTCGATAAATAATAATGTTAGTAACATTCAGCGATCAAGCCATTCTAGGAAATGGTATCGAAAATGTAAAATTTTAGTCTTGCTTCAAATACTGCGAGTGATTAGTGACCCGAGTATTATTTGGTAGATTATTGTATAACTGTCTTCCTCTATAGGTAATAGTAGTCACACACCTTCCAGCTATACAATATTTCGCACACACACACAGACCATTCATTCTTTCTCTCATTAAGAATCAATCCTGCCTGAAGCAATGTCTCTCTCTCTCTCTCAAACAATTTATATAAATTTAATTTTAATCATAACATTCTCATCATTGTTTAAATTTTAATACTTTGATACAATGCAGTTTGTAAGAATGTATCAGGGGGCTTAATGCATACCTCATCGTATTTGAGAATTTCTTTGAACCATTGCTCCTTCGCTATTTCCAGTACCTACAAGATACAATATACAAAGCATTTATTTAAAAAAAAAAAAACATTTACAGGCATTTCAATTGTTTAGGTCAGTCAGTCATAAAAGAAAGTGTAGATCTCTATGGAGAAGAATGTGCAAGAAACTCTACAAAAAAGACTGTGCCCTTTACCTATTTTCCTGTAGAAATAATTTAACACATTATAAATAATAACCGTCAAAAGCGAGTAATTTTCGCCTCCAACCTTATCAAGAGGTGGGGTGGTGGTGAGGAGAATATAGGTACAGTCGTCAGTACATCATGCATCATGCTACCCGAAACTGTCAAATTTTCCCCATCAACCTTGAATCTAATAAATTAAGAAATAAAGTTGAAAATCTATTGAAGAAATTTGTTAGATTGTTGTAGCTTAATGTGCTGGCCTCTGTACATAAAATGAACTCGCGCTTTTTATCATGGTAGGCAGAAACAAAATTATATGTATTATCAATTTCACTATAACCACATTTTCAGCCTATACCCATGTCTGGTACCTATAGCTTGAATGTATTTAGAGTCATTGGCTAACAGTTACAGCCTCCACTATTTTAGGAATTAGGGTTTCTTGGAAGAGACTTAAAATACCCCGTTCGTACGTTGTAGTCTCGAGGTAGAAGTATTTACCTACTAGACAGATGGGTGATGTTGCCGATACAGAGACAAAGTGACCCTAACAAAAATTAAGATAATTTAGGAAAAATGAAAATGTCATCAGTTAATTTAGGGACAGTCCTATGAGGTGTAGTTTCCAAGTAACACCTTTTAAAATCTTTGTCGAGACAGTCTCAAATATTCACATCTGTTTTATGTACCTACTTTACCAACTATTCCGTCTAAGAATTGGCTACAATCGACTTTGATAACCGTAAAAAATGTATACCTAGGGCAAGTACAATAACGGAATGTAATCGCCAACACATTCGGGCACATTGTTTGTAGTTCAGCGTAGTGCGGCAGTTATCGATTACTGTTGCATCGCTATAAATCCGGTAATGGTTATTGGTGAAATGAAATATCTTACACGTGATGCCTCAGCTAACCGTGAAGGTTATTCAAAAAGTTATGGCCACTCTATAAAGCCGCGTATACATGTGAGACATGTAAAGGCACCAACACCATTACCGTGGGACGCAGTTAAACATTTGATATTATGTTGTGAGGACACAGTATCGGCTAAAACGTAGAATAGGACGGCCTTAGGCGTGACTGGAAATAAATGAAAATAGCGACGATCGAGGCGCAAGCGATTCGAGAGACCTCATAGTGATCATTATTATTTCATCCCAAGCGTAAGCACTGCTAACGATTATAAAAGAAAACGTGTTCCGACTAGCCCCAAGTAGGTAACATGAGAAAAAATTAGGAGGATGCTGGGTAGAAGTGTCCTCCGTCCTTCTTTCTTGGTAATAAGAGGCATATTTCCAGAAAAATACTACTTTGGGCACCTCATGATGACAATAACGATATAATGTCTGACTGTGTGTGTCTTTCGAACATATTCCATTTGGATAACATTCTTCTGTGTACGATCGAATAACTAGTCACCTCCAAAAATGTTGTTGCTGTTTTCAAAATAGCCAAGTGTTTGACATTTTCAGGACGGGAAGCATGTACAGGATGGTGTATGTATTCGCTTGATGTTTGTTCATTGCATTCTAAACAGGAATGTGCCAACTGTGCTTCTTGTTATTCATTTACATTTAGTATATCGGTTGGGTATAATACACCTTTTTTGTTATAGTAGGTAAGATGGTATCTAGATATGTACTTGGATACTTAGTAATTATTATGACTTTATGAGTTTGTTTGCTAAGATATAATAGGTATATCATTATCTTTGCCTAACAGTTAGAACTCAAGAGTGGACGTGGACGCTCTTAACTTTAACCATACGACTTTCTGTGAAACATAATTATTGTTATTTATCATATCTTATTATGAAAATAATACCACATAGTTAGGTGATCGTCTATTAATCTATTCGCCATGTTTCTAGTTATCTGTGGCTCGAGGAATCAGACTCTGCAATGCGCCATTATCATTTTATCAGACACCACTAACGCGTTATCTGACCGCCTGAAGGTCAAATGCTCCCGACGTGTGACTATTGTAATTCTATCTTCGATATTTTGCTTTTCGCAAAATAGAGGTTACCGGGAAACAATCAGTTCGTTGAAGTCACTATAAAAGGTTATCGTCAAATCTTATTGTAGTGAATTCTCGACTTCTTGGTAAATCCCTAGAGTTAGAATAGGTACTGAACAGCTTAATCCGGCAATAGATCTCCATATAATCCAGTTTTAAAACTTCGTAGTGTTCATTCAAGAAAACATCAAAAAGCAGTTCATCTTGTTAATCCACTTGATCTGCACGTAGGCCAGTTAAAATGCCAGCAGCGACTTGAAAAACCAGTACCTATATCAGAAATTCAGAACTAGCCAAAGATGTGCAAATGATCTACCCCTACCTAATTCCTCAGCCTCGGACGTTCATTTTATCCCACAGTAAACAAAAAAATCTGTCGATCAACATCTGACGAGCTAGCGCAGCTGAGGTTCGGTGTACTATGGGCGTCGGCGGGGGTGGGGGCGGCGTGGGGCGACATCTGCGCAGGGGCATGCTGCGCCTGTGTGCGTGCCCAGTCATGTGTGTGCGTGTAGGGTGCACTACACCTTGCACGCAACGGGACCGAACCCCGAGCAGGTAGGCTCGTCGCTTGCCCGCTGACATAATTTGGAACGGATCTCACTTTCTCGACGGCGAATATGGGTTTGAAACACGCAGTTAAAATGGCGATAGATGATTTGGAAACTTTTTGAGATTTGAGAATTTTATGCATTTTAATTAAGAGAGATACTTACTCATCATCTTAAGGCAAGTTCCTATAGGTAGGTACCTATACTATATAGCTACTACGCTTGCCTACGTAGAGTGTTTGCTATTGTAAAGCCATAAATAACGCCTGATTAATATGGTGCAATACAGTTTGGGAACGGCTATGCAATGCCAAACTCAAAATGCATCACTTGACCACTGTATTAAGCAACAAGTAGAAATGAAACTAAAGAGACGTTGTTTTAAAATTACAATATGAAGCGTTATTGTAACATATTACCTATAGGTATATCAACAATTGCTTAACAATACAAAACTATATTAATGTAGACATTAGGTAGGTACATACTCTACCTAATGTCTACAGAACTAGGTAGGTAGGTACCTACTATCTTTGTAGGTAATTAGGTCAAAATGTTTACTAAATGCAGACAACACAATGCCACAACAAAAAAAAAGTAAGTTAGCATAAAAACATAAGAATCTACATTACGATTACCTATGTAATTCGTATAAAACAGAAACAGAATCCGCCATAAAAATTCTAAAATCCGTTTATCTGGCAGAATTCTAAACTAGCGAGAAATAAATCTTGAAAACATTTTTTGTGGTTGAGAAACCAATAATAACAGATGTTCACTATGTTCAGCAGTGTTCAACACACAAGTTTATTATTTGCACACACACACACACACTCTCAAACGGTACGACTGTATAGTGTACTTACCTACACATATATGTACCTACGAAATATCTACACTTATGTCACAAATATAAGATCTTTGCCATTCCTAGTAGGTACCTACGATACGATGGCGTAAGAAGATGACTAATATAATTTCGATATTAGAATCTATTTGTCTATACTTTTACATCAATTTAATACATAATTAAGCATCTATTAATATGAATAAAATGACGTGCAAGTATGCCAATCGCCACACATCGCCCTGTACGGCGCTGGCACAGTAACAATTCAGTCGCTGTACTAAATATAGCACAAAATAAAACAACTGTCTCTTGCCCTTCATTCACAACCCTTATCGTGTCATAAATGGACCCAATGTACATGGCCATAGTGTCCACATTCACATGCTGCGCGTGGGCAATGTAATTGGTGGACGCGGCCGTCTGCGCGGGCGCAGAGAATTTTTAATTATGAATTAATTAGTAACGATCAACAACAACGCGCCTAATCCCGATTACTCATTTTCATGTCGTTTATAGTATGACACACATAGATGATGTTATCATTGTAAGTATTTTGACGGCTCAACCAATTTAGTCGTTAAAAAGATCCGTCTGTCTGCTCTCTCGTTCGTCATAGGGCTGAAAAATGTCGGTTCTGTTTAGGTAGCCACCGCATGTAAAATAGGCTGAACCATATAATTAGCTGATAAGTTGTTACAATTAATAATATGCGCGCACACGCCCATGTGTTGGGGTCGACGACTCTCTGATATAAATATTATTAAATATATCGCTGGAGATACCAAACCACATCTATCTATGACCATACAATACTCATACTCTTGCGCAGATAATGGATAGTTTCATGAAATAATTTGTACAGTAACGGTCATCATTCTAGTTACTCTATCTTTTCTACTATAGATTGTTTTGTCTTAATTAAGGTATATCTAGTATTTTTTTTATAAGAGTGATGGTCTGTTTAACCACCTCTCTTATAAAAAACTAAACTGGCATAACTCTTTAATATTCTACATATCTCATTTTCTTTCAAAGCTATGGTAGTACTCACGGAACAGAAAAAGTTTCGTGGTAGTACTGGTGGCTAGTGGTGGTTGCAAAAAGAGATCAAATAAATCGTCCTCGGGACCTCGACTCCTCGTTAAGTTTTGACTCGGTGACACCTATATTTTCCTCATCTTTTCCTTCTAATCAAACAATGTAAGTGCTTATGTATGATTATTTTATGAAGCGACCATAAGCGTCATTAGCGTCTTATGAGTGTGCTAATAGATGCCAAAAACGTTCATGTACACACATCAAGACAATTATCTAATCTTCATTATTTGTTAGGTCTTAACAACTCTGCTACTATCTTTGTTGTCATGAACCTTTTGGATATTCCATAACAGACAAACTAAGACTCCTGCTAATTAATATCCATGTCCTTTAACTTTATAAATTAATAATTTGAAGTTGTGTACCTTATTTCCAACCCTAATTTAAAATGAAATAATTATGTACTTTTATACTTTGTCAAAAGGCAAAGTAGGGTTGAATACGTTCATAGCTCCAAACAATTCAGAAACCGGCCTGTTTTCTTTATCGTTAATTGTAAGCAGTTTCTTAGTCACGCGTTTGGCGATGTGAGTTCTTGAGAATCTAATTTAATTTCGGGCTGACATCTAAAAGAGTTAGAAGAAATTGACACCGTCATTTAGTCAAGTGCACAAACTTAGTCGGGCCTATTTTATTTACGCCTACCACCTAAAGCTATTTTAAGACACGATACATAATAAAGGCAGCTAACCATAATGTAGAGAGACATGTAATGAGTAATTAAAAATGTACCAGACCTTGAACATTTTGATAAGACATGTAAATAGTAATACATTATAAAGATACCTACACTTACATTATTATGTCTAGAATCTACATCGTCGTGATCTTTCTGCCCTTGTCCCACGTTACTAGGACTCAGTTCAGCGTTGTTTTTTTTTTTAATTGAGGAATGGGTTTGCTCTTGATAACCCATGATGGAAACCGATAGATGAGGTCTATGATGGAGCGAGCGTTCCCTGAAGTTGCCTGTTCACTCTTACTTTGGAGACAGATGGGTTATATGTGGAAGGAAACACGAAAGCTGGCAGAGTGTTCCACACTTTGGCTGTGCGTAAATAAATGTGGAGGAGAAGCGCTCAGTCGAGGGTTGTCCACCAAGTGAGGATGGTACCCTGCAGTACGTCTGGTATTCCGGTAGTAAAAGGGGATCAGGTCGTGGATTTCCTAAGCACACTCTCTGAAGTACAGTCTGTAGAAGACCGACAGGCAAGCAACACTACAAAACACGAGCCAGGCTGGCAGTATGTTATGCTAGCGAAGGAGGTGGCGGAGCGGGAGAGGAGACCCTCTCGTCCCAGCCGCCGTGGTGGACGCCGCGGGCGTCGGGGGCCACCTGGTGACCTCCGGCCACCGTAGGCGCGGGCCTGTGGACGGCGAGCTATGGGTGGCTCGCCGTCCGTCCGTCTAGTGACGACAGGCCGTGTCGACGGCGCGTTAGTGTTCCACGCGCGCCTCAAAGAGAGTCAGCAACACAGAGGGGCCCGAAAGGGCCGACGCCTGCCGGAGTCGCGGGATTATTCGCAAGAGACACCGTGGCTCCGGAACACAAAGGGCAATGAAGGAACATGGGTGGGTTTTAGTCAGTAGAAGTCTGACACTCCCTCCCGCTACACCCAGAGCGGGAGGAGTCATTGGATGATTTCCCATCCCTAAAAAAAAAAAAATAAAAAAAAAAAAAAAAAAGGCTGGCAGTATGTTTTCTTCTTCTACTCTTTTGTCAACCGTCACGCTATCTTTCACTTCCTTTTCTTCATGTCTATTCCTCACACGTTCCAGCCATCCGAGACCCAATTCGCGTGACCCACGACTGGCTACCTTGGTCAACGTTTTCATTGCCATAAATCGCGGCAATCCCTCCTGTACCCTCCTGTACCTCCTGTCCCTTTGCACACTTCCAGTCGAGAGCGATACGAAGGGAAGATAATTATGAGTTTTTATTCTTCTCGACTTTAATTCATTCGTATTGAAACTTCGCACATTCCTTCACACCCACGCAGTATGTTTATAAAGCTCCGATTCTCATAACTAACTTGAAATAAGTTCAACAAAACAGATCAAAAGCAATATTATTTGTCGGCGTTTGTTTTAAGTTTATTTGAATCGACTGAATGAAAGGCACTCGTCTATGCTTTTAAATAGTTACCTATACATACTGCATAAGAGCTTGTTGTAAGTACAGGGCACCTCTTGAAGCTTTTATCAATATGTGGTTTCTGTTGCGTTGACTTTATGATGTTTCAGAATATTTTCAGGATAGGTAGATAAATCAAACTTCCTGTAGTAGGTAAATTCAGATGTAGGTTTTGATTTGAACCAGTGCATTCAAACATAGGTCAGTCAATATTAGGAACAAAATTGTTTGTTTCTTTTCTCTCAAATCTCAAATCAAATCTCAAAATGTTTACTGCAATCCATAATGTAGCTACACATACATATATGGTAAAATGAATAAAAAGAAACAATTATGAACCCTGTAAAGTGCAGTCTTGATTTTAGATGATTTGAGAAAGCTTTTGTCAGTTGCATCTGTCAAGAAAGTGGGTGGAGAAGAGAGTCGCCAATAGATATTAAAAGTACATTTTCTGGCTTAAAATCAGTTTCAAATCATGCGTGACGGTTAGGCATAAACAATAATATGTAATGTTATCGTAGGCCTTACGTATTACCTATACCTAGTTATTGATTTATCAATGGTGTATCAAATAAATTAAGGCTAAGTAGTTGTTCAAAATGTTTATTCAGCGGCATTCCTTTGTGTGCGTTCGTGTTGCATTACAAGTGGGTGTCACATCACATCGCGGCACGGTGTAGGCCAAGGTTTCTGATTTGAATCTGCGTTTAACAAACATCGACGAACAGAAATATACCTATTAGGTTTTTGTATTGTGAGATAGAATCGGAAATATTAGCTGATAGCAGAATGACGCCTGAAAATTTAAGGGGTTTCAAAGCAGTGCATATTCTAAGCGTCAGTCTCAATGAAGGTTGTCAGGAAAATTCACGCCACCAGGCTCCACTTATGTGAGAAGTGAGGAACATGTACTTAATTTGTTTATTTTCGTCGATTTTCTGTAAATAATCAAATGGAGAAAAAAGTGGACCCTGTCATTGAGTGAGTCACTGGATGATTTCCCATCCCTAAAAAAAAAAAAAAAAGGGTATCTTCTCGTGTTATACTCAGTATGATTTGATGAAGAATACAGAACAAGTAAAGAAGAAGAAAACGGGTATGTTCCGCCATCCCCAAATAATTGTGATAAGGGCAAGTGTTAATAATCAGTCCATCCAGTCATACCTTCCTAATCCTGTTACCACACTAATTTCTTTGGAACGACACTTTCCAATTGAATACTAATTGTCCACCTATGGAGGCAAACCGTATTGTTTTTGTTCTAAAATCGTCCGGGTCAAATGCAAAATCATTATTAACATAATAGCCTATTACGTCAGTGTTCACGGTTTCAGAATCATTGAGATAGTCACATGTTCGTATATTTTAATCTTATAACACACGTGCTAAAATGAGTAAATTACTCGAACGAACGAGGCAAACAACGGTTTCTAATCTATGATTATAAAAGTGATAATATGCCTTTACAAAGGAACTGTTCCAGTTTTACGTAGCTCGATGTGTGGTAACATCGAATGATGCACTCACGAATACTTACGATCCAGCAATTACTCGCCGGATATACGGAACAACACCGTGAAACTAGTTCCTGTTATGACGGAACCCTAAAAGCTTCCGATAAACACTGCACCGAGTGTACCGCTTTAGTAGAAGCAAGCAATGCATCTTACATACTGTTTCACACATTAGTCACGAGTTATGAATGGCTGAAGGGGTGTGAGGAAGGCAGGGAGGGGGGATAGCTGCTAAATATAGCGAGCCAGTAACAGGTGGTCGTTCCTCACCCTTCCACATCCACCCACGCTGCATATGGCCAACACACTCACTCATTGTGGGCACAGTACAAAGAAAGAGAAAATCTTGAAAGATTTCCCAACAACAACAAAGAAAATCCTCATTTAGTTAGTTACAGCTAATTTACATTCCTCTCCATTGTTTATTTTACGATTCGGCTTATTTTCATGAGTTTCAAAGTATTGGAAAATAAGTCCCAATTCTAAAGATTTTATTACTCGACGGCATTTTCGCGTAAAATCTTGGTCTATCTTATATAGAAATGTAGGTCTCAACCTGTGTGTTTTTATTTTATTGCTGTTTCTAAGCGAATCACGTTCTGTGATGAAGACGTGATGATGTATTGGTGCAGATAGGATCTCTGAGAGAGCTTTTGCATGTATTAACATACCTTGTACCTACATTCTTATGATGAAGCTTAGCTATGCGGTAGATGGAAGTGTTCGTGACAAGAGGACACTGTAAAATCGTGCAGCATGATTATACGTCCTGATATTAACATTTTTATTAGGATGATTTCTTCTGATCGCGTCTTTCATTTTCATTGTGTCATGCTCACTCGGATATCCGTCCAGGGTGGCGATTGATCCGCGATTATCGGTGACGGTCCTCAAACGCCGAAGAAACGGAAAGGGATGTTACAGTTATAATTATAGAACGATCCTCACGGGACGGACTTTTTAAACGATTTTACGGAACTGAAGTGTTTGTTGTTTCAAGAATAAAGAGTTCATTTCCTATTGAGTGGGCGATGCGACTTTGTAAAACATTTAGAGGATGTTTGACAGGATTGCGTATCCTGTCCGTCAATGTGTTTAGTATACAATGAAATGATCGCAGAATGTGAAGTACCGTAAGCTATCTACTTACATGAGTAGTCTAAGACCATCTTATTAACAAAGTGAGGCTCAATAATCAACATTGCTAATTAAATTCGAGATCTCTTTCCGGCGATTCGCTATCAAATTACGATGTACTTGGGCGTCGTACTATATAGCGCTGGTTATAATGAAATCGTTCAGAGCGAGTTTTCTCAGAAGAGGCGCGGGCGTCTGGCTGGAACAGTTAGTGCGCGTCAAATGCAACCGACTGCGCTTGCGCAACCACACACATGCGCGACAGCTTCATTCATACAAATAAGCTTTTGTTTCAAATCCGTCAATTTCACGTGATGCAGAAATGGTCCTATAAAGACCTTTGGTTCTCAAAACATTACAAATCATCCTGAAAAGTGAAAGGAAAGTCACAAATTGAGCTTATCTGAACATAGCTTTATTCAGATGCAGCCACTCCACAAAGAGATTAATAACCGTAATTCTAAAATAACTATCGTTCTTAGCATAGTGTTACGGATAAATTATCCCACCAATGTTAATTAAAGTGAAACAAGTCTGGGTGAAACCTAAACCTATCATCAATCATAATTTGCCGCGCGCAACTTGTTGGCCGGTGCATCTGCGGCGACCCTGAACATGCCACTATATTTAGCCGGAGAGCAGCCCTTTAATGCGACACACCTAGGGTTGGCGAAGCGAGAAAGATTAAATGGCAAACGGCACGGATTCCAGAGCACATTCACGCGATCTTATAGCTTGACATGTAAATAAAAGTGGCCATTCACCCCTAACATGCCAGATGCTGTTTTCGCTGCAGATAATTGGGCAGATTATCGACTGCTCAGTAACCCTAATAAAAAAAACAATAAGTCACGCGATCTTTGCACTTGGCCTAAGGCGAGCCAGGAGAGGCGACGGACGCCCGTTCACCGTCAGACCGTTTTACTCCACGCATTCTAATGTAAACAGAATACTAAGAAAACCTTTGAAAAAGCCTATTCAGAAACATTTTATTAATTCCGAAGATATGTTAATTCGTTAAATATTTCTTCGAATAAGTTACATAGGAATGAACATAGCAAAATGGAAGCAATGAATACCAATTTTGTTTAGAAAAAATGTACTAGAGAATCAGCGAGACATGAAGATGTAGATAGAGGCTTGCCTTGAATTCTCAAAGACGTTTAACTGAGGGAAGCGTTCGTTCCTGTTCTCTGCCTATGCCTTAGTTGTGGGGTCGACGTAGCCCAGTTGCTCATCATCGGTATGCGGCCAAAATGAAGGTTTGTTAACGCAATCTATCGCACTCTCCGGGAACATGTCTCGCACCATTTCCATGGTCATGTTTTCGTATTTTGGAAGAGCTTCTATTCTTGCTATTTCCTTTTCCGCACTGTGAAAAAAAAAATGGGAGTCCTTGCTATTGATAAAATTGCTGATCATCAAACCAAAACGTTCCTAACGAGATTATGCTGTAATAAATAAAGCGAATAGAATTTTTATTAAAAAAGGTACGTACGCTGCTATGTGCTGCTTGTTTTCCTCAGCAAACTTCGCGATTAGCGGCTGCAGTTCTGACCACTGCTGGTCGACTGAAGCCGATAGCGTATCTTGAGGGTATGGGATCTTGAACGATGTATATGCTGACTGAAACTTTTCCACCAGCCCCGGCACTGGGACTAACTTCTTGTATTGTTCCCAGTCTATCTTCGGTGGATCCTCAGGGCTTGATAGCATGCTACGAAAGAATGTACTTGGTCTATTAGCTTGCCCTAAGCTGCTGTTGAAAATGAGAATTTTGATAACAGAGTAGCTAATTCGGAGACAACAAATTACGAGAGGCTGTTGAACTAAGATTGCAGCTAGTTTTATTAGCAGAAGCACCGGACACTTGTTGCCATCTTTTAAAAATAGGTTTTTTATTAAAAGTTGAATCAAGGAATGTAGTTTTACAACAGCCCTGTGTAGAACCTAGCTAGAGAATCTTATGCAGCTGATAGGATATAGCAAAACCACTGGGTGTCCATTTCTTTTCGTATATATCTATTCAAAATCTCAGTAAGTTTATGGGTTATCGTATCCATTAAACTTAAGGTTAGCTTTAGTAGCTAACGATGGTAAGTACAACGGAATATTCAATATTACCGACGCAAATATGCTTCCGATTTCCCTTTGAAAGCAAAAAAGTTGGCTCGTTGTTCGGGAGGCACTCGCTTTTCAAGTTCTTTCCAATTTATAGCAGTGTTTGTTATCCTTTTCGCCATTTTGTTATGTTATAGACTTACAATTTGAAATTGCAATGATTGCTACTGTCAACAAATGCCAATATGACAAAAATCTATGGAAATATTTTTTTTATATCTCCACCTGACCTATAGGTAAGGGGATGTAAACAAATATTTTTAATCATTCCAGTAGTAATTTCCTTTAGAATAATAAAATCACCCATAAAGCCATAATGACCAACCTATCTTTGGGCCCACTATGACTTCTGAATTTTGTGTTCCTACTAAACAATTTTGGTCAGCCTGAGTACAAAACTTGTTCAATCTATAATAACATCACCAAAAGCTAAATATATTCACCAGGTGTCGCATAATCAGGAACAAAATGTAAATGAAAGTATTTCTTCAATGCGATCAGATGGAAAATGATCGTATTATCAGTCACGCGATCCAAGACACCAGACTCTCGTGCAATCTGCGTGCCTTCGAGGCACAGGCTCTTGTTTCATAGGTCGGTGAACATTCAATGGTTTATAATAAGTTAGACCCTGGTGCTCTGACTCTTAGTTTCGTTTACGAAGAAGCGAGGCTAGTAAATGAAGCGATTCTATTCTATTGGTTCTTAACATGTACACATCCGTCGCTATCCATATCCTCGCACATTCATGCCTGGTGGAAACGCAGCCTTGAGCATCAACGGGTGTCCGTAAATTGGGCCCAGAATTATTTATATTTTTGTTTGTATAATTTCCCTTCTGAAAATCTCACTTACAATAGATATTACGAGGTTGGATTGAAAAGTTCGCGGTCATATGTACATATACGTGATGAAAACATTTTCTTGCTTCAATTCATTAGTTGACATTGTCCGAAGTTTAATTTTAGTGTAAGTTTTGACTAAGTGTTTACAGCAATTTATTGAACGTTAAGTGAAGGCATTTGTAAAAATAGAGAAAACCAAACATTCTCTGGATATACCTACTTATCCAATTTCGATATTTATATTCGATTATTTATCGCGAGGATGAACAAGGACCAGCTTGATGAAGATGCAAGAGCCATTGATTGGATCGATGTTGAACTGGCATCGACGGTGGATGAAAAAGTGCAAATTTTTAATAAGACTGTACTTCGCCTTATTGATGCACATGCACCTTTGAGAGCCGTCCGTGTTAAGCGCCCCCCGGCTCCATGGATTAGCCTTGGAGTTCGTATGGCGATGAGACGGCGTGACAAAGCCTTTCGGAAGTATAGAAGAGATCGCAGTGAGGAGAACTGGAACCTATACAAGGTGGCCAGAAACCGCTGTAACCAGATGGTAAGAACTTCAAAACGCCGATACATTTGTGAAAATGTTCTCAACTCTTCACCGGCTGATATATGGAAGTTTCTTAAATCACTCGGCATAACGAAATCCTCCTCTAATGCTATTTCTCCAAACGTCTCCTTGAGTGATTTGAATAAGCATTTTTCTTCATCAGCAATGCTTGCGGTTGCTGTTAAGAACAATAATATTCGTGAGATATCTTCCACGCCAATCTTACTTCCCGATTCTTTCTCTTTTTCTTCCGTGACCGACACTGAGATCCTCAAAACTTTCAATGCGATTAAGTCCAAAGCTGTTGGCTGTGATGGTATCAGCAGAACTATTTTATCCTTCATAATCCAAAGTATTGTCCCTGTTATCACACACATTATTAATGCCTCCTTACAGACTGGAGTATTTCCCGCAATCTGGCATAAGGCCTTCATAATCCCTTTACCTAAAATTTCCAACCCCAGTTTATTCAATCATTATAGACCAATCTCCATTCTCCCTTTCCTATCCAAAATCCTGGAAGCAGAACAAATATCTTCCTTTGTGTTTAGGAATAATCTGTTGTCCCCTTTCCAATCAGGTTTTCGGCCCGGACACAGTACAGCCACAGCTTTGCTTAAGCTTACTGAAGACATTAGGAGTGGCCTGGAGGATTCGAGATTAACGGTGTTAGTTTTAATAGATTTCTCCAATGCTTTTAATACCGTTGATCACGACATCCTCCTGGCTATTCTGTCTCAAATTGGGGTTTCTTCTTCGTCGGCACGGGATTGGTTTTCTTCATATCTTCGTGGGCGCCAGCAAGCGGTTCGTGCTGATCAGAAATTTTCTGAATGGTGCGCCCTGGAAACTGGCGTCCCACAAGGCGGTATACTCTCTCCACTCTTATTTTCTCTATTCATAAACTCTATTACCACTATCCTCAAATGTTCTTACCATCTGTACGCTGATGACCTACAGCTCTACGTGCAAACTGACATTGACAACCTGGACGATTGCATTGCTTTGCTGAATGCTGACCTTATGGCTATTAGTGATTGGTCAAGCAGATTTGGGGTTACTGTCAATGTCAGTAAATGCCAGGCTATCCTTATTGGTAGTTCTTATTTTTTACGCAACTTGGACACCAGCCAATTACTGCCGCTTTTATTCAACAATACCGTCATCTCTCTCTCGCCACATGTTAAAGACTTAGGCCTATACATTGACGACAGGTTCAGTTGGAAAAAGCAGATTGCTCAAGTTAGCCAGAGAGTAACATTCACGTTGCGATCTCTCTATAGATTCAAGCATTTTCTTCCTTCAAGCACTAAAACTATTTTGGTCCAATCACTTGTGCTTCCTATAATCGATTATGCTGATGTTTGCTACTCTGATCTATCCCAAGATCTTCTTAACAAACTGGATCGACTTCTTAACAACTGTATCCGTTTCATCTTTGGTCTCCGTAAATATGATCACATTTCTTCCTTCCGTTCTCAGCTTAAATGGCTGCCTATCCGTCAAAGGAGATCCCTCAGATCCCTCTGCATGCTCTTCAATATTTTAAATGATCCTTGTGCTCCTGATTATCTAAAGCAATATTTTAAAGTGTTGGGCAGTTCTCATAGTCTTAACCTCCGAGCGTCCAAAAACTTAATTCTTCATATTCCTCCTCACCGCACTGGGTTCTTGTCTAACTCCTACGCTATTTCCACCATTAAACTCTGGAATATGCTACCTCTTGACATCAAGAAGTCTGAGTCAAAATTTTCTTTTAAGGTTAAACTCCGAAAACACTACTTAAAAGCCTGTCATTCGTAGTTTTGTCTTCCTCATAATTATTGTAAGTTCTCTTAATCAGAAAAATATTATAAAACATCATATTTATTAGTTTATTATTTTAGCATATGTATATATGTATGTTATTAGTATATATGTTATTATATTATTTGTGTAATGTATTGTATTGAAAAGATTCAATTTAAATGTTTGTGTTTTTTATTGTTTGTTGTTGTACACCTACCACAATGTAGTCTTTTTAACCCAAAGGTTGACTGGTAGAGAATGCATTGTTGCATTAAGTCCGCCCATGTAACACTGTTGTACATAAAGTTTAAATAAATAAATAAAAAAAATAAGATATTTTTTTCACGTATGGTAGGTACACTAGACATCGCTAGAGCTATAGTTTAGTTAGCGTATACTATACTTACCTACAGGCTTATACTTTTATCCAAGAAAAAGTACTAGGTATGTGAGTAACAAAGCATTCTGATCTCCGATGATGAGATTATGTCAGCAAACTTAACACCAACTAGGTATGTCTGTTGAGTCAAGATAAATTGGTTAAAAACTTAAGAAATTACCTATACTCGTCTAACGTTTTGCAACGCAATTCAAATGAGTGTGAGTACTAGAAGGGAACGTACCTATGATATCAACACGGCTTCTAGATATTATGCGCTATTTATGTTACTTATTACGTACTGATAAGTGTATCAGTCGTGATTAGATAGCGCGTACATTGTCATTTTGGACGGCCATACGATATTCGCGGAGCTTGTTAGTCGGCTTCAATTATTCAGTATTGTGATGCGTAATATTTGGACTTAATTTGTTTTTCCGGTAATTACCGTTTATCCGGTTTTTCTCGACGTAATTTTGACTCAGTGTCATTAGTTTTGAAAAGAAAGTGTTAGATTCGTTGAGTTTATTTGTGCGTTTTAGTTGTGCCGTGTAGATATTTGCTTTGAAGAACGCTATTAATCTTGGTAGGTATCAGGTGTTTTACTGTGAGTTCATCATTATTTCGTGTTAAAAAATGTTGTTTCTGGGTTTATTTGATACTAGTTTCTGCCCGCGGCTTTATCCGCTTGGAAGAGTTACAATTTAGAAACCTTTTTATCGGAATGAGAAGGACTTATCCTATAATCCAGTTGCCAATTTTCAACAGTCAGGGCATTTATTTCAAAACCCTTTCAAAGTGGTTTATAGACAAGAAAAATACCTTATAAGCCCTGTTTTACCACGAGGTGACTAATAGTGACGATAAGTATAAACCGATAACCAAAGACGTTCAAGAAAACATTTTAATTTCAATTTATCAAGTCGATGGGGTGCCATTCGACTTGATAAATTGAGTTCAAACTTCAAACAATTGACTAGACGCATCCTCTTCAATCAGTTGCTCCTAATTTCGGCGACTTGAGGGCACATTTAAAGCTTGAGGGCTATCTATCGGCTTCCCCTTTCCACCCCTGCATTCAAATGAACAAATCGACACGCCGGTTCAATTACAAGACAATAATGTCGGGTGGTGTCGGATCGTGCCGTTTCCGGCGGATATTAGCCGTAACGACTCCGCTCCGGCTTCAGACAAGCCGAATTCTGACGACACATTTAGTGTATAAAATGTTCTGGCGATTCGACGAACGGCGAGCCATAGACTAAAAATAATATGAGTGAACTTTTTGGAGTGATGTGTAGCGTTTTTAATTTTCGAATTCAACCTCGTACGTTCTTTGTAGTCGGTGAAAATGAACTTTCTTCTACTTAGCTACATAATTAACTTATTAATTTTGCCTACAAAGAGCTACATAATTAATTAAATTACTATTGAACTGTCTTATAGCTGTATTAATGAAAAGTAAACTAACCTCATGGCTAAAACCCCACGAACCTAAAAGCTATCCATGGTTATAAAACTCAACTCTACATCTCAGAGCATCCTTACAACATCAAAAAAGAAAAACTCCACGATTCCTACGCAGTCCACAAAAAACAAAAGACGGATAGAGCGAGTAGGCCTCGATATAAGGAACAGGTTCACTACCTTGTCCAGGCTGCGACTAATTTGACGGCTGTCTCTTTTAAGTTTATAGAGTGTGAGCAAGACAGAAAGGTATTGATAGTCGAATATTGGCGATAGTAGGCCCGCTTGCGGTCACCGAAGCCTTATTACGGGGTCTTGATGGAGCGACGTTGCATCAACTGGTAGTCATAAAAATAAATGTTGATGGGAGAACGGAACGGTAGCGAGACGCGGAGTACCTATGTTTTATAGGCAAATAATAAACATTACTTTTTGTAGCTTGGATCTTTGGATATTATTTCGATTTTGTTTTATGGCTCTTGGAGATTTATTTCTTCATCGACTTTGAATATTTATTTGTTTTCTTTAGCATTTGCGAACCGATTTTAAAGTTGAGAGGATTAGTTTAGGACATCGGTCTATTTTGCCAAGATCTTGTGGTTTTCATTGGTAATAAATTACAGCCTAAACTATGCTTTAGTTTAGAAAGCGGCTGGTTAGCAGCAGCAACTGCAATAGGTGAGGTAGAAGGTCTGGGTGGCGATAGGACCGACCACAATCTCGCCTGATGATAACCTACTTACTTTTGAAAGACCCCCATGTTACAGATTTCACGCCTTAACACCATTAGAGCATTACGAAAAGGTATTATTTTTGATAGGCACACTAACCACTATCTCACCTGATGGTAAGCGAAGATGCGATCGAAGATGGAGCACGCATGCCTAGAAGTAACCTATTCATTGTTGACTTAAATACTGCCAAGTTTAATAAGCCGTACCTTTGTGCTCTTTTCTCTGTAGGTAAAAAACATTCTTTTTAAGTATTTATTGTGTGTACATAGAGAAATAAATATATGATAGTTTAAAAGTACATATTATGTGATTGTTTTACTAAGCTCGTGTTATTTTGTTTGCAGCCCCAGCACCATGAAGCTGGAGTGGGCAGAGAGCGAGTCGGACTATGGTCTGGAGGAAGCCGCGTTCTACGAGGGGCCGCCGGTGATCGCGCCTCCGCCCACCAAGCACGTGTCCTTCAGCTTGAGGCTCGACCTGGTATGTATCCTAGGACTTTGTTACCGCGTGGTTAAGGCTCCCTCTGATTGAGAATGCGATAGCCATTCTTCCTAAGATCGGTCGGAAGTTGAACGGAAATCATCCGTAGAGATTTTCGATGTCGTATCATAGTCATATAAGTCATATTGTAGTGGCATTCATTGAGATAGGGCCTGCTAGAGCCAGTGCCTGTCAGGGTTGCGGAGTTTCTTCAAAAGCATCACCGCGGCCCTGGAACACAAAGGGCATTTAGAAGAACACGGATAAATTTTAGTCAGTAAGAGTCTGACACTCCCAAAAATGCTCCTGAACTCTTCAAATGACTCCTTCTGCTCTGGGCGGAACGGAGAAAGGAGTCATTTGATGATTTCCGATCCTTAAAAAGTGGCATTCATCAGGTCCTCAATGGTACAGGTGTAAAAGCACTTGGAGCACTCCAACTAGCGAGCCATATACACATTGAGGACCTTATGATAATGAATGCCACTGATGGCGCTATAAACAGTTTGGGCCCAAGTGAGCACACAAAAGGTTTCTATTTTCTTAAACCTTACTAAGCAGATACCTACTTATGTTAAATTCACAAGAATTTTAAACCGACTTCCAAAAATGAAGGAGGTTCTCTATTCGGTTGGTTTTTTTATGTAAGTATGAACAGTTTACACCGATTACTGCGAGGTTTGTGATCCGATTTCTGTGTTTCTTTTTTAGTTCGATGGACCTGTCTGCATTTGGTCCCGCAAATTTTTATTCAGTTTGGCTCAGTAGTTTTTATTTTACGAGCATTTTTGCTTATTTCAATTAATAAACACCAACTTCCGTAGTCATTTTATACTTTGTAGTGTATTATTTGGAAGTCGGTTATAAGCCGAGTCACCCGCGTCCGTAGGAGAATACCCTTCAGCGAATCCCTACACGTGGTCCCCGGGTGGTGCTAAACAGGTGACACTAACCGCCTCCGTGGTCTAGTGGTTATACCACCTGATTCAGACCCAGAGGTCCCGGGTTCGATTCCCACCGGGGCCAAATTTTTTGCTTGGTTTGGCTGGTGGTAGGACTTGTTCAAAGTCCGCCTGGCAAGCTACCACCATCTTATCTAAGTCTGTTGCCATAACAACAATGTTAACAGCATTGTTGTGTTCCGGCAGTTAGAGGTATGATAGCCAGTTCCTCTGTGTTAGAGGATTCCGGGTAAAGCTCGCTTCCATCTTCGGCCTAATCATCACTTTCCATCACGTGAGATTTGGGCCAAGAGTTTATCCGTTTTATATATATATAAAGAAGCACTTTTTTTTGTAAACAGTTTTGGGTTCTAATAGGTACCTTCACCAAAAATCTAACAGCAAAATTTTGCTCAGCCATCACTTTGTTTAAGTAGTGTCCCCTGTAACCAGTTCTTCTTAGCTTCAAAAGACCATAACTGGAACTTGTACAAGTATAAATAATGTCGTTGCACGCACACATCCACTTTTTCCACTTACTCCATTTAATGATCCAGTCTCAACAAGGTTGCATTCGCGGAGTTATGGCAACCCGTTAGGATCGATCCAGCAAGCACTTGAAAGCTTGAAACCTTTTCAAATCCAATATTATAAGTTAAACAAACTGTTCTTTGATGTAGCCAATGTTCCCAGAATTAAACTTGCCCTAACCGAATTCAGTTGAAACAACGAATTGGCTATAAACAATAATTGATGCGATACATTCATAAAAATTAAAAACATATGTTTCGGATTCGTTTAGGTTTAGTTTGGTGGCCTTGTGTCGAATTTTAAAAGTTCACAGACCTTCAATGTCAAACGATGGATGGGAATCTTTGGAAATACGAACCGTTAAGTCGTTAACCAATAGGAACACAGCATACTATGTTTACTGTGTTCCTATTGGTTAAAAGTTTGGGCCAAAGTTTGACGAAGTAGACAGATGCTACAATAATTCAGTTTACAGTGAGAAATTGGATTAGATATTACACTGTAACAATGCTACAATGCGAAATTACATTGCGTGACTGATCACCTACTGAGCTACATTTAATTAGTTTCATCAATAGGATGGAAAGAAGTTGCTTCCAAACACAGATTTATACTAAGTACCTTTTAGATTTATTATATAAATCACTAGCTTGACACATATTAAGTTACATAAACCTTAGCCCGAAAATTTGCACGATCTTAACTCGAAATTCGAAAAAGTCTTGCATTTAGGTATAGAAGAAAGTTTCAATAAAGTTAAATTTTACCACCTAATAGAAAGGAACAATCACGGTTTTTTAGGAACTTAAAGTTTTTAAAGTCACGGTCATCACTATTGACTGACAGTCCAATCTTGGTAAACCGTCATTCACGGTCGCGGATCGTGGTTGGCAGAGTTGGCGCTAAAAATAATTATATCGATCTCTATCGAGAACTTCCGAGCAGCGGAACTGAGGTACAGTCAGCAACGAAAGTCGAATAACAATTCTGTTTTCATAACCTTAATTTTTCAACTAAGTTATTTAATTGAAATCGGTGAGGTAATAAACCTGCTGCAGCTTAATAACGAAGACAAAAATAAATACAAGTTATAACATGTGTATGTCTTTGTTTCTAATAATCTTTGCTTTCATTACTTAGTTTCATTTTGACAACTGTAATTGCGTGTTTTTAACATGAATGAAGTATCTGAAATAATAACAGCCGCACAGGTCGATCTTCAAGGTTAAGCAACGCTTGCCGAGGTTGGTCTGTGGATGGGTGACCATCTTAACATACCGAGTTTCCTCCGTGCCTCGAAAAGCATGTTAAGCCGTTGGTCCCGGCTGTCATTTGGAGATCTTTGGCAGTCGTTACGGATAGTCAGAAGCCAGAAAATCTGACACCAGTCTTGCCAAAGATTACCATGTTACCCAGTTGGGTTGTGGAGGTCTGGTAGGCAGCCGCTCCACGTAAAATACTGGTATTCAGCTGAATCCGGTTTGACTGGAAGCCGACTCCAATATAGTTGGGAAAAGACTATAGGCAGATGATGAAGTATCTGAAATAAAATTCGATTGCTTTTGGTACACAATAGGGTGCTGAGCATTTAATTAAAAAATCTTTTTTTTTAATAGTGTGTAAAAATAGCAGCGTTAATCGTTTTTTCGCTGACTATACAGACCTACAACTAAATAAAGTAAGAGTAAGTACTTTAGAAAGTGCGTGCAGAGGCGCTTACTTATCAATGATCCCTTCGTACTGATAGAGCAATGAGAGGAAATCCGAATGGACATGAAAAAGCTGTATCGTTTATGCTAAGCGATTGGGTTTCTTTAGAAAACTGGCCACGGCAAGTTTCGAGTTGGCATTGGCCCATATATTGGCGCGGTTTCCTTACACTGTTTACAAACTCGATAGGTATTATTTCTGTTTCACTTAACTACAGTTGCCAGATAATGTGTTAATTGCCCAGATTTTTTTTACTATTTTGCTCGCGTTTGCCTACAATCTCACTTGATGGGAAGCGATGATGTGGTCACGCTTTCCTTGAAGTAACCTATTCACTTTTGACTTTAATACCTCCAGGTTGAAGCTAGTTGGAGGATACCAGGTGTAACTGTATGTAACAAAATTATATTATGTTAATTTAATTCTGTTCTGCAATATTGTTAATACTAGAAATCGGTATCAATCATGATTTCTAGATTACATGAAAAAAAAACTGGTCTACTTAATTTAGTTAATTTATCGTTTAGAATCAAGAAATAGACATTTCCTGATGAAATAAATTTGGTAGTAGGTACGGTCACCGACACAGACAGATTGCAAATCTGCGAGTTTTAATTTGTCAGTTTATTTAAGGAAATACCAAATATAAGATAAATAACCTAAATAACTGTACTTCTTGTTTTCTAAATAACTAGCTGATGCCCGCGACTTCGCTCGCTTGACAAATTATATTACAACCTAGGTAGGTTTTAGTATAATACCAATGGATAGAGTGGTTCTAGAGGTCTAGAACCACTCTATCTACATTGGTGAAAACATCATGAAAATCGGTGCAGCAGTTTTTGAGTTTATCGCGAACAGACGCGACGGAGGACTTTGTTTTATACACACACACAATACTTACCTAGGTACGCGTAAATTCAGTAAAATAGCAGGTAATATGAACTACATTTGCAAAGCAGGGAGGAACCAACATCTATCTATCTATCTATACTTATAATAAATCTGTAGAGAGGTCAATTCTGTACATGAAATATATTTCCAAAATAACTATCAGGGGGTGATTAGGGATCGATACTGATGCCAAAAATGCAATCAGTACAATTTTTGTCTGTCTGTCTGTCGGTCTGTCTGTCTGTCTGCCTGTCTGTCTGTCTGTCTGTATAACCGTTAAGAAACAAAAACTACTCGACGGATTTTAATGAAACTTGCTACAATTATTATTCATACTCCTGAGCAGGTTATAGTATACTTTTCATCACGCTACAATGAATAGGGAAAAAAATTAAAATGTGAAAGTTTGGTTGTTTGTTACTCAATCACGCCAGAACGGCTTAACGGATCTTAATGAAATTTAGATCAAAGATAGGTTATAGTCTGGAATAGCACATAAGCTACTTTTGATCCCGGGAACATGTTCCCTAGGGATCACGCGGGCGAAGCCGCTGGCAGAAGCTAGTTAAATATAAAGTTCACACTACCAAAATAAACGAATTATCGTATCTACTCGGAAAACTGCACATATTTAAACGTAGAGATGATTTTTCTGCAAATTGTAAAGGTTGGACGAGGGCGTACCTAAGTTCGATTCGTTAGGGAATATGGTAGCCTTTAAGTATTCAAATTAATTTAGGAAAATATGCTGGAAGCTTTTGGAAAAACTATGACACCTCTACGGAAGTTAAGTAGTTAAACACAAATAATGTTATCAAGTCTGTCACCTGCAACAAGTCGCTTACAAAGTAACAATGTACCATCCATAGACCAGTTGGTTTTCTTTTTAATGAACGTGTCCAAGTCCAAGTAGCGAACACGTTTCCTAAAGAACACTATAATCAGCAGAACTTATTCTGAACCATAGACAGGTTCTATTTTCAAATGAAAACAGTAGCGTTTTTTTAATAAGCTGGGCGTAGACACCGGTATATCTACTGGGCCTTGGAACTCATTTGTAATTTGTATAATTAAGAAAGTAGCATGGAGAATAATTCATATGTAGAAACCAAACACACTCTAACTAGTACCTACGTTAGAGTGTGTTTGGTTTCTGTTATTATGAGCACAGATGTCGACTTTTAAGAAATATTCTGAGAAGCTGAGTTTTTTGTAGGCTTTTCTTACTTCTTCTATAGTTAAAATAAAATGAAACACTATTCTTTGAAAAATAAATCATTAAACCTTTCATCTCGGAAAAGCTCTCCTACTGTTTTTAAAAGTAGGATAAGTAGGTACCTAAATCTACCTTCGTTCGACTTTTTATTTGAAAGGACTAATCTTTGAAAGTATAAATCCGATTCAGAAATAATTTAGTACCTACGTTCTTTCAGTGATTGACTGATAGAAAGTAACACTATTGCGGAGTCCCATACCCATAGGCTACCTTTATACCAGTTATAAAGGGTTCCTGTGGGAGCGAAGGGGAGCGGGAGCGAAGCTGTTTGCAAAAGCTAGTCTTCCCTTCTCTCCATCCATCCACATTTACATTCAATGAAACCTAGTCTTACATAATGGTCATACCTACATGGTTTTTTTAGATTAATGGATGGATGTTTGAAGCTCAATCACGTTGACACGGCTACACGGATTTGAATGAAATTTGGCCTAAAGAAAGATTACTATATACCTAGTCTGGAATAGCACTAGAGCTTATTACCGTTGGAGACTGTTCTTTTGGGATAATTTCTAACATTCATATGGGCCAAGTCGCTGGCAAATTCTAGATTCATATAAAAATATATTACTAGGAAACCAAATAAGTCACTACTTCCTTCAATAAAGCTGTTTTCTTACGTAAAGGCACCTTTGTCACGAGGGTGTCCGTCCATCCCCGGATGTGTCGCTGCGGACCACTGGACCGTGATCTCCCTGATCAACTTGCACTGCCGTTTATTTTTAATAGGATTTTGTACATACACGTATATTAATATATTTACTTTCATTAACTACTTATGTTTTATTTTTACTACAGGAACATGTTTCTGCTTTTCTAGGAACTTGATATTCGTAATATTTGAAAAAGCCTTTAAAAAAAAAAACTAAAATAAGAGAGCATGATGTGCTCAAAGTACAATAATAGTTTGTGTTCAGGAAAAAAGTCTGTTTATAATAACTAACAAAAACTAGACCACAGAAAAACAGCTAGACGTACACAAGATGCAAATAATTAATGCATTTACATAGACGATTAGCTTTTCATACCCACGCTACCTGTATTCAGGTTTTCAGCTCAAACAAAAATAACAATTCATGTCGAAGTTTATTTCATACACACGGTAAAAATCAATCAACGACTTCAAGAAAAGAGTATAGAAAACAAACTTGCGTTCTTATTTCAAAGATCCCGCACTTTTTAACTTTTTTAAATTTTATTTTTAAACTTGTCCGTGACACTGACGCTAAGCTGCACTAATGAGTTTCGACATTAGCTGAGTACGACGAAAAACTGTTGGAACTTTTTACGAATGGGTTACAGTGTATTGTATTATTTAAAATTATTATTCGAGAGGGTTCTTGTGACGAATTGGTTGGGAATAATTATACGAAACGTGATTTTGATAGTCGGGAAGGATAACTTGGTTGCTGAGGCTTTAATAAATTACCATTTGGTTATTAGTGTAGGGCACTAAACCGATTAAAAACAGAATTACAGCTATACATATTTATATGCAGTTGTGATTGTTGTGAATCACATGCAAAGCTGCATACAAATACATATATTATTCCAAAATAAATATAGAGAGTAGCCAGCCGGCCTAGATTTTTTTATTTACAGCCTATACTTACTCATAAACTGAAGCTATCATCAAATCATATTAGGAATGACTCGTTAATAGCCAACAGTGCAGGGGTAAGATAAAAAGGCCGTCAAGTGTTATGACGTTAACACCTTCATTCAGTGAGTGTGACCATAAAGAATAATCTTCTGACGTGATTTACGTGTGTTCTTGTCGACAATTCGACATCCAGTTCTGAAATGTTAATGGGAATTCAAATTTCGAATCGAAGTTTGAACAATTCTGTTTTTTTTTTTCCTAAATCCAAACGAGATTCAGGTGAATCACGTTTTCTGTTATTCTGAACGCTATCGTGGCAGACTTCGTGTCGTCTCAAGTTTTTCGAAGAATATTTTTATCACTAGGTATGCAAAATTCTAAGAAAACTGGAGACCTGATTGCTTTTGATAACGGTCTGAGATTGTATTTAGTATCTCGAGTGGGTATTGGAACTAAAACAAAGCCTTTATACAAATACTGGACTGTCTCTGTTAACATTATCATTTAGAATATGTTTTCTTTTTGTTGTTATAATTTCTGCACCAATATATCAAACACAATATAAATATTTCCTAATAAGTAAATAAACACAATCTATACTTAGGTTTGTAAATCTAGCTTTTACACCCGGCTGAATGGCCAATTTTTTAGGAACTGTAGGTAGATTTTTACGGGATTAAAGTAGCATAATAGCAGGAGATCTCCATGAGTGTAACAGTTATCAATTTCGGAAAATAATTTCCAGAGATACTTCATACACCCAAAAGTAACTCCTTCTTCTTTGTCTTAGCCCTGTCATGTACGTGCCATGTATTCCGCAGTTTAGCATCTGCCAATAACTATGAAGAAGACTGAAACTATACCTATTCTTGAGCGATGCTTTGCCTCGCTTCAACAGAAATCAACACAACTGCCTCTAATAATTATTATTATCATCGCAAAAATTCAATGTTGCCATATAATAATATAATATTAGAAATGACCCGGTCTATCTGGGCGCGTCTCATTAGGGTGCCAGGCGATTTCCGGCTACTAATTAAAGGGACGATGCTAGTTACATCCGCCTCGCAGGATATGACATATTTGTTGTGATTTTTCTTTGTAATTATTGCTTATATTTATACCTTTTTGGTTGGTATTAAAGTTAGTAGTATCGTGTCATATTCAAAGGATATAATCAAGTAACTAACTAGTTAGAGCAAACACAACGGTTAAAACCTAAGAAAAATTACTGTTGTGTTTTATCAAAATCCGTTCAGTAGTTTTAGCGTGAAAAAGTTACAAACAGCCATCCCCACAAAACTGCCACATTTATAATATTAGTAAGAAATGGTACCTATAGGAATTAAAGCAAAAGTAGAGCTTTCAGGGAGGTTACAGAATTTGTTCACAAAGTTCAAAGTCACCGCGGCCCTGGAACGCAAAGGGCATTCGGAGGAACACGAATATGTTTTAATCAGTAAGAGTCTGAAACTCCCTTCCTCTCCACTCAGAGTATTACACTCATTAGTCATTTAATGATTTCCCATCCTTAAAAAAGCTTTCTGGGTAACAGTAAGTAATACGTGTTTTCCCTAAGCTGTCCTAAGTGCAAATTCTACTAATTTTCACATTCGCATTTCAATCGCAATCTGTCAAAAATTTATGTATGTAAAGCTTTTTTGACAGTTTGCGATAGACATGCGAATGCGAAAGTTATTAAAACTTAGTAGATTGACCCTCCTTAACTACGTTTGTTGTCGTGATTAGGCATAATCACAGGAATATTTAAAACTAGCTTCTGCCAGCGGCTTCGCCCGCGTGGTCCCTAGGGAACATATTCCCGGGATGAAAAGTAGCTTATGTGCTATTCCAGACTATAATCTATCTTTGTTCTAAATTTCATTAAGATCCGTTAAGCCGTTCTGGCGTGACTGAGTAACAAACAACCAAACTTTCACATTTAGAATATTACTCGTTTGGTGTAAAGCGAAATTAGAACCATCTTCCCCTCGACATTATAATTAGGATATTGCAAACTGTCGTAAGCCGTTTTCCGAAGCTACTCGCTAGCCTCTAGGCGCCAAGCTAGCCGCCTGCCTGTGCGTTCGCGACCACAAAAATAATCCTTATAGCATGATTCTGTATTCACGCGCGATGGCTTATTATTAGCGTTTTTCATGTATAACTTTGGTGTTTCTATACCGATTTCTATGATTCTTTTTTTATAGAATAGATAATAATGTTAACTTTTATTAATGTTAATTAGGGACGACTGAGAGTTTTATAAACGTAAGAGTAGACAAATACAATCAGAAAGCTTCGAACTGCTAAGCTATCGGGAGTTACACGTGTTATTGTTCGTCAATCATAAAAGATAGACATATGCTGTCGTTGGATATTTTTTATATAATTTAAGGAGAACATTTCCGTCATACATGATTTCTGTGTAGCTTTCACCATTAAGGTTGCACACGCGACGGAAGCTTTAAAAATGGAGTAACTTCTCCCGTTTTCCCAACATTTCCCTTCACTGCTCTGCTCCTATTGGTTGTAGCGTGATGAAAAGTATACTATAACCTGCTCAGGAGTATGAATAATAATTGTACCAAATTTCATTAAAATCCGTCGAGTAGTTTTTGTTTCTATAACGGTTATACAGACAGACAGACAGACAGACAGACAAAAATTGTACTGATTGCATTTTTGGCATCAGTATCGATCCCTAATCACCCCCTGATAGTTATTTTGGAAATATATTTCATGTACAGAATTGACCTCTCTACAGATTTATTATAAGTATAGATATAGATAGATAGAAAACAGATCTATGGGCATAATCATATTCAAAGATGGATGGACAACAATATCAATCTAACCTGGGGGAACCGTGCCAATTCCAACAATTTTCTGTGTTGCACTGGTTTTGGTTGCTTTGTAACTGGAAAATCAATCAAATTACTAAAATACAGTCGTTCTATGAGGCGATTTATTTATTACTAGCTGATCCGCGCAACTTCATCTGCGTCATTTTTTCCATTAATTCTGCGATCCTATTTGTCTTAGCTTGATGATATATAGCCTACCTATAGCCTTCCTCGATAAATGGGCTATCTAACACTGAACTGATTTTTCAAATCGGACCAGCACTTCCTGAGATTAGCGCGGTCAACCAAACAAACAAACTCTTCTGCTTTATAATATTAATATAGATATTATTAGATATAGATAATTTGTTCAGCCTAGTGCCTAGGATTATAAATAAATAAAACAAGTACCAAAGTAACATTTTCCACTCTGTTGCGACATAAAATTATTTTCCTTGAAAATCGTCACGAGTAGGCTACGCAAAATGTCGATAAAGCCTGATATGTTCATAATGTTTTGTAAATAACGGTTACGCTATAACTGTGCAGTTTGCAGGTTTACTCAACGATATCGGCTACTTTATCCCCGAAACCGCTTCATTATCGTTTCGCGACTAATTTGAATACAAGATAGACTTGCTTCCGAACCTGTTCTTAAATATTTTCATTAAGAATAAGATAACCCAATGTATTTGAATGTTTCGAAGTTTGTAAAGCATGTGAAAATTAATTACGTTCTTGAGTATTTAACGTTTCAAACTTCTTCTAGTAAATTGTTATGTTGTTATTGTTATCCATATAGTTATGTATAGTAAAAACCGTTAACTACTTAGCTACTGCACTTACTCGAAGCAAACGTCGTCGTTCCAAAATTAAACAACAAAAAACCTCATAATTCACTCTCTCTGACAATGAAACACAATTTAATCTACCAATTATTTACTTTTTAACGCCGTTTGAAGGGTAATTTATCAGCAGGGGGATGAACAACACCAGATAAATCAGGGCACGTTTAAAAAGTAGCGTCTCTTGATGCCAGGAGACAAGATCTCGACACCGCACACGTTCTATTACGATAAACGAGCGACAAATTGTCAATTAACCTCGACATACGTTATTCACATCCCTATTTTGTTTTTATTTTTTAGTTCGATTTTTGAATAGGCTGTTTAAATTGAGTATCTTTCCCTGACGTTTAGAAATGTATAAATATTTGTTTACAATTTATGTTCAAGTGCCTTACTTAGGGAGTGTTTGTATTTAATTGTACATAGCAGATTTTTTGTTTCTTTTTTTTTAGGGTTCCGTACCCAAAGGGTAAAACGTGACCCTATTACTAAGACTCCGCTGTCCGTCCGTCTGTCACCAGGCTGTATCTCATGAACCGTGATAGTAAGACAGTTGACATTTTCACATATGCTTTATTTTTGTATAATAAATATTTAAAGGGGCTCCCATTCGACAGACATGATTTTTTGCCGTTTTTATAGATATGGTACGGGACCCTTCGTGCGTGAGTCCGACTCGCACTTGGCCGGTTTTTTAGATTAAGTCTTGCAGTCCACATTTAAAAACGAACGCCAATAATTTAGAAAACTATTTTAATACGTTTTTTTTGTTATTCTTTTATCAATTTTCCTAACCACTGCCTGTTTCTTCGACCGTTGCGGCTACCAACAAGTCTTGCGGTCAGTTTGACCCCAGCTATGTGCTACACAAGGACGCCACCCATTGGAAACCCTTATAAGTAGTCATACTGTCATACAGTCCCCTTTGAACGCTCCAGTGATTTAGCACTCAATGTCCCCTTTTCCTGCAAACGATCTTACGTACTTTGTAACGAACACGAACGCTTTGATTTGAAGAATTAAGTCTGACTGAGTGAGGTCTTTTACCGACCTATACGGCTTTTTATTTCATGCAACGATAAAATTCTCTCTTTCGTTACCTAATTTACCGAATTTAAAATTATGCGTCAACATAATATTTTGATTGATAAATCTTTCACATCTCTTTCAAAAAAGAATAATGTATCCCCCAGTAATTAATACCCAGCAAAAAAACAGGCCTGACACGCATCAATCGGCAACCAGATAATAAGAGGTGTTCGAGTGAATTGGGATCGTGCCCCCCATCGCCCCAATATCGGTAATCACGTGCCAAGACAAAATAGGGGTGACCCGACCCCACACTTTGAACCGAACCAAAATACCTCATGAATGTTTACGGGTTAATCAACAGACGCGGCTCAATGGACAAGGAATTCATTATTCTGCCATATGCATTCAGTTAAGATGTCAAGATTTAGTCCTCTGTGCCACCTAATTAAAGCATTTCATGCTGAATTATAATAACGATTATTATGACGTTAATGTCTGCGTTATTTAGAAAATCCTTTTGAATTTCGGACTTCCTGTTCTAAAAATCAATTAGGTAGCTATTTCCTGAAATCGTTACGTTGTATTTTAAAATAGACGTTGCGTCTATAACGCTGCTTGAAAACACTTTCCTTTTGCCACTTTATGATCAAGTTTATTTGCATCTAAGTGCTGATTAGAACTTAGTCAGAATCAGAAACAAGCACTCGACCACCTGGCAAATAGCACTTAGGAACTCTAATTTAAACGCAAAGTTGAAATAGTGTTGCACTAACAACAACTGTTTGCCCTCTCTGGCATTTAAAAGTGAAGACAAAACTTTATCAGAACTGTCGAGACGTAAACTTGCATAGATTTTTTCTCTTTCGTTAATTTAAAGACATATTTTTCTACAACTAATTGAATTAACAATCATCTGAAAGCCTTTAACTTCTGGACACAGCTAGTCTATTCTGTAAATAACCATTTCGATATCGACTTCACCTGAGTGACTAAGCTTACAAAGTGAACTTTATTTCACACATCATAAGGTCTTATATTTATACGAATTTGAAACTCACCTCGGATTCCGCTGTCGAGACACGAAAATGTTGTTACATAATAGCACTGCAGGCCTCCCAGGCGCTGCCACTTCGACTTTTCATGCGTTTCTTGCATCCAATGGACTCCCGTGGGCTAAATAAGTTACATACAAAAAGATGCTAATACAACATTACGTATGACAGTAGGGTCTCATAGAGTCACATCATAACGGAGCATAAGTTGATTGGCCCGAGGGGACACACTGATTCGATTTTGACGTTTTTATTGGACCATATTGATATACTTTGTGATTAGGAGCTGTGTCATGGGCCACGAGATATTCAATTGAGAAGGGTCAGCGAAGGATACGCAAAAGTCCTTCTCTTAAAAACGACAATTTATGTTGGCAACCTATACACCTATTAGTAAACTTAGAATTGAGTAAACTGTTCATAAAATTGTACTGCCAATCAGTTGCTCAAAAAAAATGCAGTTACTTTTAATATGATAGTGACGTTTGTTCAGTGGAAAATGAGCTTTTCGCCTGTGATAATTTTCATGTTAGATGCCTACTTGTACTCCGGAATATTATGAAGAGAGTCTTATGTATTATTGGAACAGAGGCGGTAGCGGAAGGGGGCAATTTGACTATTATTGTCTGACATAATATGTCAAATAGTTCAATTTACTCAGTCTAAATAGTGCATTATTTTACGTTACCACCTACATCAACCATCGTTTTACATATAGGCTGCGTGATAACAACATAATATGTAACGCAATCTTAGTTATTACCCCCTAATCGATGTAATCGGCCAAAGAAATGATTAATATCTTATAATGGTCTTCCAATAAGTATTACTCGTATACAAGATAAAGCTACATTGATTATTCCTATGTATGCAATGATTTTGCTAAATAATTTAGATTTGGATAGAAGTCGATATTCTGACAGTGCCTGTTCAAATTATGTTGTTTAGCAAACATATTGGCTTATCGTCATTAAAGATAGCGCGGTATTCTGAAAATTTAGTTATTACAGGAAAACAGATGAGATAAATACGCCGGACGGAAAGTAGATTTGGGCTAATTACGTACTCATACTTTCCACTCGTTGAAGAATTTGATTATTATCAACATCAATACTGCCCCCCATGTCATAATTACAGTAAGTCAAAAAATGTGAATGGTGGGAAATCGCACTTTTGTTTCGAGATGTTTAAATTGGTGTATCTTGATCATTATAGTAGATAGCTTAGATATTTAAACAGATAATAAAAGATACATTTGTGTAGATTAATCCTGAAAATAATTTATTTGTTACACATTGATGGTTTTTATTTTATCTAATGAATTGTATCTATGATTACCACTTTTATCAGCCCAACTAACACTTTTTAAACATATTTACAGTAAGTCGGTAACATACTGTAATTATATTTAACGAAATATTCTGTCGATGTAAGTTACTGTAACTATGTTTACTACAACCTCTTTATCTAGCCCACAAATCCAGTGACTTTTCTCACAAACTTCCCGTATTTTGGAAATAAGAGGGCATGTCTGCAATCTAATTCCGTACATCGATACATTCAGTTTTGTAAATAGTGTTAGGCAATTAATTTAAATGTTTTATGAATAAAAATCCAATTTTTATAATAGAAAAAAATATTTGTTGAGCCATGAAAATTGTACTGAAAATAAGTATTAATTATTATCAGTTACAGTCTTGTATCTCCTCCATTTATCAATAGGTAGTATAATAAAATTAACAACAACTAAAACAGGTTTATAATCATTATGAATTCCAAGAATCTCTTTTATCTATCACTAGCTTCTGCCCGCGACTTCGTACGCGTTCCCGTAGGATAAAAAATAGCCTATATGTTATTTCAGACCATAATCTATCCCTGTTCCAAATTTCACCCCGATCCCTTCAGCCGTTTTGACGTGATTGAGTAACAAACCTACACACAAACTCATAAACTTTCGCATATAATATACCGCGTGTGTCTGACATCGACGCACAAACTATTTCCATGGGTCCACGGCATGATTCTGGACACCCCAGTGTTGGAATTTTTCGTCGGTTCTTTTCTCATTTTTTCATTTTTTTCAAGAGTACCACAAATAGGTATCAGCTCAGCTGAGCTGATATCTATTTGTGGTTTTATTCAGATTGCTCTCTTTAGTGAAAGTAGTTAATTAATTATTTTTTTATTAAAAATCTCATTGGGTTAGGTCAGAATAACGATTATGAGCAGTATAAAGTAAAAAACCCTTGAAAAAAAAAAAAAAAGAAAAAATGTGAAAAAAGCCGACGATAAATTCTAAGTCTAGGGTGTCCAGAATCATCTACGGGGCCCCGGTGTGGGCGCGTTCCTTGCGGCAGCGTGCTGCCAACTATCTGAACGCGCCCCAAAAGGTGATGGCCCTAAGGATGGCCCGAGGGTACCGCACGATCTCGCGCGAAGCGGTGTGTCTCCTTGCCGGATTGCCGCCATGGGATCTGGAGGCGATAGTCCTCGCGCGCCTGCATGATTGGCGCGTGGAGGTACTACGCCGGGGGGAAACTCCGCTGACGCGGCAAATTGTCGCGCAGCGGACAGACCTCCGGCGCGATCTCATGGCGTCATGGAGACGACGACTGTCGCAACCCAGTGCAGGGCACGCCACGATAGTGGCGATAAGTCCCCTCTTTGAGGAGTGGCTAGAGAGGCGCCACGGCGTCCTCACCTTCCGCCTGACGCAGGTCCTCACCGGACACGGATGTTTCGGGAGGTACCTGCATCGAATCGGGCGGGAGGAAACGCCCGGGTGTCACCACTGTGAGGATCGACCGGAGGACACGGTGGAGCACACTGTGCAGGTGTGCCCCGCTTGGGCGGCGCACCGCCGTGTCCTCGAAACGGCGATCGGCGGCAACCTCTCGCGTCCGGCCCTGGTCCAAGTCATGGTCCGGAGCGAGACGGAATGGGACGCCGTTGCCTCCTTCTGCGAAGCAGTCATGCTAGCGAAGGAGGTGGCGGAGAGGGAGAGGAGACCCTCTCGTCCCGGCCGCCGTGGTGGACGCCGCGGGCGTCGGGGGCCACCTGGTGACCTCCGGCCACCGTAGGCGCGGGCCTGTGGACGGCGAGCTATGGGTGGCTCGCCGTCCGTTCGTCTAGTGACGACAGGCCGTGTCGACGGCGCGTTAGTGTTCCACGCGCGCCTCAAAGAGAGTCAGCACACAGAGGGGCCCGAAAGGGCCGACGCCTGCCGGAGTCGCGGGATTATTCGCAAGAGACACCGTGGCTCCGGAACACAAAGGGCAATGAAGGAACATGGATGGGTTTTAGTCAGTAGAAGTCTGACACTCCCTCCCGCTACACCCAGAGCGGGAGGAGTCATTGGATGATTTCCCATCCCTAAAAAAAAAAAAAAAAAAAAAAAAAAAAAAGGGTGTCCAGAATCATGCACTGGACCCATGGAAATCGTTTGTGCGTCGAATCGTCGATGTCAGATACACGCGGTATTAAATAACAGCAGAAATCGTAATATTTTAATTTCGCCATAACTTCAAAACCAAACGTCCGATTCTAATCATTCAAAAACCAAATATTATCTACATAAAGTGTACTTAGTGATGAAATACTTTATTTTGATTAGGATTAATAGCATGAGTAAAATAAACGCGTTCAAAAGTAGTCCAAAAAAAATCAAAATTTTTAAATAAAAAAATGGTTGTTGTGCCTCACTCGACATAGATAGGTATAGTGTGTCGCGGACTTTTTTGTAGATATTTATAAGATCTACAATTAATTAGAACAATTCATGGTTCTATCTTTCATAGTTTAGGCAGCGTACGCAAAATAAGTAACTTTTCTGGTTGATTTTTACACCTTGTGTCCGAAAAACCCAAATATCTTACGGAACCCTATTTTTTTCCAAAATAAAATATAGCCTATGTTACTCGTGGATAATGTAGCTTTCGAATGGTGAAAGAATTTTTAAAATCGGTCCAGTAGTTTTTGAGCCTATTCATTACAAACAAACAAACAAACAAACATACAAACAAAGTTTTCCTCTTTATAATATTAGTGTAGATTAAAAGTCTAGTCCCACTAAGTTGTACAGAAACTAAAATCTCCCACTTATTTGAGGTCATATGAATCAAATCAGTCTCCTTATTACCTAATTATAACAAACAATGTTTGTCTTAAAGGCATAATCACATTTCTTAGACTTAAAGTTTTAGAAATAATAATTATGTTGTATTAAAAATGAGAAAAAAAACCGAATAAAAATAAAATTGAAACTCTGATCTTGTAGATTAAAATCTTGTTTTTAATCTTCAAGATCAGAAGCATTAGAAGTTGGTATATTCAACCAAATTGCTTGTCTATTTAAAGAGATACTGGAAAAGCTGGCATCAATGGGACCAGCTTTTCCAGTATCTCTTTTTTCTTATCCTCTGTTATACCTCGTGGAGCAGCTTTTGGCCTAAGTTCAGGAAATGTTATTTTTTAAGACTGTATTTTGTAAAAAGTCCAAAGTTTGAAAGTCTTCGTCATCTTGATCTTTTTAAATTTTAGGGTGAAATAGCCTCTTTCTGCTTTAACGTATGTGATGTCTTTTAGGTAAATACGCGATGAGGAGTTTCGAATTTTGTGTTGCGATACACATTCATCATACTTATAAAAATCAGTAAAGTTCATTTCTATAACGATAGTTTTCAAAGAATTCACACTTTTCACACGTGCAACGAAATCATATACTTCGGTGTTACGCAATTTTGTCTCGACTTGGTGATGGAACTGAGTTACTATCGATTTTACTGTTAGATTGATAAAATAGTTTGATTTTCACCTATTATATATTTATCTAGTACATAGTCTTACTTTGTTAAAAATAAAAATTGAATTCGACTATGGTGTCGTTTTTCTTAGCGTTGTTACAGTAAGTCACTCACTTACTTGATGTATGCTTACGGATTGGTTTTATTTTTTGTGAACTACTCAAGTAATAAATAGAGTACCTAACTATACTTACTGTTAATATGTGTAGCGAAAACACCATATTTGAATAATGTCAATCTACCGGAACATTAGTTACTGTAAATATGATAGGGAAAATGTAAAATAAAACATAATTTTAATAGAGTAAGTCTACTTACTGTCATTATTTTAACGAACGGTTGATTCTTCTCAACATTTACTGTGATTGTGCTTATCGTAACTTTGTTAATAATTTAGATATAAAAAAAAAGAAAAATGTTCCTTAAAGGTCTTGATTTAAAGATCACAGTACTGTAAAAAAAGTCATAACACCAGTAACACGACTTACTGTAATTATGACATCGGGGGCAGAATAGTTCTTGTAGATACTAAGCTATCTACTATTGAGTCTTTATCATTGATATTAAGTTTTTTTTGGGCCACTTTGTAGGTACCTACTGTAATAATTTTTTTCTTTGTAGGTTGTAGTTGGCCATTATGCCAGCAGTTGGAGAAATCGGTTAGCTGTATACAATATTATATTGTGCATTTATTGAACCAGTTTTTGAGCTAGACTATCTCTCTATGAAACCAATGAGGTAAGCGTACCTACACTCACCATAAATAGGTAGGCACCCAGTCATAATTAATGATTCTGTCAAAATGTATTGAAAATTCCAACTATGAAAGACAACATTGTTTTATTGCCGTTTAACTATGTGCTGTTTTTTTTAAAGCAAAATTATTGGGTAAGAAAAAAGTCTCGTTGCGTATTTAAAAATACATTGGTTTCGAAACCTTGACGTTAGCACAGAGTTTATTTTTTATCGCATAGACTTTATTCTTTTGAATAAGAATGAACATAGATCAAAGGATATTTTAAAGCATTGTGTGAATATATTTTAAAGCTACGCATGTCCGAACAGTGAACGGAAGTGGCTGGTGTGTGGATAGCATACTGGCTCCTGTAATGTGCCATGGCCCGCGTGATGCGATCACCTCTGAGGCTCTTATACCTTATAAGTCTGTAATGTAATATAAATAGTGTTTGACCGAAGGTCGATTTCTAGCCGAAGCCGAAGCCGAAAACACCCAAATAAATTCAGTTAAATATTGGCAAAAAACCTAACTACGAATAGGTACTTTTATAAATGCAAAATTGAGTTTGTTACACTTTCAAGCCTAAATCGCCGAAACTACTTTGATGAATTTAGACAAAAAGATAGATGGCACACTGGAGACAGTTATAGGCTACTTGAAAGCGAGTGAAGGGCAAAAACCAAAAACTATACATGACTTTAAAAGTTAAATAACATTTTACATTGATCTACTGATGGCCAAATTTACGAAGATACCTTCTGGTCCATTTCGGCCGAACCCGAAAATTTCACCAACATTGTTTTTTTTTTTGCTAAGCTGGTGGCCGAAGCCAGACCCGATTCTTCGGCCGGACACTAAATAAATAATATTCTCTTTTGATGGACACTGCAAGGTTTTTAAAAGCCTATAACTTGTCAATTCGGGTGTCTTGTCAGTAGCCTGTATGTGATTTATGGCTGCCATTTAGTGACTAACGTTCGTCGGTTAAGATACTTGGACACGGGACACGGCCGGAACGGCGAAAAAGCAAGTTCATACAAATCGTATGCAACCGATTTTGCTCCGTACCGGATGTGTGTGAACGGCGCTAATGGTGAATTTTGTACCTGAGTTGGTTGAAGATTTTAAATAATGATGATTAAGTACAGAAAGTTCTGAATCTATCACATAGAAATTTTTTCAGGCTTGTTGAGATGTTGAGGCGGTTTTTGTTATGAAAAACTGTGTCGCTTTTCAGAGAAACTTTCATTGTAAGTTCGAAACTTTCTTATACTGTGATAAGTAATAATCATGTCGTCTACTTCATCTATTTCATCTATTTTTCTGTCTCAGACGAGTTTCTTTTAACGATTTTGTATTGGTAATGTTTTATGAGCAAAGGAACTAAAGTCAATTTTACCTACTTATTATGTAAAATGTTGTGTTTAGCATAAATACGGAACCCCTAGAAAAACGGAACTTCTTACGCGTGGAAAGATTCGGAATTTATCAGCAACGATATGATTTATTTTGGTAATTATTCTGTTATCAAAATGTTTTAAAGGATTTGGTAAATAATAATACTGAAATGAGCATCTTTGAGATCTAAATATCTATCAATGGTAAGGTTGATCAAGTACCGTTCAGGATTAAACATGGTTTTATAAGTAGATAGTCTTAATGGTGATATTTTAAAGTGTGTCTAAAAAAATATTTTCTGACGTTCTGTCACAATGCTAGCTTAGTAGACATGGAATATTGTGTTGAAACATAAGAAAGCTCTAGTGAAGACTGAAGACTGAAGAACAAGTTCAAATTAAAAGAGGACCCATTTAGCAGCTCTTTCCCGGTCTTGACACCTAACTGACAGTTTAGTAAAACAATAATTAAGAGTGAATAGGTTACTTCTAGGCAAACGTGGTTCATCGCCGACCACATCATCGCATACCAACAGCTAAGATTAGTCAAATGAGAGCCTAATTATAATTTAAATGGACAAACAGAACGGGATGGAACGGGGTTTTGATGGAACTTAAAATAAAATCTTGTAACTGAGGCGGCAAAAAATTTCCTGGGGTGCTTTTTCAAGAGATTTTCTTTCTTCTCGATTCTTAACAGGTGAGCAGTTTTCACTGCATCAACATCGCAGTGAAGCAACTAAACTAACACCATAGTTTTGAATATACCTAAGTAGTTAATAAAATTAATACATCCGTAACTACTGAAGTAGAAACTTTGAAGAAAAAATACATATAAATAAATATTTTCTGTTAGATAACAGGAATTCAATAATAAGCCTATGGTTTTCAAATAAAACTAGCTGACCCGTGCAACGTCGTCTGCGTAACATTTTTCATTACTGCTCCGCTCCTATTGGTCTTAGCGTGATGATATATATAGCCTATAGCCTTTCTCGTTAAATGGGCTATCGAACACTGAAAGAATTTTTCAAATCGGACCAGTATTTCCTGAGATTAGTGCGTTCAACCAAACAAACAATCAAACAAACTCTTCTGCTTTATAATATTACTAGCTGACCCGCGCAACTTCGTTTGCGTCACATTTTCCATTACTGCTCCGCTCCTATTTGTCTTAGCGTGATGATATATATCCTAAAGCATTCCCCGATAAATGGGCTATCTAACACTGAAAGAATTTTTCAAATCGGACCAGTAGTTCCTGAGATTACCCCCTACATACAAACTTACAAACATACTAACTTACAAACTTACAAACAAATTTTACCTCTTTATAATATTAATATAGAAGTATAGATATAGTATAGATAATATATATATAGTATAATATATAGTATAGATTAGTATAGATATAAGAAAATTGACCAAATATAAATAAATACAGCAAACCCATTGGTGTACCTACCCCTTTTTTTTAGGGATGGGAAATCATCAAATGACTTCTCCCGCTTTGGGAGAAGCGGGAGACTTTTACTGACTAAAACCCATCCATGTTCCTTCGTTGCCCTTTGTGTTCCGGAGCCGCGGTATCTAGTGTACCCCTAGCTAACAGTTTGTAAGTAGGTACAGTTGTAACTGTGATATATGTTTCCAGTGCGATGAGGGCGGTGGCAACGCAGACGGCATCAAGACGGAGCCCCCGGAGGCGGAGGAGCCCCGCGCCATGCAGAAGGTGCCCTCTCTCTCCGATCTATCGGACCCTGAGGCTTCTTTAGGTAAGTGCTCTAACTTAATTTGCCACTTGCTGAACCACCTACATTTATTGATGTTCCTATTTTCAAATACGGGAAGTAGATGAAGCTGTCATGAATCGACGTCTTGTGCATCCTTTTGGTTCCTACCTTTATTAATTTTATGTCCGGCTACCTACTAAGAGATAAGAGACAAAGCAACGCCCACTTGATATTCTTTGAATTCCAAAATTAAACAGTTTAGTACCTGCACATTACATCGTCTGTACGCTTCCTGAAAGGCCTGCATTTTTTAACATTTGTAGCTTGCGACCTGTCGCGAATTACTTGTCATGTATTTCTATTGTCACCAACCGAGCTCGGTTAGTGGTTATAGAAATACAAGTCCCGCAAATCCTACCCTTGGGCTACTGCTGGAAATATAAAAGCTCAATTCAACACCTGATAATGACACCTGGTCATCTGATAGAAAATACCTAAGATATTAAGTCCACCTTTGTCGATACAGAGTTTTACTCGTGCATAGTTTTAATAAAAAATCACTTTGGCGGAACTTAGAAGCCACTTTAGTAGTTCAATGGGACAGTTACTATTCTAAAAAATTAAGCACATCATGAAGTAACATGTAGGTAATTTAAATTAGTTTAAACAACTAAGAACGGATGTAGATTAGCTTCTTATTTGATAGCTATCGAGGTTGAGAAAGCCGTGAGTAAAAATGGCGGTTATTTTTAGCGTGCATCGGCAAAATTTCCGTTGTTGAATTAGATAATGTGAAGCATTGAGGGCTTCCGGTATCCTTTTAAATCCGGTTAACTTTAGATCACCAGTAGACAGATAAACCCTGTAAGGTTTACGTTTAATGGCAAAATAACTGTTAATTTATAACCTGTAAATCCTCGTAAGACCCTTTTGGGCCAAAGTTGTATTGTCTTACTATTGTTCTTTAAAATAATTTTGGAAATAAACAAATAATAAAAAAAATCATTGTTAACAAATTAATTAGATTAGCACATTATTTTAATGTTAAAAGCCGAACAGCTGGCATGATTAACTTGTATTATTAACCGCTACAGTTTCGGCGCCGAACTCTCGCCAATTTGGCTAACCGACAGTAAGTATTCCGTCATCTTCTGCTATTAGCTTGTTTATTCGAAAAAGATTATTACGACTAGTTTTAATTATTTTAGGCTATTCACTCATGTTTCTGTCATCGTGCGGCTATTTCTGTATATATATTTTTTAAGCCTACAACTCACTAAAACAATACGGATGTAGGTAAATAAAAGATAAAGTTATATTTAATTGGCATCCGTGTTTTTTTTTAGTAAGATTCTAGGATACAAAGACCAATTGGGAATAAGAATAGATCTTCTGGTCGTTTCATCATTTTTTACCGATTTTCACTTTGGTTCACATTTAGAACATACAAACTTAAAATCATAAAGAACATATAGGTACAGCGGTTTGATAACAGAAACACGAACGTATTTAATACTAGCTTTTGTTCGCGTCTCTTCTCGCGTCAATGTAGATTTTCGCAAAAAAAAGACCAATCTATCTCTGTTCCGAAAGTTATCGGAAGTTGTTCAGCGATTTAGGCGTGAAAGCGCTACAAACAAACACTTTCACATTTACAATATTAATTAGGTATTTAATATCGACGTTTACTAAATATACAAAAAAATCCGATCACATCACAAAAACGGCACACCCACGCAGAAATGGCCGAACTATATAATCTCCAACAATCTCGATCTTGAACCGTCTCACTGACGTACCAATCGTTCAACTAACGACGGCATCCACTGGAAGTGGAAGCTTGGCTTGATGGGGCGATCTCCTCCCTCGTTACTCCGGTACTCCGCTCCTCCGAGCTCCGGTAAATCACTGAGGAGCGGAACTGGGTCGGGATTGTCTGCAGTCCACGGACGGCATCCGGTGATCAGCTTGTTGCTAACTTGCTTACCTCCGCCGGAATTGAGGGATTGTTGACGTGGTAAATTTTGCTTGTATGTGCGCTATTTCTTTTTAAACTGTCAGAAGTTATTTAAACGGTTTTCATTATAATTTAGAAAATTTAATCCGGAAGGTTTCTGTATATTGAAGATTGATATTTAACTTCGATATAGCTCACAAAATCGTTGTTTTTATCCTTGCGAAGCAAGCGGCCCTTTTCACTTGCATTCAAATTAAAGTCTATGAACCTGCCAATAAAAAGGTTATAATTTTGAGGGTAAATAAGTAATACCTACTTTAATTATGGATACAGATGACCATGGGAAAGGAAAAGTTGATTTATTGACTTTACTGTATAATCAATCTCAGACATTCTCAGATAAAAGTTCTTGGAACTGGTTCTTAAAATCTTAAGTGCCATACAGGTAAGAAATAGGAAGTGTAAGATATTCATAAGACCTACTTTTTGACACCATGAACTGGTTGGAATCGCATCTTTTGATATTTTCCGGAAAACAAATATCTCCTCGAACAAAACAGTACGTAGGTCCTTGCCAATTGCAAAGGCAACAAGCTTGTTAAGTCAAGTCTATATTAATAGTAGGTAGGTAGAGGTAGTGACCAGCTCATTACTAACCTTGCAGGCCATAACTACTTATCAAGTTTTCACTGGCAACACTAAGTTGAACGCATGTTAAATGTTTGCAATAATTCAACAAAACAAGCTGAGGTAGGTTATAGTGTCAGAGCTCAGTAACGCTCCCCATCCCCCTCAATATACAAAGGGAAAGGTGGAAAACTGTCTGTACGTGTACTATCTATGAATGACTTATTGAGTAGATCAGCCAGAAAGAAACACAGGAGAAAAAGTAAAACTAGGTAAATTTTTCAAATAATAAATATAAGTATGTACCTACTTACTTACTTAGATTATGCCACCAATACTGAAACATATGGGGATTGTTATTTGTTTATTAAGACAGTATTTTCTAGAATGTGTATTGTTAGTCGCTGCTAATAAAAAAACCCAATTCATATTACCTGTATCGTATATTTAAAAAATCTACATTTAGAGCACCTACCTACATAATACGACTAAATCATCGTTTGTATTATTTCACATTTCAGAATATTTTCCCTCTCATTTTAATAACGCGGGAAATCACTTGTTCGATTACAAAAACATAGGTATTTCATGTATAGCTACACTGTCGCAAAGTAAGTTTGTATGTAACATTTTCACGTCTAAACCGCCGAACCGATTTGGTGAATTTTGGTACAGAGATAGACGGGATCCTGGAAACACTTATAGGTTACTTTACCGCGAGGGAAACCTCGAAAAATATCTACCAGGACTATAAAACCAAAAGTAATAGAGAAATTTTTAAAATAGCACGGGAGCTAGTATACTATACTATACACGTCGTATTTATTAATAAATAGGTGAAGCCCGAATAGGATAATACGTCGCATCCTCGTTACCTCGGTGCACTTTCAGATTAGTTCACGTCCATGACAGTCTGCATCATATCTAGACTAGATAAACTGCAGGACATACCTATAGCGCGACGTAAATCATTGGTGACGTTTCCGCACATTCTTAGCCCAGTTGATTGTGGATGTTGCGCTAATGTCATGTAGTCTATGGTTCGGGACAGGGACATCATTGCTTTGGGATGTGGCGAGCGGTATTGTAGATACTGGGGTTTTGTCAAGTTTTTTACCGTACTCGAAACGTTTGCTGACGCCAAACGGCGCTTTTTAATTTTAATCAAAATAATATTAACGTTAACGCAATGGAATAGGTATGGTTAAAAACTCGCACTATGGCTACTGGCTTACTGGAGATGTAGTGGCAAAATAGTGGCGAGCAGTCCCTAAGTAGTGAATTCAAATGTACCTACTAAACTATTTTCTGGAAGTACCTATTGATCCTACAAGGTAACAAGAGTTCAAAATTACTTACTCGACGTCTAAAAGCAACTTGCACGAAAAAAGTGCAAAAACCACCACCTACTTAACCTGCTCACAACCTGGTCACTGACTGAACTTCTTAACAGATGTCTTTGACCCAATTAAGTGCTCAATCAGAAGGTCTTTCATATTTGCACGGTATAGCGTGAGAGCATTGACCCTGGTGTAGCACTGCTCCAGGGTGGGCCGCATACGGGCCCATTGTCTCTTGTATATTCGTCTGTAACGTGGGAACATCTCTATCAGAACACGTGAGGTAAATCGATGTATTTAAATCGTCTTCGGTGCATAAATAGTGGGTAAGTGATGTGTTTGTTTGTGGGTAATTCTTTTGTAGACAAAGAACTTAGCGTTCGCATTCGAAACACCTCTGATTTTTTTAAATTTTAAATTTGATGACGTCGATGCTCGCAGAGATAATAATTGCAACTTGCACTATTATTTTCTTTAATTGCCTGACGTAGGCAGCTGAGTTGCTTTCAAAGAGGTCTGTCATTTAATAATGGCTGCTGGATGATTGTCGAAACTGCTTGAAACATATAAAATTGATACGATTGTACATGTAAACATACTTACAAAAATGGTTTTCTCCAAAAGTCTTCTTGGGTAAATAATGTTTAGGCCACTGGGATATCCTAACAATGAAAAAAATACAATTACCTACCTAACACAAAATTTACTTAGAACGGCGATAGGTAGGTACACCATGTTATCAACAAATAAACAATAGGTAGGTATGTAGTGATTACAATCAGGTACACTGGTACAACTAATTAGCCCCTTCGTGTAATGAAGCATTTCATTGATAAACCTCACCAGCACCGGATTTTCCTTACGCAACCTAACGAGATTTTATGAATGGAAACACCAACTTTATATTTTTATTTATATAAATATAACAATAATAGAAGGCGTAAGTCTGTATTAGGTATTGTTTAATCATTAAAATATAAACGGAAATACGGCGATATCGGTCACGCAATATTAAATTAGTAAATTAATAATTATTAAATTAGTGCCTATTGTACCTACCTACCGTATTTTCAGTTAGCAAGCTTTGAAGTTGTATGACGGAAATACGGCGATATTGACTATCCGGGAAAATCGGTCACGCAGTATTAAATTAGTAAATTCATAAAAATATTTAATTAGTGCATAATAAACCTACCGTATATTCAGTTAGCAAGCTTTGAAGCTGTAAGTCTTGTATGAGTGAATATTGAATGGAGATTGGTCGAATGAATGAATGAATGTAACTTGACCGTTCGTCGCGGCGAATGCTCGCGATGATTACTTCTGCCAACTTATTAGCTGACCGTTATTGGTAATGCCACCCTCGACGCTTGTTTTGTTGACTTTCATTTGAAATACACAAGTCTAAGTTTTAATATAAGAGAATATTGATTACATTGGAGAAGTGGTGGTTACAAAAGACATGAAGCTGTGTGTGGCGTATGTCTTGCCGACGATGCTTTAAATTACGTAAGACCACAATCTCATCTCATGAAAAGCTTAGCTGTGGTCGACAATGGGACGCTTGCCTAGAAGTAAAGCTGTGATTCGAATCCACAATGGATTAACCCACTAAACCGGTAACTTTCGTTTTGTTCACGAACCAATTAAAAGTTCACACGGTGTTTTCCTAAGCAAAATAATAGATCTAACCATTACCTACAGTCGATGAAATTTATATTAAAATTATTCCAGAAGCAAAGACCTATAAATAAAACACAGTATCGCTGTGAAAACTTTGAGGGCATGATAATAATGAAATTACAAATTGTCGGCAGTTCGTTATCACACATTATCAGAGTTCCAACTAACCATAGAGCGGTACAAAGAGAGCAATTTGTATGACACTATCAGACTCGCCGTCCGTGATGTGATTCACAGTAACGCGTACTGGCCATGTACATATAATGTACCAATTATTATGTATTATGCCACATTTAACTGTGTACTTAGATGCGGTTTACATATTATTATTGTGGGTTCGTGTGGATGTAATAAGGCCTTTCTTGTTTGCGTTTTGTATGGCTCTACAGTCTAGACTCTATGATCTTTGTGGTACGATTGTCCCCTCAATCGTATTTTTAGAGATTTTGTAATCAAATTTATTCATCCACAAATAAAATGCAATTTTAAAAGCTTGGGAATCCCCAATAACATCCATATTTTGGCTCTGGTTTTATTTATCCAGCGGTAAATTGATATATTCTTAATTTATGATAAAATAAAGCATAAATTTCGTAGCATCGACATTATTTTATAGACTATTATGCTAATTAAACTTTAGCCATAAGTCTATTTTCTAGAAGAATAGTGATTTAGAATAAAATAAAGACAAAATGAAACAATGGTTGTTCCATGAGTGGGATGCACTGTCAAATTAAATATAAAATACTTACTGTCTTTAAAAATGTTATAAAGTTTAGTTTTAATCGAAATAAATCCATAAAAATGCAGTAAAAAAATGCGAAAAGCCAGTCTTCGGGACTTGGTCACCTCAAGATCGGATGTTGCGGTGTCTACTTCCCCCGTATGTTGTTCCATATACAGGATGTTGCCAAAACTACGACGCAACTGTGTATACTTTACTCGCATAACTACTAAAGTTACATTTGGTTACGTGGAAAACAACTATTATTTAACAGTTAGTTTACAAACATAGAACTAAGTTTTAGGCGGGTTTACACTGTTGGCTGTCATTTCGTCCGTCAGTTTGTGCTTAGCTTGTCTGTTTTCTAGTTAGCTTCTTTGTTTTTGAAAACAGTATAGCATAAAACCTATCAAAGTAGCCTAAATATTACAAAATTCCAAATTTACTATTTTCTCAAAAGTTTGAATCTAGAATTAAATAAAACACAAACTAATTTCTGAAAAGAGTTTTTATTTATTAACCACACATTTATAAGTCTGTAATAGCCATTTATCGTCATTGTAATATCTTTGTTTATCGTAGATATAAAAATGGTCATTATAATGTAACTTTATATTATGGCGTGCTAAGCGGTTTTTTATGCTCGATCAAGTTGAAACCAAGTTTCGAATGTCACCTGGTATTATAGAAAAATGCTACTTTCATCTTTATTTTTCGGTAAATACGGTCTAGTTTAATTTGCAGATGGTTATTTAGAAATATTTTCACATAGCGACGACACATGTGGATTGTCTGCTGGTACACTTGCGTGTCATATGGTGGCACAATAATCAATGGTGACAAGTTCAAATTAATTTGATTTGTTGTTTTATGGGTACCTAGGTCTCGCTGTGGGAAAATTTATATCGAAGTAGGTACCTACATAATGGCTTTCTTGTCCTCATGGGGACTGAAATAACAATGTAGTTTGTTCACCATGTATGAAGTTTAGAATTTTCTTACAAACACTACACACAAACAAATCGAATAAGTAGTCGCAGTGGCCGCACAAAGCTCTGTAATTAACACCTGAAATAGAGACCACATTTCTCATTGTACGTTTTGCACTTGCACGCAAGATTTAACAGACCACCTTGTGGCGTATTATTTTAAACGAATGGAAACGTACTTTGCAACTTTGCGAGCACAAAGCTACGAACTATTTATGTCGTTGTTGACACAAGAAAATTCTCATGAATGCCTACACTACATGTTGGCTCAAATAAACACGTGTTATAAACGCACACATGTACTGCGCGTAACGATGTACCAACGCTGAGCACACAGACGCGTTTCATTCATAAAAGTGGCCGATGAATGGGCGCGGGAGGCAGCGAAAGCTCTGAAAGACTTCTGCGCGCCTGGTACCGCAAGCGGACCAGTCGGCAGACATGTTGTTTTATTTGTCCGCTAGCACGCTGGCTCTACTAGAGGTGCCTGTCCAGCGATACAGAGCTGAATCGACATAAAAAGTTCTGAATAGACACAATAACACCCTTGAAATGTAAGTTAGATATATTTTTAACCCACTTCCCAAAAAGGAGGAGGTTCTCAATTAGGCTGTATGCTTTTTTTATGTTTGTTACCTCATAACTCCGACAGTTATGAACCGATTTGAAAAAATCTTGTTTTATCTGAAAGTATAGTAGGTATAGGTACCTACTTGCAGATTGGTCCCATTTAAATTTTATCAATATCGGTTACCTACGAACTTCGGATTTTAAATCGAAATAGCTGGAATTCGTCTACTTGGATGATGGTTTTATGTCATCCAAGTAATCGAAATTGCGTATTTTGCTTTTCTGCGATTTTGCAGTGGTGTTGTTAGGTGTGGGGTACCATAAAAAGTGAAAAATAAAAAACTTTTTACAAAAAAATACAACCAACTTAAAAAAAACACTACTAAGTAAAAAATAACTTTAATTTCAGAAGTCGGTGTCAAAATAAGAAGAAACTAACAAAAACCACAAACAAAACAAAAATTATTATTAGAGAAATCGGCCCAGCCGTTCACGCGTGATGCGATGACCAAGGGAAATAGGGATTTTAATTTTTATATATATTATACTAGCTGACCCGCGCAACTTCGTCTGCGTCACATTTTCCATTAATGCTCCGCAACAAAAAATTGAGATCTAAGCTACCCTATCTTTCAAGTTGGATCAAACTGCACACGGTGTGCAAATTTGATTAAAATCGGTTATGTAGTTTAGGAGTCCATCGCGGACAAACAACGTGACACGTGATTTATATATATTTATATTGGGTAAATTATCGAATTCATTGATCACGGACTTCTCTACCTTCCTTTTAAATAGATAAGATATATACGTAGTTTACCTAGAAGCATAATAATTTAGTCAAAGCTAATATTATAAACGTTGTTGTAATCTACTTAGATACATCGCGGAAGCGTTGATTTATCAGTCCTTTCACGATGAATGGAAAATGATTGTATTGATAAAATCCATTCATAAAATGGTTGTTGATACTATGTGTAGTTCGGTACCGGAGCCGCTCACCATGATACCGCCAGCGCCAGGTAAAGAGCCATTTTTATTAATTTTAGTTAAACTTTTTATGTTAAAAATCCTCGTCGCATGCGAGGCACGTGTGCGCAAGTGTGTGCGCATCCTAATGTCCTGTTCGTCACCTCGCTACGCCTGCCTATCGTATACTTTGCATACTAATTTCCTATCTCGACACCGTACGCACATATAAAATAATATTTTAAACAACTAAATAATAAAAATTACGTAGGCCCTCCATTGAAGGTTTTTCAACCCGATATTGAAGCTTTGTGAATACATTATGTATATTTTTAGGTACCTATCTGTTTAAAATATAGGTACCTACTATTACTACTAATACTTACGTCAACTATATTGCTGAGGCACAATTCTACTAATTTTTAAGCAACGTTAACATTCTCATCTCAGTCGAATTTGACAAACATAAAATTGAGATTTTTTGACAATTTGCGATTGCAACTGACATGCGAATACAAACACTGAATGAAACATACTTACAAGCGTCAAAAACCAACTTTTACAAAAATCTTTAGATGATATTTTATCTATTACCTACGTAGGTAGGTACATTATAATCAAAGTGAATCTAAAAATATATGTAAATAACATCATTATGATATAATTAGTTATTGTTATCATTTCGGGGTTTTTACCACCTGAAATCATACAGACTTCAGGTGGTAAAAACCTTCTATAGATCGAAGATAAAATAAAATAACAAAATAAAATAGACTAAATTAAAAAGTAAGTAGGGTCCCTATTAATTTTTCTAACCTAGGAAATGTAGTACCAAGTCTTCATAAACAAGTAGATAATACCTACTCAATCAATTTAACTTTTTTTACATTATTTATGGAGTTTTCAATACGCGAAAACCCATATAAGTACCTGCCCGGATCCAGCAGAATATCAGCGTCAGGTATATTTGCCTGGCACATGCTGAGTTGGACTCCCATTTGGTGCAGCTTAGAGACACACACACTGCACATTTGGTGTCTATATCATTATGTAGGTAGGTACTCTGGCAAATTATTTTGTTCAGATGAATTGCCATACATTCTGCCTTTTTCTTTTTATGTGTTTTAATTTAATTATTTGTATTTTCTATTGTTATGTTACTGTGCTTTTGTGTTGTGTTTCTTTCTTTGTACCAAATAAGCGTTATATCTATCTATCTATCTATCTACCTACATAATACTAAGTTGTAGGTGAAATTGTTTAAAAAATCACAATTGATTTACAGGTTCGTAGAAATTTAGTTACGAAAATAATTACTTAAGTCTCAAGTTCTCAACATTTTCGTCTTTCAGATCTTGTTTTATTTTCTGCACTATCCAAAAATTTGTGCCTCAAAATGTGATTTATACTGCTATAAATCCATTGCCGACTCGTTATGATATACCAAACACATTTGAAATCTTGCCAACTTGCTGCAAATGGCCGGCAACATACTTAGCACAGTTAAAACATACTGTATAGCCCTAATTATCTCGGAAACCAGAGGCAGAGGTAAAGGGAACTAAAACTAGAAACTTTTAAATAGTTTCGTTCACGATTGATTTAATGAATTAGTAGCAACATTTACGAAACGTTCCTGTCTATTGCTCAATTTTTAGCTGGTATGATCACTACAACAGTAGGTAAATGGATAATTCTCGGGTAAAATATTCTTCAACAATCACGTATTAACTGCTGTACTTAAACAGCTACTTAACTAACTAAACTGTGTCTAAAACCCCACCCGATGTCTACGCGATGCTAAGAAAATGCTACTAAAAATATCTGAAAAATTAAAATGCTTCTAAAATTAACTTATTCATTAACAAGCTAGTTACAAATTAATCCGGCCAATCTATTTCAGTTCATCACCGTACTAGCAATTCCACAAAAATGTTTGTAAAAATCGTAAACAAAGGTAAAAGCTCGCGCCTACGCTGCAACGACGTGCTACGATTTCGTCGATCGAACGTATGAAAGCTCGGCACACAGCGCCATCTATCGCCACGTGAAAAAGCAAGAATCAGAATCAAGTGATTAGTTTGCGTCGTAGTTCTTGACGATCCCGCTAGATGGCGGCGGCTTTCAAACTTAAACGTTGTTATTAGTTTGTGATAGAGGGCAGCACACTAAAAGTTTTTTTATAATGTTTTGTACATCTTTCGAATCAGAAATAATTACTGTAATCATTATTGGTATACAATACTGGATTTTTAAATTAAGTTCATTTGTTCATATTATATTCATTTTTGTTTTGGGCTAATTTATTTCATCATAATACATTTATATTTCTTTCGAATAGTACCTATCTACAGCAAAGTTGAGATTTAAAGACGATCCCTTTCAGTCTGGCACAAAGTGTAAAAAGTTAGCCATATCAATTTTAAATTTTTCCGCGCCGGAATAGAACCTGCGACGATTGTTGTTGAAAACGTAGTCACATACAGTCGGTAAATTGCGCTATCGTGGCACAGAGTCCTTAGGTTTTGCTCTGCATGTTCATTATTATCTTCGCAATGAAAAGCCTTCTTAAACCCTCTCTGGTTTAAGAAGGACCTTAAATCAACACTAACCAACAGTGAAAGAACTTGGAAACTTGACTGTATAGGTACTTAAACTGGTATATACAAACAAAATAAATGATTGAAATGACTTATTATTGGATTGTGTTGAAATTGCTAGGAAAAAAAAAATATAAATCATATGTATTGATACTTCCCTAGTGCTTAATTTATGAACTTAGCCGATAATTCCGCTCCGTGAGATTTTTTCTCGATTAAAACTTACATAAAACCTGGTGGAACGGAAATGCGTGAACACACGAGTAAAAACTAAAAATATAATCGCGATATAAATTCTAATCTACCGGATATTTACAATCATTTATCCCATTAATTCATATTAAATAAGTATAATTGCTTTCATCGCGCCGTTCTCATTGTGGTTATCAATTTTATATCCCCATATATTTTAGCAAATTAAAAGACTTAGGAATTAGGATATATTCAATAAGTGTTATCAACTAATTAATCTGAAATTTAAATTAGCTAAAATAATAAAATTCTACATTTCTACAATATTGGTGAATGTTGTCGTCAAAAAACAAATAAGCTTGGGTTTGCGGACCGTTGTTTATGTGGCTGTGACGTGCGGGCGAGCGCGGGGGTGGCGTGCGGGGGGCGAGCGTGGGAACCGCGCGGCAGGTGCGCGCGCGCCGGCCACTGATCCTGAACACACACACCTCCACATGCGAGCTCAACACGCACACACCCACACCGCTCTCCGTCTCCATAGACTCCGTTATTGAGAAAGTTCCGCTTTTCCAATAAAAAGGCTCTAGGATTTGTGACCCTGCTCAGGCGCCGTTTGGACTAATTAAAAAATATAAATTCTTTTAGCAAGATACCGAGTGTTGAATGAATGAATTTAAAATTGCTCCGTTAGCATTGACACTCGGCATTCATTATTAAAAATAAAGATAGTAAAGAGTTTATGGCTGTTAATAAAAAGGAGGAAGGAAGAGGATCGTTACTTACTACGGTCGTTATGCTATATTATAATAAATGATTTTAATAATTATGTGGTAATGGTTGTTCGCTTTTTTTCTGCATAAAATCGTGTCAGATTTTAGAGAGAACGGAAATCGTACACCAGTATTGATTATATCCTTTTTGTTCAAAGCTCTACTTTGAAACTTACTGAAAGACCTTTGGATCAGATATATTTACCTAAGTACCTACTTAACTGCATTCAAAATTAGATTATAGACCGGTATGTTGGGCATAAGATAACTGAACAGACAAGCCAATAAGTAAAGTTTCATATTCTTACCGTTTACCTCTGCAATAAAACCTTCAAGGCACAAAAAGGCAGTTTAATAGAGTAGCCCCACCTTTCGTGAAAGCCAATAAAGGGGCAATTAATTTTAAAAGCACGACGCTCTAAACTGCGCTGTTTGAGCAAGTTTTAAAAACCTTACAGTAATTAACAGTAACTAAGTTACTGCTGACCGAGCGGGGTTCAATAAAAGTGGAGCAAAAATTAAATTCCTCCGGCCCCCCGGGCCTCTGGGCCGCAGGGCCCCGGGGCCCTGCTGGGGAGATTTCTTCCTTTGATGTGAGCACACAAAGTACACCTCTTTCTGTTACGGGTCTACTTACTTTAGTTTGCGTAAAAGCTAGTTAATGCTTTTAATACTATCTTTCATGTCAAACGTGATGCGATTTATTTTTTAATTTTCTTCTTCCTTCATTGATAGGTAGGTGTAGTCTTGTTTCGTTGTCATGACTTCATGAAGTCAGGCTTTAAACCGCTTACCTTTTGCGGCAATTTAATATCACGCTTTTCTCAGTATTGCAAAATTACCTAATTACAGATGTATTATCTTTTATAGTTTTGAAATACTTACCTAAAACTATAAGCAATATCGAAATACGACACTAATATTCCAATAACAATCTCGAGAAAATTTGAATATAAACGCAGATGCCAATTATCTAGCAGTTATACTATTATTTCTTTATTTATGTCTATTAACTTGCTATTTCCCGCGGCTTTGCTCCTGTATCCTAGTATCCTTAACCTTATACAGCAACCACGATATAAGAAATAGCCTAAGGCACTGAGATCTATCGGTGAATGGACTTTCATATCTAAATGGATCACTAGGTACTTCCAGATATTAGGCATCTCCTATAAATAAACCAAATAAAAAATACTTTATTATAAGTATTTATTTAGATTGTGGATCTTTAATAAATCATTAATAGTCAGAAGCCAGAAAATCAGACACTTTAAGTCTTGACAAGCGCTAACATCGACTGATCGATCAAACTAGGCGGATTGAATTTGAACTAGTCCTACCAGGAAATACTAAACCATTGGTAGTCTTTAATGCCTTTTCCAGACCTATAGTAGGCAGTAGGCACCAGTTAATGTGCAATAACGGTCTTTGACCCACAAACATTTATTGACTTTCTTAATATCAAAAACAGAAATAAAGCTGACCTGAACCGACTTCTATCGTGATCTTTTACGTTCTCCAGTAATGAAAAACGGTTCATAATTTATTGTTCGGGTAAGTATCTACGAAGGGATTTTAAGGAAAGGTCAATGTACGGTATTGCATTGCAAGTTTATCTGTCGCCTACCATAGTTAGATAAACCTCAATTATATTTGTAACACAATACACTCGTGTATATTAAGTTTCAAAATCATTAATTAATAGACGGAACAGTACCTATTTACAATTCTCTAATACTAACTCTAATTAGGTATATCATATTATGTATACCTCATAGGGAGCAAATAATGATTCATTCCACAATAGCCAATTCTCTATCGACACGAACGGACAAACAGGTAGGTAGATCAGATACTAATTAATTAATTCTGGGAAGAACTAAAGAAATTCAAGCCTACAACTGCTAACGCAAACTGATTTCACAATCACATAACGATATCAATTTATGATAATTAAATAAATAAAATCTTAGATAATTCTGAAGCATTGGCGGATCCAGAGGGGTGGTAAGGGGCTCAAGCCCCCAAGTCTTTGAGGATTTTACTAAAAGTAATTCAAGATGCTTGCTATTTTTTTGGTGCTTTTGTAGTGTTGCAACACTTGCAACTTTGCTTAAACCTAACTTCAGCGGGGTAACCGCCGCTGTTCTACAGGAAGAGAGCATTCTTAGAGGTGTCAAAAATGGCACCGGGGCGGGGCGGACTAGCATTGATTAATTTATTGTTAATGAGCAGACTGCTAAACGCAGTCGGGTTAACTACTAATGGTACCATCACCAATTACTGGTATATTCTTGTTTGAAGAGTAACTGTAGTTTTAATTACGGCTTCAGACTTTTACACGCCATTTGTCTTGTGCTAATCTTACTTGTAAAACCCATGGAATGTGTGTTTGCAATTTGCTGAAAAAGAACAGTAATTATAGATTTTAACGAAAAGTAGGTACTTAGATAAACATAGTTGACTCTAGATTACCGTACCTTACTATCCAAAGAATTTCAAAACGTTACGTCAGTTTAATGAAAACCAGAATTTAAGGCGGGGTTGCAGTACTTTTTAAGATTTTTGAACGTCTGAAAATCGAATTAATTATGAGTTTTTCTATACTAATATTATAAAGAGGTAAAATTTGTTTGTAAGTTTGTATGTTTGTAAGTTTGTATGTAGGGGGTAATCTCAGGAACTACTGGTCCGATTTAAAAAATTCTTTCAGTGTTAGATAGCCCATTGATTGATGAAGGTTATAGGCTATATATAATCACGCTAAGACAAATAGGAGCGGAGCAGTAATGGAAAATGTGACGCAGACGAAGTTGCGCGAGTCAGCTAGTTGAATATAAATCATTGCATAAAAATTGAGCCAAGAGTTTCCCCGTTTTGAATAAAAAAAAAAAAAAAAAAAAAAAACATACCCTCAAGTAAACCGTAAAGATAGAAACGCGATTTAGAATGATGATTGGCTCGATACTTTTTTTTTATCAAACATGACACTAAATTACAATTTTAAACGTGTACTGCTAAGAGATTATCACGAATATAGGTAGGTATATAAAAGTTATATCAATAGATAGAGCTTTTTATTTTGAAGTAAATGTTGAAACCCTATTGTATTAATTCTTTATCAGTTTTCGCCAAGAAGGAAAAACAATCAAAATTAAGGCATTATTTCGCTCGCCGGACAGTCGCTGTTGTTCGTCAAATCACACAGTAAGTACTGCAACCTGCTACAAAATGCAAAAAAAAAAAAATCGCGTTGAAACCCAGTCAAATGATACACTGTAAATTGTCCAACAAAGACAGGAAGCCAGATTGCAGAAACAAACTAAAAACTTAAGACAATAACGCATTCAGGATTCGACACGATTTTCACCATTTACCATTGTGGCGAGCCTTGTATTGCCGAAATCTAGTTGTTGTAACGTTTCGGCTTTCTCTAGGCGACGGACGACGACGCCTCGTAAACTTTACGGACACTACGATCCGTTACAAATACAATTGAGTCCTGTTACGATTAACAACAGTACCTATTATATTAGTAAGTAGAACTAAATCCGATTAATTGGTACGTATACTTATTGATGAGGTTTTTTTTTAAAGATAACTCGAAAAACCTCATTTAATGAATTTAAATTGTATTTTAGTTTTGCCTTTCATGAAAAATCCAAAGTCGGTTAAGAATATAATAATCTTTATTATGTACACGATTTATGTTACAGAAAAGATAAATGAGGAACATTACATCTTAGTGCCCGTTTACGGAGACAGCCGGTCGCTGCGCCTCAACACAAATAGTCTCAATACCCCTCCCCCCCTAAGCTGATTTAAAATGAGAATCACGTCTAATTTTTGGGTCATATTAGACTATTTTCTTAATAATTTAATATACGAAAATTCAAAGCCGCGTGCAACGCCGCGGTCCCCCGAATTCAAAGCAGCGTGCGACGCCGCGGTCCCCCGTATTACATATACAAACGCCTGTAAAATCACTTCTCCGTGAACACTCTCTTACAACGCCAAATGTTTGAATTTATTGCGGACCGCCACGCCGCACGCGACGCTCGACGCCCCGCGTCTCCGTAAACGAGCACTTAGGGTGACACAATGGGCGGGCCTTATCGCTGCTAAATGCGATTTTTCTGTACGTCGGTTTACTGATCTTAAAACAACAACAGAGTTAAGGCATCCAAACCTTAAATTCAGTAAATAGCTGTTGGCAACTGCACAATCACTCAAGTGAGTGATGAAAACAATACAGAGTTGAAATAGCACTAGTGCCATTATTCTTTAAGCTTGCTCTATTACCAACATCACGAAAACATGCAGAGCCGTTGACTTTAAGTCCAATTTCTTTCAACTAAAATAAATAAATAAACATAGGCTTTATGGTACCAGTATCTGTTCAACTAACCTTTTCTTGTTACCGAAGATCGCGTGCACTCTATCGCAGTAGTGTGTTACCCGCTAAAAGCTATCATTAAGCATCGTAATTATTGCATGTGGCAACACTGGCAAGTAATTAAGCAGGTCCAAACATATGTCTAGGTACTTTACTAATAAGGGGATATATTTTTCTAGTTATTGACAGCGTCCCTGCTTAGCTTGTGTTGTTTACAGCTGGGGTTTATATGGGTCCCGTTATAAGTAGGATATTAATCGCTAAGCCCTTTCAATATGATGTTATACCTAGTATAACCTACCCACACAGATCGATTACAAACAAGTCTTCTAGTATCTTCAGTTGATTGCTAATGCTGTGTGGTGAGCATTTTTGTATACCTAATAGAAAAACTCTATCACCAATCTGGCTGGGAAGGATTAACTTGAAAACCTAAAAAAAACTTAGTACCCCTGAAATCTTTGTCATTAAAAGCCATACATCTTTTGTTGATACCTGCCACAGTCCAAGTTATAACAAATCTTAGCATCACAATCATCACATCGTCAGTGTAGTCCATCATGCGTACACGCATGACGCACAATGTTGCAACGTTTCCGCGACCGTTCGCGGAACATGGCCGTCTGCGCCCGCCAATGTTGCCAGTATCGCATTGTGATCACTATTAGTAAATATTCACTCATTATGCCCAAGGGAACATTTCGCAAATGCTTTCGTCTGTTTGAGAAACGATTAGCGGTAACGTTTTTGTTGTTATTCAGCCAAACGTCATGAGCTGATCGTAAAATTCTACATTAGCGGTGTGTTTGCCTTTTGTAGAAATTACTTAGTCGCCTTGAGCTTCTGCTCAACATTTGTTATACGCACACTGAATTGATCTATCTACCAGAGTCTGTATTCCCTACCACCTATGAGCTTTCAGCCTTAAAAGCTATAATTAAATAAAATTATTCAATAAAAGTTATGCGTTACTGAGTGAGTGACTAACAGACAGCGCACAGCCGAAACTTATGGTCGAAAGAAGCTGAAATTTGGCATGCAGGTTCCTTGAAGAGTGTAGGGGAGCACTAAGAGAGGAGTTCCCGAAATCCTTACGGGAACGGAAAAACTAGGGGAAATGCGCGTACGAAGTCGTGTACAGAAGCTAGTACATAGTATATAATAACTTTATTTCGGATAATTATGAACATCCATAGGCTAAAGTGAACAGGCATATTCTTAGCTCGCTCGCTCCATCGTAGGTCATCAAGAATAAAAATATATATACTTTTAGGTATTCGCGTACGTAAGAAGCGAATTGGAGGCTAAGTAGACACCGGAAACCGTGGAAGAAGCAAATAAAAACATAAAATATTGCTTGCAGATCTCAAATATCAGAAAATTATACCCAAGCCATTCAAGCCGTATGCTATAGCCGGCACTCCATAAAAAGATGCAATTTACCTCATATATGGGAAAAGATCATCTCCTCAAAGAGGTGGTGTAGCATCGAATTACGAAGTATGAAAAGCATGAAATTATCGCTCTCGCCATCGAAGCCTGAGGAGCCGATAATGGGAACTGAGACACGCACCTGCTGTCACGTCTCGGTACTCGACGAACACTAACCATCATCCTCCATTACCGACTCAAAGAAGAAGGACACTGATTTGTCAACCTCTATGTTCGATCCTCAAGTTCAACAATCAATTCTGAACTCCGAGCTATATTTATGTGACATTTGCCCAACCGTACAACTTTGACCAATTAATAAATCTCGTTTATTGTCAAGCGACCATTTATTTTCAGGGATTGCTAAATTGTCTTTAATTAATTTTAATTGAGAGTCCTTACGAGTCTTTGCGAGGAATGTTATTGCGAACGCCCGCATCGCCATCATGTGGGGACTGGGGTAAATATGACCCCCATACTTACAAATTCACACGAAAACCAACTTCACGGCTCGATTAATTTGTTTCTGCAGTATTTAATTAGAAAAACAAACGGTTGCGTTGTTTCCGTCCAGTTGCCAGAACACGAACACATTAGGGACTGAAATGTTACGTTTTCATGAATGGATGAGAGATCTATGAATCGCAACAGAATTAGCTCTTAAAAGCCGTTCGGCTACATTTACTTCCAAAGAAAAAAGCCGAATCCGAGCCGCGCTGTATCTTAGACACAATGATTTGGCTACAGTTTACAGAAGTCGCCGTGTAAAATTTCACTAGCTAGAAATCCGGCAGTGTTTTCCGGGCTTCCCGGCGCATCCACAATGGCGTCCCTTCCGGCCAGGTTCCCGCCAAAACAGAAATAAACTGACCCAGTTGCGCGAACGCACGTCCGGCCCGCGCGCTCCGTCTACGATCTGCATTTCCGGTTCACTTGTAATTTTTTTATGGCTTATGATTTTTTCAATCTGCCTGTCATAATGAAACATGGTGAAACTAATTATATCGCACAGTGAATGTTTCGTTGTGGTTTTTGTTTAAGCTTGTTATATCTTCGCTTTGTAGGTTGACATGTTATTTATTCGTTTATAATGAAACCCCTACCTATTTCACGTTACGACAGCTTCCAATGCTGATACATATCATGATGAAACGGACATTACAACTGGCTAAAGTTATAAAACTAAACAGAGGAGAACGGGTGTTCATAGTGCTTGCGCTAGATTCTTGTCAACGTTTTATGATCCTTAAGTCCGTCGTGTCCGTTAATATTTCACTTCTTCGAATACTTACAATAAGTTAAATTAAATACAAACCCAGAATGTGACTAATTGTTCCTTTTGAAGTAACATAGCATTTCACTGACAAGAGATCAATAAATTACTTTACCTTCAATAAACTTATGAAGACGTTTCTCGGCCAGCTGTTACCTATCTTGAAATTACTTAACCTAAGCTGGTGTCATTTCTTTGCCCATGGATAATTGGGGTGAAGTTTTCCTTTCTTTACGTCTATACGTATAAGATTCCCCACTGCTGAACAAAGACCCCATCCAAACAATATAAGACAGAAAAATCAGTCAAATAAGGTTTTGGCTGGCCTCCGTAATACTAAAACCAATCCTATAAAAACGGTACTTGCTCAACCATGGCCACAATTTTATCGCCATTTATGAAAAAAGAAACAATAGAAAAACACACATAGGGTGTGCAAAGTACAGTCGCGTATGTGCACAGTATGAAGAGGTTTGCATAACTTGGCTGCTTTTTGGAGCGGAAAGGGACGCGTTGCCACACGGAGTGACCTTGCCACGACGTGCTGCGCGGGCGCGACCTACAAAACATCTGGATCTTGCATGAAAGGACGCATTTCCAAGTTCTGAAGTCAAATAGCCTGAAAGGATCTCACAGAAATCTTAAGATTTAAAGTTTTAGCCATTATATCCAACATATTGTTTAGAACTTCCGTTTGGTGACTTGCGTCTCTTCATATCAACCTGATTTAACTGTAAAACATTAGGTACGATTTTCACAATAACAAAGGTTTTTCTGATTAGTTTTTCCCTTTCAAAATACAAACCTTGGGGAGATTCACAGATTTTGGGATTGTATTATAAATTATCCAACAAAAGTATTCATCCTTTGTGCTAATCTCTACTAAAATGTTTGTTAAAAAACAAGCGTTCTTTCAAAGGTCTCACAACGCCCAGCTTACACACTTTCACAAAGGACTATGTCAGTCTGAAAGAATAGCCGGCTGACCTTGTCATCGCTATAGCAACTCGCGTGTGACCTACAAACTAACATCTGGATGTTACATGAAAGGCAATCCACACCACAAGTCCCTGAATAGGCCTCCAGTGTTAGACAGTACAAACTTGCTACTATTCCTTTGAGAAGATGATTCCTTTATTATTTTGTGATTATGTTTCAAATATTATTGTATTCTTAGCTAAGGCAGTGGTGGTAATTGTCTAGTTTGTAACATTACCAATAATATGTTTGTGGAGAACCTATAAGTTGAGCTTATACTTAGTGCTTAGTGGTATTCTTCTTGGTAAACTCGCTCCGTCGAATTTGTCTTTGTCACCTCAGACCTTTTTTTTTTCTCTGACCTAGACTAGACATAAGAGCAAATACCTACATCTAAAGTAAAAAAAAAATTGCATAAGCTATATCACTGTACAGTTTCCTCATCAAAATAGGCCTGCCGTTCACTAGCTTATTCGCAGATCTAAAACTCAGAAGCTAAGTAGGTAGTGAAAGGATTCAATTCATTGTTTCCTATGAAGAAAAGCCAGAAAAAAAAATCTCTACTAGCTTAGCATGCATATTCTATATTCTTTTTGCAAGATAATATGAGCTAATAATGCCTAATATTTCAATAGTATTTTCACACTAGTCAATTAAGATTTTCTTTTCAAATAAAAATTCAGTCCTCAAGGCGTTTTATATCTATTTTTTCCTCCCAATAAGGCTAACTTTACCGAGCTGTAATTAAAATGTAACACCGGTAGTCCGGCGTGTTTTATATCCTCTATCAAATACCTAATGAGACATAAATAGTATTTTAGTGCATTATAATATTACGTCATTAAACATTGATGTCCCTTTGCCCGATCGATGTGACGAGACTGTTGATTTTTTTTGTACTTTTATGGCTTTTGTTGTTGTTTTTAATACATATTTTGAGTAGCGGCTGGAGAAGAGCAACTACAAAAAGAAAAAACTCATGCCACCTTTACTTAATATTTCTTATACACATTTTTGACATAAAACCAACTTTTATCAGCACAGAGTAGGTATTATACCTACTCTGTGCTGATCACATTAGTAGCAAGATTAGTAGCTGGCCGGTCGGTAATATAATAAGGGGAGGCCTAAGTCCAGCAGTGGACGCCGAGGTCCTATGGCTGAAATTGATGATACGGTTGGCAGAAACACAAGACCGGTCGATGTGGACAGACGCACTGCAAGTTACCATCCCTACCTTGTTGCTATTCCACCAATTCGCACTAAGCTTTTCCAAACGTCTTTCATAATGCACATATCAAAAGAGTGGAACTCTCTGCCTGCGTATGTTTCCGAACGGTTACAACCCTCATCTCTTTAAAGTCACAGGGAACAGGCTACTTCTGTGTAAGCTCGCTCCATCGTAGACTTTGTCTCTGTCATCTCTGATCTAGATTAGAGTCATAGAGCAAACCCATATAAACATATCTATAGTAAACGTTCACGTCCTTCGGCGGAAATTATGGGGAGATGGTTACATTACGCTGCCAACCACCAGTATTTATTCGGCTCTTACATAGCAAGTAAACAGCAAGGTTTACGTGCATCGATCAAACGATATGTACCAATATAAAATGTAGGTGTATTGGTTGGGAAACTAACAACATAGGTGTATTGAACATTAAGTTGGGAAACTAATAATTACTGTTTTTATCACTTTAAACTTTAAAACGTTTTACAACATTTCAGTTAGCGTAATTCCTTTGATATTTGTAAAATATTATGTTTAATTATCACAGTTGTACCTTTTTTTTGCGAGTTTCCGATATTTTGCAAATAAAAAGGTACATGGTAGCAATCCCGATATGAACTATTCTAATGTTAGTGACCATGAAAGTTTAAAACAATATATCACAGTTGTATTTTATTCTAAAGGTATGACTTTGAATCCTAATATCACAAGTATAGACAGGTTTAAGTCTCGTCTAATATTACAAAGATTTGTCCATAATCGAAGTAGAAATGACTATCATGAAATGAATGTGGCACTCGTTAAATACTTGTCATAACAACAAAATAGGGCCAAGACCATAAAGGTGAGGTGGTAAAGCAACAAATTATTCATGTATCTGTTTTCCATCCAAATAATAAATCCAATAAGATTTGAACTAGAAAATGGACATACTTTAGTAACATTCCAAGATTAGTCCTAGATGCTGTAAAAATAGCTATGTATGTATAGAAAAAATAAAACACTGCATATTCAAAAATAGTAAGTACAAACCCTAGCACCGCGGTACGCCTAGACGCGCCCCGCGGCAGGAAGTGGCTGTTACGAAATTAATGTGGCTCTAATTAAATAACAAGCTCCGAGCTCCCGTGGATGCCATCTTGTCGCTACTGTCAAAATAGAACTTCCCTGTCAACAGTAGCCCACTTCTGTGTAAATGTAAACTGGTCGTTTTTTCCATTGAAATGTGTATGTAGTGTTTAGATTTGTAAGTTGGAAGTTTTTGAGCTTGTGTGTTGGTTGTTTGAGCATGAATGTTCCGTCTCGTGAAACAATGGCCATAATAACTTACGTAGTGACGGATTATGAGGATTTTCTTATAGAAAACAAAGCCTGCTTAGCAGTCAAAGGACTTGCTTCGAATACTTTCTTACAGGTTTTTCCTGAAACCAATTAAATGACAAATGAAAAGACATAGGACAGAACATTACCAACATTCCTAGAAACAAAGAAAGATCGTACAAAACTCAAAATAACTGCTATGTCGTAACTTGAACAATAATGAGCGAAGGAACAGCATTCCTCCGGTGCCTCACGAGTACTCACGACTCATGACCTCCTACGCGATACATTTTCAGGAAGTACACAAAAATCTATATTTATCAACCACAAAGACCATTATTGTCACTTTGTTAGAACAAAAATCGGTCTCTCGCAAGATAAGAGGGCGGCGCGTTTGTCGGTGCACTTCAAACGCTGCGCACGCGTCTCATTCAGACACGTTCGGAGAACGAGAGGTCCGGGGTTCGAGCCCGGCTCGGCTAATCAGCCAACGATACGTCGCGTTTAACCAATATTCTTGGAAAATGCGACAAAAACAAAAGTGACAATTTGCGCAACTAAGTACAAACTCTTTCTTTTCAAGAAATAAGATTTTAAAATTATTCTTCTTACTTCTCTGAAATTCAGTCAACATAATTTTATGTAACTTTATAGGCTCGATCTGTGATAAAGCCGAACAAAATACATACATAGTTTTGAATTTAAAAAGTAATTGCCTTGCTACGAAACATTTTTCTGCGTAGCACCCTTGGGCGTATTTACCCAAGGGCCAAACACGAATGTTTACGAAACACAGTAACGTAACGAAAAATTTTATTATCACAAAGTAACTCGTTACGCGCATAAAATTTGTTTGGATTGGATATGTTCTTTATTTTGGATTGCACAATTTGTTTACATATGTCGCATATAATTAAACCAAAAGAGTATGGGGTTGTGGTTTTTAAATTCAAAATTCACTCACTAACGTATACGATACTATGTACGTCAAACCATTCATGCTAGGCCCTGTGTCGTTAGCTTTCCCGTCTAAAATTCAAGATCAGAACAGCGTTCTCAAATCCAAAAGTCAAATCAAATAATTTCAATAGTAGGTACCTTATGTCTATGGTAGCATGATTATGTTGGTAGCGCTTCGGTGGCAAGTTTTGAGTAGTGGCCCCATTGGTGATTACGATCGTTATCTCTTGGCCCATCGACACGAGCGCGCGTCCATCGACAAATTGCTACCAATTCATTTGTACCTTTTGTTTAGGATGAGTTGAGAGTTTTGAGTCGTAAGCTAGGCTTGATAGAAAGTGGTCTGTATGTTGGTACATGGACACAAGAAAGATTTATATTTAAATAAATAAAGAAGAATGAGAAGGAGCATATTGATTTGGGAGTTAATTATTTGAAATTCCATTTTTTTTTGCAACTATTAACTGATCTGAAAGAGTGACTTTCTTGCGCAATTTTCTCCATACAGATCTTCGCTTTACAACGTTCAACTATAAAACTTTATGATTTTGCCTAACAGACTTTGATAATTCAAAAGCGTACATAAATTGTTTACATAGAACAAAAAGTACATTTTCAGGTTAAATAGTCACACAAAAGAGTGTTTTAGAAGCAGTTTTTGAGTGGAATACAGAATTTTTAGTAGATATTTAGAATATCACTATATTATATTATTATACTATTCGTTCTTACTATCGTAAATAATGTACTATGTAACATAAAAAACAATAACTATCAAGGACTCCAATAGTTCATGATTATGACGAAATGATTTATTGACCAATCAAGTAATATTTTATGTAAAAATTAAATGTCATACACAATCTTGGAGACTGTATTAACATCTTAATATGTTGTCGCCTATATTTATATGTGTAGATATTTCAGCTACTGCATGAGTCACTAAGGCTCTCAGGACACACCTCTTTTTAAGTAATGAATATTACATTTATCGCTCGGTTATAAGCTAATAACGCTGTTTATTCATAATTATCTGTGCGACCAGTTTTGAGCATTTATTTGCATACCGTATTTTACCCAGAGGCGCATACTTCTTACAGGTATTTACTTACATGATATTATTTTAAACACAGCCTCTTGACTTTTCTTCTATTTTTATCACCAGTATTACTTACGGCAAGTGTATTTTCCACGTGGAAAAATGCCAGTAATTCAAGGAACTGTTTCACAATTTCTGGAATCACTCCTGTTTAAATATAAAAATGCACTTATTTCCATTGTTAATATTTCATATGGATAGTGACTAAATGGAAGTGGAAATACATACCCTAAAAGTTTTAAAAACACTGTCTTTCTAGATATATCATGGGTACTTCGTCATATCATAGTGAAAACTCTTTTTCTCACGACATGTTCCGTCTACTCAGAGGACCTCAGTAACAGTTACTGAAGTCCTTTGAGTGATAAGAACAAGTCTTCGCCAACCCCAAATAGACAGGCACCAAACGGTGTCTAGAGATCGATTTTGATGAAAACTAAAACTGTATAATTGGATTTTTATATTATAAAATCAATATTCATTGCCAGGAATCGAACCTGTTTATTTTGGAGACAATTTCAATTACTTGGATGACAAAAAACCAAGTAAACGAATTCCAGCTATTTCGATTTAAATCCAAACTTCGTAACCGATTCTAAATTCTTAAAATTTATATGGGACCAATCTGCAAGTATATCCTTTCAGATAAAACATTGAAGAATTTTTCAAATCGGTTCGTAATTGACGGAGTTATGAGGTAAAAATCATAAGAAAAAAAAAACAACCGAATTGAGAACCTTCTCCTTTTTGGGAAGTCGGTTAAACAGAGCACACTCTTTATTATTAAACTATCTAAAAGTTTCGTTAGTATATACGGATCACATTCATTCACATTTTGGGAAGTATTAACAAATGGAAAACTCAAGAAAAGAGCTAATTTTTAACAAAATACTGTATTGGGATATATGGTTTAAGAACTTTATGTCCTCATAAGAATTAACAATAGGTAATTCACTTACTGAGAAACAAGATTTACAATTAATGTTTAAATAACTAGCGTACAGAAGAATAAATAAATACACAATTTCTAGCGGGTAGGCGATACACATATTACAACGAATATCAACCGAGCAAACACGGATACAAAAGTAAAATAATTATATAGGTCAGAGATTGATGATAAACAGAATGAAATATACCTAATATAGCACTTTTGAAAGTATTACCGCCGATGAATTAACAGGATTTCTACCTACACAGTTTCTTGTTAGGTTAGGTATGACTATAATTCCATTCCTCTCGTATATTCTTCCTCTGAGATAAATCAAGTAAGATGCTATGTCAATAGGATGTGTATTGATATTGCTAAACCGTCGTGCGGTAATAATATGGCAGCTTTATAAATTGAATAGTGCATAAATCTTGCTCAAATATTTACTGCACATGTGCTGAGTGCTGAAGCTATTTATTTCCTTTTGCATGTTTTAACCGACTGAAATGTCAAGCACCAGGTGGCAGCCAGAGGTGGCAGTCCCAAACAACCTATCAAATCGCTTGTTTTCTGACATTTGTTAGATGACGTCGGCGTCATGGTAATGTCAAAGTCACTTTTTCAATTAAAAGGACCTCTCGCATAGGCGCCACCAGTTGGCGCTACATAGGTAGTAATAGTAGGTAGTATAGGTAGTAAATTTTCCTGAAAACCTTTATTGCTTGCGACTTTGTCTACGTTCAAAGCAACTATGTATAACAAAACCAATGGCATAAATATCGGTAACCAAATGGCATTTGAAATAATTTTTTAAAATAAATAATAATAAAGATCAAAAACTGTAGAGATTAATAATTCTTACAAAAAACTAAATTCTCTTGTTAAAAAGCTCGTGTTTATTTGTTTCAATAGTGCAATAGGCTCTTACACGTACTTGTATAAGAGCCTGTTGCACTATTAGTACCTACATGTAAGTACCTGTACCTATGAGATAAAAGCTACAATTTTCTTCAGTAAGTATAAGCTAATTCCCAGACCTCGCTTGTTTTTTAAATAAGCCCTCAAGTAATAGTGATTTGCGATGACGAGAGTTCCTATTTTAAACTTCAAGATATATCTCTTTATTTTTCAAAACTAATAAATCTACGAAAAAAGCTCAAGCGACGTCCAATAGAAAGCTATGTTAAAGCCAGAAACAGGCTACCGTCTTGTTAATATTATAATTATTTCCCTAATGTGAATTGCAAAATAATCTAGCGGCTTCCGGTCCATAATTACATACATAAGTCTAACATTTTATATACACTTATCTCATATCTGTCTGTAAAAAGTTTGTAGTCTTCTCACATTTTGTCTTAAATAAATGAGTAGGTTCAAATCTGATTGTAATAATTTCTACAGCTCAGCAGAGGAATGAAAGTCTGTAACTAATAATTAAATAAAAAAGTTTACACTTGTATTCATTCTGAACCAGACATTAAAATCAATATAAAATTGGGCTCAGAGAAAACAATAAAACGAAACGGAATATCAAATGAGTTCGCGCTGAGTTTTGAACCAAGATCCGAAGTTTCTAAACGCCAATGTTGCCTGCCAGTTTAGAAATTTTTGACGAACAAAGCTTTGAAAATATAATTTTAATTTCATCTTCTTGTCGTTTTCTTTGTGTGTTTGACTGGTCGATTCAGCCAAGTTGAATTTATTTTGCATTTCACGCACATCTTTTCTAATAATAAGCTTTCATATCCAGTTTTCAAAGCTATGAAATTGTTGTTGGCAATCTCATAGTCGACGTGGAACCAGAGAGTATCTCTAGCAACTTGTTTCCGAAGTCACGTAGGCACATTTACCGTGATGCAGTACCTAAGTCTAGTTAGTCGAACAAACTCACACAAATATTATTCGATCTCAGCATAACTCCTTGCCACTAAGGAAGCTTAGAATTTCCATATAACGGGTAAAGTCGGCTGCATCGAGGTTTCAATCGTTATAAAATCACATAGCATTGTGAAGGTTCTATTAAACTCGGCGGCAGTAACTCATTGCCTATAGTAAAAGTAGTTGGAGATTATCTGAACGAGATTTGTACCCTGACTAGGTTGGCTGTACGACGAAAACTAGATCCAGAATAGCTCAAAATTTGTAAACGACTAGTCAAGTTTCAACTTTAAGGTTTCTACAACAGAGTGTCTATTTGTGTGTGATGGTTGTTTGTTGTGATGTTTTAAGGTTGTGTGGCTGAGACACTGGTCCATAGTACTAGGGCGGCAGGTGTTCCGAGGCAGCCTCCTCCCACTGCCGGCGCCGATCTCTCGATCAATAGAGATCAATGATCTACTCGAGATTTAAACACTAGTTCAAATGCCCTGTTTCACTTAGATTTAAATGTATTTAATTGAATATAGAAAATCAAATAGGAGCAGGGTTTGTTTATATTTATTGTAGGGCTTGGGAGATTAATTTATGAGCTTTGCTATGGTTTTCAGAAAGGCTATTCAAATGTGGATCTGTAAATCTGCTGTCAAATCGCTCGTTGACTGATTCTGTTGGTTGTCGCCAGTGGTTGGTTAAATGAAAACAGATTATTCAGAAACCTGCCACGTCTTTCAGATATATGTTATCCTCACACAGATAATAAAAAAATAAAACTCGTGTAAGAACACTCGAGTTGTAGAAAAATAGGGTTTCTTAAAAACTTGCAGCTGCACTTTCGCTGTTGTGCAATAAGATTCAATTCGTCTTCCAATAAGAAACAGATATGATAGACAAGTGATATTCTATCAGCAAAAGCGATTATCAAAATACCAATTTCCCATGTGACTTTTCGGTACTGCAGTCAATCCTATACGTTTTGGTTTTTAGACTATAACCAACGCTGTTAGAACGTCCTTTTGTCTAAAACACTACGATGGCCTGGCTTGTGCTTTAGTCAAACTATTTTTATACGCACGTTATATTAAAAACCGCTCATGGATACTCCAAAATAACCCTTGTATCCTGTATTCTAAAGCATATTTAGCTGTACAAGCTTGTTCAGCAGTGCCTAGTTCAGAGTTAGCGATATAGCGTGTTTAATAAGCTCACATAAAACCAACAAGAAAACGTATAATTAGAGTGTATGTTGTTAAACAAACATCAATTTATCGCGTGTTTCGCCAACTTGGTCGTTATGTGTTGAGAAGGCGGCGTTTGCGTCGCCATTTAATTTATTTGGTAATATAAGTAATCTTTAATGGGTAAGAACATGGAAATCATTAGAGATAGCAGAATCTTAATATCCTCTCTGTCAATACCCTTTTAACTGTTAAAGATTTAATATTGAATGTGTGAGTATCTCCGCTCTATTGGAAACTTCGTAGCAAAGAAAATGGGCAATCCCTTTGTCTTCCTTTAGCCGCAAGAATTAAACTAGAGATGTCACTGGAACTTGTAGAGTGGTCTTTTAGAGTTATCAATTTAAAATTTTCAGGCACCAAGAATCCTTTTGGAAAATATTAACCCTATACCCATCCTTAGTAATAAGAGAATAATGATGATTATGTTAGGAGCCCTATCAACTAGATTTCATCTCTGATGAGATCAGCTGCTAAAAAAATCTCAATCACATAGAATATCTAAAAATCTCCACGCTCAATTAAAACAAAGTGCGTTTACATTTCCCGAAACGGTGTAAAGATTAGATCGGCTACCGACTTCGATAAACTTAATGGGTATACCGATTAATCTATGGTTGCCAATTAAATCGCGAGAATCGATTCGTAAGTGGCGTTACTAAATTAGTTAGTGCAGCTCTACACGCCACCGATTAGCGAGGACTGTTCGATTCAGTTTTGAATTTCGAAGACTTTTCAAACTGGCTGTTCAAGAAATGAGGGCCAAGTTGTTAGTAGAATGCTACTAATTTTGAAACAACTTTCATGTTGAAACTTTCACGTAGAAAATTAGTAGAATAGGCACTCAGAGCTGAGCAATAACTGTTCGATTTTCCGTCAAATTATTTTTTTTTAATGATGTGTCACAAAATGTATGTTTTTACCTGTCAAAAATTTAAAATTTAGGAAGGTTTTAATTTGATTAGTCTCGATGACTAATGGTACAATAACTGCCATTTAAACTTTAAATAGACGTTGCATTTTAACTTATTATAAACTGTAAAACATGTTTCCTGCATTAATTAAAAAACTATAAAAATAATGGTTTAATAAGAAACAGCTGTCATTTTTTGTGAATTAGCAAAAGGAACTACAAATAATTAGAATGCAAATCGGTCTTAGTAAAGCTTAAGCTGGTTTTCGCATGACTCATAATAATTTCAAGTGATATTTAGATTTTGTCGGTCGATGCATTGATAAATGACTAAAAACTCATGTAGGTACCTATCTAATAGATACATGGTTCACACGCATGCTTTTAATCCAAAGAAATTTTAACTTTATTCAAATGTTCGCAAGATTCGAATTAAAACACCTGACCATAGATTTCATGACTTTGACAAAATATTATCTTGATCTGTTGTCGACTTCCATTTTAAAGTTAGATGTTACAACCGGTGTGATTCATTCAATTAATATAATTCAATAGCAGTTATTTTTTTTTAATAAAAACTAAAAAAAACGGATGTGAGAACTTACTGCAATAAAACGGCAAAACAAATGTTTTGTAATTACCTTGCAAGTTTGGAACATGCTTGTTGAATAAACATAATGTTGTTAATTTAATTTTAGTAAGGTATGACTAATGTATTTGCCCATTTATGCGTCTAGTTCTTATATAGGACACGACCAAGAAAGTCCTGGCATTCTTAAACATGGCACAAATATCATACCAATTAATTTAGTCGCAAGAAAAATAAAAAGAGCATTTTAAATAAAAACTCGCCTAAGCCTCATTGTACACTGCAGCCCATAATTCGCTTGTAAAAACACATAGTTGTGGTGTTATTAGATACATTATGATTACGACTCGTTGAGTCGTTGACCGCTCATATAGTTCGTGTAGACTTCGCTTTATTTCTATTGAGAGCAAACAAATTGATACCGTCCACAATCGCCGTACATTAAAGCTGTATTATCTACTCGTAGAACCCACTTTAAATTAATTATGTTGCCCGAGAAAATTGTTTTTGTTTGCTATAGAGCAAAAAATCTTAGTCAGCAAAAGTAGTTTTTGTTTTGGTAATGTTTGGGTATATTTTGAGATAGAATATATCGACTGGGTTGAATATCTAACTTAGCCTTATTTGGAATGTATACCTGATACGTATTTTTGTTTAAGAATTCGATTAACAAAAATACATAATATAGAAGGTATCTACATCTGATGACTTCATTTAAACTTAAATATAAAACCCAAATACCAACTTCAACGGTATCTAACGTTATATATTTAACAGTTTATTTCCGATGATACATGAAAAGTGCTCAAAACACGAGGAAATATAAATTGTCAAGATAAATGAAACGCGATACGTATAGTAAAAGTTGTTTCATTTCAATAACACGGGTTTATATTGATGGAAGCAATTAAAATCAGTCCAGTTTTCCGAGCCAGCACATCTAATATAAAGTTGAGCGGAGAGCTAGGGCACGTTAGTAAAGTGTAGCGCTGAAAGGGGTAACTGACGGCCCACCAGCCCAAGTTATTTATCGCACAGGATACGTAATGCTTTTAAAATTTATTTGCGTTTTACTCCGATGACACGGCAATGCATTAAAACGAATGTCTTCTCCCAAACATACATCTCTCATACAGAGCTTTTTCATTCCAAACTTTTTACAATACCTTTTGTAGAGCTTCATTCATCGAAACAAAAATAGAATTGTAAAACCAACGACAAGCTACTGTTCTTTTTCTCGTTTTTTAGTGCCAGCCATTCATTATTGTACACTCTTTATTGAGATCGCAACATTATTAATAAGCTTTTTGATTACAATCGTGTTACAACGAGAGTATAAAAAAGAGGTCATCATTTGTCCATGCCGACCGACAGACAGACAATTTGGTGTAGATACTTATCCGTAGTCCATACGGTAACGGTAGCTCGGAGCATATGCGTATGCGCACACTGGCACGCATGCCACACACACACACACATGCATACGGCAATGAATGGGATGCTGCCACCGGCGATTACAGATAGGGTTACCACCACACAATAATATTTTATCGTCACCGAAAATCACAACTAATTTAAAAACGGAACGATTGAATTTGATAGAGGTATTTAAACTGGAGAGGCTCTCTTAATTGTAGATAATGACAGAGGTTGAATTAGCTGCATTGAGGCAGGAGATAAATGATCTTAATCAGAATGTGAAAGCCGCGGTTGTTAAATTATTCGGTCGGTAGTTTACTCATTGCGGCACAGCCCTATAAATAAAACAAGGTAGATTATTGCGCGTGTAAGCGTGTTTCCCACGGCGTGCAAAACAAGTTCTTCGGCGGAGATAAGCTGAAACTTACCACGAGGCCGGCTAAATTAGTACCTCGGTGACAGTTTCCTGTCTCCTTTACATGTTTTCTATAGTCCAATAAGGACGCCTTTATATATACGTAGTTCATTTCCTAATATTTAAATAAACTGTCAAGGAACTGTCATAATCCGTAGTTTTCACAACGCGTGGCATATTTTACACATGTCACTATTGTATGCAATTGCTTAAGCGATAACTGAATACTGAAGAGGCATTTGCTCAAGTTCACATACGTTTTCAGACTCATACACTATTTACTTATATGGACGTACTTACATTTTGCATTGACGGGAGTGTTCGGAGTTGTGACATTATTTTGTCTCCGTTGTCAAGTTACAACATGTGACTGATGAGATTTTGATTCTCATCTTGATTTACGTTTAGTTTATTGTCAACATAAGTCTACTACTACTGGTTACTTTTAGTTGAAATGATAGTTATCAATGTAAGCCTAGTTTTCTTTTTAAAATTGAATGTTAGCAACGAAAACTGAACAACGAAATCAATGGAGCTACCAATCATAATAATAACGAACGTGCCTTCCATACAGCGGTTACAAAATTATCGTATTGCCCAATCGTTAATGGATTGTTTATAATATTGTACTTAATTAGCCAGCCGCCATGTTCCCGCCCGATTCGTGAGAAGCTACTCATCATCAGATTACATCTGCGACAGTAGGAGATAGCGCTATTGCACTCATAACTCAGTTGTTTTTATATTTCGTATTAACACGCTACTCCATTCATTCTGATAAATTAATAAAGATAAAATTGATGTAACATAAATTGAGACGCCAGTTTATTAGATTACTCTGATAATCAAGATAGGCTATATTTGTATATTTAAATATATTTTACGAAATTAAAGTCGTCTCGTTTTGAAACGTATGGATAATAAATTCGCTGTATCAATCGATGTCTAAAACAGCTGCAATAAATAATCCTGTATTGCAGTGGCAGTCGTCACATTAGGTTGGACACCGTCAGCGTGCAATCAATGGAGCCTGACACGTAACTATAATACACGTGGCTTGAGCGCGCAGACCCGATCATCCGACTAATATCTTCGCTCCACTTACGAATCATTCAAGAAACAAAACCCACACATACACTAAGTGCCCACATACGAACACACACACATCAAAAGTAACTTTTTGTTTTCAATTACCGATCCGAAAGGTTCATTATCTCCAGCGTTTTCGTGTTCTTTTTTCTAGTTCAAACCGGTGTACGACTGAAAATAACCCGTGGCGACATCTCATTAAGCCCGTCAGCGGTCGGGGCCGCTTTGAAAAATGTCTCATTTAACCCCGACAGTCCCTTAATAGTCGGTGAAGGGTTAACCGACACAAATAACTCAATGCGGAAGTAAGACTGTATCGTCGACTACACTTTTTAATAGTTTTAATTAGGAAATAGTTTAATTTTTATGTTGTGTGAGTGGTTCTTGGAGTTGTCAACGTGTCAACCAATAGCAGATTGGCGTGAGAAATGGTTAGTTGTATTGCTGTTGAAATTGATAGCCGGAAGACCACATAAATATACGCATAACTAGTTTCTGTTCGGTTTGGAAACTTAATACTCGCTCGTAGTTTACTGACGGTAGCAGAAAATTAAACACTTGCATCATTTGTATACAAATTGTCTCATTTTTAACTAAAATCCCATTCATCTGATATTTATAGTGCTGGTGGAACTCATGATTGTTTTTAATTTAAAGCTATTAAAATTAAAATGTTTGAACTGGGTCTTTCTTTGATTACGTCAGGTAAAATATATATATGTATGTTACCAAGCATTAGATATCCAATTGCACTAAAAGAAAATAATAGATACGAAAAACTAATATGAAATGTAAGAAAACAAGTGAAAGACGCGAGGTCAGGAAGGATCGCAACACCTGGCGCTCAGTATAGCTTCTGACTGAAAACACGTTATGTGAACTTATATGTACCTCTAGGTCCCATCTCTACATATTATGGTAAAAGTCAAACAATATAACTTTAGCCATTGTAAATAGTGATGGCTTAACTTTTTCTGGCTGAATAAGGTAAAATTTATGTTTCCATTTCATAAAGTGGAAAGCAAGTTGAGGGTTTCTGAATTTAGCATTTTGGATTTCGAACGTGTAAAACCTACATAAATACCAAATTGTGACAGGTTCTCAGGCTAAAATAGAGTTTGAAAAATACTTCATTATCAATGTTTAAATCAAAAATAAGGGTTTTATGATAATACTTTTCTGTTGCCAACTGTCATTTTAAATTGTGTGAGTTGTTACTAAGTTTAGGATTATGAAGTCGATAGGACATCAGGGATAGTTTATTTACACAATTACAATGACCTTTTCTAACATACATATAGACTTCAAAACAACTAGACTTCACGGCATTATGCTCAATACGTTTAAAGCAAAATAAATTATTGGGCATCAAAAAAGGTTAATTTAGTGTTTCGTTACCCTAAAATACGGACACAGCTGCCCATGCCTTGAACAATACTGGACATACCAATTCCGACATTCAAAATCTCCTTCCTTGGATACTGGCCGTAATAACAGTAATAAAAAGTTGTTCTAAACAGCAAAACGGGAAACATCCCTAAATTATTCCCTATTTATCTACATGGTACACATTTCCAAAGTTATATAAAGAATAGTTGGTATCAAATGTCAACAACTGATGTTCCCATTGGAAGTAGTATGGTGACCACGCCTCTTCCTCCAAAAGATGACAGTTATATTATAATCACCCCTCGTAATAAAACGGTAAAAAGGGGTGACTGACAATGCTTCTTTATCATAATCGTACATACATTATCTCTTTTATAACCGAAAATATGTAACGTCACTATAAAAATATCGTTTTTTATAACTGGTACCTACGTAAAATAAGATGTTTTGTTTTAAGTAAGACCTCATTTTCAAATTCGTTCTAACTTTAAAATCTTATTCAAATCCCGAACGCGTTAAAAGTGGGTTTTCACGTGTGAATTATTAACATGGATCTCAATAGTGTTCCAAACCATAAATTATATTTTATTGTTTCAGGTATGTATCAAAGGCCACAAAATTATTTAAGACGTCAGGACTCAACGATGTTAAGGTACATAATATATTTCAATTAATACGGACATAGACCTACAACAAAAACGCTATAATACGATAGTTTTACAGCCATACAAAATGGTTTTGGATAATCCAATCTTGTGACTAGTAGTTATGAACTGGATTGAAAACGCAAACCGGTCATAGGTTCATTCACTCAGTCAGTTCGGTCCAGCTGCCATCAGGCGGGTGAAGATTTCCGTCTCATTGAAAACACACTCTAAGATAAAGTACGACGCGCTAAGAATCTAAGATACAACGGGCTTATTTGAGAACGATTTTTGACTAAACAATTGTTTGACATTTTTGATTTCCTTTTCGATCGCCGTCTTACAATGCTAAATCGTTTTGTTAGCTGTTGTGTTCTTATTACTGTTGTTCAAATTCTTACTTTTTTATATAAATTTTGCTAGATATTAGGTTAAGTTAACTACAGTTCAAAATCAGTTGCGTGCATGCCTAAAAAAAAATAGGTACTAACTTTGTGCGAACGCTACGAGTTTGCAAACACAAAACGCAGAATAAATAATTATGGTTAATTAGCACAGCAGCCCACTTAAATGCATATTATTTTTCATGTTTAAATGCTACTGAATAAATATTTAATTAGTAAAGTTCAAAAATAAGTTTCGAAACATCCTGTTGTATTTGCCAAACGATTTCGTAAACGTGGAGTGGAGATATATCGAACTCTCAGCAGGTGAGAGAGTCGTTATTTCAACAGTCGGTTATTTTCGCCGTTTAAAAACTATATTTAAAAGTTGGTGAAGCTTAATGTTATGTTTTGGGAAAACAAAACGCGTCGAGGACGTCTTCGTGAAAAATCACCTCACGCTTTATGATTGATCATTTCTTGAAACTGGAGAGCGTCCCAAAGGCGCGCCATCACTCGCGGGTCGACTCGACACACATAATATTTTGAAAGCGTAATGTGTTGATTTGTTGAAAGCTCCCAAATGAGATATTGTGATAATATGACAAGGCATTTTGTTAGCGATCACATAAATAAACATCCGATCCGTATACCAGTTTTATTGTGAACAAATAAAATATTAAAATAAAGCAACCATGTTAATTTCTGTTGTCTATGCTATAAACCGCTTAAAAGCGTGTTGTTACTTTTAGCGCTTGACCCTGTCTGAGGCGAGACAATAAAAAAAGATACGATTTGTTCTTGGGACAGTACGATGACATTTATTAAGCGCTGTATGTGACAAAATTTAAATTTAAAATATTGTAATTGACAGAGTACATGAACGTTGTTTATAGACGTGTTGTACTCACTAATGAGTGTTTTACATGAAACTGAGATGAATAATTCCTGCACGGCTATGTATTTCTGAATCAAAACATCATTTCATTTGAAGCTTGATATTTTTGGGTACTCAAAGTGCACGAATACTACCTAATACATTACATTTTTAAGCATAAAAATATGCAAGCCTCTGAAACGATACGTCAGACACCATTAAAGAAACACGCTATCGTCTATCTCATTACACTGACATTTAATATGCAATAAAGGGCAAAATTGTACAATTATGTGAAGCTTCCTCTAACAACATCTTCCGCGTAACGTGATCCAATAATCACGTCGTGCCTCGCCGCGCCGCACCGAGCCCAGCGGCGTCCGCGCATCGTATCGGGTGACGGCGACAAATCGCTCGTGCATAATCGTAAATACGATTTTTTTATCCGACCACCATTCATTGACGATCCCACTATATCCGGTGAGCTACGTTACCATATTGAACGCCAGGTAACACAAAAACATTGCCCATTATAGCGAAAAACACAAATCCTACTCAAAAACTGTCTTCTTAAAGCAGAAATTCGCACAGCAAAGAACAGGTTGCATTTCTAAGGTACCTTGAAATTTGTAAAAAAGGACGCCCTTTTGAGGCTGCAGACTGTGTGGCACCGAAACCTTTTTGTTCCTGCAAAATACTCCAAAAATTTGAATGGGAACTCATCGATTATTTCCGAGAACATGCGATGACCGTCCGCGGCTGACAAATTGTCTGTAATACTATACCAGTTCTCGTTAATTACACCTTCTGAACACTGTAATCGCAGGCTTTTTGTATTGTATCATCATTGATGTTCTGGAACGTAATTCAACTACAAGTAGGTATAGATTTCAAAAGAAAACTAAACACTTAGAAGCGGCTGTTTACAATGAAGAGACTTTCAATCTAGTCTATGTGATAGTGCCCTATAAGTTTTCATTCATATAACAGCCTATAAGGTACCTAGGTACCTAAGCTAAGGTAACATCTAAATATAACTCCAGTGGCACTTTCTATTACGTACCAGCTACTCAGTGAAGCAGACATGGCCAGTATTGGCCACCACTTGGCCGCAATGTAGACGGCTGGTCGGCATCATTCATTTCCCTATAACCAGTAAACCTAGGCAGTTTACCTCAAGTCCGTACACATCTATCTATACTTATAATAAATCTGTAGAGAGGTCAATTCTGTACATGAAATATATTTCCAAAATAACTATCGGGGGGTGATTAGGGATCAATACTGATGCCAAAAATGCAATCAGTAAAATTTTTGTCTGTCTGTCTGTCTGTCTGTATAACCGTTATAGAAACAAAAACTACTCGACGGATTTTAACGAAACTAGGTACAATTATTATTCATACTCCTGAGCAGGTTATAGTATACTTTTCATCACGCTACAATCAATAGAAAAAATGAAAAAAAAAAAATGTGAAAGTTTGGTTGTTTGTTACTCAATCACGCCAGAACGGCTTAACGGATCTTAATGAAATTTAGAACAAAGATAGATTATAGTCTGGAATAGCACATAAGCTACTTTTAATCCCGGGAACATGTTCCCTAGGGATCACGCGGGCGAAGCCGCTGGCAGAAGCTAGTATCTAATAAATACATATTATTACTTACATAAGGTAAGCAGTTTTGTTACAATCGATATGAATATGATGGAGGCGGCTTGTATACGCGGTCTAGCTTGTTTCGAAACGTTGATCAACCATTTTTAGGGTTCCGTAGCCAAATGGCAAAAACGGAACCCTTATAGATTCGTCATGTCTGTCTGTATGTCACAGCCACTTTTCTCCGTAACTATAAGAACTATGCTGTTGAAATTTGGTAAGTAGATGTGTTCCTTGAACCGCAAAAAGATTTTCACACAAAATAGAAAAGAAAACAATAAATTTTGGGGGTCCCCATACTTAGAACTGAAATTCAATTTTTTTTTTTTTTTTTCATCAAATAGATGCCCCACACGTATGGGATACGTGTGGGGTATCTTTGGATAGTTCTTCAAAAATTATATTGAGGTTTCTTATATATTTTTTTTCTAAACTGAATAGTTTGCGCGAGAGACACTTCCAAAGTGGTAAAATGTGTGTGTGCCCCCCCCCCCCTTAACTTCTAAAACAAGAGAATGATAAAACTAAAAAAAATATAATATGATGTACTTACATTACCAAGTAAACTACCAGCGAAAATTTGTTTGAACGAGATCTAGTAAGTAGTTTTTTTGAATACGTCATTAATCGTAAATCACAACTTCTGCTTACCTAATGGTTTGTACGGAACTTTCGGTGCGCGAGTCCGACTCGCACTTGGCCGGTTTTTTATGTCTACTAGACTTCCTCCGCTGTTTGTTACAAAACATCCTATTTATGAAATCGGAAGTCGACGTCTAATTTTGAGTCTGCATATCAATTATTTATAAACACGATTTGCTAACAACATATTATTCCGTAAAAGAAGTTAGCCTCAGAAATGTGAAACGTGTGCAAAGCGTTCATAACCATCAGAGTTACTCAGGATGTAGATTTCTCTTTTAATTTTAGTCTACGGGGATGTCCTTATAAGTTTGGCTCTTGGAGGCAACCTCGTGCCAATCTCCAGTTAACATTACATCCAAGTTTACATAAAAGAAATGTAATGATTAGATTCTCGGATTGAATGTTGTAAGAAATGTGAGGTGATGGTGTTTTTCCGGCGGTTGTTAGGCGAGGTGTGTCAATATGGACACGACGCGCCAGGCCCCGGGCCCCAGCCGCCCAGGAGACAGCGGTGACTCCATTCACCGATTACTAGATCTTCGCACCTCGCCGACCACAGAACGCATCCCATTCACGACAAGCGAGTAAATCAACCGAGAACGTTAACACCTTATAAGGTCTAATTGGTGTCGTTTCCTCAGACGGAAAACAACTTTCTGCTATTGATGGAAAAACCACTTTCGTATGCGTTTGCTTTGAGTTACGACTTTTTACGATATCTATTTCTGTGCGCAAGCTGTGCTTTACAAGAACGTAGCTCGTGCTCGTGCCGAGGATGGAAAATGAACTTTTTGTGCTTAATGCTAGAGTTGTTATTGGAATGAATGATAGTGTGCGTTAGTACGTTTAGTTGGAAATGTTTGGTTTTATGAATGAAGCGCAACGTTGTGAGCGGAAGCGGAGCCGGGCGTAGTGCGGCTTTCCCGCGGCGGCCGGTTTCATTAATAATTAAAACGCTGCAACTGGCGGAATGGCCGGACGTGGAGATGATTTCTAGCCGCTCTTGTTGCGGCCACAGCTTCTGCTCCGTTGCTGTTACACGAGGCGTACCACTGTGTCATTATTTATATATTTTTAGATCGGAACATATAAATAAAAATTTTGACAACATCGAAAATTTTGTTATATAATACGAGCAGTAGAGATGTTGCTCTGTAATGATGTATCATTAAACAGTAGCTGCTCGGAGAGAGGTCGGCTGTACTCGGCAGTCGGGCTTCGGCTCCATGACGCCGCAATAATATAACGGTCAACATACAAAGTAAAATTTGACCGCCTCATTACGCAACACGCGAGCGGAATGGTACCAGAGAGAACAGGAGAGAATTATACTAGTTACATAAGCAGAAAAAGGACAAAAGTTGGTCTGAGAGAGCGAGATGGTGGAGTATGACAAATCTATAAAGAGAATGGGATAGATAAGGTAGCTACTAGCTAGATACGCGCGTCCGGCACAGCACTTCCTGTCGCGGGAATAATAGCGTGCCAGTGTCCTGCAAACTTTTAATCGCTGTCGATAAAGTAATAAACGTTACAAAATTAATATTACGTAATCTGGGGTTAATAATAAAAGTCGAACTAAGGTCAGAATTTATCTACATCCTTATTTATTTGGAGGTTTTATTATTACTGGTCATGATCGTCGACCGCCACTAAAAACTTCCGAAACATTTCTACTGCATATACCTTCAACATCACAATGGCATTCTCTACCTATCAACCTGGGGGTTAAAAAGACTACACGACTCTTTTCGACTATAACCATAAACTCCTTCCATATATGCCACTATTTGCCTCCAAAACTGACAGATCTCGTCTTCGTCACAATTCGTACAATTTCGTGAATGGTGTCCTCACGTGCGCAGGCGCCGCTGGCTCTAAGCATCACTTCCGTCGCCCACATCCACTGTATAATGTGTAATTGTTGGCTCCTCTCTGCTGTCCTTCAGCTAATGTGGTTAATGGAACACGACTCATGACTAACCTTACGTATTTCTGTCTTTTCTCAGAACTCATTCTGATCTTTCTATTACATGTCGTATTTTGTTTATGTTGCGTGTCGGCCATTTTATGAATGGGCTCCATGTTTAACTCAGTTGTAAGCTTGAGTCATAGCACCAGTTTCTAGTTTCCACCTTTGGCTAGGGGTCATAAGTGACTTTCTTATTACTCAATATAGCTTTTATACTCGTTAGAAATCACAAACATCCTCTCTAAGTACATTTTCTACGTTATATTTAATAATATCAGAAAATTGTCCCCTTACTTTCCACCCGATGCCTAAACAAACAAAACATTTTAAACCGCTCTATCGCAGTTCATAATTAACTTTTTGTACTGCAGCCATCTCAGTAAGTTCGTTAGGCAGCCCTGTTAGCGGAAGCGCCCACGCCTGCTAATTGTGCTACTCTTTTTGTTTTGGATGTCCACTCGTCTTGACTCGATTACTGCAATCAGAGCCGCGCCCTTTGGCCCGGCGCGCGGCGCGAGCCGTTCCCGAGTACTCCCGACGCCCCTTCGTCTCGCTTGGGATAATTGTTCGTCATGACTCTTTGTCTATATTCAGGGTGGGAGTTTGTTTTTATGAGTATAGTAGTTGCAGTTTCAGATGTGAGTGTTGCTTTTATTTTTCAGAAGTCGTCGTTTTTATCTCATGCTCAAATTGCGGGTTTTTAAAAAAAGACTTATATTCGCTTTTTATATATGTAAATGTATTGCAATAAATGTTTTTGTGGCTTGTGATTACCAGTCCAGTAGGTAATTAAATTTGAACGTCCTGTTTACTCAACTGGTTGTGATAATGTCCACAACACCTATCACACTGACGTGTACACTTCGCTCGCCATAAGTTTTCCCTCAAACATTTATTTTTCAATACCCATACATGATGTCCAAACAAAACCTAGCCTTGGAAACTAAAACAGCGTGGGCTAGTTGACATAATGTTTGTTCACATTTCTACTCAATTAAGTGCTGCGTTTCATTCATGTTTCTTTTTTTAAGGCTCGCTGCTCCGGCAAAGTATGTCTATGCAAGGTATAAATAGAAGTCAGTATGGCTCGGTGCGCTAACTTGTCATACAACATTGTCGCGCTGGGCCTCTCATTTATGAATGAACTCACAGATCTAGCGATTTCCGGCTAACTGTTGAGATAGTACGACACTCTTCCTGGTTCCTGCTATGGTATCTTTAATTACGCCGCCAGCATAAACAGACCGGTGCTATAGCAACCGCACGGCTTACTAAATGCGATCGTGTCGTGCAAGACGTAGAGTCCAGTTTTTCCTGCGGCCAGTGATCGATCGGAGTCCATTTCTGCTTTATCGAGATCGTTCGAAATATGAATAAAGATGTTCTAAAAGTGACCAAGCTATCCTAATCGCTAAAGCGTTATGAACTTTATGATAACACGCGTTACGGTTAGATGTGGATTAACATGATCTGGTGGCGAGTGTGTCTCGCATCCTGTGGAGCACGTTTTTTTCCTGCCTCCTTCCCGGCGTTTCACCGTTACGCAATATATCGTAAATAATTAGTGGAAGGCAAGATTCCCGTGTCTTATGGAGATGCTGACTATCAGGTTTTTTTTTCGCCGAACGTTTCCTGCGTCCGGCTAACCGTAAAGTATCGAGTCTTCTTTATATGTACACCTATAGTAAGACGGCTCTTGCTTGAACATAAACGTCCATTCAAACATCTCTGCAAAGAAAGCAGTTTTGAACAGTTTTTTTACGGCTGGACATCTCGACTATTTCTTGCACCGTCTATGATTCAAGCCATTCACACCTGGGTACATTGACTTTTATCTGAATCTAATCTACTTCTGATGCGTTTTCAATACATAAACGTCATTTACTTCTCATATCTTTGGCTGTCGCTGTACGTTCATAAAAATACCTCCGCGCTTTATTGAACATTACAACAAATAATAAGCTCATTGGTGTACTTGAAAAAAGTATATTAAAGTGTCGATTTGCCCTTGTGCGGTGCCTGCCGCTAGATGGGCATCGTCGGCATTGCTGGAAGCGCACCGCCAAGCCGCGAGCCGGCCCGGAACGGCGACGTGTGCTCACGTCTGCGGTTTTTGCTCGCACAACTAATTGCACGTATAACTTTTACCAAATTGCGCAATTTACTGCGCATTGCCCCCTTAAAATCTGTAAAAGCCGTTTTTTCGTCGCTAACTGATTTCGAACACCTGATAACGAGATCGTATCGTCGGTAATCGCCTGTAATTCAATACTGAGTTTAACCACATATTTTGTAACGACGACAGAATCGAAAGATAAAGTTGTATAAACTTTCTCGTTTATTTAGTTCATTATCTTTTCTCACGCGATATGAGATAAATAAAACTCGGTTAATCGATCTAATTTATTCAGCTGGTACCGCAACCGCACCTATTTATGTTTATCACAAATGAGCGTTTTTACTAACGCTGCTTGATGGGCGCGACGCTGTGCCGCTCCACCGCTCCAGCACCGGCTGTGCCCGGCAACTACGACTCTCTTCGTGTTCGAGAGCGCTCAGACATGCGCACGATCATTTGGACATAGAACAAAATAAAATGGTAACCGAACATGTTCTCACGATGGCGCTTAAAACGCTCGACAAGATCAGATATAACATGTTGCAACGCCGAAGACCGGTCGACCGCGATACCGAACTCACCGGCCGCGATTAGAAAAGAATAACGATCGAATTTAATGGAAAGAGTATGTTAATGAGCACGGCCCACAACTCGCACAGATCACGCGTCTGATAGTCATCAGAAATCACATCGCTTCGATTATTATGCCTATTTAAATCTGTAGCTACTCGAAAAACATAATTATGATTCTATGCGGCCATCAACCCGTTTGTTCCCTGTGATTTGTGTCCATATTAAAGGTCTATACACAATAAATATGGCGTTATTTTAGCGTTTTTTGTATTATGCTCTAGATATATTACTTTCGAAGGATTATAAAATTATAATCAATCAATTTGCCAGGAGAGTGCTCGAATTCTGACTAATTAGCTGCGAACTCATCCGTTCCCACGAGAACAGATCTTGAAGGAAAATATTTAATTTATTTTATTATGTATGTTTCTGTTAGCGGTGTTATAATTTTTATGGATGTATGATTTATTATGCAATAATTTATTGAAACAAAAAACCTCACGTAGGTAGAATGGAATATTGGTTATCATCGAAAGTTGCGGATTGGAGTCACCTTTACAGACTCAACCTTTCAGGAACCGGCCTTGTCACCTGTGCTTAATATGAGCTACCTGCACATTCCGTCACCTTTATAAACCAACTGACTGCTTCACGTCACTTATAAAATGCTCCTGTAGGCGCATGTACCACTAATTGGTAATCAATTGAATGCGTGGCAGTACAGGGCGGCTGACAGAACTGATGCTATCGGTCCTAACTCAAGATCCTATCGAGAAGCCTCCTTCCACCCGTCAGCCTCTATCTCCACATCTCGATAACTATACTTAAGCGCAACTATATTACGTACTCTCTAAATTAAGACGCATTGAGAAATATTACCTCACGGAGCATCGTTTAATTAAAAAAAAACCTCAAATACCACCGCTGCACACGTTAATAACTTACACAATATAAAATGTTCGTCTCTCTCTGATAGATGTATCAGACTAAGTCGTAATGTCAAGGGAACGATGAGAAAATGAAGGCATTGATATAAACTGACTATAACGGAAGTAGAATAACCGATTTTATGTAAAACAAATCGATGGTATAAGCAGGCGAAGTTATGGTAAGCGATCACCGTGTTGATAAAGATATCGTCAGACGATATCAACATATCGTGATGCATTAAGACGGAAATTTATTGTAGTTTGGAAGCGTAGCTATGCTATCGTTCATGGGTAGGTACTAGCTTTACGAATTTATTGAAGTTAAGACAGGTGATCGTCATGAAATGATGAAGATTGTTACTTGAGATAAAACTGTAGGTAGGCACCAGAATTTAACTGCTAGCTACTACCACACTACCTAGAATAAAAGTCGAGGACCTAACCAAAGTCGCATATATTCTACCTAAAAGCTACAGCAATTGTTAAAAGGGCTTAATAGCTTTTACTCGTGGTATATCATGCAAACGGGCAAGAGGAGTGATTTTTCACTTTCTACATAAAACCATCTTTCCTTGCTGTCTTGTAAGTCTGTTTCGAAATTTCTCCACCATTTTAGACCTATTGCATATGCTTTATGAAGCTTAAATGTTATTATTTATTTTAGGGTTCCGTAGCCAAATGGCAAAAACGGAACCCTTATAGATTCGTCATGTCTGTCTGTCTGTCTGTCCGTCCGTCCGTATGTCACAGCCACTTTTCTCCGAAACTATAAGAACTATGCTGTTGAAACTTGGCAAGTAGATGTATTCTGTGAACCGCATTAAGATTTTTACACAAAAATAGAAAAATCACAATAAATTTTGGGGGTCCCATACTTAGAACTGAAACTCAAAAATTTTTTTTTTCATCAAACCCATACGTGTGGGGTATCTATGGATAGGTCTTCAAAAATGATATTGAGGTTTCTAATATCATTTTTTTCTAAACTGAAAAGTTTGCGCGAGAGACACTTCCAAAGTGGTAAAATGTGTGTCCCCCCCCCCCGTAACTTCTAAAATAAGGGAATGATAAATCTAAATAAAATATATGATGTATATTACCATGTAAACTACCAGCGAAAATTGGTTTGAACATGATCTAGTTAGTAGTTTTTTTTTAATACGTCATAAATCGTAAATCGCAACTTTTGCTTATAATATATACCTACAGGTTTGTACGGAACCCTCGGTGCGCGAGTCCGACTCGCACTTGGCCGGTTTTTTTTACTATTGATAGGCACACGTTTGACCACTATCTCACCTGATGGTAAGCGATGATGCGGTCGAAGATGGAGCACGCTTGCCAAGAAATAACCTATTTATATTACCTACTGTTGACTTAAAGACTCCCAGGTTATAGCTATCAGGAATACAGATCCTGGCAGGGAATTCCACTCCTTAGCTGTACGCATAATAAATATGAACGGGCTTGCCAGAATTAAATTATGCAATTACGTCCCACACTTCCCAAAATGCACCCGATAGAAAACCGACAAGCCAGTAACGCGGCGTCGATGCTCTAGACTTTGGAGCTTCGATTCGACGAGCCTATCATTGCCGTCTAAAGTAGTAATTAAGACCGGTCCATTCATTTCCTAGAATATAGTGGCAAGTCCTCTATTTTGTATGGAATTCCTTAAGCGGTAGCAATTACATACCCTACCGAAATGTTTGCTGTACATACATTTTGGTTTTTTTGACAATCATAATCACTAAAAGAATTAAAATTTCAGCTCGAAGACCAGTAGTTTCGTCTGTGTGTTGATATATAAGTCAGTGAGTCAGGTTTGCCTTTTATATATATAAAGACTGTATATTTTAATAGGTCATCAAGTCAAGTAAGACCTTATAGTAACTAGTAGTGTGACAGACCGTAATAGTACACATTCTCAATAGATGATTGTATGAACGTTCATTGAGTAAAATCTATTGACATTATGGGTTTGATAATTATGGAATCACTATTGTTCCTACCTCAACCTTGTAGAAGTAGTAAAGAATTTTATGTTTTACTTAAGATCGCGTTAAAACTAGGTACTCATATGATTTTCTATGAGTGTATTTTCTTTAATGTTTTCATTGTCTTTAAGTGGTCTTGCCAAGTTGTCAGCCAAGAAAACTGACACCAGTCTTGCCAAGGAGTTTTCAGTCAGTTTCTGGGTTGTAGAGTTCAGATAGATGTAGAATACTGGTATTCTATTTACATCCGGTAAGATTAAAAGCCGACTCCAACATATTACAGCTGTGAAAAGGGAAGGCAGATAGATAGGCTCAGTTATCTAAGCATAAAATGCTAGATATGCTTAACCAACATTTCAAAAATACTCTACATACTTCCAATCGCAAACCATTCATTATCTATCTTAGTTATCATTTCGAATTCCAAAACCGATAATATTATCCAACAATACAGATATCTATTCACAACAATAGTTTGTTGGTCTTTTATTATTGCCTGTAGACTTTTATTATTACGTATTTTATGAGTCACGAGCTTTTTGAGGGTTTCCAGCGATTCCGATGTTGTCTCAACAAACACAGAGTTTTGTCGTTATGCTTACAACGATGTGCTAGCCTTGAGAAATATACTGCACCAACTACATGGTTATGAATGACTCACGGAAAGGGACATAGCGCAGGTATTCAAATATAAGTTGATATCACAGTTGACCTATTGCTGTGCCTTTTTGAGACATATCAAAAAGGCACAGCAATAGGTTAACTGTATTGTATGTGGTGTCCTCAATAATGAACTAAGCACACACTAACAGCTAAGGTGTAGCTAATGTTTACACTCTTGGACAAAACGCTCAGAAGGGACGGTGGTCCGACTTTCAATAAAATTGATCAAAGCCAAATCAAGTGAATGAAAACTATGTCGAAATTCAATAAATCTACGAATCCATCGGCCTAGTATATTGTATTTGCAAAGAATCATCAACTTCCTGTTAAATCAAAGACAGATTTCGGCGTACTCTAATATAGTTCTGAGAACGTTATTTTGAGAGCATTACAATAACTTCCGAATCAATATTCGAATTCGTCGAACATTTACGTCGAGGCAAGACGCTAAGACGAGTTATTTAACGACGAACAACGATAACTTGAGGCGACAGAGTACATACGTCCGAAGCCGTAGTAAAGTAGAACGGGTCCGGTCCATTCATAGTTTTGAAGACAAACAACCTCGCCCATCTAGTCGCCTGCTTGCCTGCCCGCCAGCTTGTCATTCACAACGCTATGCCCTGCTCAATGAGGCGTGATGTTGCGACATTGTTGTACGAACACTCATACATCACTCGCATGACCATGTTGCTATACCACAGATGTTAACAGATGTAATAAAGAATCGATATTAACAGTAATATCTTAAGGTTTATGGAAATGTTTATGAATAAATAAATAAATGTTAAATGATTACTTTTATTAAATTAATAATCCATGCCTTTTCCGTTCGTTATCGCAACAGTGATTTACTCTTTAAAATCATTGCACAAGGTACTGGAGTTTGTGAATGAACGGAAGGCAGATTTCCTTTGTCGTTAACTATGTAGAAAACGATTTAAAAGTAGATTATGTAAAGCATGCGGCGTCAACGCCAGGCTGCGGTCGGCTGGAGCAAGTTCCGTTGAGGCAGGCCGTCATGTTGACATTATCGAAAGCAAGCTCAAACAGCGATCGGCCCTCGGCCATGTTTACACATTGTATATTTCGAAAAATAAATAAATTGTCTTTCGCAGTTTCCACGAACAGGTCAATGCTAAAGAGATAAACGAATATTTAACTATAGTTAAGAGAAAAATAACTATTACAAACATTTACAGATGCGCATCAAAAGTAGTTGAAACAGATGTAGATTTGATAGTACCTAATTCTTGGTTTATATTTACAATAAGCTTCTTTTGATCAGAGATTTAGCACTTTTTCCTCAATTAATTAATTAACAAACGATTTAGCACTTTTTTGATTAAACTCTTTTGAAACAAGCTTTTGTAACCCATGAGGCACCTTTATTACAAAAGATATTTTAATTTCCTAAAATTATTGTAGGTACGTATCCACATAAATATAATTAATGGCAGAGACCAAAATGCTACCGATCGCAGAGCGCCATACGATATAAATTACCGCTTACCGTAACAAATTATATCGACAAAAAAACGAGAAATACGATTATTAATCGAATCAATTTCACGGGAGCTGTGATCGCATATCTATGCCTCAATTACGACGAGCTCCGAGCCTCCGACAAGGTTTAGCGATAACATGTCGTACTTAAAGTTTTCACGTGAAGAAAACTTAAAGTTCTCGCGTAGGGAAAACTGAAAGATCATTAGGAAATCTTTGAAGATTTATATAAGTAATAGCTGACCTGCGCAACTTCGTCTGCCTCACATTTTCTATTACTGCTCCGCTCCTATTTGTCTTAGCGTGATGATATAAATAGCCTATAACCTTCCTCGATAAATGGGCTATCTAACACTGAAATAATTTTTCAAATCGGACCAATAGTTCCTGAGATTAGCGCGTTCAACCAAACAAACAAACAAACAATTCTGCTTTATAATATTAGTATAGATTTTAGAAATCTGAAAAACCCTAGTTTCCATTTTTTGCATCACAAAAGCAAAAGTTTTGAAACAAAAGATAGTATTTTTTGTTTAGCACCAATCATATATAATAAAATCCCAAAACCTATTAGACAAATGCCTACTGCTCTATTTAGAATACATTTAAAAAAATATCTTGTAAATAAATGTTACTATACCATATCGGATTTTTTAAATGAACGCAATTAATGAATTGTATTTTTTCTGCAGTTACGACATTTTTTACAATTTGAATACTCAAATCTATAAAACCTAATCTGTACATTTTTGAAACTAAGTAGTATTACGATAAAAAAAAAATTGTTCTAGTTGTTTACACTCAAATCATGGTTATTTTAAAGCAAATACCTATGTTGTTTTTGTACGCCATAAATGGCAAAACATGCAGATCTAACCTTTATTATAAGACCTTGCACATTTTATGATGTATACTCATGTTTTACAATAAAATATATTCTATTCTATTCTATTCTATTCTCCCTTCATATTTTTCTGTGCGACCTTGGAGATGCGGGTGCGGGTAGTCATGTACTAGGGCGGCGCGACATGCGCGAGGCGTCGAGCGATGATCGCGCGATATGAAAAGTCGCGCCGCGTCGCCGTCGCGTCGTTCGCCGCGACATCGCAAGGCTTCCGTTCCCGCGAACGACTCCGTGGGAACCGCTTTATTTTCGTATTTAAATTCGACCCTCATTAAACTGGTTTGCTTCAAAATTCGCTGCCTTCTTTCGACGCCTTTTACTCAACTTTTTATGGTTCCGTTCGACATTTACTGTTTGTGATTATTTTTATTTTGAGTCTAGACCTCGCCGCGATCGCGGTCGTGAGTAATCCACAATGAGCTGCCTGTACAGCCTGTATAGCGAGTACCAGTCCGTCTTCATTTGTAAGAGCACCGCATTATTGATAACAGAACAGTTTGAGCTTACTTTATGTTTATTTATAACTAGCTTCTGCCAGCGGCTTCACCCGCGTGATCCCTAGGGAACATGTTCCCGGGATTAAAAGTAGCTTATGTGCTATTCCAGACTATAATCTATCTTTGTTCTAAGTTTCATTAAGATCCGTTAAGCCGTTCTGGCGTGATTGAGTAACAAACTACCAAACTTTCACATTTTCATTTTTTTTTTTTCATTTTTTCTGTTGGTTGTAGCGTGATGAAAAGTATACTATAACCTGCTCAGGAGTATGAATAATAATTGTACCAAGTTTCTTTAAAATCCGTCGAGTAGTTTTTGTTTCTATAACGGTTATACAGACAGACAGACAGACAGACAGACAGACAAAAATTTTACTGATTGCGTTTTTGGCATCAGTATCGATCCCTAATCACCCCCTGATAGTTATTTTGGAAAAATATTTCATGTACAGAATTGACCTCTCTACAGATTTATTATAAGTATAGATAGATAGGTTTTCATGACGTGAATTGGTCGTATTTCGTTTTTGTTTTAGTTCAAAGTTGATAATACGAAATAATCTAAGATAACAACATACATTTAATATTCCATAGATAATGTTTAGATTTCATGTTAATTTAATTTGGGCAATATAAATTAATGGACGGAGAAAGAACCAGTTGTGGCCGAGTGGCCACTGGCCAGTGTGCCGAGTTGGGAGAGAAACGTATCAGTGAACCATTATATTTAATTAATACAGGACGATTTATGTAGAAGATACGGTTGCGTGTAATTTTTCTCATAATACCACCACGTAGGTAGGTATTTGGAAGTACTTTATTATTCTCGTTTGAGTTATGGTTATAGTCTCTCGGCGTGATTGTACCTTGGCGTCTATTAAATGATTTTTTTAGAAGTACTTTATGTAAATTTCGAGTCACAGCTACTTTTTATCTCATTAATCTGAAGGTTTTGTAATTATTTTGTAATAGAAACTTCTCACAAATTAAATGTAAGTGTAAATAGATATAGTGATTACGTTTTGGAAATTTATTGGGTAATAATAATTACTTTATCATAATTTCTATGATTAGTACGCTGAGATGATGAGTTTTGAAAACAGGAACTCATATAAACATAATATCTAAAGTACCAGCCCATATTATTAAAATAATAAAAACTGTTATCTCCACTTAAAAACTCAACAAGACAGTGTTTCCAATCAGGACCGGAAACGTCATTGAAAAGACATAAACGCGAATCTTAATTTGATCAAAATTATTGTAACTGTATCTTAACCTTAAACACTAATACAAATGTTTTATTAACACGTTTAAATAATTATGTTAATATGATAGAAGGGTTATCTTTCCCCGAAATGGTGCTCACTTCCCCACGGTATCAACTTACACCGGATGGTGGGTAACCCTGCAGTGCAAGTCAGTCTAAAAACTTACTGAACGTCGCACCTTTATGAAAATGAACTTTAAATTGATAGTAGTAACTTTCAAATTACTTTGAAGTGTCTCTTTTTTCAATCTTTTAAACGTAGAACTATTTGAGTTTTGTTTTAGTTTTCAATGTCAACTCTATACAGTTTCAATAGAGTTTATTTTAGAGCATCAAGTGTTCTGATCGGATACCGGAAGGACACATTGTATAGGCCTTAGCTACCTGTTGATAATTTCTATTGTGAGTGGTGAACGAGCACAATACTATGTTGTACATTAAAAGAAGCTTTTAAAAGCATTCCTTCGATGAGTAACACTTACCCGACATGGACTTAACTTTTATATTTTTGCAATAGATAGCTACGTCATTTTATAAATACATAGTTTAAGTAAATAATTATGCAAAATTTGTTTCTCTTTATAGCCAATTTTTTTTTTATATTTAGCTATAAAATCACCATACCATCATGTGTACAACACTAAAATCAGTCAAAAGTTACGTCTGCTTCGCAAAGTCGAATTTAAATCAACCTGAAAATGATCAACCTTTATTCGAGACTTTATCAGTATTACAAAATAAATCTGATACTTAACAAGACGTGTCATCAACATCGTGTAAGCATGTGAACCAAAATCACGGAACATTCATTTGTTAGCAATAAATACTCCACCGAAACGAAGTTGTCAAAAGCTCTTAGGGCGGCTCTTTTCAGGCGTCAAGAACAAGCGCTTTAAATGACTATACTTTTGAATTAGCGTCCACTCAATTCATATTTATATCCGCCATTTTTCATGCGCAACGAGTTGCGCATAAGCAAATGCAAGCCATTAATAAATTACAGAAACACACAGCCACATTGATCTCTACGTCGACTACGTCACTGCGACGTGTGTGTGCACTTCCTCTTGTGTTGTGTGTGTGTGCAGAGTTCGAGGCGGGGCGGAGGGCGGGGGAGTACTTCCCGCGTAGCACCTGGCGCTCAGAGGTTACATGCATCGACGGGATCCCATTGATTTGTGGCGAGAAGCACTTGAACTTAATTCTCTGATCTGATTTACCCTTTGTTTATGGATTGCTTCTTTGTTGCGAAGGTAAAACGGTTTGCGAATATTTGTCAGTCGATTTCAAAATTAGTTATTTTCAGTCGAGATTGTTGACGAATGCGTTATTTTGGGATCAAGAAATATGCACATGTTTCGAACATTGTAAATACTTCCCTGTCTAGAATATATAACAAGTACCTATACATGAAGCATGTGAAAAGATTTACAAGTGCAAACTGGTCATCTATTTGGCAGTTGAATTTTCTATGTCAGAAATAAATCGTTTTGAAATTAAATATTAGGCACCATCATTGATTAAATGTGGAGCCTCCATAATATCCAAATCTCAAGTTAAACAAGTTCATTCAGTATTCGAGCCATGATGACAATACCAACCACATCCTCTGTTTGTTTAAGTGAAAGGCAAATTGTAAGCCTCTTATTTGTTTTAAGCAAACCCTTTGGAAATAAGTTGCGTTTTCCAACCATTACCTTCTTAGTCAAGGTTGAACCTTTTTCGTCAGGATTATATATGGCCAGTTCCATAATTCAATAAAAATTAACGTTCGTATTTCAAAATCTCCATTTATTAGATCCAATCAATGTAGAGTGAGAAAAAAAATGTTAATTGCGTTGAATGGAAACCGGTATAAATTAGTGATCTTTATCTGGACTAGACACTGATATATTACTTAAGAAACAGTTCTTTACGTTGCGAACATCTTGGGAAATAAAAATTGTTTGCATATTAAAAAGAAATACAAGCAGTTTATCTACTCGAAAACTCCAAGTCCGTTTGTCAACCTAATCTCTTTCATCAAAGATTGTATCTGAATTCTTTGATTTATCCATTATCTGTTGGCTGTTAGTTTTGACATAAGATCTCCAATCCCGGGTATAAGCTGATGTCAAAATATTTGCCGTGATCAAAGGGCTCCACGTGGTGTCAAACATTGACTCGGCCGGGCTCGGGCGCGGCAGATAACAATACCGCGAACAATGAACACGCCTGACCCAGCCAGCGACACACCTACAAACAACTCAAACGCAACGCACTTCAAACTGATGAGTTTAACTTATTCTCAAGTATCTGCCTCAACAACCAAGGACCTCTGTCGTTCTTCATTAAGCCCCTGCGCAGGCCTCCTGCATAACATCCTGTCTTAGTTTCATTCATTTGTCATAGTCAAGAATCAATTGAGGTACTCTATGTTACTGCCAATTTGTACCACTTCCTGTCTACCTGTGGCCTGCTATAGAACATTATTGTGCAATTTAGTACCTACATAATACTATTTTTTTATTTTAACCATATTACTATTTAATAGTCCTGCTTGAACATGGTTTGTTCATTATCTATGGATTGTAAGCTTTAGCAGATTAATGTTAATGAGCGTCACTGCGTTACTATTCATTGAGGAATGCACCGCTCTATGTATTGCGTGTGTGCAGATCTATGAATGAAGACGGTGGACTGCACTTTATGGTGCCACAAAAACCGAGGCCCTTTAGAAAATACTCCCGACGGATACACGGAGCGCAATATTTACTACGCCCCCCGACCCTTTCACTTCCTCTACGGCGACAACCTGCGTCGGAGCGAGACTGCGTTACGCAAGCGCCGCGGCCAGAACGGGACGGCCGATTCATTCATAACCGAGTCCGCCATCCGGTCCGCGTTCTGATCGATCACTTCATCTCCTTCTAACGCGCAGTCTCTTCTCGAGTGCGAGCAGGTGGCACCGGATGCTTTAACGATCTACCGGAGCTTCGATCGGAAGCTCTTAAAAAAAACCTCGTACTCTTTCACGTCAGCTCGAACCGAGCCACATCCCGGGGCAGCGAGTATCTAGTGCACCCGCGGCGCCGGCTCGACGCGTATCAAAACTACAAGTGTGTCGTTGTAATGTGAAATTACCTCGTTTAATGAGGAGACAGTCGCAATTGGTGATTTTCGTAAGCTCGCTGGGAGTGAGACGGTGCGAGCTTCGCCCCTCCGGCCGCCGCGCGCCCATTCAGCTGCGAGTAGTCGCTCGCCGGCCACAGCGACGCACGCGCGCGCACCTCGTCACTCCACTCTCTGGATACTACTCCAATTTTGACATGACCGGTTCCAAACACGAACGCGAACGATCGAGCTGTCCCTAGCTCCACACAGTGTTAGCTCACTAGTGATTTCTCTAATTGGTGCTTTGAGTGAGTGTCGCCGGGAATGTACGAGAACTCGGCCTGGACAACTTTACAATGGCCCAAATTGCATTAAATGGGTAATTGGTGTACGTCATTGGATAATGGATTCGGCTCATATACCTAGTACATATAATCCTTACAGGAGCGTGGGCCGCTGAGAATATTGCACTTGACTCCCGGCCCTGCTCTTTGTTTGATGCCGTTCCATTTAAATATTTAAATTCAACAATGCGATTTCTGACCTCATGAGATGAATACGAAACTGTATATTTGTAATATTTATTGTTTAAGTACATAGTTAGCCACATTCGGTTTATATTGTTCACTATCAATCGAGTACAAACACGAAACAACCGCGATAACGAACTTCCAGGGAAAAATTCATGAAAATGCTGAAGCTTTTGTATATAACTTAGCCAAATGTTATTATTTGTTTGGTATATTAAGAAGTTTGTTTTGCTCTAATTATTTGTGAAGTAAACATACTGTATCTGTTACACTAATTGGACGATGTTGCACCTGCTGAATAAATAACTTTCAGTGTAATATGCTACGAAATAATAATAATTCATCTTTACGTTTGCCACCTATGAAATTTGCAATATAATTAGCTACTTTCAAGTACCAGTCGTAGCAGCCACTTAGCACCTAAGTGCTTGAGAAATAGTTCTAATGTAATGCTGAACATAAATCTGTGAGGCCGTTCTGTGTGAAGGTGGACTTTCTCCCATAACTAGTGGTACTGTGGTGGAGGTTAACAATTAAGCGGGCTATTACGGCGGTCCTAATAAATCCTGGAGGGATTGCACTTAGTTGATTTCCGAGCGTTTTTCCCGCTAACACACATAGCGAGGATTCCACGAGGCGTTTTGTGTACCGCCTCGAGAACGACGCAGGTACGGCGCGTTATCAGCCGCCAGCCCGCGACCGTGGGAATGAAAGAAGCGTGTTAAACAATGGCAGCAGATAAGAACATCGTCAGAACCCATTTGGGGTACCTTTAAGTAATTAGTCGTGTTTTCATTTACATGCTTCACTCTAAATCCGTTTTGCATCGAAAATTCCCGATGATTCATACTTGGATTAGACTGAGTTTAGATCTACGCTTCAGCGATTATGTTAATGTTGCAATAATGTTATATTTTGGCTGTTTCTATTGATAGTTACAAATGAAAGGTTAACATTGTACAGCGCCGCGCGCTCGCTCGGTTCATGGCTAAAAAACTTCGCGAGAATTACCTTTGTTCTTCGAATTCGATCTACCCGATTTAAATAAAAACTTTTTTGAGATAATTTGAAGATTCATTGTATCTATGTAAATAATATTCTATATAGCTCATATCAGATTATAAATAATAATTTAAAAATTACTTGTAATTGTTATTGCTACGTAGGTTGTCAATTGAACAATTCCGGTTAGGTAATCTCAACTCGAACTTGGAAGTTACGAGTACTTTTATTAATGACTAGCTGTGCCCCGCGGCTTCGCTCCCGTCAACTGGCTACCCTACCTACCCATTTTTTTTTGCTTTTAAACCTTCCCTGTATTCTGGCGAACTAAACGAAAAAGAATTATCCAACTCGGCCCAACCGTTCTCGAGTTTTAGCGAGACTAACGAACAGCAATTCATTTTTATATTTAAACATTTTCTTTATCATTCTTTTCAACATATTCTCACATCAACATTCTTTAAATAGAACTTCATTCGTTTTTGTTTATTTGTTCATGAAAATAATTTATTTATCGTGCCTGATAAGGCTATTTGAAACTATAGTAAAACTGGATTTCTTTAGGCCTAATTATAGCTCGCTTCATATAATGCCTTTTGCAAATATTTGGCAGTTACTTACTATAGGTGCACACTTTCCTGGTCTAAGGACCTGCACACACTGAGGAGAAACACAAAAACCCCGTGTCCCGGCAACGGATACAGGTGTTTATTTTGAAGCCGTCCTACAATCCCCTACTTGTGGTTTTTTACACTTTTTTACCTCCAAAGAGACCTTTCCGATCAGGCTTTCATACTTGAGAGATGGGCAGAAAAACAACATGTCTGGCAATTTTGTTTCTTTTTGGCAATTGCACATTTTTTAGGACCATATTTTTTCAGTCATTTAAATTGAACTTCTGTAAAAGTGATGACTAAATGTAGTAGAGAGTAAGACAATAAGTAGTAGATAATTTAACTAGTGACATAGAAACATTAACTCACGCCTCTGTCCTATATAGGGATAGGCAGACACTACAGAACGCCAAATACTACGATCGTATACCCACCTTTGACTTCGTATAGTTGTCTAAAGCCATGAAATTTATGAAAAAAAAAAAATCCGATAGATTACAACAAATTACAAATTAATGGTTTATTTTGAGCGAGTTTCATAGAATTACATACGTCATCTCAAAGTATACATTTTCACGTTCCAGTCACGCGCCAAACACTTATAATAACTTGTACACTTACTATTTATATTAGTATACTTACACAATAGCTTGCGCCGACGCATTAGCAACGTCTAATGATCCAATTTTGACTACTCACATTCAAAAGGTGCCATGTTCAGTCGAATTTGATTAGAATCAAACATGATAAGGTTTTGCAAAAAAGATGTCCTTATTCTAATTATTATGAATCCAGTTGAGTTTTGTATAATTATGGTCAACTCATGTCATACATAAATTTTGGTCATTTACTGGCATTAGTGTTGGGACCATAAAGTAGTAACCTCATCATAATACTAAGTACGCGTTTGCTAAAATAGTGAAGAGCTTAAAAAAAATCCCATATTACTGCGAAATTCATAAAACAAATGATGGTGTAATATTGCAGCATAGCATTAAAATACTACCTACTGCTTCTACATTACCGAATTTTGTTAAGTTCTAAAACACGTGCTAGATTCGCAGAGCTACAAATAAAACGAATTCAACTTTTTCCTCAATAAATATCAATAACTAATAACGAGCTACCCAATTACGTCGACTTATCGATTTCTCAACTGGGTATATTTCTCAATAATTACTAGGTATTTCAGAACGTTAAGTGCTTGCCTAAAATATCAATGCATAAAAGGTTTCGCATCGCTCGCGCTCGTCCGAAACGCGAGGTGTAAGTACGTACGAACGAATTTTCGCAGCCAGCCAACCGTGCCCTCTGACTCACAAAGGAGCGTTAAACTGAACGCTTAGCATTCAAATTCAAATGGTCCCCTCACTAGCTGTTCTAAAAACGAAATGAGCAAATCGTTTGAGTACCTATAGGCGTACAGCGAAAAGACGCTAAATATAAAGAAAATGCTTATGTAAAAGCAAAACTTCTTTAAAACATGGAAAAGGAGAAAAATTAAATGTCTAGCATTGACATTTTGCTATTTACTGACTTTTCTATGTACCAAGCACTTTATATAGGTACCCTTGACAATTATCGATTTAGAAAAAAATACATTGTTATATCAAGTTTAAATTGAAACAAGTTTTTATTCATGTATTGACACAGTGAAACAATACCTAATCCCTCATTGATGGCATAAAGTGGGGTCTGGCGATGAATGGCAATATATGTGGCATTAAATTTGCTCTACACAGCCACAGCGGTCATACATTATTGATAACAAGGTTACGTTGGTTTTACAAGTTAGTGTTCAGCTAGTATTTACACACATATTGCTATAGTATAACTTAATATAGTTTTGTGAAATCTTGAAAAAATATTTCACATATAAATTAACATTGTCTTCGTTTAATACATCAACAGTTTTCAATTAACTAAACCATTTAGTATGTAAATGATATCCTGACCACAACCACTTAACACAATGGTTTTAATAAAATAAGTTCAAAACTTAACAAACTTTTACTAATGAAGAACAATAACGAAGCCATTAATAACGTACAATTAGTTAAGTTTTATAATTTCCAAAATAAATCAGTAGTTTTATGAGGATTGATATTTTTAACAGAACGTTAACATCTTGTTAATAGTCACTAATGTTGGTTGGGAGCGCCCGTTTCGCTGCGCCCGCGCCGACCTAATTTTCCAAGTGATTCGATGAAACGGATATCTGAACGAAGTAGCTCACCGGTAACAGCATTAAAACTAATTCTTCCGTATTCCTGCTTTTAGTGACAGATTAGTTTACGAGCATCGTAACTCTTCAGCTACTTAATAGAGTTACTTTCATAAAAGTATGTAGCAGTGTCGCCTAATAGCTCCCTGCCCATCAAACTGGCTAGCTGTAAAACAACAAAAGGATTCCTTCGAAATTTAAAATGATAGTGTTGTTTTTGCCGTGTAACAATTGTTCATAAAAGCGAATGTACAGTAATTTTTGTGTTGACTTTTATTATTGTGGCAATTTTCATAAATTAAAAGGTTATTCACCTTACTATTGTTTCATCTGAAAGGTATTTCAGTTTCGATACGAAGTACTTAGTTACCTATGTTTGTTTATTTCAATGGTCGATGTTAAATTTCTTGTGCATCTGATAGGTACACTTCTAAATTATTCCTCAATCAGAAAACTTTAACATCCGATATAGCAATGTATCCTTTTAATGAAATATTTTTCATGAAAATGTAGTGTTTGTCCCCAAATGAACATAAGTGCCTACATTATGTTACATAAAATGGCGGTTGCGGCACTGAACTTAACCTTACACCGAAATGAATTAACATACAAAAGTACTGAAAATGCATCCATTTGAATATCTAATTAACGCGTATATTCCTAAACGAACATTTTGCGATTGTAATTTGAATTTTTATTACGTACCTAAAAGTTAATTGTGCTCAAGTTGTGTTGTTTAAAATTAGGCTGAATTTACGATGACACACTTTTGCTTTTTATGTTTTATAATGTGGCGTAGACAAAAAACAATGTTATCTAAATGCCTCAACAGTTAAATTTATTCGGTGCTTCAGGACATTAAACTGTTCGTTTTTCATTGCATCTTGTTATTTTGTAAAGAAAATTTATTTAACGCTGGCCAATAATGTTTTGATAAACCGCGGTGGCCATTTTGTCGAGTCAAGTCATCGAACGACTATTATGCCGCCCACGTGTTGTAAACAAACGTTAAGAATATGGGACTCGCGGAGTTTTCCGGCCGAAGATTTTTCTCGGGCCGTGAACGGAGCGTAGGCGTTGGGAGGCGTTCGCCAATCGCCGGGGACCCCGCCCCGCGCCCGTGCCTGCTCACACGCCCGTCTCTCAAGACACCCACACCACGGAATGTCGCCCAAACCAGCAGTTTTATGACAGCCGTTCTACAATTATATTTTTTCTCGATAATTAGAGAGGTGCCGGAAAATCTCGCGTCAGGTTGCGCTGCCAAATTCCAACGCTCGAAATCTGTTTTATCTGTGGAATCTGACGTTAATTTGTCGACAGATAACCCTCTCTTGCTACTGGACTTTAATTTCATATTTCAACTCATTCACAGTAAGTCATAGCAATGAATTTTTCCTTGATTAGTATGTAGATATCTAACTAAGCAAAAACCTTTTCATGCTTTAGATATCTATGTAGACTCTGTAGAGATATGTATGGTACCTACTTATAAGTTTTTCTCAATGTAGCCAAGTAAGGAAAAGTCGTTCAACGGTACTTCTATCAAATTAAGCAATTTTAATTACGTCACCCTACATTGAGTCTACATAGTATCACATCAAAACTCAAAGTAGGAATGTTTCCTAAATGTATTCCTAAATGTTTTCGATCTCGACTACCCTCGTCTACCTACATTCATCCAGAATGGAAAAGGAATCAGAAAAATATGTTAACAAATGTCTCATAATAAAAAACCAAACTTAGCAAAATATTTATAGGTAGTAGATACCCATATGATCTACAAAATGAAATAGTTAGCTATACATTAGTTGACATAGCCATTTGACCCTAGCTCCTAGTTAAAACAAATATGTCCCAACAGAAGTGATACAATATGAGTCGGAGAGCGAGCGTCGCCCGTAATAACGTTTTAATTGAACGGTCGGAGGTCAAATCACTTGCGCCCCGCGTGACCCAGCCTCGACACGAGAGACGTACGACCAACGACCAGCCTGACACAACAACTTATACTCAATAAACCAACATTACATAAACCGAAAGAATTTACGCTGATCGCATACTAATATTGACTCAGGCTAACAATGTTACGATCATTATTATGTGGCAACACTAAACAAAGTATAAAAGCTCGCTTGCTTGCGCACAAACTGCACAATCTATTGCTATTGTTCACATAAACAAGCCGCCGAATTGTTAGCGCTTGTTATACAAGCTCGCATTGTTCCACATTTGAATCGTGCGTCCCGCGTCACTCGGTTCGCCGAAGCATCCATTGTCGCCATGTTTGTTGATGCGCGCGCAATCCGTGCAAAACGCGCAAAATCTCGCGAATACTTTGGCCGAAATCAAAACATGCATTGATACGCGGCGCGGGAACAAACCAGTTCTCGAACGCATCACAATGTAGCTAGCGGTTGAATAAATGAATTATCTTGCCTCATTTCTGTCAAGAAACCCATAAAGTGAACTTTTATTGCTTTTTATTTCAAAACTGCATCGAGAATGTCCTCTTCAGTCTTCAACCAAAAACAAAATATCTGTTCAATACGACCGTTACATCATGCGATTGGTCCCCCGCAGTCATCGTAAATCCACTTAATTTAGAAATATTAAAATCTACAACCGAATTAGTGTCTGTCTGCTTCATCGGTCCAGATATGCGGGTGTCCACTATCCCATTAAGATGGGGTCGAAGATGCGACCCCAGCGACCCTGTTTGACCGCGAGTTCATTCCGCAAACCTAACACTCGAATAATACAATATTTGCTTGATGAAGCCGCCGCTAGACGGAGCCATCAATTAGTGTCGCGCGACATTCGGTTACATTGTACATTAGCACTTATGTAGGTTATTGGTCTCCGCTTTTGCATCTTTTGTTATTTAACATTTGTTACACTAGACAAATACGTGAAAATTTTTCGAAAATTCTCGAAAATGATAATAGACTGAGAAAATATTGAGTCTAAACGCTACTTCAATTCATCTTCGATTCTGCGTGATGATTGCCAAAAGATTTAGTATTACGATAGACCGCGGTGCCAAACAAAAGGATCCTAACGTCATAGAACGTGATCAAAATGTAATCTAGTACAAATAAGAGACAAATGTAATGCGGTCGGTGTCATTGAGGCGTGGGGTGACAAATTGGGTGCGACAATCGAGTTAGTTGACCCGGGCCAGGCCAATCTGTGCTCACACCACACGATTAGCCGCACGGACACACAGACATGCACGCACTAACTGCCCTGTAATAGATACGAAGCTATCCGACTCACTCAATTGTGCTGCACAGATTATTAGAAGGGTTACAGTCAATTAAAGGTACACAGTAGATAAAATACATCTTTAGAGAGTCCTATCGTGTATGTAAGTATTCTGAGATATGGTGTTTTTTGCAATTTGAGCTATTCAAAAGTCGTCCCGTTTTTCTAACTAACGAATTTTTAGGATATTAGCAGCCTAATACCGAATAAACAGCTAATAGTATACTTATAATATACTTGTAGTATCTCGTAGGAGTTTTTAGGTTAATTTTATTATTACATTGAATTTCGAAACTATTTCAAGCAATTCGACTTCAACGCAACTGCTACGCAGAGCCGAAGCAACGTAGACGCCTATGTATCGTAGCAGCTACGCGACGTAGCAGTCTACGAAAACCTGTTGCATAGTCCGAATAAAGACGCTCAAAAATGATTTTTATTTTTTTAATGAGGAATAATGCATAACATATGCAGTTGTATTTGAATATTAGTTACACATACTCCAGCTGTGTCATCCTTCAAAACCATTCAAAAGATCACGAAGTCAACAGTCGTACAACTAGCCTGACCTCTATTAAACATAATTTTCGCTTTACACCCGCTCGCGCTGTGACCAGCACTTATTTGTCTATTGTCCTCCAATATTGGTCGAGCAACTAGACTCTTTGAATGCTACTACTTAGGACACAAAGGACTGGTCTCAATCGTCAATAAAGATTCTCTTGCTTTATTCAGCACTGGACTTAATGATCGGGATTGCAGTGGCTTTTAAGAGGCATAGAATACAGTTACATTGATTGAAATATATGGACATGTAACTATAACTTCTAAATCTTAAATAGAGTCTCTCTAATATATTTATGACTAACTAGCTGACCCACGCAACTTCGTCTGCGTCACATTTTCCATTAATGCTCGGCTCCTTTTAGTCCTTCCTCGATAAATGGGCTATCTAATACTGAAAGAATTTTTCAAATCGGACCAGTAGTTCCTGATACAAACAAATGTTACCTCTTTATAATATTAGTATAGACTATATGTATGTATGTATATGCGACCGATTTTTTAATTGGTGACGGTTTTACAACTATTGTATAGGAAATATGTCAAACAGCCATATTTATTCTTCAGTCAAGAATAATCTGAATATTGAAAAAAATATCCTTAACCTTTTTGATGCTGTGCCCTTCAAAGTTTACGTTCAGTTTTATTATTTGAAACAGCGTCATTTGTCCAATAAAATACCCGACCAATAATATGACAGTTATGTTTCTAAATGTGATTTTGATTAGAGACAATTCGTCGCCCCCATCATGAATAAAGTGCCTACGTTTTATTGACTCATACTTCGTCATATTGAAATCTACAAAACAAGAAAATGTTAAACTATACAATAGCATATACATAGGTTTCCGTTCATCACTGCCATATTAGCGTGAGAAACTATTTTGCAGTAACAAAAACCGATAAATTCTAAAATTATGTTCGTATCTGCATAATCTAAAAATAAAAAAATAAAAATTAGTGCCAACGATAAGCTTTAAAAAAAACAATAAATAAATATGCTCTATCACCGTGTGAACCGAAACAAAATTCATTGAAAAGTGTCTTAACAGATTATCATTAATCACTTGTGGCAATACATTTTTTTTTTATAATAACAAGCATTGGAACCCTTTTTCATGGAACATTTTTTAATAAAGCAGAATGAAGATGTTTACTGGTACTTAACCCTTGTACTTTCGATGGGGTTTGAAGAACCAATTTCATCAATTTGTGTCGCTCAGTTACTTTATTGAAAGTGTTATGACGATGAATATTAGGAATATAAACATCGGATTATTATCTGGCTGTATCATGATTAAATTACCCCTGATACCCACATGATGTTAAGTAGATATCAATTGTTGAATAATGAATATTCAAACAACACTACTTTGACTATACTTATTGTTAGAAAGTGTTGTAAGCCAGTTCTCGTTTTTCCGTTAGAGCTCTCATAGTCAACATTATTGTAATTGTACCATATCGTGGTCACGCACAGACATGAAATAAGCATGGACGATTATTATGGTTCATTATAACTACCGAATGTTCACTACTTACTGAACAGGTTGACCATGCATGTAGGTAATTTTATTTGTTACTTAAAAGGATGGGAAAATATTGTGACATACCGATAAAAGAAATAGGCACTTTTTACTCAAAATAATGTTTTTAGTACAATTTACATTTTTTTTTAAATTGGTAGCATTTTATTTCATACCTAAATGGTAGTTTCTATAATTTACCATCACATGAATACTTACCTTAACTTGTAGTTACGGCCTATTTGCCTAGAGTGACTACTAACTTTCTCAACAATGTTACTAAGTTGTCTTGGACAGTCTGACACTAAGTTAGCAAAATGATCAGTTGCGGGCTAGTGGTTTGCGTGAGAACCACCCTGCGGGGTTACACGCGCAGGGTGGTGAGAGGGTGGGAACACGGGGTAAGTGGGGTACCGGGCCGGAAGCCTGCATCGGATCGTTCCGCACACCTGTGGGAATGTTTGTGTGCCTCGGCCTCTATACCTCCTCCGCCACTCTGTCAGCCTAGTACTTTTAACAATTATCATACAATCGCGCTATCGTTTATCTCTTAATAACCACTCAGCAATTATTTATAGCCATTGCTGCAGATAAAAACTAACATTGTTTTAATGTTTTAATTTATTACCTCTACAAACAGTTACGTATTCATCTCAAACGGCAGAAATAAGACCCCAGTACAAAATTACATGGATTATTTCTTCATTAACAGGTGCTGTTAAATGAAAAAACAAAAAAACAATGAACAGTGATCAAATAAGAATGAACTTTTCCTTCGTCACGTGACAATAGTATCATCGCCAAAATGAAAAATAGCGAAGAGTGTTTAGACTGACGATAAAACTTTAATAACTGAAACAGTGTGATATTTATTGATCTTATTTAAATTTTAAGTAAATAGTGTTAAACATAGTTGTAAATATATACATAAGTGAAAAAGACAATAGATAATATCGGCCTGCTGGCGGATTGTGATTCGGACTTCAAGAGCCCGCAGCAGACACTCATCAAGGCGACGGCGGCCATCGCAGGCATGGGAATCAAAGTCATGATGAAAGCTTTCAATAAGCCAAAAGGTAAGTTTTCAAAAAAAATGAAAATTATTTCAAGAATAAAAACAACACCAAACACCTGTTAAATTTTCGTCCAGAACCAATCATTGAAAAAAAGTAGACCACAAACAAGTGTATTAACCGAATCATAGAGTCAAAAGTTCCACAATAGCGTTCGAATTTCAAATATGGATCGTGGTCGAAGGAATCGTAACAAAAATGGCGATGCATCCTCGCTTCGCTTAGTGACGCAACTCGCAACGCTCTCGGTTTCGCGTGCACTTGTCCCGAATGTGAACGCGCCGTGACCGAAAGAAAAATATGAAAACGTTCATTTTCTAAATTATTACCTATGGTTCTGCTAAGTTTACAGAATATTGGAAATGTTGTCTTGGTTGATGTTGCGATATTATTGTGTGAAGCAAAGGCTGTTTACAAATAATGTGCTGTCTTTGCGTCAACTTTTCTCGTCTTGAAAACTGACGGTCGTATTGTAAAAGAACTTGAAATCAGAATCTTGCTTCTTTTAAAACTGGTTTTATAGGTAATTTTTAGGGATCCGTACCAAAATGGTACTGTGATAGAAGGTCAGACTTACCTACTCACATAGCCACACCTTAAGGGTCCCTCCCTTATGGTATGAGTAAGTCTGACCTTCTATCACAGCTGGATATATATTTTGGATCGAACGTACCCAGAAAATGTCTTGTTCTATCTAAGCACAAGAAGTGTTTCCCATTTTACGTACCAAACCTCAAAAACTAAACCTGATACCAAGTCCCCATTACTGACAATCAATATCTAATCAAAGGGCCGACCATCAAACAGCTCATCATATCGCAACTCAATTTCCTTTAATATCAGTGTATTTGGAAACAGCGTGTCCGGCTCCGCTGCCCGATGCCTGCTAGGACAGACAGCCGCGCGGTTGGGCAACACTCGGCCAAGCATTACCGTAATTATGACTAGCTCCTCGTATGCTCTGCTGATCTTGAAAGTAAAGACCTTGCGTGCTCATAACCTGAGAACTGGAAACAATGTTTGTATACAAACTGGCTTGTGGCTGGTTGTTCGACCCCGATGTAAGACTGCGGTCAGTGGGATTGGTGAACGTGGTTTATCATGTGAAGATGATGGCAGAGTTAGAGGACACTTACTGTGACAAACATGTTCTGAAATAACAAAAGAAATGTTAAAAATCTTCCACCCAGCCATTGGAAGTATCGGTGCTTCCTACCTCCAAGTAAGCATCTTTCGAGGACTTTATATCAAACTGCAAATTGATTATAAACAAAATATTTAATTGAACGCCATAAACTAAGATAAGAACCACCCAGCTTTCGTCTAAACGTGCGCAAGCGCATCTCGCACCGCGCCTGCGCCTGGACCGGTGCCGCGCAACCAGCGGACGTGTCACCTCCGAGCTAACAAGCTGAACTATGTAACCGGTCCTGCATGCAGTAGCTGAAGACGCACGTTTTCTCATGTGACGAACAATAGCGCTATCAATGAGGCAAACAACGGATTTACGACTCAACACATTCTTTGGGCCATAAAAAGTCATAACAATTTACGGGCATAACAAAGAAACAGTGGCATCTAGTACGGGAGCTAATAACGCGCAGCACTGCGCATCGCGGGGGCGTCCATTCACGCCGCTGATTGGCCCATCCGGTGCGCGCTCAATGAGATGATGCGCCCGCGCCGGCCGCCGCGCCGCCTCTGTCATTGAGCAAAGGTCCGTCGCCTACGTTCGTGATCAACGCAGCTAAGATCACTGCCAGATAAGTGAGCATTGTTAGATTCTCCACCTCGGAACGTAAAAACGATGACCACCTCTGATACCTCACTATAAGGATTAGGTACTGCAACAAAATCTGCATTCAAATAACGTAAACAACTCGTCGAATACCTTTGCCTGGTATGGTTAACGTAAAATTACCAAGACCCTTTAGTTATCTTACAGTTTATTTAAGTAGAGCAACGGTTGAGCAGCGTAACGAATTTTAATGTTTTAAATAAAAGTACAACTCATACGCAAAACGTTCATTTTCTGCGTCAGCGAGCAGAGAACCGTTTGAACAATAACAATTTTACCACATTATGGCATAACCCTCCTGCACGCTTCAACGACTGGGAGGGTGACATCGGTAAGCAAATGATCAATTTTTCAAAATGCGTACTTACAGACAATAATAGGCTTCACACGGTAACGATATGTTGCGGGTATGAGGGTAATGAGATTACTTACAAAGTGTCCGTTTGGTTAGTATAATTACAGGCCATTAGGCTAATATAAACTTCGGTTCATAAAGCACTCTAAGAATTTTAAAGCAAGCCTTATTAATGAAGTCTTTCTAAATAGACAGTTGCATTCACAAATAAGGCAATTACTTACAAATTAGTACTTTAATCGGGGCTTTTAGCGCGCATGATCTTTTTGCAATGATATTGAGTATAATTATAAGCAAAAATAAGGCGATTTGAATGCGAAACAGCGCACGCGCCGTTTACGTCACGCGACGTTCCAAGTTCATACGGTGAACAATGGGTTCGGTAAAAATGGCGCGAGCTTTTGTTCTGCCTGCTATTGTGGCGGCCGCCGGTGGAGATCGCTTCACTATAAAGTGAACATAATATAGATATCATCACCTCATTTTCCTTAAATATAAGGTAAAGATCAAAATCACATAAAACTTTACAGTCGACCACATATTATATACCTATATTAGATCCAAAGATTGCAAAAGCACATAATTTGCAAATATTTCGTTCAAAGTAGTTCAAAGTAGTAGTTCAAAGTAGCTGTACCCTTCACTTCGTTCCCAAAACAAATTTGATGTAAAGCTACGTAGAACATAAAATTACGTGGAAATAATTGTTGTTTTCAAGTCCCTCGGTCTAGATAAACAGGGGACATAATGGAGTCATTACGTGACTATGAACATGAACATACGTTTGATTATCAACGTGGGTCAGAAATTGCTTGACGCAAGTTGATGCAACAAGTGTCGGTTAGGTTCCCCCGAGCAACCCTTGTCGCCCACCTGTTACTGTGAACCACCCGACATTAGCATAATGTGAAATGTGTTGGAGTTGTAAAAAAACGCGGCCTGTTGCGTGCATTGTTCTTGTTATACATTCTTATTTTGCGGTACTCGGAATTTGTTGATTGCTTTGCGATATAAAAATGGAGTTCAAACTTTCGAAGAATTCTGCCAATTTAAATGAAAATACGATAGATAATTATAACGCAGAAAATTTTATTTCTGAGCAAAGATTTTCTTTGTAGGTAAGCACTGAAATCTTCAGCATACTAGTCTAGCAATTTCCAAACAGTAACAAGGGCTCTGTACAAAGTAACATTCTTAGATCAGCATAAGCGATTGTCAAATCGTCCACAGTGTTCTTCATTGACAAAGTGACATTTTGACATCACACTCATTTTGGATTCACTATGTTTTATGAACGACCAGAGGCCTTAGTGTGAGTTTTTTCGACTCACGTTCGAACGCGTTCGATTGCGAGCGCGTTAGAATTTAGTATGGGAAATTAGGTTCTACGAGTGACCACCAGGTGGCACTATAACTAAATTCCCATACTAAATTCTAACGCGCTCGCAATCGAACGCGTTCGAACGTGAGTCGAAAAAACTCACACTAAGCCCTCAGCACTTCGCTCGGGACTTCGTTCGCGCAGGTTTAGTATTGAAATGTTCGTAGGGATCTCTATTTTTATGGCACTCACAAATTCTCACTCAATAATTTTCAAAATCAGTTCAGTCGATTCAGAGATAACCCCCTACAACCTCATAAACTCTCAAACTTTATCTCTTTATAATATTAGTATACAAGTATAGGTAGATATAGATGTCGTGTGACTGTGCCTGAAAGTGGCCGATTGGATATTCTCGTCAAAAATCTCTATTTCGACACAATAACAAGCTTTTCAAAACTCGCCGCATATCACGTAAAGTTCCTAATTCTAAAACAAAGCAGGTATGGCATTAGTAAATACGGTCGAAAGTACGAAGGTTGCGGGCTGTCCTCGGCCAGGCTCGAGCCAAGCGGCGCATCTCCGGTGCTTTGTGCACTTATCTACGCCATTCACGATTCTCTTCACCGAGTCCGATACCAAGAAGGTTCGACATGTTGGGAGACCTCGATGACTTGGTTAATTGTTAAGTGGTTCTATTATTAGTTAATTAACACCAAAAAATAAAATAAGAGGTAGAAAAGACAGAGGGAAAGAGTCTTTTTCTGAAAAAAAATGCAAAAGTGAGTTTATCTCGTAGATTGGACCCTAGAAACGGTTATTGGTTGCTTTTTAGGTTTCCGTACCCAAGGGTAACTAACGGAACCCTATTACTAAGCCTCCGCTGTCCGATCGTCCGTCCGTCTGTCAATGGGTCTCAAAAACCGTAGGTAGACAGTTTAAAATTGCACAGATTGAGTATTTCTATTGCCGCTATAAAACCGAGTTAACCTCGCACTTGGCCGGTTTTTTTATGAAACTCTATATCAACGCGAACAAAGCCAGGAGCAAAAGCTAGTATCAATAGATAAACTTACTCCTTTTCCCCATGGCAGTCGGAAAACGAATTGACACCATCTGTACGTTACTTACATGTTCCTTTTCCTTCGACCAAGTTCGTAATCTGATCATATAGGTACCTACCTACGCCAAAAAACGAAATACAACCTATAAATTATACTACTACTGAAATAATTAAGTACTTTTTTTTGAATGACGAAACTGCCATAATTAAGTACTTAATTCAATTTTCCGTCTATACTTATAAGCTATCAGTGACAATATCGTACAACGGATGGAGCTCATCGGAAACTACGGGATAATTACAACGAAATCATTCGGGATTAATTACTTTAATTACGGAAACGGAAGTCTTGCCATCGTAGTTTTTGTGCAGCCAAAAATACCATTCCAGATCTTAATGCCAAGCACGACTGTTATTCATTACACCACCTTCTTGCATTATCCTCTGCAGATAATTACTAAAATCTTTATTTAAGTTATTAAAGTATAAACAAGCCCCATCAGGCCCCATCACGCATTTTTTCAGTAGCGATGGTTGCTTTCGTTTTAAACTGCTTTAACTTTAAAAGCACATTTCCCAAGAAATAACTAGTAACTATTTATTTCTAACATATTTTCATCAGAACATCAAATTAGTCATTACTTGTTATCAAATTATTCCTTCAGAATGCCCGACAGCGAGTTTTACAGTTGAAAATGATATGTCACTCACATTCTTCAAACTTTATAACAGTTAAAGAGAAATAAGAGAATTAATGTTCTTTTCATCTTTCAAAAACCTTGGTGCCAACCCAAAGCGCGAGTTAACGACCACGGAGGCGGTGCATGTATTTAAAACTTCTTAGTGACACGACTTTTCTATTACTTTTAAAATAATTTTAAAGAACATAACTTTAATATTATGTACTTTTTATTTACCAAGTTGTTTGATGTGAAAATATGTGTAACATCATTAATTAGTTGAGAATGGTTTGATCTTTATGATATAAAAATAAGGTACTTGATTTTTTTTTCTTTTTTTCATTGAGAGAAATATGAATTAGAGAGCCATCAGTTCTGTACAATTACTCAGGGCCGGAGGCTTGTTAGCGAGGAGCCTCACAATCAGTTACTTGTATTATACGAGTATCTGTGCGGATATATCGCACGAGCAGGTGGCTGATAAATGCAATACATTATATACTCTCATAATATAATATCATCACTACAATGAACATAAAAAGCGTATTGTATAAGGCACATTGCATGTACTGAACTGACTTTAAATACTTCAATTAAATGAGCCGTTAAAATTCGATGAAGTAAATCAAAATTTGTCATGACGCAATGAGAAGTTTTTGAAGTCGTTTCAAGGTCAAATTGCCAGGGGGCAAATATTCTCAATAATTTTAATGTGAATGAGCAAGCATAGGCTGTACCTATTCAGGGATCTGTGAACTGTTACTTGAATTTGATTATTTGAAAATTAATAGAAAAACAATACGATTTGAAATAAATAGGAGAAAATAAGCTAAAATGATAAAGATTGCCCTAACAACCAACGCAATCAAAGCACGCAGCACGCAGTCACTGCAAGTGCGTTCGTATAAAAAAGATGCGCGTACGCAATAATCGTGAGTCAAGTGCAGCTGCGCGAGATATATAGTGCGAGTAAATCACAATGTGCCGGAGTGCGGCAATTAATGCAGGCGTGATTCGCAACTCCGGCCTGACTCTGACCACCTTGCACCATCGCAACTTATGTTATCCACGGCAAAAATAGAATCCGCAAACCCCATTGTTACTTTGTTAAAGTTATTTTCTGCACAGCCTGATTTTAATCTTGTCAACTTGTTTAAAATAAAGATACAAAGCCACAAGAAAATGAAGCCATAAAAATACATTTAATATCAAAAGCTTAACAGCGTGTTTCATTTAATAGATCTGAGAAGTCTTCATACGGAACATTTCTTTCAACTCATTTAGAGACATCAAAACATGACACTACTGAAACAGACCACTGCATTTACACAACATCAAAGAGCCGAGCAGCTTCTCGAGCCTTATTTCACTTAATTGTGATTGGAATACAAAAATTCTTTGACTCTAATTGAAACTAAAACGACGAACACCGAGAAAAATTTAAATTATATCAGAACGAGGTTCAGCTAGAGCAGATCAGAGGCCGAGCGGCCAGCGACCGTGGGAGAGGTGCACAAATCTCCGCATCTCAGAACTGGTCGGCAGGTGCGCGCGCGCAGCTCACGCACACCGCGGGCGACACGCACACTAGCGCCGCAAACCAGGCGCACTTATGAATGAAGCGCACAAACCTGCACAAGAACTACACACCAATGAAACTACACTCACCCACACTTACACAACAAATTCAATCTTGCTTGTTTATCTCTGATTTATTTTATTCGAAACCATCAAGTCTCAAAAAGTTGGCTATTAATTTGTTCTTCGGTGCTCGGAATAAATACCGTAGATAAAGTAATTAATCCGACTGATAATGATCTTGGTTGACAAGAGATTGAACTCGCTTCCACGTTCGGAAATCCTCCAACATAAAATATGCGGTGAAACTATGGCGTTAATCTATGTGGATATGGTTTAACTAACCCTGAGGCTTATGAATAACTCATTGCAAACAGATCATATCTAGCAACCATGCATATGAACAAACCTGATTATAAAAGCGTATTAAAATAATAAATAGCTTCTAAGATGTGGCAGTGTTTTCTTTCGCTGCCGGAATATCAGAATAATGGTCTCTCGTATGTAAAGTGTGAAGTATTGTGTAACGAGAAGTTCCTAAGCAAGTGTTTTAAGCATTGATAAATCATAAAGTTGAAGTAACAATTTCAACATTTTCCATTCAAAAATGCTAACTTCTGGTTGTAAAGGTTGGATAGGACTTACCTTAAGTCCTGTTCTACATAATTTCCAGTGACTAAATTAAAATAGTTGCCTATGATTCCATTTTTCTGGCTTTATGACCTTTCTGAAAAAGACTTACGACAAAAATGGTGATATAATATGTTTTTAAAGTTTTCTTTATGTTTTGTTACAGACATCCCGTCGCAGGTGCCGCCCCTGACGCCAGGCACCAACAAGAAGATGGCCGAGGCGCTGAAGGCTACCTTCGCCTCCTGGGAGAAGGAGCAACTGCGCCTCGGCGTACCCAAAGGTAACAAACACATGCTTCCTATATGTAACCTGGACTTAATAAACGCCTCATCATTATTATATCAACCAAAAGACGTCCACTGCTGGACAAAATCTTACCCCAAATGTCCTTCGGCTACACGTGGCCCTCACCTGGTGGACCGATGTCTACTTTATGGGAGGCCTTCTAACGCTATCCGGTACACGGTCGCCACTCCAGAACTTTTCGGCATCATTGACCATCTGTTCTGCCAGCAATGTGCCTTGCTCACTGCCACCTTAGTTTGGCGATCCTTCAGGCTATGTCGGTAACTTTGCTGTATACTAATATAATCTTCCAATTTAAAGAAAAAAAGGCTTTAACAGGGGTTACCACCTATAAGTAAATTGACTGAACTTTGCGTAAATCGACAATCAAGAATGACAATTTAAGAAAAGTTCTTCCAATGTCAATATTACGTTAACACAAAAATCTTTCGGGATTTCATTTTCTTGACTTACTCATAGGATAGCAAGTTACAAAAAACATGGATTGCATAAATAAATAATTTACAAACAATACCTATAATTCTGGTATTAAGCTCGGTAAGTACCTATAACTACATTTTTACTGCTCAATGCGACGATGTCCTAATGATTAACTTTTGTTTGTAGACAATTAAAGTAAGCATTGGATGGAGGTTTGAGCTATAAAATACACTCTAATTACCGTTTAACATTCAGTAAATGCTTAGATAATTTCATTTAAAGATAGTTTGTCTACTTTAACCGAGAACGAATAAGAAAATATCCGTGCAATGCTTTATTTCTCAGTAATGTTACAAACGCCGACATTTCATTTGAGTTCAGCAATAGCTTTATGGTCAGGAAGAAAAGGCAATAAAAGCACATAAATATTAATTTTAGACTTCAGTCGCTTGAGATCTGAGAGACGCAGGGAAAAAATCATCGCATGTTATTATTAATGCGATCAGTTCATTTTAATATCATGCACCTGCTTTTTAGTAAGCTAATAAAATAATGATTAATTTCTGTTACTAAGTCGCAAGTTGCAGTAGGAATCCCGCCGACCGCTTAGCAGATGACCAGGCTTGAAATCATTAAAGTGCAAATCGGTCGTCTGGTGTGGTCTGGAGTTGCGTACAAGCGCGACAAATAATCGCCACACTTTTTGTCACCGCGATGGTAAAGTGAAGTCGTTAGCGCGTAAGAATGTTGTGATAGCAGTCTGTTTTTCCCTTGTTCAATATTTAAGTATATACTGGTTACAAGCAAAAACTGTTAGCGTACAGTTGACAATGCGTATAAATACAAGGTTCATTTGCATATGGTAATGTGACGGACGCGTCGCCGTGTCGCGACCGCCTGCGATACGCACCTCAACCTTTGTTGGTGGTTACTGACGACCAGCGTTTTCCTTACATTATGTTAACAGATTTAGCGAAAAGTGCAAAAAAATGAGAAAAGATTTTACTTGCGTAGGGGCATTTTGTTGCCACATAAAATAAATGGCAAAATACTAATTAGCTGCACAAATTACAGTCTTGAGTGAAACGTATTGCTATTTGCCTAGGATCATATTGTGGACAGGTGGCGGGTTCGATGCCCTACGCGGCGGAAGTGCGTGCGTCTGCGCCGCGTCTATTCGCGCTTCCGGTGTACCCGCGCGCATCTAACACGAAATCACGCGCAGGATGTGAATAACACTTGCTAAATCTTTTATGATTATTATATTTTATCAATGAATTCAGATACTGAACGTATTACAACTATGTAGTGAGCTTTTGATCCTGAAATTAAACAAACTTTTGTTTTAACAAGCTTTTATGTTTCGCAAGAGTGCCCTTTTCAATGAACATGAATTTATTGAAAATTATTAATGGCAAAACAAAACTACTAAAACTACAGGGTGGCTTTAGGACGTTAATACACTCGTAAATATGAATAATTTTTACAATAAGACCCATTCTGAATCGCAAACATGATCAGCTGGTCGTTAAATTTTTTCGAGTTATATGAAGAAATATTTTCATCATAATTTGGATCAGTTGAACTCGTTAGAAAACTTGTCCAAATTCTTGCACGACTACTTATATCTTCTGAAACAATTGCCGATTAATTAAAAATCACTCTGTATATCCTTTCGTCATTCGGGTAAAGAGTCATTTGGGTAAAGGACTCGTTATCAGCGGACCACGGAGCTGTGTGCGTCAACTGAACACGTGTGTCAATCGACTTGATTCCTTAATTGTTCAACGTAATAAATTCACTCATAAAACCCACTTTGATAAACTTTTAAAGTACCTTTGAATGGATATAAACGTTTCGCAATGTTGACGATCGAACATTTACAATCAATTTAAGTCATTAGTCTGGCGATTCTTACATATAACTGAGAAGAATTTAAGTCGAATTTAGTAGACTAGCTGACCGCAACATCTTCTGCGTCGCATTTTTCATCAATGCTCCGCACCTATTGGTCGTAGCGTTAATGGGTTATAAGACACAAAACGAATTTTTCAATTTGAACCAGTAGTTTCTAAGATTAGCGCGTTCAACCAAACAAACGAACAAACTCTCCCGCTTTATAATATTAGGTAGTAGGTATAGATGAGTCTTTGTAATTAGTTGGGAACAGATCTAGTCTAGCCGTATACAGCGGGGGGCCTGCTCTCTAAGCCCGAAGTACGTAGTTTCGGCCTTAGCTACGGGTGCTTTTCTACCCCGTATCACCTAACCACTAAGCATGAATGCCAATACGATTTGACAGTTACTATCAAATCTTGTTGTCATTCATTAGTTCAGGTTCGGGACTAATCGTGAATACGTAGGTCATACGGTAGAAAACGTGACTACGGACGTCGAGCTTAGAGAGAAGGCCACCTGAGCACCACTATTTTATTTAGGGCCGATACCCTTTACCTGGGCTGGTTGTCTGACTTCCGGGCTTCTGGCTACCGTACCGTAACGACTGTCAAAGTTAGACAAACAAACTTGGCTAGTTTTATTTTTCGTCTGTAAATGGCTGAAACAATTGAAGCAACCTTGCGGAAAATTGCAAACTCCGTAAGATTGTAATAAATCTTTACTAGATTGTAATTTCCCCATAAATCCAATAAATCCGATCCAAATTCAATAGTTTTCAATATATATCCGTGGCTTATTAAGAAAAAATAGTTTACAATTTCGCACGATATTATAACAATCTTACGGCGTTTGTAATTTTCCGGTGACATAATTATACAGATCACGTAGGTAGCATTTTAACTTAACGTTCTGCCTACTGCCATAGCTTAGCTTCGTGTGAGGGAGACCACCTTAGCCCTGTTTGTAATATCAGTTTAGATAACGGTAAAATCTTATCACAGCTTGTAACACATGGGGACGATAAGTTAACTAAGAACTGGTAATACTTGCAGTAACGATTTTACTCTAATTAAACTTGTTTGAAAGGACGAGAATGGTCAGATATATAATGAAATGTGCCTGCAATTACGGAACAGAAGTTTTTTAACTTAATTTTTTTATGTTTTTAATTTTGATTTTTATTTCATGGAAAACTCAGTCTAAATACACATTCAAGTTAAATACACAAAAAAAGTGTTGTTTATGCAGTTACGCTATCATCGTGTAACAGAATTAAAAAGAAAAAAACCTGTACCGCAATTATCGTAAAGAAGTAGCCATCCAACATGTGTTAAACAAACATTTGTTGTCTACAGAACTTACCACTAACGAGCGATATCCGTATAAAAACATTTTTAAAATCCATCGCATTATTTCCTTATAAACTCCTCAGGCACTTAATAAAAACACGCAATGGAACGTAAAACCCACTCAAAGTTCGTTCATTGTAGTTTTATAGTCGTGGAGCCAGTGTCTTATCTATGTTGAGATCTCAACGTTTAATAAAATGAATCCCAGCATTCACATTGACGTCCTGCAGTCACGGAGACAGCGTGCAGCGTTATCTCGCCATCGATTGTTAATAAAATTGCTCCATTAACATACGTGCTGGCTTTGTTCTAACTGTGGGCTTCAATTGAAGTACATAAGCTCCGCAACTATATTTATTAGTTTTTTTTTAAACCAACTTGAGTTAGCAGGAAACCTGTGTATTGAGTAGGTACAAGATTTGCCTAATAAGTAAGAATTGAAGTTTTAGATCTTGAATTATGAATGATTCTAGAAATAATGTAGGTAAATACCACGCGTAATCAAAAAAAAATTAAACTTATATTTTTAAGATCTGAGATGACAAGTTTCTAATATCAAAAAAATTAAAACGAACAAGCGACTCGACAAAACTCGCAATAAAACTACAACCTTCTAATAATGAAGAAATATATTGCTACATGTATTCACTTGTCACTATTTCAACAGCATCGATGGTAAATCATATTTTTACTGTCACGACTGAATACGTTGTCATTTCCCTTTGATGTCGCCATTTTAAATTGCTAAAGTTATGAACTGACATTGTCGCGAGTCGCCGCGGTTCTCGTGGCCACATAGCCCCGGCATAAACATTAAACGTCATGTCTCGACGGCCACCGACTAAAAGCTGTAATTAAACTAATTATTTATTATTAGACAGCTCTCCCGCTTCCAAAGGAAAAACTTAAGTTCTGAGTGTAAGAGCAATTTATAACATCGTAACACATAACTCTATTTGTATCGATTGACTTTTTCTCGTAGTTAACCTAGCTAGGAGCGATTAGAAAATCTTTAATGGCCCCACTGATTAAATTGATCGATCTTCCTTCTAAGCTAGGCGATAAACCCCTTTTCGCTTTAAGTACTTGTGTTTGATTGGTGTTAAGATCAGTGTTTCCTCTTGAGTTTATTTCACGACATATGTATTATATACAGTTAAAATACTAATTAAATAAATCTGTAATGAAGTCTAAAAGATGAGAGAACAGAAGAAATATACAGTAACTTTAAAAATATACCTACACGTTATATTTGAGAGCCCCCAAATTAGGAAAACCCGTCAATAAACCCCGCCCGCCTTTGAATGTAGCATATCGCCCAAAAACAATTGAATTACTGTACAACACATCAGAGGGTTAATTTTACTCATTTTTAAACAACTTTCGTATTTGCATGTCAATCTGTCAAAAAAAACTTAATTTTCATACATTTAGCACTCAGACGTCAAGGGTAAATCGAGGCACATTTTATCAGGGATAAAATAGGCCCAAAATTTTTAGGACCGTATGACATTTCGACAACACTTTATTTAGCCTCTCACTCAGAAACCATTGAATTTCAGTCAAAGAGCAACAACACATTAGAAACTATCAGCGCTATAAAGACAATCGGCTGGGTGCATACATTGGGCGTCAAGGTCGGCTCGCTTCCGCCGCCTGCGCAAGTTCCGCTGTTGGCCAACCATCAGTTCGCTGCCCTGCTAATTGTCGATGTTGCAGCCTGGGCCATCCGGCTACAATAGTGCACTTTACAGCTTGATAGCGATAGGCTGGTAGCCAATCATGGCCACCGACGGTCTGATTTCATATGTCTATCTACATTATATGTCTATCTTTAAATTTGAATTATCGGTATTTGTAATCGTTATGATGTTAATTAAAGAAAACACATCTGTTTTGTAGAGTTCATTAGTAATTCTGAGAATAGGAAACCTATTTTAATTCGGTTAGGCTAAGACCTTTCAGATAATAAACAATAAAACAACCAAAAATTTGATCTAATCCAAAAATAAATATATAGGTAGACCAGCAATAATAATAATACGAATAAAAAATTTGAAAATAGGTACAAGTTAAATAAAAAGCATTTATTTTACAAGGAAAGTTAATTAAAGCGCTCTTCTTCTCTCCTATTTATTTAAAGTTTTGCTGTGCCCGACAGGGTCCATAATTTGTTCTATTTATTCTTTTACCACCTGTATGTGTACATTATGGATAGCAATAAACAATTTGAGATTTGAGATTTGAGAGATTTGAGATAATATATACAATTCTTCCGTTATTGAGTGACTGACAGATAACGCACAGCCGAAACTACTGGTCGTTTCCTTAGACAGAGCGAAAAAGCACAAAGATAGAATTTCCCAAAATTCCCACGGGAACGGGATAAAGGGAAATGCGCATACGAAGTCGCGGGTCCTAGACCTAGTAAGTACTCATGTCAGACTAATTCCAAGACATGTATAGTTTAGTAAAAGTCCGTTCTGCAAACTTACTCATTTGCAATCACTGGCATAGTACGTTACCAACCTTCAAAGCAGACATTTGAAATAATTTTCTGAAAAGATATTGAAACTTAGTCATTTCTCCAAAACACCAAAATACAAACAAAATTATGGACTGTAGTGTGAAATGAAGTTTAATTTATTTTCTTTCTACATTCAACAAAACTATAGTTACCACTTGCTCCTCAGATCCTCGCCAATGGAACGAGGCGGCCGTAGCAGCGTGGTTGCGCTGGGCTGCACGAGAGTTCTCCCTCGAAGGTGTGGCCCTGCAGCAGTTCGCCCGCACCCAGGGCAAGGACATCTGCGCCATGGGCCGCGAGGAATTCGTCGCCCGGGCGCCCGCCTTCATGGGCGATATTCTGTGGGAACATCTCGAAATATTGCAGAAAGGTAGGTATTGTATATCGCTAGACGCATGTTTATTACTTTATTCTTATAGTTAAATAATTGAGACCGTAAGTAAGGCCAGTAAAAAGAGCAAGAGATCATTGTGAAATGCACCACTTTTCCAAACGTTTTCTTACCTGTCTTTCCATTGCATCTAAATCAGACATAAAAGTAGCTTAAGTTTCTCAATGCGGGCTTGATATTGACATCAAAGTGCCAATTCTCATTTTAACAAACGTTCGAGTTGGCATCTCAGTCAGATATGAACGCGAATGTTGCCTGAAAAACACAGAAAGAATCCAGAATGAATATCTAGAATACAGAATCCACCAACAAACTCAACCATCCCAGTTGACAGTTAGACTCAAACGTCAGAGTGTTCCACAGATGTGGAAAAGGAGCGTTCTTTATTGGCCAACGTACCACCGAACATGTACGAGAGCAACGTGTGCCTGCCCGAGCTGCCGGAGTACATCCCGCCGCCGGCGCACCACTACAACAACAACAACAACACTGGTAAGTCACTACTTTGTGATCATTAACAACAGTATCCAACAGGAACATGACGTTCCTGTTCAGGTGTTCCGAACATTTTCCAGGACTTCTCGCGACATCTCGAGACAAAACGAAATACTACAGAGACAACGATTGTCAAAAATTATTATTAAATGTGTTAGATTCACATGTTCGACTAAAACACATTGTCAATCCCTTACATTTTAAACATTCGACATTTTAACAGTTATCGACGATTAAAACGACTTTTATTCAAAAGCAGCTCGGTAAGGTAAGTGTTGAATTTTGTTTTTTTTTTGGTTTAGGTATGTTATAGGGTATGTTTTTTATTCACAAAAGAAAATTAATTTGCATAATATAATATGCATTCTACTAATCGTTATTTAAAGAATCCTGAAAGATTATATATTACATAATACCTACTTATAGTTCTAGATGATTCAAATACCCAAAATCTTGTGTTGCGACTTTAAATTTTTTTGCAAAAAGTTTAAATATGCCAAATTCCATTGTCACAGTTAAGCGAAATACAATATGTTAACAAACGCTAAGAATTAAAAACCTAATATTCTGAAATCAGATAGTTTCAACTAAAATCCTATACATAATATGACAAGCACAAAATTGGCGAGTGAAAGGCGAATTTCAAATGAACCGTAGCATAGGGTAGGTCCGGTCTACGAGAGGTCTACGCTTGCTACGCCATTTTTGTAGCCGCTACGAAGATCAAAACTATCGATTGCTTTTTAAAATGGGGATCTACAAAATGATTAATTTATTCAGGCTTATTTTTACTTGACAATAATTATGTTATGAGTATGAAATCACACCTTTATTATCTGAAGGAGTAGATAGAAGTAGGTACCACATCTAAAATAGCGCAACATACCTAAATTAATAAATGAATGCAGTGGTGTTCCTTGCAAATACAAAATAATACACATTATATACTTTTTAATTTGATGACTTGTGCAAATGTGCATATTGCAAACGCTATTTGCACTACCATTAACCTAGACTTTTTTATTTGCTCGATTTTACTCGTTTATTTCAGAGTAGAAACACAAACGCATGCATTATCACTAGTACAGAATTTAAATAACAGATAGGGTGTGCGTTAAGTGCGCTAAAATGAGGCTCATTACTAGTAGGAGATAGTATATTATGATAGCCCAACAATTAGGCGGGCTCGAACCCCGGCCAGTATTTATTGGCGGTGTCATACATTTGTGACTAGTTTGTATTTACTCGGTATGTTTACTTACAAGTAAATAAATAATAATTTATAGGTCTACGTACAACAATTTAACGAAAAAATCCTTGTTCCCAGTCATTTTATTTTTCTAGTTGGTCCCAATAAGGCTGTAGTTATTTCTCTGAATTTAGTTTTATTTAGCGTATGTATGTGTGGCCTTTGTCACTTATTGACCTTCGCTTATCATGAATGTTGTTTCAAACCCGCATTTTGTCTAATTTTAATGCGAGTTTTTATTACAGGCCATGATTTCATAAAACTTTAACGTTTTAAAAGATATTCCAGCGATGTCTTAAGAATTGTACACGTAGTTATTTATATGCAGACCTTTTTTCACGAATTTTAGATTACGAACCATAAAACTAGAGAGAATTACGATTAAATCTATTATTTAATTTGTTTTGACACGAGAAAACAGTTAAACTTCGACCGACACTGTGGAAATTCGGCTCATTTCACATCGACCTGTTAATCAGCGCATAAATCTGATCGCAGTCACATATATTACTTCGAATTATATCACTGTTCTAACACGAAAATGGTGTCTATCTACGTTGTACAGTAAATTAGTCCTTATTGTACATCCCAGCAGTACATAACAAGTGTTACTTTTCTAGATGGGGATTTTAACGTAGATTGCGTAGCCCCCAAAAAGTTGAATCGCCAATAAGGTTGCTATACCAAACGTCTCATTCAAATCGAATGATGTAACGGTACCAATCTTTAGGTACACGTCGGTAAATGATAATTAATCAAATTTTACAATCGGGGGTGGCTGCGTAATCTCACGGATAAAAGCTCATTTCCATTAGATATAAAACGTTGTGTTTATTGCGTTGTAAATCATCGGCGCGGGATGTTTTGACTGGTGCGAGGCCCGGCCACTGAAATAATAAATTAACTAAGGAGACAAGTTGTCCTCTGGCCGTCGTTAGCCCGGGTGGTCTCGTCGCCACCTCAACATTTGGACAACTAATTTACACGACTAATTGATGTACGCCATATTTTATCGTGTTTTAGAAATGGCTGATGATGGATAAAGTCTATATTCAGATGCATTTGGGTTGACTGAAAATCTTTAACGCGGTCGAAAGTAGCTAGCTGTAGCTGTTAGAGTTCACGATAATTATGTTAATAATTAAAAATATAGATTATTCCGAGCTGGCATGCACAAATTTAGATTATAATTCATCAAGTATAGCCTACTTTGCACGTTGATATACAATCACGTTATGAGTTATCAATATTAATAAACTGCTTCTGTTTCATTCAAAATAAATTACTAAAATAAAAACCATCATAACCCACTGCCCACAATAACTTTACTGTTGCGATCGCGAACCTGAGTCCGATACCGTTTCGAATTGTTAACTCAATTATAAAAACACTATCGTTGATAAAAACTACGTTTTACAGTACCGTGTAAGTATCAGCACACACACGGTTTCCAGTTGGCTGGTCGTATGGCGCAACATTGCGACCTTGGCGCTGTTTTTCCGCTCTCTTTCAGCTGAACCGAGGTCTACCAACCCGTCTTGCACCTTGTACCACAATTTCAAACGTGACATCTTCATATTTTATACTTCAGTTTTCATGACGCAAGAATAAATTGCATCTAACCTAGAATTATTGTTTGCAATGTCGCCCGTTTAACTTGGTGTGTTATGTCTAGCTAGGACAATGAGGTTGGTAAAGTGATTAAAAAACAAGGCCAGACAGGGAATCCTACGTTAATTTAGTGTATCATAAATCACGTCCCACCCTGTTAGCTAGATTACTTGATCATTAAAATGGCGATGACGCTTCTGAAACAATGAAATGCTGCCTCTGACAGTGTATGGTTTCGCAAAGAACGTTTACAAATAAAATGCACAATTTATATAAAGAAAACTTAGCATGATAGTACAGAGCATAGCTATGATTAACTGAATTAGAAAATCGATTTTCGTCATTTACAGAAATAGTCACACAGCCATAAGTTTTGCACTAAAACTACACATTTTCGATCTGAAAACAACAAATCAATTAAAGTACAAGCACATCTAAGAGTAGATTGTCCAATCGCCCCTACCACGAGGTGCAGCGCGTGCGCAGGTCGCATCGCGCCAGTCTTCAGTTGCTACGCTCTTACTCGTCACTCGCATTATTCTTGCACGCACCTCAAATTTTAAACTTGGCAACTAGTCACCCTTAATCAAATACTTTGATTTATACTTTTTGGTTTTCCTTCGTCATATCCTAAAGGATAAGTGGCAGTGTTTCGAGTGTATGTGACACAGTATGGAGAGATTGGATTCTGGTTAAGCTATGTTTTTACACCCGAGCTCCCGGTCTAGGGACTCCACAGACCTGGAACCTGGCATGGTGTGGCGCGGTGAGTCTTAGGATTTTTCTTAAACTTTGTAGCCCTTAGGCAGTTTTACTAATATTATATTAGTCTAATCTTCTAGTCTTCTTAATATCTAACGACCAACTTGCTTGTTCACAAATTATTTGAGCTGTTGTGTCTATAAAATGATATTAGAAAACTTTTCATAGCATTTTCTTGGTTTTTCCGCCGTCTATAATAAGTATCGAATGAGGTTTCAGGCTATTGAAGGCTCGATACGTATTTTGAACTGAAAGTTATCAGTAATGATATGTGGAGTGCATGAAGGCTGCATGGTGTGTCGACGTTAGCGCGTGCGCATGTGCTCGATGCCGACGTCGGCATCGGTGAGTTTCGCTCGTCCTCGCGTCAACTCGAGCGTGCCCAACTAATGCAAGTGGGCCGACGAAGCTGAAGGTTAACGCACAAAAACACATCGTATATATTCAATATTTTGCAACTGCACTCGTATTAATAAACCGTGTGGTATATGGTTAATGTTGTTGGTGCAATTTCGTGGCATCCGCGCTGTCGCAAGGGACAGCGGTACTCGTCGGCGGCACATCCTCGCGTTGCGCACTCGCCGCTAATCGCCGGACGTACGCCTCGGAACAACGTTGCTAAATCGCTTATAGTTTAAACAATATGTCTAATGTTCTGAAAAATTCATGGGCACGCGCCGCCTTGTCTCCGCGACATACGACTGTGGACGCGCTCGACTGAAGTGAACTCTCCGATGTGCACACTATCCTTGTATCTATTACATACCGATAACTGTTGATTACACATGCAGTTGAACATAAATTATAAGTAAGTACAACAAACAGAAGTCAAAAAGCGTGTCCTAAAATAATTCGGCATCATTTAACTGGTGGTATCGGCAATAAACCGCAGTTGGTACAGTCATCCTTATTAGCGTACATTTATGAGTTAGCAGAGCAATATATCGGGCGTATTACGTGGCAGCCAATCATAATAATTTATTGCTATAAAGTGATATGGGCAGTTAATGTGGCGACGACTACCGGCCGCTGTCCTGCGCATACGACTCGCTCTGATTTATCAGCAGGCCAGGCCCCGCCCCGACCTTATAGACTTACTTTACAACCGTTCAACTTTTTATTGAACAATTATTAATTGGTGCAATCTAAAAGCAAATATCAAATATCGAATATCATGTCTAACACAGATTTTAACGTGATAGGATCAGTTAATCGTAATTAAAATATAAATCTGCTATTTACGATGCTTAATTACCATTTTCAACAAATAATAGGGCAATCTTATTGAGTGAGGCGTGCTCGACTTCTAAACATTTGTATTTGGTTAAAATAGATACTTTTATATTGTAGGTATTAGTGTGGAATGCCCCTTGTGGAGCACGAGTAATAGATACTGGGCATCTGAGTATCGAGCTTCGTTTTAAATGGCTGGCACAGGACATAGCTATACCTACCATCGTACATGGTATACCATTATATTATACATAACTGTTGTATACCCATTGTAATATAAAACTCACAAAAAGCCTGCTACTGCGCAGTGACCCACCACAGGTTTCATAGATCCTGTTATATTACACAAAAGAAATGCAATCAGGACATTAGAATCAGAAATCAATATCATTTACATTCATTTCATAACTGTCAATAGTTCTGAAGTGTCGACAAGAAAAATATTGAGCTTTCTAAGATATCAATAAAGAGATACGTGTCGTTTCGAGCAGCCACATCCGGCCGCCATTGTGTTTCAACTGGCGAACTTCCGGTGCAACCCGATACACACTCCTGCGCACGTGCGCAAGCTTTTAAAAATTCGAACTACGAAAATTTCGTACAAAGGACGTTATAAAGGAATAAGGGATGTAATAAAAAATAGAAGAAGAAAACAAGACAGTTAAACCTTTCAAATATAATTGCATGACATTAATGATTTCTATTATATATTGTTTTTGTTGTACTTCGGTAATTTAATTTAATTTTCATTATTTTTTCATAACACAAAAGCTTTTTCTCAAGCAATGATTTTAGACGGACAGTAATTTCTACGAATTAAATAATACAACACTAGCACCCAAAGGACAGTAATTACTCGTACATAACATTCAATATTCAATTTACAACTTTATTAGCAATCTAACGCATTTGCACGAATGGTATTTACTTAAAATAATACTTAACCAACTCTAATAGACCGTAAAGAATTAAGTCGATAATATATTGTATAACTTTAAAAAAACATGTAATCCCATCTTAGTACCCATCCAAGTGCAGGCAGGTAAGAAGTTATAAAAAATCAACCCTCAAGGGTTGGCACCCGAAAAGAGCAAGGATACTTCTTTGATGGGGTGCTTGCAAACGCTCGGCGGCCATAAGGGGCTCTTGTCCTCCAATAAGCCCGTAATAAGGGCCCTCGCCAAGTGCCCTTTCAATCAGGTTCTTTCTTCACCTATCCCACGTGTCCTTGATTCAAATTCTAAATCTGATTTGCCTGTCAATGTTATTGTACGTATATAATATAAAGAGGGGTCAGCGCAGACACAAAGGGTTTTAATATTCAAAGGCTGCCCTTATCGCCTTCATTTTACTGCTATTTTAATATCGTCGAAACGCATTGATAAACATTCATGGCGTTGTTAAAGTTTCAGCCTTAATAAAATGCGTCGATCCTTAAAAATAATGCTTTAATCTTCAGATAGCTAATACGAACCAACTCTATCGTTTGGGCATTATTCTATGTAGGTTTATATACCTACATATTTTTTTTTATGTTCCATTTTATTCTCTTGATAACATTTGAATGCCTATAAACACACTGATGTGTGGGTGTATTTAAATAAGACATGGAATTTTTCACACAATCGTACCTACTCAGATAACAATTTAACACACAGTTTTATATTTTTTTTTATTACGAATTGTTCGGTTGTACTTTCAAACATATTGAATTATTGGATGTTAAAGCTCAGTTTTTTCTTGAAAATTGATACGTCTACGAATTCAGCAATTTGCAGGTGCTTTTTCGGCATTAGCTTTTGTATTGGGGTCCTAATCGGCAAGTATGGGAATAGCGGCAAGTGAAGGAGTTTCGCAAATCCACCGCGACCCCAATGTTCCCATAGTGTCGGTAGACAAGCTTCTATACAAGTATTGGATTACTGCAGTTGGCGCGTCTCGAGGCGCCGACAAAGCCCGCCGGCGGCACCTTTGATGTGCCGAATTCAATTAATTGCCTTATTTGCGGCAGTGGTACGCTCATTGTAGGAATCCCTGCAAAAACAAATATTTGCGGAGTCTTCATTATCCGTTATTAGGTGGTGCGCATTTTAATTGTCGCCCCGACTCGCTTGGTTTGCCTTGATTGCGCCCCGGGAGCAGTAAATCACATAAATCACTCATTTTTCTCGACGCTTTTAATGACACCTAAATGGCTGTCGAAGATGTTCACAAAACTGACATGTTTGACGTTTAATTAATATATTAAAAGAAAATGATGAGCTTGAAATGAAAGTATTCTGAAGAAGGATTCAGAATTAAGAAGACAGGAAGCATGAAACCAAAAAGGTAGAGAAATAAAATCTGTTGAATTAAGGTAAGACTGGGGGAAAAACGCATGAATTTATATGTTCCTTTTGAACATTATTCACGGGGCTTCCCCAGGATATAAAAATACTTAAAAACCTTAAGGATTACAAAGCAACCATGCTCAAAAACATGCTCTACGCAAACTTCTTCTCCACACAAAGCACTGAACTGCGATAATGTGTTACGTGTCCCCGATACGTTATCAGCTTCAGCAAGGGTACGAGGGGAGGTGCGGGGGCGGGGGCGCTGGCTGCCGGACGGCGTGGGCGCCTGTCCTTCGCAACACTGCCCCTGGAGAGATACGCCTGTCACAACACCACACTACCACGCGCCACAGTGCCGCTCACATTCTGTACTTTTCAACCCGCGATAACATTTTTTTTTCTCCTTTTTTGCCTTGTGTATTTAAGGTTGTCAGTCGACTCGCCAGTTTATCAATTCATTTGTTGTTTCAGTGATATCAATGACATCTTTGAAACAACTAATAATTTCAGAAATAAACATGATCATGATGAATCAGTATTCTGCTTTCGGGATTCCACAGCTGCTACTGAAGCAACTGCGCAGATTTCCCATTTCAAATATTATATTAAATGTGTGCTATTATAATTATAATATGAACACATCAATACATGTGGACAGCTATGTAGTTCCGAGGTCGCAGCTCAAACAAGAATATGTCACAATCATAATGTTCTCAGAAATCGTTCCAAATATAAACGTGGATAAATGTCGTATCACGCGCCATCACGACACATGACGGAGGCCGAGAGAAATAAATTATTGCTACCGGAAGTGACGTCCCGGGCTCGCTCCAATTTAAAACACAACCCACGAAACACCGTCTAGCGTCGCACCGTTGACAAAAACTGCCGCGATGCAAGCTCACGGAATAATAGCCGTCAAACACAATCTCATAAAATTAGCTTTTCAATGTAATAGCCGCTATTTGAAATATAAAATAAAAACAAATTATACTTAATGAATGTCACAAAATAATATATTGTATCCTTAATTCGCCGGAAATCAAAATTTTAAAACCTTAGACTCAGACTAATAGAGAACACAAATTGAATTTCAAATTAGAATTCAATCAGTTTGTATAATCGACATCGGCAGGGCCGGATGCACTGCTTTTTAATTAGTGCAAAGGTTAGGGACGTTACCGAAAAAACCTTTTTATGTTGTCATTCGGCAGCGGTATAATTATATGCAGCCGTTATTTGTCGTTGAAGCTTATCGAGTCATGGAGTCCTCGCTGTCTGCTGACAGTTTTGGATGGAGTGCTCCCGCGCTGTACAGATTTATGTACTGTTTTCAGTGTTTTTATCTAAAAAAGATTGTTTATCTGGCACTTCCGTCGCCTGCCGCGGCCGATACGCTCGCTAACGCTTTATTGTTTACACTTAATGTAATTCAAAGCAGGGAATTCCTCGGTAAATTGTATTTTTAAATTTAAAGCGGCGATGGGAATGGGGAGTTTACTTTGTGAATATCGATTGCCGACACCGCCTTGTATTGATATCTGTTTGGGCTTTTGCGATCGATATTACGTCGGTGCCATACGTAATTCTTTCCTTTTTGCTGCCGACTCTTTGACTGGGTAATGACATGACCAGATACAAGCTAAGGCTAGGATAACTGTCGTTTCGACTGCTTCAATGAGCTTATTGGCGTGTACAGTCGGTCGAAAAAAGTCCACAAAAAAGTCCCATGTAAAATAACGGTGTTAAAATAGCAGTAACACAGCACTAATGTCGCACATAGTTTTTGCGCACATCACCACAATTCTCCGCGTTTCCATTTCCTGATGCACCGCGTTACATATTATGATGGAGATTGTTCGTCGAACACAATATCCAGCGCGTGTTTATTTCCTCTGCATTTATTCAAATATTGGAAACTCATTTCCCGCGCTATTTCCCGGTGGAAACCGCGGAGTGCTCTCGTCTCGCTAATTGCGTTGTGCCTCCACAGACTCATTCTACCAGCGCCAGCAACCTACATGTACTTGTAAGTAAGTTACTTCACAGCGTGCCTCTAAATAAGTTAGGACTCTGTGCTTTGAAACGGACTTTGCTTAAAAATTCACGTGAGACAGTTATGTGATTGTCAATTTTCAGGGCAGGATGTCAAGCAATTTTCTGAAATAGAAAATCTTGATACGTCATGATTTCTCAATAATCGAATGATTGAAAAAGTCGTTAATTCAAATTTTGACGCAATTAATGTTGTGGCACTGTGTGGTCTCCTGTCAAATTAGGCAACAGCACTTTATGGTCACTCTTCTCCCTTATCACGCACCAGCCATTATATTTGTGGCTGCTAGTTATAGCATACTAACAAAAAATCGGCGTCGGATCTTCCGACGCCGTCGAAATCGCTTCCTCTGGCAGACAATAGCGTCCCGTATCCGGTAGCACACGTGCTCAGGTGCCTATTATGTCCCGGAGCGATCCTCGCCCCTTAACTACCTTTTGTGAGGCAACTTAGTGCCACCCCCTGTAACTTGACCCAGATTTGGGCCGGCCCACTAGCTCGTGCCCTCCCATCGCATCGGATTCTGTCATATCGTGTATTGGCGCATCTGTCTCGAGGATCATGTAAAGCGAAACTTTTGTCAACATCCTGGAGACTTCATATGTTTGCCACTGTTCCTATTCAAATATCAGTATCAGCTCAATTTTTTTTCTTCCATTCATCATTGCTGTTTTATTTGCGACGCCATTGTCAATAGTTCGGATATAGGGGAGGCTCCAGCTTAAAAAAAAATCATCTTCATCATTTATTGTAGATCCATTTCTCGCCATAGAGTTAAGATGCAATTTTAAAAGAATTAAATTAATAGTTAAAGTTCAATTATGAGGCTACAACAATAGCAACACTAAGTTACAATAGACACGAATGGAAGTATTCTAAATTTAAAATTCAAGTGTGTTGCGTCTCGCGTGCCAGTATCAAACAATGAGAATGAGAATCATAGTCAAGGCCGTACGCGTCATGGTCATTATTATAACGTAATTATGACCCACGACGTTACCTTACCTTACACACAGAATTTGCGAAACAATGTACCTAACTGTTTTTTTTTCTCAAGTTTAACGTGATCTGTACTCTTTTTTTTGTTTTTTTTTAATACGTCACTACCGCGTTTAATTCCGATCAGTAAAGAAATTTGACTTTCAAGTTGTTATCAGTTTTCTATGTCAGTTAGTCTGAGTAAAAAAAAATGTATCAATCCATTGTATCTCGTTTTCAATCATTAAGAATAAACGTAGGTAGATGAATAAAATATCAAATAACAGGATCTCGAATTAAGCTATACCTACCTACCCAGCATCAGTATTAATGACTGATTCAGAAAAATAAAAATGAATTAATTATGCTTGAAAACTCATTTCCATAAGTTACTGTACAAAACAGCTTAATTTATATGCATGTATAGTAGTTTTGCAATACTCACCAAATTTTCACGTGGCTACTGAAAAAACACAATCAGATGCGTCACTTCATCCATTATGCTCGTTGATTATATCTGTCTAGTATATCGCCCGGACAATTTAATCGTTTTGTTTTTATATCTTCGCGAAACAATGCTTCCACACTCAGAACATGCAAAGTATTTTTAAGCGAAAAATAATATAAATTACAACTCATTGTTTCCACTAAAATTAAAACCATGCATCTACTCACAGTTACTTCGACCATATCCAGTCTCCAGCGATCTTTGTAACAGTGTTCCTCGATAATCCACATTGTTTTCGTTCAGCGTTCAGCAGCTCTTGATTTCATTTTCCTTAAATGATAACCAACAGGAAAATAACTCAACATTGTAATAAGAATGAAATATTTATTATTGAACGTTCATTCGTTATATTTGCATGGCAAGATTAATTAGAATGGTATACCTAGATCCCTCAATGTGCACATAACATAGATAATTGAGCTTCGCTATTTTTAGATTGTTCAAAGGCTCGCACAAAAGCTGATTGTGTATTGTGTTCGTACATATTTCAATAGAAGGTGCCCCGTGCTAATTTTCGTGATACTCATCAGGAGGGTTAGCAAAAAAAAATCAACGGTCGCGCAACAGTTGGTCTTGTAGCAGGTGACGCGACAGGTCGGCTCGTTTTAGTTCGTAGCGCTTCGTGCGCGCTCGGCTCCGCTCGGGCCGCATTTTCCACGGCCGCCCTCTCGATCCGCCCGAAAGCTCTCAGTCGGAGATTAGGCGCGGCACGACACGGTGCTACGAATGCCTCTCGCTCACAAAAGCTCGAAGTCGTCACGAGTACCGCGATAGCATTACATCGGTCCTTATACATTCATAGCTACGTTGTTTGAAAGGATTTTTATTATTTTTAATATTTAATTAGTAATAATAAATAGTAACTTCAAATAAACCAAGAACATTATTTTTTTATTTATTTCGAAATTAAATAATATATGCGAATTAAAATTATTAAAATAGTTGAATCAGTGTTTTGGTGTGATGTGTTGGTGAGCAGTGGTGGAGCGCGCCGGGGCGGGTGCTCGGGCCGCCATGCTGCTGGTGGAGGCGCCGCGCGAAGCCGCCGTGCCCCCGTGCGCGGCGCCCCTCGACATCCCCATGTCCTCGCTCACCAAGCTGAACTTCACAGACTACAGTGCTAAAGTGAACAAACCTTACTCCGAGACGGAGAACAGGGACAATACGAGACTCAACTACGAGCAGGCCCTAGCCAGCGTGGCTAGGCTGAGCTATGAACAATCAGTACCCAACACAGCCAAGCTACACTATGCCGACCAGAACAGGCTGGCATACGACCCTTCAGTGGACTCACTGTGTGGAGATCCTTCTTTCATTTTAAACACAGGTTCGTAAACAAGAGAGCGGAAAGAATATTACTGTATTTTTTTTCTCTTAAATCTTTCTATCCTCAATGCATTTATTGGTATCGAATATTGTATCTCTTAAAACATTTAAATAAGTACATAATTAAGATATTGGCTTGCTAAGTTTCTGGCCAATAAATAGTTTTACAAAAGATATTGTTTCTTATTTTTGGAAAATAATTTTACTTTTATCTTTGTCAGTGGTTTATTTTAAATATTTATTTTTATTGGCCAATTAATTCTGTTAATATAAATTAATAAATATTAACAGAATTAATATATTCTTTTATATTAAATACCACTGAACTGCACTCATTAATTCTGCGGTTACGGGAGCAATTATTAGAAAACACAATAAACATGCAAATAACTGATAATACCTACAACCATTTGAAATTGAATTATTAATGCGATATTATAGTCGAACTGTTGTTGTTGTAATAAACATAAAATTCTAAGCTATTTTAACAATTCATTATTGTTTAGCAAAATTAATAGAAATAAAAATGTTATAATTATACTGTATGATTCTAATGTGTTTTTGAAATTGTGCTAACAAACAGACTGTCAGTATCAAATTCTCACAAAAAAAAGAAATAAGTAATAATTTGGTCTAGTTACTATTTATTTGAGACTTCCGATCTGTGTTTTTGATTTCATAACACACTTATTTCATTGAGGACGGGAAGTGAGCCGAGTAATAAACGAACGCTGACAAATCTCATCGTTATAAAAGCGTAAAGTTTATTTAAATCATAAACACATTTACGTTATAAATAAGCAGAGCTTCATTGAGAACTCTCAAGTTGGGAACGGAAGCACTTTCGCCGCCGCCATGTTGGATCCGGCAGCGGGGGTGCGCGGGCGCACCTCGCTCGCTTCCGCCGCGTGACGCGCATAAAAAGCTTTGCAGTATTGTCACATAGCTTATATTTGCATACATAGATTACGTGAAAGCATTGTTAACGCCCCGATCAAGTGCTCTACACAATAGCTAGCCTAGCACGTATCGCGCAATTCACATAAACTTATACTTAATATAAAACTTATGACTTAACTATTACATGATATCTAAAAGTTTCTGTACGCCCTTGTACTACAGTCGGTTCAAATACAGGAAAATCCAGTTTATAATTATTTTTATTGATCTCATAAAATGAATCTACACGAAATCACACATCCATTAACGTTGGAAAACATTATAATTATAACAATAATTTATAGCCATATCGTATATTTCACAGCCAAACTGAACTTAACTCGCAATGGTTAAGCGTTAATTGAAAATCAGATAGTAATTTTCTAAACCACAACACGTATAGAGTATGAATATTCATACAATAGCTTCAGATGTAATCGATGTCGAGGCGTGTCGGCTGTCATCCACGGCTCTCACAAATGGTGGTCGGTCATAAATGGTGACCATTCTAGAGGTAACGGTCCAGGTCGCTCACCTTTCAGTAATCGCTTCCTTCCTTTTACAGGTCGTCGCAAATCTCGTAGTTGACGTGATCGAAATCACGATTTGAACCAGCCGACGGACACTATAATACTTATTTATGATTCAATCTTGAAAAACAAAGATTTGAAAGGTCGATGACATCGTAAATCAGATTTTTATCAAATATGATTCTGTCATAAAATTCACATTATGAGAAAACGCGATTCAAGGATTTCATTAAATGTGATGGAAACTTTTCCAATGTTTCACGGATGTCCTATTTCATAATTATAAATAAATTCTGGTGATATTAAGTTATGCAAACAAATCATATTCATTTGAAATATCTCTAATTTGCTCTGAATAGCTAATCTTCCGGACAAATTTTACAGTATGAATTAGCAAAAGAAAGAATTTTAGATTTGAAAAGTTATGGATACGAGAATCAAATTCTAGCAGTATTAAATGATATTTAAGGTCGCATCATCTTCATCTTGGGTGAGGAAGTACTCGTGCATCTAGATGTACCTAACACTCATCTTTTACCAAATCTCCGCAACCAAGCCTACACTGCAAAGAGTTTAATATGAATGCGGTATCATCTCCTAAACAAGAAATGAAACTACTTTGCTGTTAATCTTTAATTGCGGTGCAACTTTCAGCACTGTTAGCTAGAGCGTCTCAATTTATGACTTATTCCCAATCAGAGCTACATACTTAGATGATATAATTGTATCGTCTGTTGTGTTCGAAGGCGACAAACAACTTGTCACGTTAGAAACACCTGTCTAACGCCCGCAGCTGCCCCGTGACCTAAGAAACATGTGCACGAAACCAATAAGTTTATCACTTACCTATACAAATACCTATAAACCGCCTTTATTCATTAGCAGATACAGAAAAAAAAACTACCCGATCGACTTCATTAGACCATATTTTTTATATTAAACAACAAAATTTGAAATGTCGATAGTTAATTAAAGTTGATGGTGCGCACAAACGATTTTGACAAATCAGAAATGTGTTCATTTTCCGTTTTTTTATTTTAATCAGGATTATAATTATATTCATATCGTGTCCTTAACTAGCGCTTTTGTCCTATGGATAATTTTATTCATTCCTAGTTTAATCCTCCATTTCGCGAACTGAATACTCTGTGCGATTGGAACAATGTGCATGACGGATGACGTCAGTTGCCGTCAGTGACGTCACGTAGCTTGGCTCATTCATAAATTAATATGGCAACTTCCGGCCGCAGCCCTCCGTAATCCACAACAACTTTAAAACGCTTTCAGTTTAATCGACACTTTCTAAGAAATTGGATTCAATGTAGCATAGATAGAGCATTTACACATTTTTAGTTTCATCAAGTACATATCTCCTCAGAAACTTATACCAATACTCTGCTTTCAAATTCATTCCGTTTTTCAATTCATCTTAGCAATCGAAGATCATTCATTCATTCATTCATTCAAAAATGGTGAGGAAACATCACTATTCAAATATCATTCAAGCGCTATAGTCATTCAGAACCGATACAATATTCAGGACAAGGGATGTTTGGCTATTAACAAAACAAGGAAATCCGAATATGACATCACACGTATCCGCTTCCTAGCTCATCTTTATACAAAAGCTGACGAGCTAAGAACACATAAATCGAATGTGAATTGCAATCGATTTGGGCTTGACAGTCAATAAATGATATTTCCCCCTTTTGTATTACGCATAGATACAATCATATTATGATAGTAGATTTTTAATTTCGTCTTATGAAAAGGTTTTGATTCTCTTCAGTATCAATACACAAACAATGTTCTAAAAAGTCCGAGTGCTAATTTAATTTAGCTTTCCTATGATCTCTTTTATTTTTTGGATAGGTTTCATTAACACCAACTATTTCCGTAATAACACAGGACGTTTTCAAAATAGATTGCGAATTTAGCAATCAAATTATAGCACGTATTTATTTCAAAGTTTGAGAGTTGAATGGGCGTGACGTCAGAGCAGGTCACGTCGCCATTGATGCGCCTGCGCCGCCACTTCCGTCGTCTGTAGCGCCGCTACATCCTGCCTGCAGTTTTATGTCTATCATACTACTATTCACACCACACTACATGTATTTGCTTTAAATCTATTACTTGGTTTTTATTTGAGTGGTGTGTCATTGGTTTTATTTTCGTACAATGAAATTCTGGCTATTTGTGGTTAAGCCTATGGGTTCAGTTACAGTAGCTTCTTGAGTTATTAAAATTGCACTACTGCAAAAAAATATATCTGAATAACTATAAAATGTAATTCGATATTTATTTCCTCCAAATGCCAGGCTCAACTAAATCGGCTTTTAAACGTATATTATTAATACCGCGAGGCAGGTTTAATGGCTTCCCTTATGTCAGCTATGTTCTAAGTATGACGGCGAGTGTTTACGTGGTGCTACCCCCCCTCGTGGCTCGCGCACGGTTTTTGTAACGACCGGCGGCGCGTGCGCAGGTGGCTGCGCACCTGCTGCGCATACCGACTACCGACAACCGTAGACAAGACATAGTGCACGCGATTTGAAATTTTTGACATTAGCATTAGCAGCTTTATTGCGAAATGGCACGTAGGTTGCTACTTCGATGATGGACAAAGGGCATTTCGAAATTTTCCTTGTAGGTTTGTAAAGAAAAAATCTCTTCGCAAACAAGGATTTTCAGGATACCCACAGCATGAATTATATGGATGCAATTTTACACGGCCATGAAGATATTCAGTTTCTCAAAAGGGTAACCAGCTCCTAAGATCACAATATTTCAAAGTGTTAACAGTGATGTCCAAAGTGCCAGTTCTATCGCTTGCTGACTCTACGTTTTATTAGGTCTAGACAATGTAATAGCTGAGCGATTTGCCGGGCGGTGCGAAGGTTTTATTGAACCACTATTGGATTCCCAGGAATCGTTTACGAGTCTTTAAGCACAATCGGCATGTGCACCTATTAGTCAATTCATTTATATTTTATGTCTACGCCCGAAGAATTTTGAAGTAAAACCCTTGATTAATCTAACGACTGAATTTTTATAATTATGTCAAAATCTACGTCGCCATCTGCTGCGACAGATTATTAATAAAAAATATATATTCCACCGGATATTTGTAAGACCCAAATTATTTTTGTGACTAAAAACTAAACTCTGATATTTTTTGTTTAAAATCGATGTATAAATAGTGAAGTAAAAAAGTGTGTTTGTAATTATTATCGGCTCGCTACACGCTATTTTATTGGTAATAAATATCGGTGGATCTGGTGTTAGTCGATTTCGCGTCGTTCGCTCGCAGGAAAACCGATTGCGACTCTTTATTTTTAAACGCAAGTTGAGGTCATTTGCTGTTATACCGTCTCAAGATTGCGGGCTGTTATATATTCAAGCTTTATATTATATGTATTATGTTAACATCTTGTAGGCAGCAATCCACTTTTTAGGGTTTCGAATAAGAAACAAAACCCTGATAGGATCACTCGGGTGTCTGTCTGTCTGTTTGTCCATCTGTCACAGTTTTTTCCGGATCTACTGGATCGATTCTGTTGCAATTTGGTATACATGTGGACTTCTATGATCCAAATACGATCACTTTTGGGGGTCAAAGTAGAAAAAAAAAAAAAACTGTATTGTGCGACATATCAAATGAAAGAGCTTAACGGTGAGAGTTTTAATTATATTTTATTGTAATTGTAAAATAAACAATTTTGAAGTTATTTAAAAAATAGTACCAAAAACCATTCCACCCTTATCTCCGAAACTTCTAAGCCTAAAATTTTGAAAAAAATGCAGATTATAGCTCTATACCTAAAGATTATAGGAAAACCTATAGTTTGTGATGTTAAAAAAACAGTCATGTTAAGACAAACCCTTGGTTTGGAACCCTTTGCACGCGGTTCAGATTCGCACTTGCCCAGATTTCCTTCCTGATATTCTACAAAAACCTGATTGATAATTCCAATTAAAATTTGTTGCGTTTTACCTACCTGCACCTACAACGATTTGGTCAGTTAATTCTTCAAATAATATTTTATGAAATACTTATTAAACACAATGGACAACTCGTCCGCGACGTCATTGCTCACACATCGCGACTTTAAAATATTTCACGCTTCCTGCCGAAAGATGTTCCAATTTTGAATTTGATTTAAACACTACTCGTTGACAGCCATTTCCTCTTATCCAAGAATAATGTAGTTTTCTCCACTATTATTTTCAGTTCACAATTTTTCCAAGCCGTTCCTCATTTGACAAATTATTGTCATTTTCAAATGTGCACCTGTCTTAACAGATTGTCTGTTTCTAATATAGAATATATTGCTGACAAAACTAATAATCAAGTTATATGGACCAGGAAGATCGTTTTTATTCATTGTTTGCTGTAAAACCAGTCGAGCAATCTAAAGTCAGTAACTGAAAGGGACAACATTTCATGCATTCAACATCTATTAAAAGTATTTTGAACAACTTTATCACAGTAAAATATAGATACCTTAATTGTGACTATTTAAATTTTTAATTAATTAATGAGGCCAAATTATTTATGTCAAAACACCGGGCGGCGGCGGGCTGTCGTCGACTGCGGTCTGTCCGCCTGTCACACCGCTCACCTGCGCCTGCGCACCGCATTTGATTCTAATTTTAAAAATTCATATTTCGACTTCCGTTCCCAAATGGGAATTGGCGCGATATGCGTCTCCACGTTATTATAAAATACGTTCGAATGTAGATCACTTTGTGCTGGACTTATGTAATCGACTACCGCTAAATAGTAGAATTTAATCGAAGCACCCGCTCTCTTTAGGGACTGGCTAGTCTTAGGATAAGATACTTCAGTCAATACATTTAAATAGCCAGTGTGATTCGGGTATTCTAATAAGAATAAAGGCCTGTTATGAACTTTCGAAATATGGTTACAAAAACGTCGTTATAGCTCGTCTGTCGGGACACCATATGGCATCTTAGCGCGTGCTTGGCTCGACAAAAAACAACGACATCAAGTATTCGCAGCTCGAATTTCGTCGCAGATAACAAGTAAAAAAGTGCGACAAGTCGTGTCGCAGCTGCTGCCTGGTCTTAGGTTACTGTCGTAATCGCGAGACTTAGGACTTAATATTACCTTACTTTGTAAAGATACTTACATACTTAAACTGGACTTACTTCTTAATTACTATTGAGCTTACCTATCTCATTACCTGTAACTCATTAAGGAGGTAGATTAGATAAGCCGATAAGCTTTCTTGGAGAAATTAAGATTACTTTGTGGTGACTCTTTGGATATTAATCGTCTCATTTACTTATCCCACTGTCATCTTGTAAAGGTTTGATACCTATCTGTAATGATATTGCTAGAATAATCAAAGGCTAGATTCAAACGTGCATCTTTACCAGTGGGATATGTGTTTTCATCTTTCCATGTTTTCTTTGGTCTACCTCAATTAAACAGTTTAACACTTGGGAACGTTCTTCTAGCGCTGTTATCTCAATATCAGAAACGCTTTAAACCTTTAAATATGATCACTTACGTCAGAACGTTAACTCTTTGTTCCCTTCTTTTCGCATACCTACTGTCAAAGACAATACGTCTACTTATGTCTTTGACAGAATGCACGCATCTTTTTTTTTTGGTCTGCTTCTTATCTTAGCAAACCACGTCCATACTCTGAACTTTTGTTACATGTTGACCTGAAGATCAAATTCATCGTCCTTTTGCCCTTCTCCTTGCTTATATTAGTAGTTGGCTCAGTATCCACGTTTTCGTAGATCATATCATAAGAACCGTCGTCTCAGTGTTCATCTTTCACAAATTCTTTCGTCTTTAGTTTAGTCTGCCTTTTTTCTCATATAGCATTCGTACTTGATGCTTTAAAAATTTACGGAGACATCAATCCGACTTTATAAATGTACATAGCATCTTGTGATTTATAATTTTCTTTATCCTTACTTTTATTTCTGATACTTAAGTACCTAGGTGTCCTTCATTTCGTGATCTTCGTTGCCCTTAGGTAGGTAATTGGTGAATTATCCGCTTACGTATGATTATGTACAATTAACTTTTTGTTTTCCTGTGACTTATCCTTATTAATGCTCCTGTTTACCCTAATATATAATATTTTTGGTGTTATTTGAAATTTTCCTTGCTTTCATTGACTCTCTCTCTCCGTTTTTGATGTTGCTGCCCTATTTACCTATCTGTTATACTCTGCAGTCCAATGAATGATTAATTCCTTTTGATTAATTAATGCATCTCTTGTAAATAGCCTCGGTATGCTAATGAGCGTGCGTCTATGATCTGATATGGAGGTATGTGAAAAATACCTTTTCAGACAATGTAGGTCTCATTAACCATGCAGTGATATCACGCTATAAAAGGTTTTTTATTCCCCTTGAGTTAACAAGCCATATTAGTAGCTAGCTAGTCTTTGTATTTGACTTGAACGTTGATAGATTGAACACAATACCTAGACACATCAGTATATAGAAGGTATACCTAGTTTGCCAAGACACAAATAATGTTTACAGATCTAGATTTTTAGTAAGCGAGTTGATCGATCCTACATTTTGTTTCTATCTGATATAAATCAGTGTGTGGAGCCAATGGCGCGTTGGAGCGGCGACCTTTCGACCCGAGCGTTGGCGCGCGGGGCGTGGCCGCGCCCGATTGGCTCGCCCCGCCCCGCGCCACCGCACCCGCCCCTCTCCACGCCCCACTACTCGATCTCGATGTGATGCTGTGACTGACGTACTTCTCTTACCATACATTTTTATAAACGTATTGACGAGCGTCTCTGAATTGTTTTACACTTTTTTCTGCGAAGCTGTCTTGAAAATAAATACGGATGTTGCAACGGACGGATATTGATAATAAATTTTAAATTAATCTTAAAACGATAACCAGGTGTCTAATTAAGAAATAATTACTAGTTTATAAATTATTATTATTAACGACATGGATACTAAACTTCCTTTAGATTATAAAGCCGTGGACAGGTTAATTTTCTCAAAGCAAAATAATTCAGAAAACTTAGGTATAGCGAATTTAACTCAAATTCAATCGATAAAATAAAAATACCTTATACTTACCACAACACGTTTTAAATGAACTAACAAAAACAGGATAACTATAAAAAAAAATTGTACAAAAAGACTAACATTTTTCCCTACCAAAAAGTCCAAACATCCAACAAAACTCCTCGAAGGTCACAGGTCACGCCCAAGGGAGCTATTTCCCTCTTTCACAGGATTTATAGCTCCATTCCGTTGCCTCAGTCGCCGAGGGAACAATTGCTTCATTAAAATTCTTGACTTGTCAAAGTGACAGATCGTGATTTGTTCACACAACGGTCTTACTGATGCTTCATTTGTTTAGTTAAAAAACGTTTCTTTTCTACTTTTAGTTGATACTTTCACCCGTAGGAGTAAAAATAAAAATAATTTGTTCGTGTCTAAAGTTTTAATTACATTCAGGGGATTTTGTTCTTCAAAAATTTTCAGTATTAGCTAACTGGGCTAAAACTGGACAGTCGATAGCACATCTGTGGTAACACTTTAAACTAAGGTTATCTATACCTACTAGTTTCATTAGTTGAGCTGCTTAGGTATATATGCCATGTTGCCTCTGGCGTGCAGCTCTGGCACAAGCTACCTAACCACTCACCACATCGTTCAATTTCAATTGAACGACTCCACTCATTGGTGACTTCAGTCCATCTCTCAACAAAAGCCGACATTCACAGCTTTACTAAACTTCATTCATTCACGTGCTGTTTATTTATATCCTACTTATATTTGCGGAGTTATTGAATGAACAGACATTTTCCTTGTATATTCACTCAATTTTATTATCAGTCACTGTTGTTATATTTTAGTTTAATTTCTCATCCAATGTGGATTTCTCGTGACCTTATAGAGCACATAAACGCGTATAATGTAGGTACCTACTAACTATATTTTCAAACGACTGGTACTTTAAATACTGACCACAGTATTCGGGAAGTTCCTTAAATTCGAAATATTCCATACAAACCGGAAAACGTATGCAAAACCATAAGGAAAGACGCTGTTTCTATAAGGAAAGCTGCAAAAATAATGCAGCTCCTAAAGACGGTAGTTTCCCCCTTGTAGATAACGTCCTACCGCATGCCACGTGCTTTAAAACTACATATATTCCTAATCTGCTTTCATCACCACTCGTGAACCTTTATATTCTCCTTCTTTTCGATTCGATGACTTATTCGGTAGCTAGGTAAGTAATACGGTCTTACGTTTTTGTGTTTATAATATATTGTGCACGGCTTGGGCACGGCAGGCAGGATTACGACTCCTACTTCATCTCCAAGCAAACAGTAGACTCCTGAAACACAAGACACTCAATATCAGCTCATGAGTTTTAAATTCAATAAAGAATGCTTCTTCAAATCATAACCGAATCACTGTCAACGACACTGCTATTACAGCATCAATGATGCCACTTAATCTTCATGATAACGAGATGAGATACATCGGCGGTCAAACGACAGACAATGGCCGACTACTGACCCCGCGGTACAGTCGACATACAAACTGACACTACATGTAGTACATCATACATGTAAACCAACACACAGACACGTGCACGGTAGCGTACCCTATTGTTAAATTGTTCAATCACACCGCCAGAGTGCGTGAACGGTGAGTTTTTATTTCATAATTTTACGAAAAATTGTTCAGAGGACATTTTCTCTATCGGATTGACGTTATGATGCCAAAATTTTAGGGATGGCCTTACCTACGATAATTCGGCAGGAACTTGTAGGTATTACCATAGATACATTTTGATCTTTATGACAATCGATATGATCGTAGATAGAATGTTATTTTATCTAGAAGCCGAGCCAAGGTTCAAGGAGTTCATCCTAGGTAACACTGTTTATATGGCGAAATTCATACTGACAGAAAAAACACCGAGTGACAATGCATGGAAATCTTTTTATTGATTTCATGGTCAATGTAAACCAATAACCAAGACTAATTTTAAGGAATCTTCGATTTTAGGGGATTTTTGCGATGGCAAATACCTACTTAATTCCAGTTCATACAGTAAACTATATAACCATTCTTAATATTTCGACATTCAAATAGTTAAAACCGCTGTCCGTTACCTAACACAAAGGATATTCTCATCAAGTCCTAACCTAACTGTACCTACTCTAAAGTTTCTTCGAATTCAATTTTTTTATTATGTCCAAGGATATTATTTGCGAATTAAATCAAACTTCAATTCGATGTGTTATATAGCGGCTACGCGGCGCGAGGGTGACGGGGAGCGGTGTGTGAGGTAGAGGGGTATGTGTGGGTCCGTCGGCGCACGCGCAGAACAAAGGGCGCGCCGTGAACCGCGACGGACGCGCTTCGGTACCCCGCGCCCGCCAACACGCCTCGATATGCATGCCGTACTGATTTTTTTTAATGGAAATTTGGTCTGACTGAGATATCAGTCACTACCTACCTGTAGAAATTTTGTGGGATGACTGAGTTATAGCTTAGGTAACTATCAAAGTAGTTGACATAGGTACTGGTATACCGAATGGTGTACCTACTCTTTAGGCAAGCTTTCCTATCACTTATACTGATTTCTGCCATGCTAATCCCACTTTTCCTGGGTTTAGGATTCGGTGGATGCTTATGTAGGTCGTATAATTGTTACTGCTCACATCTCACATATTACGCGTTATGATTATGTGAGCTTGAAGTTTTCCTTCACCTCCGGTAACACCCTTCATTCTCCATACATGTGCTAAAACTTCTGACATTTTGTTCCAGGTGGCTACACGACCGGCGGTCCTCGCGAGACGAACGCCTACGGGTACTCGGAGCAGAGCGGCGGGTCCGCGCCCGCTCCCCCCGCCGCTTCCCCCCTGGACGAGTACTACCCGCCCGAGTACCCTCCCGGCCCCGCGCCGCCCGCGCAGCCCTACCTCGACGAGTACTACCACCACGCGCACGCGCACTCGCAACCCCTGCTCACACACGAGCAAAAGTACCAGCCGCATCCCTACACCAAGCCTTATCCAAGAGGTGAGTTACCATAGAATAATGATACTAGCACGCTGACTAAAATGTAAGCCAACCCCAGCATTGTTAGGAAAAGGCCAAGCAGATAAGCTTGTAACTGTTCCACTGCAGAGCAAAGGCCTCTATTAATACAGCGATAGCATCAATCCCCATACTCTAGTTAAATCTGTTACAACTCCCTTGAATTTTCCAAATAAGTAGAGATTTCTGAATATGAGCTTACTCACGAAAATCCATATTGCGATTAGATACGTGGTCTTCCGGTCTAGTAACAAAAGCCCTCAAAGATAAAATCCCGCAATCATAAGTAATTAAAAACAAACATGGACATTCTCTCATTAGGAGAGATCTGAAGACAACAAACTTGGTCACTTTAATTGATGCGGTGTACAGTTTCAACAGCGTCGTTAACTGAATCTTTCATGTGGTTATTATTTAGTGGCGATCATATTACTCTCGTATTTTTACTTGTCATCGTCACTGGAGTGCACTAATTGGTGTTAGTAAACGGTTCGTTTTATTTCTGGTTCTTTCCGATTTTTATTAAGAAAAGTACGACCCACAGGAATGATTATGCTTCAAATAAGAGGTACCTAGACCATAAAACACACTCTAAACTTTTCAAATGGAAAAAATCCTGGCATTAAAGATTTACATCTGACTACTCTCAAGGAGTACATTACAATCATCCCCTGTTGTCCACTCGGCGCCCACCAGTCATAGCACCCAGTTGATGAAAGCTTTCGATCTAGTCTTTGCTATCAGTCTTTTCAATTCTATATTTACTAACAAAATGTTTATTTCCATTGTCCAGGCGGCGGTGGTCGGTACGGCGGCGAAGGTTACGGCGAGAGCTACGTGCAGGAGTACGGCGGCGCCTGCGCAGAGTGGAACGAGTGGCCCGCCGACCAGCACGCGCTCATCCCGCAAGACAAGCTCGCCTACCCCGCCACGGGACCCTGCTTCACTGGTATGTACTATCATGACCGCAGTTACTTGAATCAAACATCTATCTGAGACTCTAAACAAAGCACCACTCTATTAGCGATAGCGATTTTTGAAATGCCAAAATATAGGGAACGTGCGCGGCGTTGACTATTGCGGCGTGACAATTTTGTACATTTTTGACGTTTGGCAATCGGTTTCGCCTCGCGACCGCTGACAGCATGCCTATTTCTAGAGCCTCTAGACCACCTTACAATTCGTAATCGGCCTGACCTTACAGTTATCGTAGTTAGGTCAAGATTTACAAGTCTGCCTGGCTAGTTAAAATTCCCTTACTGTCAAACATTATTAGACTAGACAAAATGTTCATATTATCGCAGTCCAGCTACCCCTATAATAGTCCTTGTTGGTCGTATATCGTAAAGCAACTGTGTGGCACGCTTACAGGATCAGGGCCCATCCAACTGTGGCAGTTCTTGCTGGAGCTGCTGACCGACAAGAGTTGCCAGGGATTCATCTCGTGGACCGGCGACGGATGGGAGTTCAAACTCACCGACCCTGATGAGGTAAGGGATTTAATTTTCTTTGTTTTTTCAGTCGTGCAGGTATTTTTGTTAAATACCAGCAACATCTGCCTAGCCTTTTCCTAACTAAGTACATATAATGGGCTCGGCTTCCAGTCAAAACGGATTTAGCTGAATATCATTACTCAGCTAAAATACTAAGCATTAGCTAGTTTAGAAAAAAACACTGTTCATGTTCTGGCTTAGCCCTTTCTTACCTTTTTCCCTATCAGTCCTCATGGGCTTTCCAACTAAATTTAAAATATTTCATATAAACGCTACATGGCCAATTGGCCATTTCTGAAGCCTCAGAAATTATTTCAAGTTACCAATTAGTCGTATGCTATGGAGAGGAACCGGCCAGAAACTGTGTCCCTTCTAGGGTTGCGGAATGATCACATTGGATTTTGAAGGATGACAGGTGGGTTGTAGTCAGCAAGAGTGAAACTCTTTCCCGTCACCCAGGACCCAGAGTGGGAATATGTTCCCTATCAACCTTGAACCTTGATGGATCAGCGAAGCAGAAGGGAGTGTCATACTCTTATTGACTAAAACCTATTCGTGTCCTTCTTAACGTCTTATGCGTGACTCTATCGAACAAATTCCGCAACCCTGGCAGGCACTGACCCTAGCGGGCCTCGTGTACTGAAATCTCATTGAGGCGCCGTCGACCAGGCCCTGATCGGACGGCGAGCCACCAAACGCTTGCCGTCCGCAGCGCAGCAACAAACAAACATGAACCTAATGCTTTAGCAATACAGTTGAAAAGTTGATTTGCTGGCATCTGTACTCCCAAACGATATTCTCAAAAATGTTTTCATTCCAGGTGGCTCGGCGCTGGGGCATTCGCAAGAACAAGCCCAAAATGAACTACGAGAAGCTGTCCCGTGGGCTGCGCTACTACTACGACAAGAACATCATTCACAAGACGGCCGGCAAGCGCTACGTCTACCGCTTCGTGTGCGACCTGCAGAGCTTGTTAGGGTAAATTGCACTTATACACGAGTGCGAGACAGAAGGATGCAAGATTGTGGTGGTAGAGATGTATGAATGAAACAGAGTTAGATTGATAATTTGTTAGCGGCTGTAAGATAGCAAGAGATAGAGATATGTACCTACTGCAATTTGCCCGAGAAGATAACCAGCCTGCTTTGGCTACATTCGGCATCTACAATTAATAATGTTGAGGTTTCGTGGCCTAACACTCACCTACTATGCTACCATCGTAGTTTTGAATAAAATATGATATCTGACTGTCAGCGTTTAGCTTCACACATCATTCTTTGGCACACGCCCTCTGTAGAGAAGCGCTCCCTCAGCTCTTGTCGCCGTTTTGATCAATGAACATTTGTACAATTTTAAGCTTTTGTGTCTCAGAGAACATGCTTTATCCATTTACTAGAGATGACTTAGTACATTTTTTTCTCTGACAGTTAAAATCCCAAAGCATATGTGAAAAAAAAAAAAAATTATTTAAAGAAACAATGGAGTCTAACACAACCCTTTTGTTAACAGCATATCACCTGAGCAACTGCACGCGATGTATGAACCCAAAATGGAGAAGAAAGACGAGGACTGAGCCGAGCGCCCCTCCCCTCGCCCCCCTCGCCCTCTTCGCAGAACACCTCCAACCCAACGTACTATTAGCTACACAATCCAGCATCCTGCAGACTGTCACCTCCTGTACGAACGATATCGTACAATGACTCGGGAGAGATCCGATATCTTTCCACCCCAGACTTACCTAAGTGTGATTTCAAAAAGCTAATTGCTAACACCGTAGGCCCCGTGCCTATAACAATCATTAAGATTTTATATTCATTTTTAGAATTTCATAATATTAAAATGGATTTGATCTCATACGCAGCCACCAGTGGAATAAATATTAACCAACTAATGAAGGCTAACACCGAAAGGTCCTATGTTATTGTTCATCTTATATTTTACATTCATACACTATGTACCCATGTAACCAATGGTGCCTTATTGAAAACTTGTTATTTCATTTTGGGTTTGCAAATATTCGTTTTGATTGTACCGTGCCGCACGTAGCGCGCAGGCGCAGCACGTACCCAGTGCAGTATTACGGAGCACCTCTGCACTATACTATCGTCTTCTGTATCAAGTCAATGTGATAGGTTTGCGTCTACAAGTTTGCGACAAATCAATTAATTTAAATTCCTACAACACAGGAACAGAATTCAGCGAGATAATCAAAACTTAGTGCTAAAATAGTAAAATTTTACTATAATTTTAATGATAACTGTAAATATAAGTTAATTTTGTTACTTTATAAAATAATTAGGTATTATATTATAGTAGTTGTTAAGTGTTGTATGTTTAACTCGCAAATTGTTGCAATATGCGATTAAAATAATGAGTAGTCAGAATGAGGACGGACATAAAACGATTTTTGTATTCAGAGATTTTAGTCCAAAGATGATTAAATCCAAATTCCCACCTATTGGTAAGGATATGACAAAATTACCAAAGGGACTTCTCATGTGACTGGTTTGAAGTGATTATGATAATATTTTAACTTGTTTTATCGACCAGTGATTTCCAAAAGTGACATCTTACAATTCATGCAATATACTACTTATACATGAAACTCCGATGTACGTAATGTTCTTGAGTATCGATACATAATATGTGACCGCTGCAACACCGGCTGACGTCTACTGTCGCTGATCTCGTGGTAAGGGATTGTAATGTCTTACTAGTTATGAAATTAAATTAGTTGTATTATTTTCAATTTTTATAGCTCCTAGCGTACACCGAAGATATGTCGATAAGTTTTATTTTGTAAAATATCTCTCCTCCATCAATATGATACTTGGTTTTCATTTCGTGCAATGCGGTTGGTAGGTTAGAATATGTGAATCTTTTTATCTTGGTACTTTCACACGGTGCTGTTCGCTCGATTTTTTAATATTACAGAATTGTAAAACGATGTCTTCCCCGTATTATCAAATTGATAGGTCTGACTCCAATTGACATAGGTACTCTTTTACTGTTAACGATACCTTATGATACCTTATAATAAAGTCTACAGTCGAATGTGTTGTATTTTGCTCCTGTTTTATGTGCAAATAGATATCTCTACACGTTTACTTGTAAGCGAAGCCATTGTAAGTGAGACCTATAGTAGTTACGGCCAAATTTTGAATGTATAAGTGTCGTTGTATGTATTGATGGAAGATATAAAATTAAATATATATATTTACGAAATTATAAATACGTTTTTCTTTTGACAAATCATCACCTATTCTAGTATCCTAAAATAAAATAAAACTACTTATGTACATTTTTATCAGTGGTACCTACGTGCAACTTCATTGGTTTATATCTTAATTAAATCTAAAGTATGTACTTAGAATCTAAAACGTTTAGATTTAATTAAAAATATTCACATGGTACTAATCACACACAGTGGGTGACTGTGGCCTACTGTGTTGTGTGACTAGTCACCTGGTGACTAGTCTTCAATGACCGAAGGTAGGTCAACAAAGGATTATTTTATTTTAAAAAAGTACAGTGGCAGACTGAGGATCAAGAATTGAGCCCTGCGGAACTCCCTGTGTTTCAATACATCACCCACCGCGGATATAGTTCTATCGCTAGTGAATCCTTGTATTCTGTGATGGATAAGATCCGAAGCGATACTTCTTACTCCATACTCAGTAGGTACTGACGTAAACCCGAAGAATGTATCTATCAGGTCCTCGCCCGCAAAAACTTTATCATTTTCAAGGATCAAAAGTAACTTTGATTCCTGCGACTGCCGTCCGTGGGGGAGGGGATCATAGGGGTCACGACCCCCCCCCCTAAACCGTACACGTAAAATTGACAGTCTTTCTAAAAATAGATAAATCACAAACATTTAAAAACTACAGCCAACCATGCTATAAATTTCGAGCTCGCTTCGCTCGCGTTTGCATTCTTAGTCGTTCATAAGTCGACTCAATTGCCTACTTTTTAAGTCTCAGTAAGTATTGATAAAGTCAACTCAGTAACTTCTATATCTATATTATTATATGTAATATCCATATTTTTCAAAGGAATATGAAATAATAAAAAAAAACTACCATTTTTGAGTCAAGGAACTAAACATTTTCGGACTCGCTTCGCTTGCTCTAGCATCCTTAGCTTTCCAGTTTTTGCTTAAGTCGATAAAAAAACATGTCAATGGATGTATGATATAAAGAAAATCTAGAGTTACTGAGTCAAAGAACTAAAATATATCGGGCTCACTTTGCTCGCTCAAACATTGTTCTCTGAGGACTGGATACTAAAGTAACGTACTTTTCTCCGATGAGGCTCGAATTTGTCTTCATGGTGAGGACCAAGATCGACAAGTGAAATAAAATGTCGACCAATCACAGCCCAAATCTACAAGAAACAAGGCTCTCATTGGTCTCCTTTGCATTGGTTGGCTTCAAAGGCCTATGGTGAGTGTCCACGTTTCGGCTCCGTAAGTCATTACGGGTAGGAAGCACTACTTAATTATAGACCCTGGTCTGGGATTGCGGGATCGACGAATCATAGATATCACGCAGCTTCCCGAATGCCGCCCAGCCCAAGCGCATTCTTCTGGTTGCCTTCTTCTCAAAGTTGTGCCGCCCAAGTTGTATAATCTGTCTTGAGGTTGACTTTGGTTTTATCCAGATTCATACCGAGACCCACCCGCCTTGAAGAATCGCTCAGGCTGTTCAGCATCACTTCTAGCTCCTGCAGAGATTCCGCCATGATAACAATGTCATCTGCAAATCGGAGGTGCGAGATGTACTGACCGTTAATATTTATGCCCGGTTCTTTCCAATCAAGCGTCTTGAAAACGTCCTTCAACGCATTCGTAAACAGTTTCGGAGAGATGACGTCTCCCTGTCTTAAACCTCGACGCAGTTGGATTGGTTTTGTGTTCTGTTCTTGTACTTGGACGTCACCACCTCTACGTAGCGGCAGTCGATGATACATCTCTGCATGGACTCTGGTGTCGAAGGCTTTCTCGTAGTCAACATCCGCTAGGCACAGAGGATGATTACATTCCTCGGTCTTTTGGATTATTTGCCTGAGGGTGTGTATGGGTCTACGGTGTTGTAGCCTTTTCGAAACCCGGCCTGCTCCGGCGGATGGAAGTCATCGATATATTGGGCGAGATGTAGATAGGGCTCATAAGTGAAATGGAGCGCAGTTCTTGAGGAGCGTGTTATCGCTGTTCTTAAAGTATAATACCACCACGCTCCTGTGCCATGCCTCCAGTGTTTTGCCAGTGTAGATGACGGAATTGAAAAGCTCAAGTTCTGCCAACACAGGTGTTCCTTCTGCCTTGAGCAGCTCTGTGGCTATCCCGCCATCCCCTGGAGCTTTATTGTTATGAAGTTATCCGAGAGCTATTCTAATCTCACCCATGGCAATGTCGGAAAGCCTGGCCCGTGGATCATCCGCGCCGTGGGTTTAAGGTGGGCATGTTTTTTGAGCATACAAGTCTCCGTAGAACTTTTCGACTTCGGCGAGTATCTCTGGCTTTGAAGTGACGGTGGTGCCCTGAGACGTGCTGAGTTTCATCAGGTGACAACGGGAGTTATGTGGCTTGGCAAACACCTCCGAGCCTTTGTTCCGCTCTATGGCTATAGCTCAATGACTCGGGTGTTTGCGCTCTAATTAGCTTTGACATTCAAGAGTTCTCGTCGTTTCCTCACCAATTCCAGAGTCTCCTCTCCCATGGCAACGGTGTAGAAAGTTTTGGTACGAGACATAGCTTTCACTATCTCTTCGTAGATGGCTTCGATTTCGTCGTCAGGGTGTGCTGCCGTTAGGGATCATTATACACTAATATAACGTTTAAAGGAGTACCTCCCTGATATCTTCAGTACAAGGTATGTCAATAGTGTCAATACCTTGTACTGAAGATATCAGGGAGGTACTCCTTAAACGTCCTTAAAGGAATGCGGCAGTGTGTCGGCAAGGTTGGCCCGTTGCCGACACACTGCCGCATTCCTTAATGTTGCCCCTGAGAGACTTATGGACCATAAACCCGACGCCACCTTGGGATGGTTGGTGTCCTTCTCGGAAGTAGAGCAAGTGGCCACTATCTCGAGGGTTATCGTCTCCTCACCCTATCTTCGGATCTCCGACACTCCCACGATTTGCCAGTTAATACGACTTAACTCTACTTCCTGCTCGTTCAGCGGTAGAGAGCGTCCATTGAACGTCGCCAGGTAATATTTACGAAGTGGTACCCTGACTCATCCCAGGAATTCTTATTCTTAGCATCCCCCCACCACACCGTTCTCGTGGCCGGTACCATGGCCAGGAATGTCAGAAGTAAACGAATTGTCAGAAGTCAGTCAATCTGACTCCAGTTTTGCCAAGAAGTACCGCGTTACCCAGTCAATGGGTTGTAGAGATCTGGTAAGCAGCCGCTCCAAAAAAAATACGGGTACTACCTGAATCCGGTTTGACTGGATGCCGACCTCAATACAGTTGGGAAAAGGTTAGGCAGATAAAGAACGAAAATAAAACAAGTTTTTTATCATAAATGATTTTTGTTTCGCGAAGTCGAAAACGGCTCCATTCAATTCGTAACTCTATGGCGTACACTCAGTGAGCTCACACCAACAAAGACCAATGAGGGACCAAGCTTTCAATTTACTATCACACTAAAATAGATACATTGTATGTAAACTTGTGCTCTGATTGGTCACCATTTTATTTCAGTTCACAATTTCTCGAAATGATTTCGAGAGATTATAAACTATCAAATTTATATGCGTATAAAGGATTCCAAATGCTCAGTTGACGATTTATCGAGAGTTTACAATCTCTCAAGATCTTACGTAGTTCACAATTTTCCGGTGACATTGACAAAGGATTGCTGCTATTATGCATTTAGTGAACCGGTTAAATAAATACTATCTCGGTACGATAGCTGAAAGTATGGATATCTATACCTTCTTCAAGACACCAATCGAGTCAGCGTTCTCCTTGTCTTCGTAACACTTGTCGACGTCGGTCCTCACCACGCAAACAAATTCGAGCCTCATCTGAAAAGAGTAAGTATTTACATATTTATTTATTTATATATACTTTATTGTACACCAAATTTAAAATACGTACAGATAATCTTAAATTAAAGACATATAATTGACGGCCTTATCGCATTCCGCGATCTCTTCCAGGCAACCTGGAATGGAAAGTGATAGCCTGGACACGAAATGGGGTTGCACTTGGTGCAAATATGAAGTTACATAGAAAAACAAAACAAACAGAAATACAGCATTACAATATAACTAAGTACTACAATAGTAATTAAATACATACATATTTATTATAAAGTAAGAAAATGTTTAACAATATTGAAATTACAGATATTTTAAAGACAGGCAGGGATTGGGCGCGTTTAATCGATACAGGCAATGCATTCCATAGACGAGCGGCTTGGACTGTAAAAGAATTGTCTAAAAAGGTAGTGGAATGCATTGGCATTTTTAGTTTCAAGTTATCTGATGACCTAAGTAATCTCGTATGAGAGTCGCAAAGAAACTGGAATCGTTTCTTTAGATAAAGAGGAGTGGAGGGGAAAAAGAGCATATTAGGTATACAAGAGGGAAAGAATATGAGCATTCCGGCGATGGCGAATTGGCAATTAACACGGAATTCGGAAACGTAGTCATATTTGCGCAAACCAAATATGAACCTTATGCAAAAATGTTCAAGTTTATCAAGTTGCACTTCAGTGAGGTCAAGATAGCTGCACAGCTGCATAATCAAGGATGGGTAGAAGAAGAGATTGTGCAAGTGCAATCTTGGTGGCAGTTGGCAGAAAATTACGCAGTCTTCTCAAAGATGCAGCAGATGCAAATAGCTTCCGGCTAACTTCCTGTAGCTGGGCAGTCCAAGAGAAATTCTTGTCAATAAAAATTCCCAAGTTCTTAACTTCTTCACTAAAGGGAATAACTGAGTTGTCAAAAGAGACTTGGGGAAGAGTCCAGTCGATCTTTGAGATTGTCCTTGAACTGCCCACCACTAAAACCTGTGACTTGATGGGGTTCACCTTAAGTCCGTACCTCTTGCTCCACTCGCAAATACGAGCCAGATCATGGTTCAGGGTAAAGATAGCCTCGGACAGATTTCCAAGAGGAGCTCGTGAGTAAATTTGAAGATCATCTGCATAAAGGTGGTAGGATGACATCAATTTGTTGGAGATTGAGTTGATAAACACTGCGAAAAGTAACGGAGATAAAACGCCACCCTGTGGTACCTCGGCAGAAGTACTACACCAGGAAGACAAGATCTCTTCGATGCAAATACGTTGCCGGCGACCGACCAGGTAACTACGAAACCATTCAATTACTGATGGAGATATATTAAGAGAGCAAAGAATGCCAAGCAAGACATCGTAATCCACAGTATTAACCGCTCAAGGACTTTGGATAGGAATGGTAAGACAGATATTGGACGGTTATCGGAGAAGGATGTAAGATCGGACTTTTTTGGTAAAGGAATTATATGCGCATCTTTCCATGAGCCTGGAAAGACACCGCTCGACGCAGAAAAATTAAGGTTAAGGCAGATGACAGGAAGGATCACGTCCAGCACTGGGAGCAACATCTTACGGCTGATACAGTCGCTTCCTACTGCATTTGAAGTAATCGATAGTATGCTCTTCATAACATCACATGCAGAAAATTGACCAAAAACAAATGGCGAATAACTGGGAGTCGGAAGAGACGAAAGATGATCTAACGCATTCAACTTTCTTGTCCTATCAAAATCGGACGAGGCAGTAAAATGATTATTCATATCATCAGTGTCTATGTCTTATTGGATAGTTTCTTGTTGGGTTTTCCCGACCCCCAATGACCTAAGAAATTTCCAAACTTTGGATGCGTCCCCATTTTGGACGGAATCATGAATATGATGGCGATTTGCATTCCTGAGAGTACCTTACTACTAGATAACGTACTCGTCTCAGATGAGACTTTGGCTATTTCAGCTTGTTGGTTTGCCTATCTTGGACACAACATAAACAGCCAAAGTTACCATAATCCAAACATCATAGTCGAGAATCGTTCATTCGTATTATGGAAATACACAGAGAAACTTTCAGGTTTTATAAATTACCGTACGCCTGATCGTCGCGGGCTCTTATTTATCTATATTAATATTTTAAAGAGGTAATATTTGTTTGTAAGTTTGTATGTTTGTAAGTTTGTATGTAGACAGTCACGTTATTTATGAGTGTCATCTATACTATACTAATATTATAAAGCAGAAGAGTTTGTTTGTTTGTTTGGTTGAACGCGCTAATCTCAGGAACTACTGGCCCGATTTGAAAAACTTACAGTGTTAGATAGCCCATTTATCGAGGAAGGTTATAGGCTATATATCATCACGCTAAGACAAATAGGAGCGGAGCATTAAAGGAAAATGTGACGCAAACGAAGTTGCGCGGGTCAGCTAGTCACCCATATTCAAAGTCGAGTCCATAACTCTTGCATAGAATATGACGTAGAATAAAGTAACTAAGTAAAGTGTATAAGAAAGCTTGTCGACTAAACTGTTCACCCGTCATGAAATTGTCACAACTACACAACTCGACCAAACACTATCAATGTCAGTTTGTCATTTGACAGTTGACATTAAAAGTTTAAAACATCTGTCAATACGGAAAAAGTTAGGTTATACTTCTTGAGGTTATTTTACTGTTTTTAGAAAGAAATCTAAAAAATACAAAACAATGCGGCTATCACAAGTCTTAAATCGACAACACATCGATTTTATGTTTAAGAAGCATTGGTTGGTCCAAGGAAACCGCGTACCTATAGATACTGGAATCGAAGAGCAATTAAAAGCCAAAGGCATCAAAGTTGAAGATGCTCTTGAATTTGTTAAAGGGGAGCCAGAAAAAAGGGATCGGTAAGATATTTTCTTTACAATGCATGGATACATTCGTAATGCATGGTCTTTGATACTCAAACACAATTTCTTTCAGGATTAATATTGTAGGGCCCTATGAACCTCTTATTCCACTGGATGAAAATCACCCTGAATACAAAAAACAGCCATGCTACACATTGAGAAGTACAAATGTTCTTCTAGAAGGAATGGCTCAGGCCCAAGTACTAACTAAGACAATAGTAGCAGAAAATACACTGCCTCCTAACATTGAAGAGCTTGCAGAAATGCCAGCACCCTCAGCCATTCATGAAAATATCAAGAAGGCTATTCTTTCTGCCAATGTATTTGATTGTGAACAGAAAAAGTTGCCTAAGATTAAGGACCCAGAAAGACCAGCCTTTAATTTCCCTAGGATACTGGGAATCACAGATAGAAGAAGAAAGTAAGTACACTCATTCACTACACCAATATTGTACCCAACCAAAATTTTAATCACAGAAAATAATCAAGTAATGGTCATTTTGAATTCAACAGCTACTGGACATAATTAAGTAGACTTTGCTGGTGTCCACCTATTTCAACCAACTTCTGCAAATAATATGTTTTTTCTTTTCAGTCAAATTCTAACAAACAAATTGGTACAACTGGTTGAAAAGAGTAGTGACAGTGAATCCACTCTGTCTAAGTACATCCTGAATGATGTGGAAAGCCAAACTGTATTTGAAAAGGAAGATGATTTAATACAATTTCAAGATATATCCCATATACTGGTGACCAGCAATAAACCTGTAAAGCATGAGTTCGAGAAAAATGTAAAGTTTACTGAGATCCCTGATCTGTATCCAGTCAAACACACAGTTACTTTACCACCAGAGCATTTCTATGATGAGACTAGCAAGTACCGTAAGTATTTTATAAAAACATTTTAAATTTGAAGAACTCTATCACAGATGTCATTATTCCATAGACTTGCCAAATTTCTTTACCTAAAACTATTATTTCTAAGTACTTTCTGCCTAATGATTCCATTAATGCCCTCTGTCTTTCAAACGGCACCTATCCTATCATCATCATAGAGCCTCACCCCATCGCCAAAACACGTCCACTGCCTTCCCCAAGTGTCGCCACAAAATTTGTCTAGAGACACTATGGTAATTGAGAAGAGAAGATACACACAACTTCCCAAACACCGCCCAGCCAAATCGGATTTGACGGTTGGCCTCTCTCTTTTGAATTTAACCTACCAACTAACAAGACTGTTTGTCCTGGGGCTCCGATCTTGATAAAAGTGGGTGGTACATGGGTATTCACCATGTCCTTGGTTTTGCCATGTTCATTTTACGACCCACTCTTCTCACTTCTCCCTGCATCTCACCTAGGGATGGGAAATCATCAAATGACTTCCCCCGCTCTGGGCGGAGCGGGAGGGAGTGTCAGACTTCTACTGACTAAAACCCATCCATGTTCCTTCATGTGCCCTTTGTGTTCCGGAGCCACGGTATCTCTTTCGAATAGTCCCGCGACTCCGGCAGGCATCGGCCCTTTCGGGCCCCTCTGTGTGCTGACTCTCTTTGAGGCGCGCGTGGAACACTAACGCGCCGTCGACACGGCCTGTCGTCATGAGACGGACGGACGGCGAGCCACCCACAGCTCACCGTCCACAGGCCCGCGCCTACGGTGGCCGGAGGTCACCAGGTGGCCTCCGACGCCCGCGACGTCTACCACGGCGGCCGGGACGAGAGGATCTCTCCCTCTCCTACTCCGCTACCTCCTTCGCTAGCATGACTGCTTCGCGGGAGGTGGCGGCGTCCCATTCCGTCTCGCTCCGGACCATGGCTTGGACCAGGGCCGGACGCGAGAGGTCGCCGCCAATCGCCTATTCGAGGAGTCACCTAAGCCCTGTAGTCGACCACCAGTAGTCGGTTTGCATAACCTGCCACAGCGTATATAAGTGGTCTACGGTGCTGAAACTTTTCCAAATCCGGCTTGTTCGAGAGGGTGGAAGTCGTCACAACTGCGCGTGAGACGGTTAAATTGGCGATGACTCAGAAAAACAGCTTGTAAACTGAATCACAAGTAAGGGCCTGTAATTCTTAAGTAGGGCATTGTCGCACTTCTGAAATCTTTTTAAAGAAGATTACTCCCCCCCCTTTTTTTTTGTAAAAGCTACGTAAATAGGTTAGACTCGAAATCAAAAAGCCGATTCAAATTATTTACAAGTCGATTTCGCAAAAAAATGTTACTTATCCCTTTTTGGCCGTAAGCCATCGATATGTATTACTGTCCATAGAGTGTCTCAATCTCCCTCAGAACCTCTAAATTTGGCAGTATAAAGACCCTCGAGCCCTTATTTCGATCTATAGCATCTTAATACCTTCCAGTGATAAACTGGCCTACCCAGAGCAAAGGGCATTAGGAGGAAAATGGATGGATTTCCTACAATGAAGATTTTAAATGTGTGCATCTTTTAAGTAGTACAGAGCAGTGCTAAATTACCATATTATGTGTAAATTCATATTGCAGCAATCCGTCCAAGCGTCAGCATGAAACACCCGCATACTACATGGTTACACTTCAACAAAACTGAAGTGAACAACATCTTTGAGACACCTGTAACTGAGCAGCAAATCCTTGGGAGATCACTGACACATGCATTTACTGTGGCCAGTGCTTATGCCAAGCAGTTACATGGGGTATGTTTCAGTTTGGTCATATACTTATTTAACTTCCATTTACTTACCAGGCTGCATTTGGATAGGAATTGATCATAATAATGGAGTGAAAATTTTCTCAATTTTGTTGTGAGTGTTTGTTAAAACCTAGCTTGAACTGAAAAAGAGTTCACTAAATGGCAAAACAATGAATATGCTGGCTGATGCAGTAGGACCTGACTGAATAATTGTGGGATGCGATTAGGTCGTTGGAGGCCTATATACAAAATGGGCAGAAGATGAATAATACATAATTTAATCATCTTAATCTCCAAATATTTAATTTTTACAAGTTACTAATAAATATTGTATTTTTATCTCACAGGAGGATGTAAAGGACCTACCAGAGCCGATATACATAAATTGTATACAAACAGATGGTCAAAAATATCATTTTGGGGTTTTGGAACTAAATACACTCAACGTAGATGGTACTGAAGGTACTAAGAATGTCTGGTACAGCAAAAACAACCTACAACTGTATGGCTCCAGTCGCTACTTCAGTGGTATGCCTGTCTTAGAAAACTATAACAACAAAGTATATGGATACATAAATGCTTTATATAACTGCTAAGCCACCGAGTTTACCTATTAGTGTAGTATAATTATATTATAGATAATGTAAAAAAATGGTTTTATTTCATCACAACACTCTCACAGTAATTATTCCAACTTCAATCATATTTATTATAAGTCTCTGTTACTTCTAATATAAATCAACACAACTATGAAGAATGTGATAAGAAAGCAAAGTATGATTGTAATGTATTCATGTGTATATCCCATTATATTTACAAGAACATAAATACATTTATTTTAGATTAGAATAGATAATGCTTACACATACCGAAACACTTTGTACATTAAACAATAGTACATCAGGAAATCAAAACAAAAATATATAAACAAGCTCATTTATCCATCGCGAATTTTTGCAATCGACGTCTTCTCAGCTCGTCGGCCGCATCCACATCAGTCTTGTCTCTGAAATTAAAACAGTATTCATATCAAGGCTAGTCTTTCTTTTACAGTTTACGAGAGGCCCGCCCCTGCTCTTTTAATGTCTTGACAAAAAAAGATTCTTTTTATGGCTTTTTGCATATATCCATTGCAGAATTTGACGAGACGTTTTTATATCGATACTATTTTTAAAATGTCACCCGATTTAGAATAAAAAAGCGGGCCTACTGACAGATAAGATTCTGACTCTCAGATCTTTTCTTACATATTTGAATTCGTCGGGATCATATTGCGCCTCACTATTTTTATACTAACTGGACAGGGTCCTCTCTAGTCTGCAATATATGCAGTGATGTCAGAACACAATATAGAGGTTTCGTGATCTGGCATCTCTCATATAGTTTAAGGGCGTGATTCATATAGCCACGATATTAGATCTAGGCGCACGGCAGTGCGCCAGGCCAAGTTACGGCGTAACGCACGCAGTGTGTATATTTACACGAAACATTTCGAGCAGTTTTTACCCCCATAATCATTGGACCATTTATAACTCTAACCAAGTTGAAGAATACTGGAAAGTTTCAAAACATTAGGTTAAACCGTTGAGAATTTACAATGAAGATTTTGCTACTGACTCACTGACTGACTCTTCAAAATTATGTGGCACTTCCAATCATGCTAGAAAGTTCAAATTTGGTGTGGAGATAGGACTTTGAAGGCTAGGGTACAATTATAGGAATAAATCGGAAAAGGGTATTTTTTAAAGTTAAAAGTTTGAAATCAGGGTTGGTCCTCATGAGCCAATAATAACAAAAAATAACATTAAATTAATTAATTAAAACTTTTTACAAAAAAATACAACCGACTTCATAATAACAAAAAAACACTACAAAGTAATTATATTAGTAATTTCGGAAGTCGGTGTTTTTGTTAGTTTCTTCGTATTTTGACACCGACTTCCGAAATAAATATAATTACTTTGTAGTGTTTTTTTTATTAGGAAGTCGGTTGTATTTTTTTGTAAAAAGTTTTTTATTTTTCACTTTTTAGTGGTACCCCCCCCCACACCTAACAACACCACTGCAAAATCGCAGAATAGCAAAATACGTAAAAACAAAACCATCATCCAAGTAAACGCATTCCAGCTATTTCGATTTGAAATCCAAACTTCGTAACCGATTTTGATAAAATTTAAATGGGACCAATCTGCAAGTACATCCTTTCAGATAAAACAAGAATTTTTCAAATCTGTTCATAAGTGACGGAGTTATGAGGTAACAAACATAAAAAAAAAACATACAACCGAATTGAGAACCTCCTCCTTTTTGGGAAGTCGATTAAAAACTGCTCGAAATTATTATCATTCCTATGTATCCCCCATGAACAGAGAGCTTGGATCTTTCATAATTTTTATATGGTTCACTGGTATTCTCAAAAGTCACATGATAGATTCATGGACTATTCTAGAGTTCTGAAATGCTTGGTTGCTTGAATTTCACTACTTTTGTAAGCTGAATTTTCGGGGAGAGGAACTTGGCCTTTTTCACATCTTGGTTTTTTGGGGTTCACCTAATCAGCCTATGCTCCCACTTGACTATAGGTACACAGAAGTGAACTATCCACAAGATAAAAGGAATAGAGTATTTACGGAAATCATCTGCTAGATAAGTCAATCGGAATTTATATGAATACGAATTTACTGAAGACAGTTATAATAATTTTCTGATATCATCTATTTAGTCCATCACAGTTAGCTGTTAGTTTACCAAAATTTATATTGGACACGTATTTTTTCTTTTCATACGAAATCAAAAAAATTGTGGACGAAACAGTGCATTGGAATTGAGTGACCAGCCCCCACTCCTTTACTTTGATGCGCTTTGTCTTTGTCAATATAGATTGATTTCAAAAGGAAAAAAATAATAATAAAAAATGAGTGACTGACAGACAACGTACAGCCGAAACAAATGGTCGTAGAGAGCTAAAATTTGGTATATAAGTTCCTTGGGGAGTGTAGGCAGTAAGAGGTGATTTCTCGAAATTCCAAAGCCTATGCGCAGTATATCTCTCTCTTGCACTTCACATTTGCAAAAAAAGAGAAATGTACTGTCACGTACGAAGTCGGGAGCAAAAGCTAGTTGTTTATACAAAAGTATTACCTATTAGTGTCTATAGGGGTCGTGGTATCGGGTTGCATGGCAGTGGGGCCGTCGACGGATCTGCTGGTGGAGGGCCCCGGCGAGGGCTGCTTGTAGCTCGACGTGCTCGGCACCACGTCCGGCTCCGACTTCACCTGAGACGTGCGGCCTGGTGCGGACTCCGTGTTCAGCTCTTCTATTCTCCTGTACAAACATATATTTAACTTTAAAACATGACACGACACGATGTGATACACGCAAAGACTATTAAACCACTTCACTGCGCATACAGTGCCCCGACGCACGAAAATTATTAGAGTAACCATTTTAGTTGTGACCAATTGTTAGACCTAAGTTGCATGCTAAGTTTTTACAAATCGTTTTAATTTTTATGCAATTTATATTAATATTATGTCCAAGGATATAACGCACTAGCTGACCCGCGCAACTTCGTTTGCGTCACTTTTTCCAATAATGTTCCGCTCCTATTTGTCTTAGCGTGATGATATACAGCCTATAACCTTCCTCGATAAATGGGCTATCTAACACTGAAAGAATTTTTCAAATCGGACCAGTAGTTCCTGAGATTACCCCCTACATACAAACTTACAAACTTACAAACTACCTCTTTATAATATTAGTATAGATAAAAATGCCTTCATACCCGGTGAATTTGTGTGGGAAACATTCCAAGACCTCTTGTTACAAAAAGGATAGCATAACTTTTCATCGGAGAGTAAAGACTACGCAAAATATTTTTGATTTAATCAGATGATGAGCCACCGCAGGGGTCTATATAAAATGGTGGTTAGGTGAACGAGCACACTGTGAGAAGCGCGCGTTGATGTCTTTTGGAAAAGTCTCTTCTTCTTTCATTAGGAAATACTTATATTTTTATCCCTTTCTTCCCCTTTGTATTTTTATCGTAAAAATCTGTGCTGTTACGTTTAATGATTGAAGTCGATTTATCGATGATCATAAAATTACACATAGTACAATTTTTAATCAATTCACATACTTACATTAAACACTTAACTACTTTTATACGACTTTAAAAATAAATAGAAGGAGGGTCTCAGTTTTTTCATCTGTGTGTTTGACATACATGTTTTCATTTTAGATTTTCGAAGATTTCAGAATTAAAATAAAAGCGGAAAGATAAGGTTAATAGGGAAACTTTGTTTAAACAAGATATAGCGCTGTTTGTTTGGATTAAGTATTTTTATAATGTTAAAATTTTATCGATATCGACTATTTTCCTTGAATCAAGTAGAGCCATCACTAACCATAGGCTACCTATGTAACTTGACCTTGAACGGACCAATTGCAGCCGCGCGTTATTCCTCGTCCCCCGGCCCGCTGTAGTGAGCCGCGTACTTAGAAACAAATCGGCCTATACGCTCTCTAGTGGTTATATACTCTATGGTTATATGTTACACATTCATCATGTTTGCGGAGCAAACTTGGTCACAGATGGCCCAAGACCGAGAGGTTTGAAATGAGTAAAGGGGCCTTTGACCAGCAGTGGGTAACTAACAAAAACCAAAGATTTTTTTTTCGTGTTGAGACGATGGCTAGGTTTAGGTAAATTTGATGCAATTGTTTAATGATTTATGGAAATTGGATCTAAATTATTTATGCAGTAATATTTAGGTGTCGCTAAGTAAGAATTAGTGTAAACTGATGTATGTCAATTGGCAGAAAATCGTAACGTCATAGTTTCGTTTCGTCGTTAGTCATAATCTTAAAAGATTGCTTTTTTTAGTAGGTATCTATTTTGTGATTGTTGAGTACTTGAATGATAAACAACTTAGTGAATGTTGAGTAATTAAACGAGAACTTACGTTTCAGTTTGTGTCGACACAGTAGCGTTATTCTGAGGTAAGTTGGCTACGACAGTAGAATACTGCTGCATCAGCAGCACAGAGGCGTCCAGCATAGACTGAATTTCTCGGAGTAACTGGAAAAAAAAACAAGTGTGGTTTTAAAAAAAATCCCCTATTTTCAGTACTTGCTTAAAAAATACGGGTTGTTCACAAAGTTGTTCCCTAATTTGTATTTATCATCTCATGTATTTTGAATTATACTCATATAATCTGCGCGCAATCAGAATGATATGAAACTTTGTCAAAGTAAATCGAAAATTACAGTTTTTCTTTCACGAAGCGTTAACAAAAATGTTCTGAATATTAATAATAAATTAGTTATTTCTACGATCTATCATATAAAGTTATTTATTATCAATATTCAGAACATTTTGCTTTGCGCGCGGATTATACCAGCTTTTGCCCGCGTCTTTACTCGTCTCTGTAAAGATTTTCGCCAAATTAAAACTAGCCTATAACCTTCAGGGACCCAACCGATCTACATTATGTACCAAAATTCGGTACAGCGTGAAAGCGTCACAAAAAAACTCAACTTTTGCATTTATAATAATATAGTTAGGATTACCTGTAGTCGAGCCTCAATATTCCTGCGCTCGTTGCCTTCCATACATTGCAGCTCGGCGGTGGTCAGGCTGGCCAGGTTAGCGGGACGCGGCGGCGGCGGCGGTGGCATACCCCACGCCATCATGGCTGCATCATACGCATTATTGATTATAATATTATATGGCTAAAAGCTTGTCTCTTGATACATGGGATACCTACTTCTGCCTAAAAGTACATCCACTCAAGGAATACAAGTATGATGTTACGAGTAAATCATTGGTGTGTTAGAGTTACTTCAATTTAAGGTATTCAAATCCATTGTACGATATAACATTATCATATGTTTAAGACTAAAATATAGCTAAATAAAACTCCACTTACAAGGAACATAATTGCATTAAGATCATCATAACGAAGTGACATAAAACCGTATTGGAATATCAAAGACAATATGAGATGTAGGTACTAACGTGGAGGCGGCGGCATGTTCGGGAAGGGTGGCGGCACAGGTCCGGGCGGCGGGGGAACAGGCGCAGCGTGAGGGGCGTGCGGGGCCACGCCGGGGGCGGCGGGAGCGGGCGCAGCGCCCCCCACGCCTGCCGCGCCCGCCTCGGGCGCCGGCGCGCGAAGCACGTTGAGCCGGCACGTGGGGCACGTCTGCTGCCGCTGGAACCACAGCCTGAGACACGCCGCGTGGAATATGTGGTTGCACGGCAGCTTCTTCGCACCTGCGGATTAAGATGGTTTGTTTATTAGACTATATGGTCCTAAAAAAAAGCAAAATGTATGGAAATTGACATGCTGCGCTGGCCTTGAATAAATTGAGACTAGGGAGAATGAGAATCTATACTAATATTATAAAGCAGAAGAGTTTGTTTGTTTGTTTGATTGTTTGTTTGGTTGAACGCGCTAATCTCAGGAACTACTGGTCCGATTTGAAAAATTCTTTCAGTGTTAGATAGCTCATTTATCGAGGAAGGTTATAGGCTATATATCATCACGCTAAGACAAATAGGAGCGGAGCAGTAATGGAAAATGTGAGGCAGACGAAGTTGCGTGGGTCAGCTAGTATTTAATAATCTTTATTCAAAAAAATTGGTAAAATATTATTTTCATCAATCACTCCTAATAAGTATATAAAATGCTTCCGTTACTGAGTGAGTGACTTACTGGTAACGCACAGCAGATATCCTTGGAGAGTTTAGGGGAGCACTAAGATAATTTCCCGAAATTCCTACGGGAACGGGAAATAACTGGCAAGATTTCGCGGGCAAAAGCTAGTCTTATATAAAATGCAGGTATTACAATACCAATAAACCTGTATCAAAGGCCGCAGGCGAGCTTAATGAAGACTATTGGACTGACTCATAAACTTAAAAGGGCTTTTAAGTAAGTATAAGACGCGAGAGCCCGAACGTGCTGTCCCCTTCAAAATCAAGTTCGATTTCAACTGTGTCACGTGATTATTTTGTCGTTGTTTTGTAACAACAAAGATAATATATTAATTAATAACTAGCTGTCGCTCGCGACTTCGTACGCGCATATCCCGTTTTTTCCCGTTCTCGTAGGAAATTTAAAGAAATCCTAGAAGCTACATGCCCAATTTCAGCTTTCTACGACTAGTAGTTTCGGCTGTGCGTTGATATATGTCAGTGAATCAGGTTTGCCTTTTATATATGTCACCGGAAAATAGCAAACACCGTAAGATTGTAAAATATCGCGTGAAATTGTAAACTATTTTTTCTAAATAACACACGAATGTTTTGGACATTTGGATGGGATATATTAATTAAACAAACCGATGTTTTCATAATATATCGAGAAATTATAATCTAATCTAGATTTATTACAATCTTACGGAGTCTGCCATTTTCTGGTAACTTATAGCTATTTATAGAAGATGTGATGATATATGAATTAAGTAATGATTATGTCACAAGGGCCGATAAAGTCGTCCACGCAAATGAGTATAACAAACTGTAATAGCCGAAATAAAATATGCATAAGAAAGGTAAAGTAATGACTGGGCCACGGCCCACGATACAAGCATTACAAGCGTAGGTACGTCACAAGTATTACCAGGTGTTCGAGGTCGTTTGACCTCGCGTATGATTGAATTCGTTACTAAGTCTTAATTTAACCGCACAATGTTCAAGTTTCACCAACCTTGTACTTTATCAACACGAATGCTAAGAATTCAACAATAACACTCGCAATTATATAAGCAGTATGTAAAAGTTGCGTTTTTATAAATATTTTTAGCTACAATAATGATTCTACAGAACTGCAGAAATATCAAGAAAAATTGCGTGAAATCATGACGTAAGAGTTAGTAAAAATCATGAAAGTCACGTACCTATCTGTTTTATCGCTTTGCTTAATTATTATCTATGAAGTTATTACACAGGCAATAATTTAATCTCCATAACAAGACATGTAAAAGGTTGTATGTTATTATAATAATTATTGGTAATGGTTTGAATAGGAACGGCAACAAAAGTAATAGACTGCAGGATGTATTTAATTAAGGCGAACCTTTTATACGTTGTCGTCCGAACACGGAGCACTTGGACCATGGTTGTAAACTTTGTAGGTACCTAACTATAGTTTACAAAGTGTGAGAAATGGTTGTACCTTAGAAAGGAGTAGGTACTTAAGGAGACGAACGAAGCGGTGAGAGACTTATTCGTACATCGCGGCTCTCGTTTCGTCAGTGAATGGTCGCTCTATTACATCTCATTATCATCGAAGCTTTACTTTTCTCTTCATTTATATACATGAACACGGAGATGAGTGACGGTAAAAATGGTAACGAACCTTCGTCACCGTAAGATCTATATTTGTTTGCTCCAACGGTAGAACATGCTTTACTGCTTTATAGGTACAATTTTGTTTTGTCTCATAAGGCCACGCTTCCACCGGGCTGCCAATGCATAATATATTATGATCATGCCGCGCTATGTTATTAAACTTGCATGCCAGTTACTTTGCTTTAGAGTTCTATTTCTATTTTTTATTAATGGCAAGTAGAGCCGATGTCGACTATTCTGCCAATGTCAAAAGTAAATTGGAAAAGCAAGTGTGCATTAGACTAAGTTAACTAAGAGTTGTTTGCAGGTGGAAACGTGGCGTAAAATCAATTTAACAGAATGACACAGATACTAATGAATAATATGACACTGACAGTGAAATACACCCGATTTAACTGAGTGAAATACAATTGCCAGTTCATTGAAAAGGTTTTAGTTTTATAAGATCAGGACATTGATAGGTCTATGCTGTAATAGACCTTTGATTTCTAGCTTTTAAGAAAATACAGTTTTCTATATGCAGTAGTCTGATTAGTACCTTACTTCATAAGATATCCATGTGTCCTGACTTGAACAAGAACAAAATAGTAAAACTGATGAGGTGTACAGAGTATAGTTTGACAGTTAAAAGAAAGTTGTAGGTACATACCAGTATGCATTTCTTCGCGGCAGATGATGCACTCGTTGTCAGCGGCGGCAAGTTCGGCTGGCGTCGCGTCAGGGTACAGAGTGTTCATATTCCGGATCGCGCGCCGCGACAGAACCACGTCATTGTACGCCTTCTTGAAGCTCCTGCAATCATAGACGCCGTTATTATACCTGACCCCAGCGCGACCCGGCCCGACTAACTACCCAGTGTCTATGCTAATTGGGCATCTTATGAAATATGTAAATGAAGCCCTATACACACGGGCGGCTTATCCGTCTGTTTATAACAAAAACAAACCTATGCCTATCAATAGTAAAAAAAAACCGCTGTGTTATTTTTTTCATTTGATGGAATATTTGAATCGAAATAGAAGTGGTTGAGTAGATACCTACGTAGGAAATTGACTGTAATATGGGTTCCTTTTTTTTCATACCGACGCTTGGTTGCTTAGGCCTTTTAATTATTGTTTTATTATCAAACCCTTCAAAGTCCGAAGGGGGTTCTAGCACATTTCAGAAAGACATCACCTGGAGTCACGAAGCAGTTCGCATCTCTGCTTTTCTCTCATGTTTTGCTTACGTGAAAAAAAAATTACGTGTCCAACATTTATTGAAAATATTATTGCTCTGATTGAAATATTTTTTTGTTTGACTATGTTGCCTCTATACAGCTAGGACAACTTAAGGTGGAAGCTCCAGGGTAGCCCGCGAAATTCAAATATTTTAATGTTTTTTGCAATTTGCCGGTCAGTGCGAGCGAAGCTGTATGTTGAACAACACACGGTTCGCGATCATAAACAGCATTTATCTAAAGGATTATAACCATTTGAATCATCAATATAACCCTCTAAGTTCATAGAACTCGATTAAATGTGATTTCGTAAAAAAAAAGTCATTCAATCGAGTTGTATGAACTTAGGAGGGTTATATTGATAATTAAAATGGGTATAATTCTTTAGATAAATATGCGTTACGGCCGCGAATCGTATTTTGTTTAACATACAGCTTCACACTGACCAGCAAATTGCAAAAAACATAACAATATTTGAATTTCGTGGGCTACCCTGGCGCTTCACCTTAATGCCTTACGTGCTGGATTGTTCAAATTTTGATGTTCATTATCTTACCTCATAGTTTCATACATGGGTCGGAATGCAAAGAGTGGCAGCGTGTAGATCCTGACCATTACGGCCACGAAGCCAATGTACAGTAATACTTTGAGGAAGTTGATAGCCAACTCGGTGTACAGTAGTACCGCGGCTTTGCTCTCCCAGGGTGCTTCCCAGCGAGAGTCGATGGCGTGGAGAACGTACTGGGGAAGAAAAGAAATGTATTTAAAATGTAGTTCAAGTCTAGTCATATAAATCACTATTAATACCTACTTCATACACTCAAATGTACAGTGGTGGACTTAATGCCTTAGGCATTTTCTACCCGTCAAAAATCAATCCAAGTGAATAATCAATCAATCAAGCCTTGTGATCCCGAATCTCCATTTTGTACGTATTATCCTGCTGTTTCTATTTTATATAATTATTTTCTTTATTATAAAAAAAAAAAACAATTTTCTGCCACTACACGAGCGAAGGAAAATTGCGGATCTTACGTTCTTATTTAGTGTTATGAACGGATCTACTGATGTCCCTGAGCTGGACAAGCAAGCAAGATCGGACATGTGCCGCGTGCGTTTCTTCGCAGATCGCATTTCCTTCATGTTCTTCAATTTAAAACGAACTTAACGAACTACTAACTAATCATATATCATAAGAGCTTGTCGTACGTTTGATATGGTGTGTGTGTGTGTGTGTGTGTGTCAGGATCTCGAGCTTGAATTGTAAAAGTTTGACTCATCACTTCTTTGGTGTTTGATCACAGTTCTGAGTTTTTTGTTGTTGCGTCGAATGAGAGTATTCGCATGCTACCTAGACAGCTAGATATTCCCTGTTTCCCCAAGCTGTCCCATTTGATTTCGTGAATAATGCTATAGAAAGCTTTATTAAAGTCTATATACACTGGTTTGTTATTTTCAGTGTGCTTTTCAATGATTTGTAGCGAACTTTTTCATAACGCCAGCCTGTACCATTATTTGATTTTCCTCCAATGGGATGCTTATCCTATCTAGTATTATCTTGGAGAAGACCTTAATATGTTTGACATATGGCTTATTGGTCTGTAGTTTGATAAGTCTTCTTTGGAGCCTTTTTTGTATATAAGGATTATATGTGAGGTTTCCCATTATTCAGGAACCTGTCCTAATGTTAGGATGTCATTAAAAAACAAGAAATACTACAAAGAGAAGTAAGGAAGGCTATACCAAGCTAAAAGCTGGAAAAGGCGCCAGTTCCAGACAAGATCACAAATTAATTACTGAAAGGCACCATAAATAAACTCGTACCCATTCTGAAAGTGAATATACTCCTGGCATAGCAAGTGTCTAATCCAGGACACAGTCTACCTTTGTGCCAAATTCCATCCAACCCTGTGAAGCCGTTAGGATATGAAGAGGTTACAAACAGGCCGACAGAGTTAATTTCACATTCATAATATTAGTATGGATTAAAACCAAGGCCAGTGACCAAAGAACTACTAAAATAAGATATTATTATATTTGTACAACATTTGTTTAACTTATAAACAAATAACTATGAAAGCATGCCATTGTTGTTTTTTTCTTTTTCTCTCAAATGACATCATCGCACTTAATATAAAACTGGTTTTCATAATTGAGCCTTTTCAATTTCATGTTATACCCTAAAGTCACTAAAAGCATACTCAAAGGTCATTCGGTAATAACAGTTATATTGTAAACAAAAGACTCACCTTGATCAATATATTCACAATCATTATTATTAAAATACTGTACTCAAAGCCAAAGACTAGTTGAACCGAGGGTCCCTTGGAGGCTGTAAACTGGTACGCATGATGGATGAAGTAGGAGTCTGCATGAGCAAGCAGCATCAGCAGGGTCAATATCCTCACATGGAATAGCAAGCCAATTACTGGACTCCTCTCCATCTGAATAAAATAAAAAATGTGCTGTAGTGTTTTATAGATAAGAGTCCTATACCTTATGCAGTTTTAGGCCCAATCATTAGAATAATATAATTGGTATTAACTATTTTACCCTTATCATGTTCATAAAGCTTCAGGAAAATCTATTTTAACTTTCAGTTTATCTGTATATATAAAAGCAACAGGAACTGGAAAAAATGCTTTAAGCGCATACGAAGGCGCTGGCAAAAGCTATTTTTATATATTCCAAGCATGCTGGTAGTGCAACTGATATAAGTAATCATATTTTTCTAGAGAATTTATATATTGACATTCTGCTGCTGCATTTCAATCTTGCTTTAATTTGTGGTTGAGATTATGGTAACTACAGATGTATCATCCTGCATTAATAATGTATAGCATACTGTTATAAGAAGAATAAACATTCATTTAAAAAAAAAACGGAATAGTTACAATACAAATGATTAACTGTTTCTGGCATCACATAAAAGTCACAAGTTGATTACCCCCTAATTAAAAACTATAATTAGTTTCTTTGTCTCAAATAATTATTAGAATCCATTACTTACATAGTCAACTCTATCTTCGGCGAGCCAATGGAATGCTTTGAGGAACAACAGGAGAGTGAACAACGCAATAAACTTTGGATTAAAATCATCTCTGAATACAGTAAACGCCAAACAGGTCTCTGTTATGGCATACCAAGACCTTTCTATCAAATGCTGAAATAAAAACAATGTAGTTAGTAACCATTGCCAAACCTATGAGATATTCAAATAGAAATATTAAGAGAAAATAGAAGCAGGTTATTAGTTCATTTACCTCAAATTCTGCTGGACGAAGCTGCCCAAAGAATATCTTCCTTAACAGTTTGCCTACTAGTAAAACTAGTATAAAAGCTTGCAAATACATTACCTGCAAGTTTCAAGTTTGTTGTTAGTAAAGAATAACGTCATTAGAAAATTATTTAGTACGTTCAATAAGGCTTTACATAATATAATGTTAGATTATATTGTTAAATCAAATACTATGGCGGTGCGCCCATGCACCGTTAAAGTTTTGGCTACAATTTATTATGCGGGATGTTTAATACTTACAGCCATGCTAGGATTGGAATTTGTTAGATAAACTATCGAAGGATAAAACTGTTTCTTCTGGTAATAGGCATTGCCGATAACCACAGTCGTAAGTCCAAGACTGATCACAGTTGCTAGTAAAGCCTTCATTTTGGTAGTTTTGCGAATCGCCGATGCACTACAATTTTCATATGAATTAAGCAGAGAAATTTCTACGCACTCCAAAATCGCGAGACTGTCAATAAATACATTTTCAAAACATCATTTCGTGTCTGATCTTCGTAAAACACAAAACTATTTTTGTTTGACGTGTTCAATGTTCATTTGTGTCATTCCTGTTGCCACAGATGTAAAATGTAAACAGATAACCATAGTTAGTTGAAATAGGTCACCACCCCAAAAAAAAACAAAAATAACTCTTTGGCTGGCACAAAATCGATTGAGATTTTATGCTTTGAATACCTGGCAATACCATCTTTCTCATGTCACATTTGTCAATTCGTCAGTAAAAAAACACGAAAGGGGAAAGATGGATGTTGAATTTCAAGTGATTTTTTACTAATTCCCAACATCTCTATATCTATGTGACATATAAATGTGGTGAATAGTTACGGTAAGGAATTTTACACAAACTTCTCCATCTGAAAGGTACAGGTACCATGTATTCTGCTGTTTGCCGCGCAATCCACTTTCTTTTTTCATCCAACGCTTGTTGTTACTGCTTGTTGTGATTATTTGGACCATTCACAATGTCAACTATTTCCACTATGACTATTACAAAAGAAACTCCGTATGTAACAGCAATTAAAACATAAATAAAAAAAAACTATTGATATTGTGATTAGTATCTATCCATTTGTCATGAAATTCATATTGTCGACAATTAAATTGGACCCTACCTGCTGGGTCACTCATTCCATCACAGGTACTACCTATATAACAACGAAATCGACGAAACGATGGATGAAATAAAACTATGGAAAACATAAATATGTATGTGAAACATTTTTATAAAATGTTTGCCCTCAATTTTTAGTGAATGTAATGCATTCACTAATTTTTAGCATTATTTTTTGTTCCAGAATTGGCAGGTATTAAACCAACAAGGCATCCTATAAAATGGTAAGTCATGTTATCCAGAACTAATTGATATCAACAAAATAAATTCCATACTTTTACTAATTGAAATGGTTTTTACTTTGCAGCAGGGTGACGACCCTCCATTCTTGCCAGTGGGTACTGATGTTAGTGCCAAATATAAAGGTGCATTCTGTGAAGCTAAGATAAAGAAAGTTGTAAGAAATATAAAGTGCAAGGTAAAGATACAACAAACATATTACTGTGCTAAGTTTCTAAAAATTGTCATTTTAGTTATTTCATTACTTAAATACTTCATCTATATTGAAATAATGTGTTGTGTTATTTGTCCTACTAATTTTATAAATGTGAAAGTTTGTATCTTTGGATGTTTGTATGTTTGTGCAACAATCATGCAAAAACAGCTGAATGGATTTTGTTGAAATTGGTACACATGTAGTTCACATCCTAGAATGAAACATATGCTACTGCTTATCCTGGTAACTTACATACATGGCTTAGCAGAGACTGAGGAGGAAGTGGAAATGCAGAGCCGCTGCTGCCTTAGTACTTCAAAATCAAAAGTAACAGGAGACCAGAAACATGTCAAAGTATTTCCAAGACTGAAATTGTGAGCTTTATAGATGCACAAGTACCAGTAGAGCAGAAACATTGTCAAAGTATTTTTGGACTAGATTTATTTTTTTATCAGTAGAATAGAAATGTCAAAGCTTTCTGGGCTTGAATATACCAGGAGACCAGAAACATGTTGAAGTGGGTATTTCTGATGATCAAATGAGAGTGACAAAGATTCACAAGTACCAGGAGTGCAAAAACATGAAAATGAATCATGCAATGATGGCTGACGGGATGCACATTTAGTTTACATCCTTGGAATAACAGGCTTCTTTAATCCTCGTAACTAAGATGGCTTAGTGGACACAGAGGAGAAAATGGCAATCCAGAGCCGCTGCTACCTTTGTACTTCAGACTCAAAAGTACCAGGAGAACAGAAATTTGTCAGAGTTTTTATCTAGGTTGTAATAATGAGCGCTAAAGATTCACAAGTATTATGAGACCAGAAAGAATATTTCAAAGTATTTTTGAGCAAGGTTTTTTGTTTCTCCTGGAACAAAACATGTGGAAGGTTTTTTCTGGCTGGAATTGTGAGCGCTACAGATTCACAAGTACCAGGAGACCAGAATCATGCTAAGTATTTCCATAGCTTTAATTGTAAGCGGTTAGGTATAGCTGGGGCTGGAATTATTAGTGCTACAGCTTCATAGTGGTACATGAGTTAAAACCAGTATACCAAAAACATGTCAAACAATTTTTTCGGCGAGAATCGTGAGCTCTAAAGATTCACAAGTACCAGGATACAACAAACTTGTTGGAAGTAGTTCCGGTGCTGAAAGTAACTACAGCAAAGACTCACAAAGTATCAGGACACCAGAACCATGAATATGTATTACCGAGGGTGAAAATATGTGACAAAGATTTAGGGCGGGTTGTTTCAACTACACTTAACGCACGCGTAAACGTTAAAAATGGTGCTAACTATCGTCAAATCGAAAAATTGGGTTGTTTCACAAAATGTCAGCGTTAACGCACGTAAAATATAACGTTTACGTTAACAGATGGTCTGAGCACTCGTTAACGTAACTTTAGTTGCGTCAAATAGAACAATATTGTGAAAATTCTTTTGAATTCCTCAATACCAGTTCTTCTGATGACACAAATAAGTGGTGGAATGCAAAAAAAGCTATTTAGGTAGGACCCGTGTCAATAACTTAGCTATTGGGATGAGCAGGAATTTATACCAGAATGTTTTGAAACAACGCTTCTAATTTAACGAACGTCAAACATCGTCCGTAATCGTAACTTTTTGACGTACGTATGTTACGTTAACCAACTGTTTGATACAACCCGCCCTTAGCATGCCAGCTCTGAAGTCTATGGGAACTAAGTCACGGGCAGAAACTAGTGCTTCTAAAAAATCCTTGATTCATGATCATTCTTATTTTCATTGCAGGTTACATTAAAAGCAGGCGGTGGCTCCATCACAGTGAATGATGATGTGATCAAGGGCACCCTGCGAGTCGGGAACATAGTGGAAGTGAAGCAGGACCCTAAGAAGGACCCTATGGAGGCTGTCATCACAAAGATTCAAGATTGTAGCCAGTATACTGTTGGTAAGTAACTACATCTAGTTTTGGGATTGGTTTCTAGTCACTTTCTATTATATATCTATACTGATTTGGGAGGCCCCAGACAGCGTGGAAAATCAAACAGAGTACATATTAGTTAAAGTGGTTAGACGAAAAATGGTTACAATAAATCACATAATTATGGTAAGTTCATTACCATTCAATTACTTTCAAGTTTCATGTGGACGAAGCCTTGGGAATAAGATTGTATCCATCTATCTATCTAATCTTCTTAATATAATAAATCACGTGTCACGTTGTTTGTCGACGATGGACTCCTAAACCACTTAACCGATTTTATTATATTAAGAAGATCAATTTTGCACACCATATGCAGTTTGATCCGACTTAAGAGATAGGATAGTTTTTATCTCCATTCTTGACCATAATATTTTTTTCTTTGCAAATTAGAGGTTCGCTTGATGAATGTATAATTATATTATTATAATAATAGCCTTTATTCAGACATACAAAAAGTATACAAATTGATTTTTTTTTAAATATGCTATTTAACATGTCTGTGTGCCTTTATGGGCAAAGGCCTCCTCCAACTGTTTCCATTTTCCTCTATCCTTAGCAACTGTTGTCCATCCACCTCCAGCTACGACCTTTATTGCATCCACCCATCTTCTTTGTGGCCTTCCTCGTTTTCGCTTAATATGCCTTGTGAACCAGTTCATTATTGATTTAGACCATTTCTCTTTTCGCTTGATGAATGTAGTCCCCATTTATTGTTTAGTTCTATAAATGTATAATAGATGGCGCTAAAATTGCTTGATTAAAAGGTTGTGGAGACACCCCGGTAGATGGCGCTGTGTTTCGATTTCTAGATATACATTCTATTCCATCCGTGATCCATGTCCAGTCTTATAGTAGTACTCTATGTCCAATGTCCATGTCATATTTGCTTATCATGAATCAGAACGGGACGCGGGCGAAGCTGCGGGCGGGCCGCTAGTATGTAAAGGGTTTTTCAACAAGAACTTTGGTTTCTAAAACAAAATAAAACAAAGACTTTAGAATTTAGGAGGACTTTGAGTTAAGCTCGCCTTTGTACATTTACTTTATTATGGCTGTATCATAAAAGTTGTTTTGGTGTACAATAAAGAATTAAGATTAAGGAAAATTAATTTAAAAAAATTGTATTAAAAAGAGAAATGTTTGGCAATTATGAATGAAAAATGATATCTGGCAAATGTCCACCACAAACACGCTGACAATTAATTTTGATTCTGTCATCAAAATTTTTAATCACTTTTTGGCAAAACGGCCCAATCACGCCTCCAGACCATATAGCGCACCACACAGTGACACGTTGAGCATGCAAAGGCTTCTCAATAATTGCTTTAGGATTTTCAGACGCCCAAATGCGGCAATTTTGCTCGTTGACGTAACCTGACAAATGAAAATGGGCTTCGCCTGAAAAAATGTTTTTTACGAAATGTAACTTAAGCAGAACGACCGTTTTCATAGTGGATTTGAATAATTTTAATGCGATTTTCGAGGGAAATTGAATTCATTGTAACAATTGCCAAAGCACCTCCCAACTAGCACACAAGCGCTATAAGAAGCTGCACAGTAGCTGGATAAAAGATTTTCATAACGGCCTCAGCTCCATTAGTAAGAAATATAGTGGTTCTATAAGCGGCTACAGACCACTTGTAGCGCCAAATAGGCCCATATTATCCTGCTTACAGCTCTACAATGGGTCTACAGTGGACGTAAATGTAAGTTATAAAGGCTCTACAGAGTTGGCTTAAAGGCGATGGTTAGCGCCATGATATTTCGTGAAAGCTCTTGTAGCGCCATTATACCAACCTCACCATATTTCGGCGCTCCTGTATCGTTATATTAAATGTCGACGCTTTAAATTAGTAATAAGGTAGGTGTAAACTAAATATATTTTAATAAAATGAATCATACGTACACTATAGTGACAAGTGAGGAAACATAATACGGATTGGATTATTAAAATTACTACGGTAAGTTTAAAATTGTTTTATTTCTTTGTGTACGTGAAATATCAGTGCGAGTACTAGTTTGCTGTCAATATATATGTATATTATTGTCAAAATTTTCACGCGCCCTCAAAATATTCAGTTTTTAATGCAAAAATTTATGTTGATATTATTTGATATGTAGGTTATGAAATTGTATTTTAACATAAATCATACTTTGAAGGTTACAAATAGTTTAATTAGGGTCACAGGTAAAAAATGGTGACAAAAGTTATGAGTGTATGCATGAATAGGTACGATCTTCTAAATGTCGTAATAACTTTTAAAAGATACTTTTACAAAAATCTGTAATGGCGTCTCGATCAAGCAGCTCTCAGAGTTGGTTACGTCTGTTCTAGATTCTTGAGTCGTACTGAAGCTTTAGTGTTTGCTGTTGTAGACTTCTAGGTTTTACAGTCGTGGCATAGGCGTGCTATTCAACTGTTTTGGTCGCACAATAGCTTCTTGCGCGTACTATTGAGAACTCAAAGTTGTATGGTGGTCTTTGAGATATCCTTTTATATAACTATTTTAGGGGTCAGTATTAAATATTGAAAACATTTGAAAGGTAATTCAAAGTAGGTATGATTCTTTGAAAACCGTTGACTGACTGAGCCCTCTCCAAAATTATAACCTACATGTTTTGTAAAACGATTTTGTTTTACTTCTTTCTTATTAAATATCTTTATTTAATGAAAAGTATATATTGCTGGGTATAGGTAATAATGTTAATAATTACTATATTTTCAGAATGACTTTCAAAATTTTGAAAATGATCAAAAGAGGGAAACTTCAGCTATGCATTGCACCGTCTCAGTGGGAAAATGGTTGTATATTAAGATGGCCAAAAAAAGGTGCCGAAATATTGGTTATCGACCTCTGGGAAATTCCGTTCTCAGACCTGAATGGTCCAACATTAACTGCACAGTCAAAATACCAAATCTTGCGTCGTATGAAGCTGCTGAAGCTGAACTCCCAAGTCATGTTGGATAATACGGATACAGAACATGAAAACGAGCAAATGACTTTTCGGCGTCCATTACATTTTGGTGTTTTAAGTTTTAATGATGGCATTTGTAATTATATTACAGCATTACATTTTGTTTTTTTTTTTTAAGTTTTAATTATGCTACTACGTTGAAGAGATTTTGTTTAATAATAAATTTTGATAGAGCTGTTTGGGATCTTATTCTATTTTTGCCTTCGTTATAATTTTAATTTATTTTAGAATGTTGGTTTTAATTTTTAACGTAACGCGGTCAGAAACACTAGCACTTTACTACAGTTAAAATTATTCAGAGATTAATTTTTGAAATCGAACAATAGTTAACTATTTTCTGATCGCAGCAAAAGGGTGTACATCAGAATGGCAAGTGTACATTTCAGATTTGCCTAAATTTATCACTGTAATAAACACTGTAACAAGTATTTTGTTTATTCGATCAATACATTCGATATTATTTGAAACAGTGTCACTTAAGACTTCCTCACTATCTGTTACAGCCATAACTTCTTCAACATCACTGTACAGTACTACTGCTAAATGATGCACTATTATTATTAAACACAAAACTGGGAACTACGGAACCCTCTTTGTATTCAACTCGCACTTGGCTGTCATTTTGTATGGTACGATTTTTTATCGACTGATTGTTGAGTATATTCTGATAATTTTCAGGTAATATAAAACCTACTGTACGGCTTTAAACGATGTAATAGCATTAGTAACGTTCCTTTTTCCGCCATTCATTTTTGTTTTTTTTTTTAAGAGCGCTAGTAAAAACTATTAAAATACTTAAAGTGCTATAACACTATTCTGTAACCCCCATGGCTGTATAAAATGTTTTGTATGATACCTTATACAAATATTTGCCGTACAGTGGCCATATAATTCTCTCATATAGCCCTCAAAGCGCTATTCTAGAGCTAGTTATAGATTAGTAATACAACAGCCGTAAAAACCTCCGTTATAGACCCTAAGGCTTTAGAAAATGCCTCCCTACACTCTTGAGCGCTATAAAAGCAACTTATAACTCCTTTTAAATCCCTATAGTTATTAAAGTACTCTTTTACATCCGACGGTGGTATAAAAGACTTTATTAACTCAATTATACTTCTTATGGCGGTCTACCGACGCTATTTCATGCTCTTTTATCGCAACAAGTATTTTTTTTTGCTACTAAACGGCTACAGTACCACCTAGCTGTTAAAGGGTTCTTAAATATACTTCTGTACATCTTAAGGAAAATTGTACAGCACTTGAACGTCTCTTATACAACTACCAGGCTGTACAATGCCTGTTTAAGCAGCTTGTGTGCTAGTTGGGCTACTACGAATACCGCCAAAAACTAAACGTCAAAACTATCACGTTCTTGGGGTTGCCCCAATTGAAAAACAAAGTTCTTGTTGAAATACCCTGTATATAAATTACGCGTCACGTTGTTTGTCCGCGATGGACTACTAAACTACTTAACCGATTTTAATCAAATTTGCACACTGTGCAGTTTGATCCAACTTGAAAGATAAGGTAGCTTACATCTCAACTTTGCAATATTATTTAGGAGCAGAGCATTAATGGAAAATGTGACGCAGACGAAGTTGCGCGGGTTTCTGTTTCTGTCTGTCTGTCTTATTATTACCTTTCACATCTTCATTTCTGCATACTGAATGATGCACCATAGGAGGGCCTTCCATAAGTTGCACTGATGGCCTCGTGAGAGTCACGGGTAGCCAATGGATGCGAGACACAGCACCAGTTGTAGTGGCGACACTTGGGGGAGGCCTTTGTGTAGCAGTGGACGTCTTCCGGCTGATATGATGATGATGATAACATCTTGATTGAGTAAGATACTTTTGCTCCAGTAGTATGTTCCCTCAGGTTTATTTTCATGCTGGCAAAGCTGATGGAAGTTAGTCTTGCTTCTACCTGAGATTTTTACTGCATTAAAATTTTTTTCATGGTGCTAAGTGCCAGTGCCAGGTCATGGTCTCCCTGTGCACCTATGTCATCCAAATCCATTCAGAAGTTGACATGACGCCTGATTGGTTAACAAACATTCAGATTATCACATGTATACTTAATAACTATAGCCGACTCGTGGCAATTCAATTAGGCCGTATTTTTCGGGTTAGTAGAGCCTATGACACTCATAAATAACGTGGCTTTCTATTGATAAAAGAATGATCAAAATCGTTTCAGTAGATCCAGAGATAACCCCTTACCTACAACCTCACAAACTCACAGACTTTATTATAAAACTGAAGAGTTTGTTTGATTGTTTGGTTTAATCTCAGGAGCTACTGGTTAAAATTCAATTTTTTTTTTGGTTTTGAATAGTCCATTTATCGAGGAAGTGAGGGCCTATAGTATCGGCCAGGGGTGGCCAATTTGATTAGACCCAATATAGACTTTTTGATGATGAAACCCTGTGCAATCTACTAATAGGCTAGATTCCATCATCCACAAATTCAAAACTATTTAGTCCGTCAGTTAGAGTATTGATTAATAATGGACACGTATGTTTTGTTTATGTAAATCAATGAATATTGACAAAGATAAAACGCATCAAAACTCGGGAGTGGGGGCTCGTGACGTCACGACTCACTAAAAATTATGCGAAGGTGTGACGTATTGAGAATTTTAAAAGCGTCGTAACTTCGTCAATTTTGGTTCCCGTAACAAAAGAAAAAACACGGGTCAAATATTTTTTGATAATCTAACTGACGATGACGGGCTAATTAAATTTTTTCAGGACACAATCCCATTAGATAGGTAATTCTTAAAATAGGCTAGTTTAGTTTCCTCCATCAATAAATTGCAAATCTATTAGTCTGTCAGTTAGAGTATTTAAAAATAATTTACACGTATTTTTTGTATTTGTAAATCAATGAATATTGACAATGATAAATCGCATCAAAACGGGAGGAGGTTTCGTGTCTGTCTGTGCAACCACTGAGATCTACTAAACTGAAGTACAAATTCTGGTAGATCACAAAAATCTTGATTATTTGACTGACATTAGATGTTGCCGCACAAGTAGTTTGAATCACCAATTTCTGCTTATCTCTAAGCAATATAAAACAAAGTCATGTTTTTTTTAAAAAGCTCGTAAATCGCTCCTTGCACACGTCGCATGTTTTTCCAATCTCTTTCACTCACATCTCGGCCGGACAGACACCCATAGTCTGTGCTGCATTATCTTGCAGATAGTCTGTCTAAACCCAGCTACAACACAGCGGTTTGTAGTGCAATGGAAAACAATGAAAAGGCCGATTCAATACAGACACGTTCTGCATTATCTTACGAATGGCTTGTCGCAGTTATAGTCTGTCCGAACCCAGCTGCTGCAAACTAAGATTCAATCTGTCTGCAAAGCCGCCGCATTTGAGCGGCGTTGCCGTTCCGAACACGATTAGCGAGTAGGTAGCTAGCTAGGTAGCTGTTCTGTATTGCAGTAGTTTTTGTTAAAACAATGTCGGTCGAAACCGATCACAGTAGGTACAGACAGTTTCCAAATGTCTGTGGTATAGTCGTGTTTGTAACCCTTTTTTTTTAGGGATGGGAAATCATCCAATGACTTCACCCGCTCTGGGCGGAGCGGGAGGGAGTGTCAGACTTCTACTGACTAAAACACATCCATGTTCCTTCATGTGCCCTTTGTGTTCCGGAGCCGCGGTATCTCTTTCGAATAGTCCCGCGCAACTCCGGCAGGTGTTTGTAACCCTTATATATCAAAGGGTAGTAATAAAAGCTCCGACAAAGAAAGAAGAATTGTCCTTACTCAAAATATTAAATCTACTGCCTAAAATACTAACTTTCCGACAACTTTTGTCCGAATAAAAATGACGAAACGACCGAATGAGATACTGAAATCTTCGAAAAATAAACATGACTGTTTATTGCTACAATACTTTTCTACCAGCATAAATTACGTTCTACTGAAAACTACGCTTTGTTATTTTTATCTTTACTTGCCTACTATTAATTCATAAATTATCTTTCATAGTTCATAGACTGGTGCTAATTTAACTGTAACATTATACTGAAAATATTATTCTGACAAACAATTTTCGGCGAAAAGGCAGGATACCATTTTCATCATTAATGAAAGATAAAAAATAAATTTGATAACCAACAATGGAAATTAAAACAGTTCATGCAAGTTGTAAAAATATGACTATTTTGACAAAACCTCTGTTGTCGCCGTTGTCGGCAACTTAGTAATTCTGTCGGAGGTTCATTCAGTATTCTATTCGGAAGTTTAGTTTTGTTATTCGAAGATCCATTTTTTTTTAGGAGAAAATGTAATTTGAACATGCTCTTATTTGTTTGTTAAATTGGATATTTTTTTTCGTTTATGTTTTGGGTTTTTTTGTCGGTAATTCATTATAACGCTGTTTTATTAGAATAATAGTCGGCCAAAGATCGCTGGAGATTAGTTTGTTTTTCGGAACCATTATTATTTCCCTATATCAAATTCTTCCGTTACTGAGTGACTGACAGACAACGCACAGCCAAAACTACTGGTCGTAGAAAGCTGAAATTTAGCAAGTAGCTTCTCTATACTCAGTAGGCGAGCACTAAAAGAGGATTTCGCAAAATTCCTACGGGAACTGAAAAAAAAAATATATGCGCGTAAGACGTCGCGGGGAAAAGCTAATGATTTATGTATACAGACCCGGCTGCGCTATCAAACTTGCTTCTGTCTGTGTTGCAGCCGCCTTTGTATTTACGCGTACCGGTCTGTGAAAGTAGCGCCACTAACTACAGTTTTGAATCGGACTCCACTATTCAAATATGAATTTACCATTTTCTTGATGATGTCCCGTATCCACATGGATGCCGTATGCGTTTCGTCTAGTGCATTGAAGTTTCATATGACCTGGTCAACAAAGCAAAAAAAAATCACCCATCAAAGGCACCAAGGTAAATAGAGAAATCAAAGCTGTCTTTAAATCTTTCTAGTGTTTGACGACGGCGATATAACAACGCTGCGACGGTCAGCGCTGTGTCTCAAGAGCGGGCGGCACTTCAACGAGAGCGAGACTTTGGACCAGCTGCCCCTCACGCATCCGGAACATTTCTCTACGCCTGTGATAGCGGGGCGGAGGGGGAGACGAGGCAGAGCGCAGTATGTGTTCTTTAACAATATTATTTTCATTTTTACTGTTTACATTCAATTGCATGCTATGTTAAAATAAATTCTACAATGATAGTTGTATTATGTCATCTCTACTGATCATCAAAAACCTGTGTGTAGTTTCCAATCAATTTCCAATCATCCCTCACCCTCCTGCCATCATCTTGTTTTTTTTGTTATATTGCAATATTCCTGCTTCTTCAATATACTCGAATCAGCCATCATCTTCATCTCCGTATTACCCTGTTTCGTCTTTTATAGTTTCGAAAGCCTTGTGGCTTTACTATACATCTCCGCCTATCCCTTCGGGGACAAGGCGTGATGTGATTTTTCTCATTCACCAGCACCATTTTCAGACTTCATCTTTCATTTTAATTTCTATAGGCCTACCGCTTAACTGAGACGGTGTGGTCGGTAGAAACTTTAGCGGAGAGTGTGAAGTATCCGTCATTCACCCGTTGGTGGGCGTTTACACCACTCGCACCGCGCACCTTCCTCAGTTTCTGTCTCAATTAAGGAAGATCTACCAGGCTAATCCGCAAAAATCTAATTTTCTTACGTTTTTTGCAATTAACAGCTCAACATTAGGTTGTATGATATCAAAAATGTATTCGCCAACTCAATAGGTACATATAATTTACCCAACTATAATATAAACCATCATCAATTTATAAGTTCGAACCAATTTAATTACTATTTCATGAAATCATGACATTTGGGGTAATGCTATTAATGATTTTTATGACTAAACTTCGGTATAAACACAGTTTTATAGTTTGAATTTGAATAACATTTATAATAAATATACAATACAACCTAATACTGCGGTTCTTTATTATGAAGTATTAATGCCATCAAAATTCCTTCCGAACCAAGTTATGGACCATGTATAGTTGCGTCTGTATCTGGCACTGGAATCATGATAGTATTAAAACGTCATAAGCGGCAAATTGCATAAAACGTAATTAAATTAAAAGTACTCCAGAGCCTGGCGCTTTCGCCAAACGGTAGGCCTTGTTATATTTACAAATGAATTTGTTTGGCAAGGTCTGATGAGAGTGAGGGCTCCGGCTCGGGGCGGCGCGTGAAGGCCGACGTGGAGCCCCACGTGGGGCGCGTGGTGCTGGTGGAGGCGGGCGGCGGCGCCGAGCGGCGGCGCCCGCACCAGCCCGCCTTCCCCGCGCTCGTCGTGGCGCCCACCGCGCAGATCAAGGTCAAGGAAGACTACCTTGTGCGCTCCTTCAAGGATGGCAGATAGTTAGTATATTGATTATCATTTGATACTGGCCACTTTCTATGCGATCTTAGCTTATTTCAGAGTAGAACCTAAAGAAATATGAAACTTATCCTTTTTCTTCTGTGCGAAAATACTCCGTGATTTTGTTTGAATGGGAAGAATATGATCCTCCTATTAACTAAATCCCCTCGGTTCTTTTTGCTACCGTGAGTTGATGGCCCTGGAAGTACCCCCACATACCTACACTCACCCCCAACTGATGACATCTGCCTGCAATATCCTGTGCGCGAATCGTTTGTGTAAATCCCAATATTCACAGCAAACAACGTAGCAACATGATTTGAGTAACACACAGTGTGGCCGGAAAAAGAAAACATATTGCCGGAACATAGTTTTGCTACTTTTTTCTTCAACGGAGACGAGGTTTTCTTTCGCCTAGTCCAATCTATATACATATATACACGTGTAGATAAAACTTTTATTCTCTTTTTGAACAGCACGCGTAGTATGACCACCGTAGAAACGAGTTTTGTCGACCGGAGAATCGACAAAATGACAGATTGAAGAAAGATTTCTATCGTCCTAAGCATGGCGATGTTTGAAACGTAGAAAAGAAATGTTTCTTTTCTTCGATCGACATAAGTCTACAACGTCGAGCATGCCGACAATATTTTCTCTACTTTTGACACTTGGGGGTAGAAATAACTCTCTATATGAAATGTCAAATAGTCTACATCTTATCAGACCTAGACAAGGATTATTTATTTCAACAATCATTTTATTTTTGCCAAATAGAACTTGAAAGTATGTCGGGGTAGACATAGTCTACCAACATCTCAATTCGACAAATTGAGATGTTGGTATAAAATGATTGTTGACTACTCGTACGCTGTAAATAAATTATTATTGTTTTTATAATGACTAAAGTAAAAACACTTCGGACGATTTAAAAGGGAAGAAAAATAACATTAAAGAACGCATTGCACGGTGTATGGTAAAGTTTTCATCAGAAAATGCCACCAATCACGTTTTATTTAGAATATTATTATGTTCTCTTCTCATCTAATGGTAGGATATTATGTTCACTTACATTTACACACAATTATTGGAATAATCAGTAGTTAATTTAATTAATCATAAAATCTTCTCACTTTTTCCTTGCCACCATGATCATAAACACTAAAAATCTAATTTAAATCGGTACGATAATAAATTCAACAAAAAAATGTTATTTGTAAACATAAACCTTACAGATTAAAAATATGTTTGAGTAACACGTTTTGTTGTTGCAAAAAGTGTTAAAAATAGTGTATTTGACACATTTTTTTGGCTAACTAAACGTACATTCATCGTAGTATTCGCAGAATGATCTCATCACTAGCTACTTCTCCGTTGCTATGGAAAGACTAGATATGTCTTTGTCTTCATAGAAACGCGAGTCTACGGGTCGCGCCATGCTCGGGCAGAAGACATGTCGAGTTGGATAGAAAGAGCTTTGTCTTTTCTTTGTAGAATAGAGATAGAATCTCCATGCTACGCGTGCAGGTTGCGCTAATAGAGGATTATGAGATATGGCATAGTTAAAGTTTGCAAAATGTCTAGAAGGTGTGCAGAAAGCCAAAGGTTAAAATGTTGGTCAGCCAGCTAAAACACTTTTGAGTGGTGACGTGCTTTGGATGGTTTGGGGAAAATTTTTGTCATTGAAAAAGAGCAGATTTTCAGTCTAGTTTGAAGAATGACTTGCTTTTGAATTTCGACCACTATGCGACGACAGGCCGCTAAAATGATACAAACAAAAAACTGGCCAAGTGCGAGTCGGACTCGCGTGCAAAGGGTTCCGAACCAATTTTATTTTTAAGGTTCCGTAGCCAAATGGCAAAAACGGAACCCTTATAGATTCGTCATGTCTGTCTGTCTGTCTGTCTGTCCGTCCGTCCGTCCGTCCGTATGTCACAGCCACTTTTCTCCGAAACTATAAGAGCTATGCTGTTGAAACTTGGTAAGTAGATGTATTCTGTGAACCGCATTAAGATTTTCACACAAAAATAGAAAAAAATCAATACATTTTGGGGGTCCCCATACTTAGAACTGAAACTCAAAAAAAAATTTTTCGTCGAACCCATGCGTGTGGGGTATCTATGGATAGGTCTTCAAAAATGATGTTGAGGTTTCTAATATGTTTTTTTTTCTAAACTGAACAGTTTGCGAGAGAGATACTTCCAAAATGGCAAAATTTGTGTCTCCCCCCCGTAACTTCTAAAATTTGAGAATGATAAATCTAAAAAAAATATGATGTATATTACCATGTAAACTACCAGCGAAAATTGGTTTGAACATGATCTAGTAAGTAGTTTTTTTTTAATACGTCATAAATCGTAAATCGCAACTTTTGCTTATAATATATACCTACAGGTTTGTACGGAACCCTCTGTGCGCGAGTCCGACTCGCACTTGGCCGGTTTTTTTTTTAACATGCTATTTTAACACTACAGACTTCTTATAGGTTTTCCTGTAATCTTAAGCACATTTGTACATAATATGAAAATTTTATGCTCAGTAGTTTCGGAGATAAGGGGTGGGAATGGTCATTTTTGTTCTAAAAAACGACCCTTAAGAAAGAGCCTACTTTCTTTTAATTTGTCGCACGATACAGTTTGAAGACTTTTCTTTAAATTTTCCACTTTGATCCCCTACAGTGTCCCCCATACTCAAAGTTTATTTATTTACTTAACGCTTCCGTGTTTGGGTCCGGAGAAAACTACGTACGTACAGACAGACACCCGAGTGATCCTGCAAGGGTTCCATTTCTGTTCGAACCCCTAAAAACATGAAAAGCATCAGCACTATTTGAATATGGTACGTTGTCACCAGCTACACGGTTCCGAAGAAGGAGGCGCGCGAGTTCCGCAAGGGCAGCGCGCCGCTGGAGTGGGCGGGCGTGGACGCGGCGCTGCAGTACCTCAACAACGCCGTACTGCCGCCGCACTGGGACCGCGACGCGCTCTTCAACGAGCCCAGGAACACCTCCGATGATGTGAGTAGCTTGAAAAGTTGCGGAATTTTTCGAGTCAATGCGGGCCTTGGGAGCTACTCTCTAAGCCCGAAGTCCGTAGTTTCGGGCTTGGTTGCAGAGGCGTATTCTACTCCGTATCCACTAAGAATGAATGAAAACACGGTTTGATAGTTATTGTCAAATCTTGTTGTTATTAATTCTTAGTTCGGGTTCGGGACTAATCGTAAATGCGTAGATGATACGGTGTAGAATACGCCCGCAAGGAATACGGATGGGTTTTAGTCAGTAAAAGTCTGACACTCCCTTCTGTTCCGCTCAGAGCGGGAGGAGTCTTTTGATGATTTGCCAGAAAAACTAATTTATAAAGAGTGTTCTTGGAGTTTCTTGCACGTTCTTCTACGTAGGTCTCTTATCTTTGGAACGTGCAACTGCCGCGCTGGAGATCGGAGAGTGTTTTTTGTTAAAAAAAACATTTTTGCTGCTCTGCATTTGACTGACAAACCTTGACGATTCAAAAGCGCCTGTTAATGGACTATTTAAAAAAAAGGATTAAATTCGCAACATTCATTCTGTTATTTACGCTGTCGAGCAGACGAATATCTCAAACAGATGAAGCGATGGATTAAGAATTTACTTCAAATTGATTCAGCTTGTAATAGAAATGGCTTTACACAATAAGAAATGCTGAATTTTTTAATAATATTTTCTATTTGCTTTTATTTATTTACCTCGTACCCTTAATTTTTTAGGCAAATTGTCATGTATTCCATTCGTATTACTATAACTTAAGACACATGACTTAACAGGACAGCCAACCACAGGTTCACATTGCCGTCACCATGAGTTCCTTGCTTTTTGTTAATACTTTTAGATATTTGAACTTTTTTGTATACAACAAATAAAAGAATATGTTATTAACATAATTATGTTCTTTGTATAATGTTATTGAATATAATTTAACAGCCGGCATTAACAGCCGCAGTAAGTATTCACAACCCTAACATATTGCTTACTAGCTGATGCCCGCGGCTTCGCCCGCTTGAAAAATTATGTACTTAACCCTTCCTCGAGAACCACTCTATCCATTAGTAAAAACAGTGAAATTGGTGCAGTAGTTTATGAGTTTATCGCGAACAGACAGACAGACGCGGTGGAGGACTTTGTTTTATAATATGTAGTGATAGTGATAGCCACCTTTAATAGGATGTTACCACACCTTTTGTGACATTGATCTAAATTTTTGGATTTGTGTGGTAGTAGCGACATCTACACCGTCACATAGGAACTACTAAAAGATCCGACGTCACACAAATTCTGCATACCTATTAAAGTTATCCGCGCGGTTTGGTTTTGGGAAACACTTATTGTGCGTACAGCTAAGGAGTGGAATTCCCTGCCTGAGTCTGTGTTTCCTGATAGCTACAACCTGGGAGTCTTTAAGTCAAGAGTGAATAGGTTACTTCTAGGCAAGCGTGCTCCATTTTAGTCCGCATCATCGCTTAACATCAGGTGAGATAGCGGTCAAACGTATGCCTATAAATAGTAAAAAAAATAAAATATATACAACACCTCAACATCAACCATCGGGCAATTGCCCACAAAACACAACACCCGTCTGGTCGGAGGATCCCTTTCAGTGGAGATTGCAGGACTGTCTACTCTGCATACACCTTTATTTTATCAGGATTTGGAATCCTGACTTATTCCTCATTTCAACCAAACCTCCAGTTGTCTGTAAGAGATTTCGGTGAACCGAGGGATTATTTCCGTATCTCTAGGACGCTTGTGCACTCAAGGAGTACGTGCGTTACCGCATACCTCTATATTATGGTAACCTTGGCTATGATTTAGTGTTGTAAGAACTGTCGACCCATTTTATCATCCATCTTACTCTTACGTCGCACTTCTCACTCTTATGTTCGTTGACAGAGTTCGGATGACGAGCCGCGCGAGGAGAAGGATCACTTCGTGGCGCAACTGTACAAGTTCATGGACGAGCGCGGGACGCCTCTAAACAGGAACCCAACCATCGCCAACAAGGATATAGACTTGTACAGATTGTTCAAAGTAAGTTCTGACTTTTCTAATGTTGTATAATCTTCTAAATTAGGGAACATCAAACTAACTTCGCATAAAAAAACGGTTAGTTAAAAAAGCATAGTCATATGAAAATCTTCTTCACCAGGTTGTGGAGAAGCTGGGTGGCTACAACCGGGTGACAAACCAGAACCAGTGGAAGACCATCGCGGACAAGATGGGCTTCCATCCCGTCACCACCAGCATCACCAACCTTTGTAAACAGGCCTATAAAAAGTAAGTAGCAATAATTTAGTTTATATAATATTCAACTTAGGTTGATAAACGGCTTTTTTGATGGTCACAATCATAAAATGCCCCAAAAACTCACAACAGGTTTGAAAATATACCAGAAAGGCTTGAGTTTATGTCTTGAGTTTACAGAAAAAAAAATAGAATGTCTTTATTTATGTAAAGACCAAGACTCAAAAATAGTTAATAAAACTAATGATTATGTTAGTAAGCACTGGCGTTACACAAAACTCGACAACTCATGAGTAATAGGGAATATGCATAAAAAATATTTATTATCTAAACACTAAAAATATACAAAAATATATTACTAACAGTGGAAATAGAATCAAAATTGGTCGAAAAACAAACGAGATATAATTATTTTAAACAAATATATCTGTCCCTCTCGCGAAAACGCTGTTTTCTATGGCAAATGTATAGACGACACGTAATGTGACGTCAAATTCCATGTCGGACTTCTCGTTCTAAAAGTAATCTTTGAAGCGTTATAACTTCATCGCTGATGAAGATATTTAAAAATATTTTCTAGAGTGTTTACTGGAGCTTATAAGTAATTCATTTTATAAATAAAAAATCGCGTGCATTTTTCCTATTGGCACAGTCCAGGCATCTCGCAATCATGATTAGGACGCTGTTGGGGCTGTCCCACACTCAGCGCACCAGGGGAGCGCATGTTTTACCCATTGGTGCGAATTCGTCGGACATTTCGACGTTTTACTCTCAAACTGGGGCAGGCCGGGGCTGCCTTCAGCGGCTCCTGCTCAATCTAGAGGGTCCAAACGCTACTCGGGAGTCGTGCGGCCAATGACTCGTCATGAGGGCCCCAGTGTAGGCACAATAGTTAGTTAAATTGGCCTATAGTCACTATTGTTGGCGATTGGCGAGGTCACCAGTTTTGTTTTTAGCAATAATTGGCAGTTTGTTTGAGGCATTATCAGGTGCTAATATTATGTGCTGACATAATGCTGAACTTTTGTTTGTTATTTTGCCTTATTATTTCTGTTTGTTTAGTATTGTGAAATTTTCTTTCTTTACGGAACTTATTGGCTATAATAATAATTTTTTTTTTAATAGAAATACATATTTAAAAAATGAAAAATATATGAACATAAAAATAAATGAAATAAACATTTACTACAAGTAACAATACTAATTGTGTTAGTAACAATATACTTACAAACTATGTTAGTGAAACCTTAACAAAGACAAAACAAAAACAGTTTGCGACATCACTGATGAAAGGTGACAGGCCCAGCTGGCACCTTGCTGAAGGGAATGTTATCTCTCAGCCGAGATTGTTCGCCAAATAAGTTGCGAGTATGTGGTCAGGTTCCTGCACAGCTACGAAGATTTCTACCGCAAGCTGGGCGTGACGCTGGTAGCGCACCCGCGCGGCGCGCGCACTCCGCCGGCCGGCCGCTCGCTCATCCGCGACCGCGACCGCCAGCCGCCCGCCTCGTCCTCCGCCTCCAGCTGCTCCACGCCCACGCCGCCCCAGCCACAGGTACGTCACCGCGCGCACTCCGCCGGCCGGCCGCTCGCTCATCCGCGACCGCGACCGCCAGCCGCCCGCCTCGTCCTCCGCCTCCAGCTGCTCCACGCCCACGCCGCCCCAGCCACAGGTACGTCACCGCGCGCACTCCGCCGGCCGGCCGCTCGCTCATCCGCGACCGCGACCGCCAGCCGCCCGCCTCGTCCTCCGCCTCCAGCTGCTCCACGCCCACGCCGCCCCAGCCACAGGTACGTCACCGCGCGCACTCCGCCGGCCGGCCGCTCGCTCATCCGCGACCGCGACCGCCAGCCGCCCGCCTCGTCCTCCGCCTCCAGCTGCTCCACGCCCACGCCGCCCCAGCCACAGGTACGTCACCGCGCGCACTCCGCCGGCCGGCCGCTCGCTCATCCGCGACCGCGACCGCCAGCCGCCCGCCTCGTCCTCCGCCTCCAGCTGCTCCACGCCCACGCCGCCCCAGCCACAGGTACGTCACCGCGCGCACTCCGCCGGCCGGCCGCTCGCTCATCCGCGACCGCGACCGCCAGCCGCCCGCCTCGTCCTCCGCCTCCAGCTGCTCCACGCCCACGCCGCCCCAGCCACAGGTACGTCACCGCGCGCACTCCGCCGGCCGGCCGCTCGCTCATCCGCGACCGCGACCGCCAGCCGCCCGCCTCGTCCTCCGCCTCCAGCTGCTCCACGCCCACGCCGCCCCAGCCACAGGTACGTCACCGCGCGCACTCCGCCGGCCGGCCGCTCGCTCATCCGCGACCGCGACCGCCAGCCGCCCGCCTCGTCCTCCGCCTCCAGCTGCTCCACGCCCACGCCGCCCCAGCCACAGGTACGTCACCGCGCGCACTCCGCCGGCCGGCCGCTCGCTCATCCGCGACCGCGACCGCCAGCCGCCCGCCTCGTCCTCCGCCTCCAGCTGCTCCACGCCCACGCCGCCCCAGCCACAGTTACGTCACCGCGCGCACTCCGCCGGCCGGCCGCTCGCTGATCCGCGACCGCGACCGCCAGCCGCCCGCCTCGTCCTCCGCCTCCAGCTGCTCCACGCCCACGCCGCCCCGGCCACAGGTACGTCACCGCGCGCACTCCGCCGGCCGGCCGCTCGCTCATCCGCGACCGCGACCGCCAGCCGCCCGCCTCGTCCTCCGCCTCCAGCTGCTCCACGCCCACGCCGCCCCGGCCACAGGTACGTCACCGCGCGCACTCCGCCGGCCGGCCGCTCGCTCATCCGCGACCGCGACCGCCAGCCGCCCGCCTCGTCCTCCGCCTCCAGCTGCTCCACGCCCACGCCGCCCCAGCCACAGGTACGTCACCGCGCGCACTCCGCCGGCCGGCCGCTCGCTCATCCGCGACCGCGACCGCCAGCCGCCCGCCTCGTCCTCCGCCTCCAGCTGCTCCACGCCCACGCCGCCCCAGCCACAGGTACATCACCGCGCGCACTCCGCCGGCCGGCCGCTCGCTCATCCGCGACCGCGACCGCCAGCCGCCCGCCTCGTCCTCCGCCTCCAGCTGCTCCACGCCCACGCCGCCCCAGCCACAGGTACATCACCGCGCGCACTCCGCCGGCCGGCCGCTCGCTCATCCGCGACCGCGACCGCCAGCCGGCCGCCTCGTCCTCCGCCTCCAGCTGCTCCACGCCCACGCCGCCCCAGCCACAGGTACGTCACCGCGCGCACTCCGCCGGCCGGCCGCTCGCTCATCCGCGACCGCGACCGCCAGCCGCCCGCCTCGTCCTCCGCCTCCAGCTGCTCCACGCCCACGCCGCCCCAGCCACAGGTACGTCACCGCGCGCACTCCGCCGGCCGGCCGCTCGCTCATCCGCGACCGCGACCGCCAGCCGGCCGCCTCGTCCTCCGCCTCCAGCTGCTCCACGCCCACGCCGCCCCAGCCACAGGTACGTCACCGCGCGCACTCCGCCGGCCGGCCGCTCGCTCATCCGCGACCGCGACCGCCAGCCGCCCGCCTCGTCCTCCGCCTCCAGCTGCTCCACGCCCACGCCGCCCCAGCCACAGGTACGTCACCGCGCGCACTCCGCCGGCCGGCCGCTCGCTCATCCGCGACCGCGACCGCCAGCCGCCCGCCTCGTCCTCCGCCTCCAGCTGCTCCACGCCCACGCCGCCCCAGCCACAGTTACGTCACCGCGCGCACTCCGCCGGCCGGCCGCTCGCTGATCCGCGACCGCGACCGCCAGCCGCCCGCCTCGTCCTCCGCCTCCAGCTGCTCCACGCCCACGCCGCCCCAGCCACAGGTACGTCACCGCGCGCACTCCGCCGGCCGGCCGCTCGCTCATCCGCGACCGCGACCGCCAGCCGCCCGCCTCGTCCTCCGCCTCCAGCTGCTCCACGCCCACGCCGCCCCAGCCACAGTTACGTCACCGCGCGCACTCCGCCGGCCGGCCGCTCGCTGATCCGCGACCGCGACCGCCAGCCGCCCGCCTCGTCCTCCGCCTCCAGCTGCTCCACGCCCACGCCGCCCCGGCCACAGGTACGTCACCGCGCGCACTCCGCCGGCCGGCCGCTCGCTCATCCGCGACCGCGACCGCCAGCCGCCCGCCTCGTCCTCCGCCTCCAGCTGCTCCACGCCCACGCCGCCCCAGCCACAGGTACGTCACCGCGCGCACTCCGCCGGCCGGCCGCTCGCTCATCCGCGACCGCGATCGCCAGCCGGCCGCCTCGTCCTCCGCCTCCAGCTGCTCCACGCCCACGCCGCCCCAGCCACAGGTACGTCACCGCGCGCACTCCGCCGGCCGGCCGCTCGCTCATCCGCGACCGCGACCGCCAGCCGCCCGCCTCGTCCTCCGCCTCCAGCTGCTCCACGCCCACGCCGCCCCAGCCACAGGTACGTCACCGCGCGCACTCCGCCGGCCGGCCGCTCGCTCATCCGCGACCGCGACCGCCAGCCGCCCGCCTCGTCCTCCGCCTCCAGCTGCTCCACGCCCACGCCGCCCCAGCCACAGTTACGTCACCGCGCGCACTCCGCCGGCCGGCCGCTCGCTGATCCGCGACCGCGACCGCCAGCCGCCCGCCTCGTCCTCCGCCTCCAGCTGCTCCACGCCCACGCCGCCCCAGCCACAGGTACGTCACCGCGCGCACTCCGCCGGCCGGCCGCTCGCTCATCCGCGACCGCGACCGCCAGCCGCCCGCCTCGTCCTCCGCCTCCAGCTGCTCCACGCCCACGCCGCCCCAGCCACAGTTACGTCACCGCGCGCACTCCGCCGGCCGGCCGCTCGCTGATCCGCGACCGCGACCGCCAGCCGCCCGCCTCGTCCTCCGCCTCCAGCTGCTCCACGCCCACGCCGCCCCGGCCACAGGTACGTCACCGCGCGCACTCCGCCGGCCGGCCGCTCGCTCATCCGCGACCGCGACCGCCAGCCGCCCGCCTCGTCCTCCGCCTCCAGCTGCTCCACGCCCACGCCGCCCCAGCCACAGGTACATCACCGCGCGCACTCCGCCGGCCGGCCGCTCGCTCATCCGCGACCGCGACCGCCAGCCGCCCGCCTCGTCCTCCGCCTCCAGCTGCTCCACGCCCACGCCGCCCCAGCCACAGGTACATCACCGCGTGCACTCCGCCGGCCGGCCGCTCGCTCATCCGCGACCGCGACCGCCAGCCGCCCGCCTCGTCCTCCGCCTCCAGCTGCTCCACGCCCACGCCGCCCCAGCCACAGGTACATCACCGCGCGCACTCCGCCGGCCGGCCGCTCGCTCATCCGCGACCGCGACCGCCAGCCGCCCGCCTCGTCCTCCGCCTCCAGCTGCTCCACGCCCACGCCGCCCCAGCCACAGGTACGTCACTGTTGTTGCAGAATTTGTTCGAAAGAGTCACCGCGGCCCTGGGACACAAAGAGCATTAGGAAGTAACACGAATGGGTTTTAGTCAGTTAGAGTCAGTCTTCTGTTCCGCCCATACTGGGACGTGTCATTTGACGATTTCACATCCGTAAAAAGAAAGAAAAGGTACGTCTGTCAAAATTCAAAATTCATTTATTCAAATTAACCTACGAGCACTTTTGTACGTCAAATCAAAGTCCCCCTAAACGCTCGCCCTTCACCACTTTCTAATTTTTGAGCGGCGGACAAGAAGTGGCGCAACAAACTTCCTAGCAACAAATCTGTTTGTTACGTTCTAAGAACTTGAATTGATAAAAATATATATATCCAAAGATAAACTAGCGCCGGCAGAGTAAAATAAATAAACTTTTAATCGCTTCTGCATTAAATACCTCTGCATAAGCTCCCGCAAGCAGGAGCGGTCCGGTTCCGCGACTTTTTGCAAGAACCATCTTGTACTGCGAATTTGTTTGTGCTTACGGTAACCTAACTTGAAAACCTGTTTGATACTTCTAAACCCCACTTGCACAAACCAGAATTCATCACGAGATCACGCGGTTAGAAAACAAATATTTCCATAACATAACGAGCTGACTCGGACTCGGGCTCGAAGTAGCACTTAACTTGAAGGTAAAAAAAGATAACTCTGATTGAACCAAACTTTATTTTCATTACAGCGGGGCAAAGACAAAGATTCCGACAAAAGTGAAACAGACAAGAGCGAGAAAAGTGAAAAAGAAGAGAAAGTGGAGAAGATGAAGGAGAAGGCTCGCACCAGCGACGGAGAAGACAGCGCTGACAACCAACCGCTTATTGTAACTGCTCCCAAGTATGTAGACACCCAAAATACGTTGTCCGGCACTAGGAATTTCTCTTGTATCGTGGGTGCATTTAAAAACATACAAACTCACATACACCAGTATTTGGTTATCACAAAAATTATATTTGTGATTGTCTAACACAATCACAAATATCATTTTTTTAAATAAAACTGCCTCTAACATTAGATGAGTCAGTAATTACGGGCAAAATGGTTGACGTCCAGACTACACATACTTCATAGCTTAACGCGTGATGTTAATTATATTTGTATTGACAGGGTAGACAAGGAGAAAGAAAGAGAAAAGGAAAAAGAAAAAGAACGAGAGAAGGAAAAAGAGAGAGAGAAAGAAAGAGAAAAAGAAAAGGAGAAAGAAGAGAAAGCAAAGGAAAAAGAAAAAGAAAGGGAGAAGGAGAAACAAATCGAGAAGGAGAAAGAAAAAGAAAAGGAGAAGGAAAAGGAAAAAGAAAAAGAAAAGGAGAAAGACAAAGAAAAGGAAAAAGATAAAGACAAAGGCTCGGCGTCGACCAGCACTAGTGAGGAAAAGGAGAAGGTGGTGGTGAAACCTCGGTCGCAGTCCAAGGGACGTACCATCACGCCGGTCAGGGCGGACGGACACGACAAGAGGACGCCTAAGAGACGGCCCTTGTCTTCCAAGAGTGAGTACTACATGATGTCATAAGTCTGATTTTAATTTTCGATTCGAATCCTATCTTTCAAAAGTATTGAAGTAGTATTAAATGAGCAATTTTATATCAATGTCATGAAAACCAACAGTCCATTCGCGTTATAAAATTAGTCAGGCCTAGCCACGCCCCGTGCCTGTCGATCAGGTTGCACAAAATTATAAAGGCAGACTTTCGTACGAAACAACGTACGAACTATGTTTTCGAACGCTTACAACCCTTATCTTTTCAAAGATAGAGTGAACAGGCTACTTCTGGATAAGCTCGCTCCATCGTAGACTTTGTCTCTGTCATCTCTGACCTTGACTACCATCCCCATTCAAATAAAAAACAGTTATTTTTGCCTTTATTTTAAACTTGCCTTTACGTGAATAGACTATAGAGTTAATTTTTTACTCAACTAGCTTACAGCTTGACATATTAAATTTACAATAGTAGGCTGGGCACTGATATTGTAACAAAATATTTCACTTAATAAATCTTGTCGATTGCTACATACGAGCTTTTGTCATTGCACTCTAGACTCCATAACGCCTCGGCTATGAAGACTAACAAAGCCATCTTGCATCAAAATGTTTTTTCTTACCAACCGTATCTTACTGACATTATTGTTTGTTGTTTCTCTAGGCGAAGGCATGAGTGCGGGGACGTCGCGCGCTTCTCGACGACCGCATGCTTCAACAGACAGCGACAGTTCTGGACGCGCTTCAAGGTATTTAAACACACCAATCAGTAGGCTTCAGTTTCATTCTTTTTGTATACAAAACTTGCGTTGGACAAGGCGTCATCTTTAAAATGCAGTTCTGGCAACTTTGAACACAAAAATGCTGCTTATTAAAAATAAAAAAAATGATGTTTCAAAGTCTCAAGTAGGTACAGATATGAACCATTCTCGTCTCTAATACTAAAACTAATAAGATCAGCCATTCTATTCCAATACATCTCAACTTGCAGTTAGGTGGAGTGAACGTAAAGTAGGGATGGGCTCATGAAAAAAAAAACCATACATACAATCATCAGTTTTTGTATGATTCCAAGAAATAAATGCAAAATTCTTTAAAAGTCACACGTGTAGAAAATAGTATTTTTTTGTTATAAGTAATTTTGTAGTTAACCTGCAGCGGACAGCACACACACAACTAGTAACGTTTAATACGAAACCAGCTGGTCTAAAATGTCACTTTAGCAGAATCAAAATTCACATCACGCTATCCGTTACTATGAAATTTTCCCAATCAATCTTAAACCTAATGTGTTAGCGATACAGATGAAAATAAAAGTTGATGGATTATAATATTATTATTCTACTAAAGTGCCAGACCCGCCGGGTGCCGTTAAAATATATCGAAAGTGATACGAATTTGATACTCTAAAATCAATATCGATATATATCGCCATTAAAAATATCGACGGTGAATATCGGTAATTTTTCGGAATATTTCTATATATCTATATTTTATAAAGTTTATGCTCATATGTAGATGCGGCCCTATAAAGAAGATGCAAAGCCGCCGCAGTCAGAGCGCTAACTCGGCAAGCAGTGGCAACACGATTGCCTCGAACAGCAGCAAACGGCCGCGCAAAAGGAAGAACACTGAGTGAGTACTCATGACCTTGGGCTGTTTTGACCATCTAAGTTTTATCGCCAGCCTTCCTAACTCAGACACCGTGGCTCCGGAACACAAAGGGCAATGAAGGAACATGGATGGGTTTTTTGATTTCCCATACCTAAAAAAAAAAAAAAAAAAGCCTTCCTAACTCGACTGCCCCAGAAAAAAAGATAGAGTAGAGGAGAATGTTCTTTATTGTACACCAAAAAGCTGAGATGAACTGAGAGAACTCAGCAGTCTGACGGAATTGATGGGATCAAATCTGTGAATAAACTAAATTAGTTTTGGCCAATTTTTTTAATGTTACGAAATCTACGACTGCTTGAAAAATTACTTGTTTAGATCTATAAAATAGTTTTTTTTTTTTGCCGGCGGGTTTTTCTTAAAATATAACGGTGTAAGGGTCGGCCACCTGCCAGAGTCGCGGTACTATTCGAAAGAGACACCGTGGCTCCGGAACACAAAGGGCAACGAAGGAACATAGATGGGTTTTAGTCAGTAGAAGTCTGACACTCCCTCCCGCTACACCCAGAGCGGGAGGAGTCATAGGATGATTTCCCATCCAAAAAAAAAAAAGGGTCGGCCACATGGTTTAATATGAGTTCATTTCGGCTATATCAGGTATCAATCACGTATTCACTGTACCATCGATAACAGCACCCCTATGACTCAGGTGGAAATTTATTTTCATTATTGCCTCGAATTACTGAGAGCTCATAGCTAAATAATAACGTTGGTATGTTGGTAGGTAGGTTGGTAATAACGTTGGTAATAACGTTGGTAAAAAGGGTTGGATGGTGGTTGGGGTGTTATTTACCGAATTTCATCCGTGCCTCGGAAAGCACGGTAAGCTGGTCCCGGCAGTCATTTTGTAGATCTTTGATGATCGTTACGAATATTTGTACACCAGAAAATCTGATAGTTGTTTTGCCAATAGAGGCAGTCGCACCATGTTAATTACTGCTAATCAACTGAATCCATCTGGTTAGACTGAAAGCCGATCCCAACAAAGTTGGAAATAGACTAGGCAGATATTTTTGGAACAGAGTTCCTTATTGCACGTTATCTTTTGTTTGCGGGCTGTGGGACTAGACCGCAAAATGTGTAACAATTAAAAATCACACCAAAAGCAGACATCTTTTTGAGTCACATCCCGATCACCTAGGAAACTCAAACTTTTTTCAATTGATTCAGCTTTCCGTCAAATTTGAGAATATGCTAAAATATGTTATAATATTAAAGTTTGTTTTTTTTTGTTAAATAATCATTACTTAAAAGATTCCCTGTCCGCAAAGCAGACACAGTTAAACAATCAGCAAATACCAAATGTGGTTAATGGGAATCTGAACCAGTTAGTTCCTTTTTTGTGTACACACACCTCTTTTTGTAAATTACCGGATTTAGGAACTTAATTGTATTTCGTAGAGAAAACAAAATAAACATTTACCCTAATCTCTTCCAAGTTAGAGAGAAGAACAGGCTCCTACTGGGTAAGCTCGCTCCATCGTAGACTTTTTCTCTGTCATCTCTGGCCTTGACTATGAGTCAAGAGCAAACCCATAAAAAACAAACTCCAGTTCAGTCTTCATTCTCTTTTGTATGTATTAAAGTTCACAACTTTCTTTTGTTACCGACAGGACTTCAACAAATGAGCCAACGCCGCGGTCTGGAGTATCAAACGTGAAGGCTCAAGTGGGAGACAAATTGAAAGTCTACTATGGACCTACCCAGTCCGAATCTAAGGTAAAAGTACGAAACATACAACTGTTTTTATTTTTAGTTATTTAAGTTTAACTTCTTGCTTTATTTATGAGGTCCTTTTTTATTGTATGCAAGTGCGGTTGGTGAGTTTGTGATCCCAGTTTTGGTTTTCTACCTTGAGTTCGAATTATCAAAGTATATAGTAAATTAAATTATCTTAATATAGTAACAGTCTATATTTACGAATCCAGTGGAATTACTCCACAAACCACACTCAACGGATTGTCTCTCATTTTAGATATTCAAATTTGTTTTTTTATTGCATTCTCTATTAGTCAACCTTTGGGTGATGCAGAGACAAATAGTGGTAGGTGGTGGTGTATCACGTTGCTTACGTTGTAAAGCAGACGCTGCTTTTTTCGATTTAATTTGCTTCAAACAAAATATAGCAATGTTTTAGATTTTTTTAAATCCTGCCAATCGTGATAAAATTGGGGTACTAGCTAGAGTAGCTAGTAGAAAAATAAAATATTGCAATGAGAAGAAATAAAAAATGGTGTATTTGATTGCTTAATAATCGCTTCTATCTCTATCAGGATTTGTATGTCGTAAACGTAACTCACTGATCCGAAGTTATGTTTTCATGGGGACGCTTGTGCACGTGTTCATTCCACCTCAACGGTGTCTCACGTCTTCTCAATAAACACGTGGGCCACTGTTTTTTCCGCCTTCATGCATGCTCTGAACAGAGGACGTCCGTTACACCCAAATATATTCCAGTGGTCGCCAGCACATCAAGCTTCCCGCAACTGTCAAATTATCCCAAATAACTTTGAACCTTATTACCTTAAGAATAAAGTTGAAAATCCATTGAAGAAATTTGACAGATTTTTGTAGCTTGATGTGCTGACGTCTGTACATTCAATTCCTTCAATGCTGTAATAGGAAAATATTTAAATTTTTATCATTACAAAATTCGCCAATGCTGTAATAGGCTTTACTGATTAACAAAGCCCTGAGTTTATTTTTAAACATGTTAAAATTCTGAATATTCTTTAGTTCAGCGAGTAATCTGTTAAATAAATTGTGAGACTGCATGCATGACGTGTGCGCCTGCAGAATAGTAGAAAGATTTTCTGCAAGTAGTTTGAAACAGACGATGAATGAAAAAATAGTAATATAAGTTTTCATTCATCGTCTGTTGCAAACTCGTTTAAGTTTTTGTTTAAATGAGTAAGTTGAAGTAAAATATAAAGACATGGCACCGATAAAATTCTACATTTAAAATACTCCTTACATGATTCTATCTTTTGATTAGCTTTTGCATAGTAAAAGCTGCCTTAACCGGTTCACAGTCCCATGAACCACATTTGGTTTCGCTGATTGTTTAACTATTGTGTCTGCTTTGCGGACAATGAATGTGTTAATATTATGTTCATAGCTGTTTCCCCAAAATTTAATGCTATATCTATGTTTAGATTCAACTAGAGCAAAATAGACGGTACGAAGTTGGCCAATATACAAAATACCCCTGAGATATCTAATAGCATAACACACACTACTTATGATATTCGTAATTAAATTCAGTTCTGGTTTCCAATTAAGTAAAGCAATTTGTACCCCCAAAAATTTTTAACTTTTTACTAGACAATTTTTTCTGCCTAAGGATTATATGTTTACTAATAATTTTATGAATTTTTTCCACACCTTCGTGAAGTGATTTCATTTCGACGTACTGTTTCCTATTGGTCAAATAAGAATTTAAAAGTTTTTTAAAACAATTTCGCTTGTACCATAATGCTCTTACTTATCCAGCAGAATACAATTTTCTACACTATCAAATGCAGAACTTAAGTCCAGATTAGATGTGATTAGAAGGATTTTAAGTAAATCCCTATTCGAGACAATACGTGAATGTTTTTGAGTATTTACCTATCTATATAATATGTTCTATAATCTTCATCGTGCGCCTCCTGAGCTTCCTCGAAGGTAGACAAGCCAATTCCACAATATCTACACTGTGCGCAGTAACAGAAATGTTATAGGAGGAATAGAGTCTGAGGTACAATTTTAGTGTGTCCTGTGTGAAAGAATTAAATTTAGCAACATCAATAACGTAAGCCAAAGTTTTAAGGATAGCGCCAAAGTTCTATATTACAGTCAATTATACTCTCAAAAATCCCGTGGAGCCCCTTATTTGGTCGCGCAGCTTATTTTAATTTTGAGATATATATATTTAGATTTTCATCCAAACAGCAATTTAGATCTAAATTAAATACTAGAGATCCATAACCCTGTTTAAATAAGGATTCATACTATAGTGTTGAAAAAACCTTTGCAAATAAAGAAGTATTTTATATAAAGACCATCGTATAAACAATGGTTATTGTGAGTGAATTTTAACACTTTCTTTTCATACTGCCCTAATTACCTTATCAGTAGTTGACTTAAGTGCAAAACTATTCTTGAATTTGGGACAAGTCGCTTGGGGCTCAGGTATCAATAAATTCCAGGTAACAACAGTGACTTTTGGCGAGCTAGCATCTTAACAACTTATTACAGTGCTACCGAGTCGTTTGTTGAGTGAGCAGTGTTCGGTGCTGCTCCCGTCACGTGGCGCAGGCGGCCTCTGTCCAATCGCAGAAGCCGTCAGATTAGCTTCCTATTGACTAGGGTTGATAGATGGTCTGTGGCGCAGGTGACATACGAGGCGAAGGTGATCGACAAGACGGCGACGGGCGATCTGTTGCGCGTGCACTACACCGGCTGGAACACGCGCTACGACGAGTGGATCAAGCCGCAGCGCATCGCGCTTAACGTCACGCAGCACGAGCAGCGCAACAAGAAGGTATGTACTATAGAACACGAAGGCAGAATGTGCTTAGCGTGGACTGTCACATACACTTCCAGTGACTAAAAAGACCACGCTAGTTGAATCAGCCAGCAATTCAAACTACGCGAAACTGTCAAATTTTCCCAATCATCCTTGAACCTAATGCTCTAGCGATAAAGATGAAAATAAAATTTGCCAGATTCTTGTATGATTAATATTAAGATCCTAATATGATTCCACTACAGTGGAGTTAGACCCGCTGATCTCTCTGCGATCGTGTTGGATTGTTGTCCTATCGGATTTTATGAAAGAGAGAGTGGATCTGTGTTAGCGCACTCACGTGTGCACTAAAACATATATTATATAAAATAATATATCCCGTGCTGTTGACTAGTCTCCGTTAACATTGGCAGCCATTTTAGAAATCGGTGGGATTTTTTAATTCGGTATAGGGAACGTGCATGGCGTAGACTGCCATCTAGTATTGTGAATTTGGAACTATTACAGCCTAATTACTTGCCATCAAAGACTATTAAACCACTTGACTGCGCATACAGTGCCCCGACGCACGAAAACTATTAGTGTTTTTGCTCAGATGTTAGTCAGCGGCACTAGTAACCATTTTAGTTGTGACCAATTGTTAGACCTGTGGGCATGCTAAGTTTTTACAAATCGTTTTAATTTTTATGCAATTTATAACGCATAAAGATGCCTTCATACCCGGTGAATTTGTGTGGGAAACATTCCAAGACCTTTTGTTACAAGAATGATGGCATAACTTTTCATCGGAGAGTAAAGACTACGCAAAATATTTTTGATTTGAATCAGATGATGAGCCACTGCAGGGGTCTATATAAAATGGTGGTTAGGTGAACGAGCACACTGTGAGAAGCGCGCGTTGATGTCTTTTGGAAAAGTCTCTTTCTTTCATTAGGAAATACTAATATTTTTATCCCTTTCTTCCCCTTTGTATTTTTATCGTAAAAATCTGTGATGTGACGTTTAATGATTGAAGTCGATTTATCGATGATCATAAAATTACAACTAATACAATTTTTAATCAATTCACATACTTACATTAAACACGTAACTACTTTTAAACGACATTAAAAATAGGAGGAGGGTCTCAGATTTTTCATCTGTGTGTTTGACATACATGTTTTCATTTTAGATTTTCGAAGATTTCAGAATTAAAATAAAAGTGGAAAGATAAGGTTAATAGGGAAACTTTGTTTAAACAAGATATAGCGCTGTTTGTTTGGATTGAGTATTTTTATAATGTTAAAATCCATTTTATCGATATCGACTATTTTCCTTTAATCAAGTAGTGCCACCACTAACCATAGGCTACCTATGCAACTTGACCTTGAACGGACCAATTGCAGCCGCGCGTTGTTCCTCGTCCCCCGGCCCGCTGTAGTGAGCCGCGTACTTAGAAGAAATCGGCCTATACGCTCTCTAGTGGTTTTATACTCTATGCTTGCCATAGACACTTCTGTGCTACCACCTATAGTTCATGCGCGGTCCCTATATGTGATTGCCCATTAACACTTGCCAAATGTTGTCCATGTGTAGGTACACAACGTGTAACAGAATAAACGCAATTCCTGGTAGTTCAGGATAACTTCTGAATCGACTTCCGTTTTTAAAAAAAAGTGTTAGTTTTTATGGAAAATCTTTTAAATAACTTAAATTAGAACCACTGCGTTATGACAAGTTAAAACAATTTGTCTGATCAAGGAAATCTGAGCCTTAACTAACAGCATTAAAGCCTAACTAAGATTGTAGTTCGCATCATAGTTCTGATGCACACACTCACGTAAATAATACAGTGCATTTTACATTTGAGATAGTGCGTCATAAATAAGGGAATTAAAACCTTAACTCGAACTAATAAGGCTTTTTAAATACACGACCGCCTTTGTATTCTGTTTGTCATATTGATTTGTTAAAAAATTACAAAATACTAGACAATGCTACGTGTTCTGCAAATGTAATAGTTTCGTTTTTTGCCATTTGGCTACAGAACCCTAAAAATACTAGGTTTTGTTTAAATTAATTTAACTACAGGTGTTGTTGTAGACTTATTGAATATTCTAATTGGGGTGTTGCGTTTAATCTGTTACACGTTGTATAAATAAAAATGAAATACTGTCCGTTGTATTGTATGTGTGTTTGTTTTCGAGCGGATGGCACTCGTGGGCTGCAGCTGAAAATCAGCGTCAGGTGGTATACCTTGTGTTGCCATCTGGCATTAAGCTAAGCTGAGGCCCTTTTGGCATTCATATTTTTGTTCATTTTTTTTTGTTAATATTAAAGCCTTGTTGTTGTTTAAAATAGAAAAGTTTTTCTGTTTTATTCTTATGAAGCCAATAAACACAATTTTCTTTATTTATTTCTTCCGTTGGTAATCGTATCATTCGAAAACGGACCGATCTCTTTCATTTTTTCATATTTTTTATACTCCGATTAGGTAAAAAGTCAAGGTCAGAGAAAAAGGGCAAATTACCGGAAAATGATGCGGTATTAAAATAATCATCATTCAGTTTAAATTATTCTAGTGTATCTCAATAAAGTTGTTTGTCCAGGGCTCGGGAATGAGTAGGCGCGTACGAAGCAAGAGGACCGAAGGTATGCTTTTTCTACCTTGATTGATATGTTTCTATGTTAACCCTCACATATTTCGAACTGATTTTGTAATTATTTTCTATAGAATCATCGGCGCGATCAGATTCAGACAGCGATTCGGAAAGCGACGATGACGTCAAGAGGCCGCCTAAGAAGACTGACGAAAAATCAAGCTCTAAAAGTAAAATAACTTACTTGTACAGTACGATTATTTTATCTTTGCCCATGCGAAGTACGTCGCAATCGATTGCGCAGAATTTCAATTTGACAAGAAACATAGAACAGCGCATGCGCGGGTAGGTCGCGTATGCAGTCTCAGTCCCTCGTATACGTTCGGTGCTTACTTCTGTCCCGCTTACTCAATGCAATACGACTGGTGGTACGAAAAGTGTTATTGTTTTAAAATATTTATTTTGGTTTTTCTTACTGTTTCATTTGTGTTTTGTGTGTTTTTGTGTGTATATGTTTGTTGTGTTACTTTGTGACCTTGTTATTGTTACTGGTTGTGTTTCTTACTTGTTATTAATACAAAACGTATAAATCAGAAAAATATTCTAAGAACGTAACACTTTTTTACGCGGTTGGACCTGCGCGGTCGTCACTAAAAGCTAACTTCGCATGGGCAAAGATAAAATAATCGTACTGTAGTTTTATATTAATTATATGAGACATAACATTTTACTGAACAATGTCCTTCCTCCGCAGCTCCATCAAGGTCTAAGGACGTAAAGTCGAGCGACAGCAGCAGCTCGAGCAAGCCCCGCAAGCGGCCCGTGCGCACGGCGTCCACGCCGTCCGCGTCGCCGCCCAAGAAGGCGCGGCCCAGCGCCGGCCACCAGGGCCGCGACTACGACCTCAACGAGATCCGCTCCGAGCTCAAGGGGCTGCACTCCGTCAAGCAGGAGCCCGACGACGCCAAGCCCGACGACAAGGAGGCGCCCCCCGCACCCGGCGCACCCCCGCCCGAGCCCATGCAGCAGGACAAGCAACCCGAAGACGTCTACGAGTTCAAGGAGCCAGAGCCCTTCGAACTAGAGCTGCATGATGAAAAAAAGAAGCGCACTCATCGCATTTTCGACGACATTTCACCGAGCAAGTATACGTCCACTCTTTCCAAATCTTTGAGTGAAGAAATCTCAGAGGACCCGATGCGACCGCGGCCGTCATCCCTCAGATCTCCTTCTTTATCTCCTTTCAGAGATTTCGGTGCTAGCCGCCAGAGTCCTGAAGACGATTCTAAGGATGGGCTATTCTCACTCGACGATGACTCATTCCCAGGTGATGGCAGCTCAGGACCCACCTTTGAAGGCTTCACTCCGGCTAAAAACCAAGAAACATACTCCAAGAAGAGCAAAGTGTCAAAGTTGAGGGAACTTATAGATGACTCTCCAGACAGTCCAGCTGACGATGAACAGTCTACGGATGATGAACCTGAAGACATTACAATAAAGGAGAAAGCAAGAGAACCGACTCCAGTATTACCAGTCATTGAGGAACCTAAAACCCCAGAAACGCCTGTAAAAGATGAACCAAAGGAACCAGAACCTGTCGAACCCGTTAAAGAAGTAGTAGCAGAAGTAGAAGAACAACCTAAAGAAGACATTCCCGAGCCGCCTAAAACGCCGCCGCCACAAAAGAAACCAGATGCTCCTCCTGCGAAAACGAACATACAGACCACTACGAGCACACTCACGACGCCCAGTATTACTGTCACTGCTGCAACGACGTCGGAACCTAACATGGAAGATACAGAGAAGCCAAAGAAAGAGGAACCATTTAAACTTCTCTCCGTTGCTATCCCTATGATGGAACAAAAAGAAAATACACTCAAACTTAAAATTGAAAAGAAATTGGATCCTGTACCGATAGAGCCTGCTTTATTAAAGCTGCAGCCTCCTTCGAGTCCCTTGATCGATACAGAAGAAGATAAGTCAGAGCCAGACAGTCCCGCGAGGATCGACGTGCTTCCGGAGCCGCCGCCAGGTTTCCTACTACAGTCGGAAGGACCTAAGATAGCAGAAAAACTGCTCAAAGCTATCAGCAGCGCTAAGAGACTATCTATGTCTCCCCCGCCCATAGATGACCGCCCGGTCACGCCTAAGACCGACCCTATTAAGACCACTAAACCTGAAAGTAAACAACCCCCCATATCTCCCGAGCAGAAGCCTTTAAAATCAGAGTCGATGAAACCGTTGGCAAAGAGTGAGGTTGCAAAGAGGGCGACACCGCCGGTCAGTTCGGAGACGATATTCGGTGAGCCGTCAAACTTGCTGGATACAAAGCGTGATTTACTGGACGTTAAGAAGGTGAAACCCGAGGAGGTGGCACCGCGGCTGCAGAGTCCGCTGAACATCCTAGAGCGGCGCAAGAGCGTGGTGGAGCTGCCGCTGAGTGTGCCCGGCAAGAACAACAAGGTGCTGAGCGACACCATCCAGAAGCTGTCGAGTCAGATCAACCAGTCGGCCGCCGCCGCCGCCGCCGCCGTGCCGCTGCCCTTCCCCAGCGACGAGCGTAGCGACTCCAGCGACTCCGATGACTCGGATAGGAGGTAAGCCATTCTCAATCTCAATAAGCTCTATGATCGCATACTTATATTGTTCAGTTTAATTTGCAGCGCAAACATGAATCTTTTCGGTTTTATTCGAGACGATGTGGATTCAATTTCGTTACGCTGAAACGATGGATAGATATTATTTATCACAATGCAGTGGCCGCCTTATGCAAATAACATCTTTTCGTATTAGGTTGATAATCGACAAACTAGCTGTCGACGAGTGGGGTAGCGGCGAGCGCTCGTCGGCCGCGCACACGACGCACGCGCCGCAGGGCTCGCTGGCGGCGCTCGGCTCGCTCGGCTCGCTCGGCTCGCTCGGGTCTCTGGCATCGCTGGGTGCGCTGGGCGCGGGCGCGGCCGTGAGCGGCATGACGGTGGGCGTGCGCGCGCTGCACGCCGGCAAGTCGCCCGGGGAGTGGAGCGCGGGCGAGTCGCTGCTCATGCTAGAGGACGCCTGCAAGAACGAGCGGAAACACAGTACGTACTAGTCACCTATAGTTTCCTCACAATCTATGTGGCGTTGTAACACTATTTGTATGTGTGTCATTTAAAAATATATCAATATAATAATTTTCCCTATGATTTTAAGGTTTGTGATTCATTATTCTATTGTATACGCCAAGTAAATAATTTAGCAATTAGTTTGTCAGTGGCTTCATTAATAAACTTGTTACAGGTGCGAGCGTTGTAGTCGCGGGCGGGCCTCGCGAAGCGCTGCCGTCACGAGACGCTCGGGAGGTGCGCGAGGGCAGAGAGATGCGAGAGGGACGGGAGATGCGGGAAGTGCGAGAAGGTCGCGAGATGCGCGAAGTGCGAGAGGGACGGGAAATGCGTGAGGTGCGAGAAGGACGGGAGATGCGCGAGGTACTCAATACATAATTAATTAATTATATATTATTCGATCTATTTTCGCATAAGAAGATAACAAGTACTGAGGTAATTGAAAATGAAAATCTGTTTTCACACCAAATAAATGAAAGCACTTGAAGTGTCCTTCTCGTTCTACATATTATTCACAACATTGTGGATTATGTTTCGCATTTGACAGCGTAAAATGGTATTCCGTTTAGGCATTACACAATCTATTAACAATAATAGGACATCAAAACAATAAGAAATAATAAAAACAAGCTTATTTCAAATAATAACAAAGTGTAATACTATTGGCATCAACAGTCTTATTGTATTGAGCAAGCGGGACACAAGTATGCATCGAACGTGTACGAGCGACTGAGACGTCATTACACACGCCATCTTGTACGAGACCACGCATACACGCCATAGTTTACTTTCCAACCCGGGTTCGAGACTCGTTCATTTTTTTTTTTTTTTATGTTTTTAAAAAACGTTGCCCCACACTAGGAATTTCTCTTGTATTGTGGGTGCATTTACAAACGTACACAAACATCCAGACCCGGAACAACTATCTGAAGGCCATACAAATATTTGTTCCGTGCGGAAATCGAACCCACGACACGCGGCGTAGCAGCCGATCGCTAAAGCACTACGCCAACCGTGCCGTCTATAGATTGTCTGGGTGTGGAGTACCCGTACCGAGAAACAGCATTAGAATGAATTGTGGTGGCAGGTGCGCGAGGCCCGCGACGAGGACGGCAACATCTCGCTGCTGCTGTGCGAGGAGACCATCCCCGGCTCGCCCGCGCCCGACGCCGAGCCCGCGCCGCCGCGCCAGCGCCTGCACATGCCCTTCGCCTCCGCGCCGCCGCACCACCACACCAAAGGTAACCGAACCCTCCACCCTGTTCTACTATTTTTTATATATATGCGTAAAACGTAGGAAACAGCAGAGGAGTGAAAAGACATGACCAGTGATACTATGGGAGCGTGCCTAGGTATCAACATGAATGTGCAGGAAATATTGTTATATTCTGTAGTTTACAGATAAAAGTTTCACAAAGCTGAATAAACTGAGAAAAATAGTGATAAGTTTTCAATAAATTTCTTCTTTGCCCTAGCGGTCTTACTGTGAACAATCTATTGAATACTTGCTCTGTACATTAAATACAAATAATATACAAACTGGACTTAATTTTAAAATAAAACAATTCATAGTGCTAAAACATTCATCGAACAAGTGTAATTCGGCTGAAACGGTATTCTAAATAGTGTAAACGGATCGATTTGTGGTGTAAACTGTTAAAAATTTTAAAACTCAGCTGGTCAACTGGTGAGATGCATGACTTGTCATTTCGCATGCAGTGCACGCAACTCTTACCGTTACGCGCTGCGCATAAGTAACATTTCGGCGTGCGCACTCGCGCGGTGACGTCAAGTGACGTGTGCTAGCGCTCGCGGCAAAGATAAGTGAATGAAGACAGCGTATTGTATTCTGCCTACTAGTGGTTGCCTCTGAGAGAATAATAATTGTATTCTTTCTGTTTTATTTTATTTCTTATTCTATTGATGAAATAAGGTTGTAATTATGGCTAGTAATTCCGACCGTTCGAAAATTTCTAAGAATGACTCGATTCGGTCGACTCCCACTCGCAATGTATCAATGAATAGAGGCAATAAAAGGTCCGCCAGTAAATCACCATCTGCGTCATCACCTGTTTCATCACACATTACATCAGATAAAGAAGAACTGCGCACTATTATCCAGGAGATTATTAAAGCTGAATTTAGTGAGATGCTGACCCAATTTAACGAAAAAATGGTCAGGACTATGAACAACGAACTGGAAACGGTCAAAGCGGAAATGAAGGAGATGATTAAATCTATGCAGTTCATTAACAATCAGTTTGAGGATTTTGAGAAAAACCAGAAGGCATCTAACGGAATTATACAAAAACTTGAATTAGAAAATACGGAACTGAAAACATCAATGGGCAATCTTCAAGTACGCATCAATAACTTGGAGCAGCAATCTAGATCGAATAACTTGGAGTTACAATGTATGCCTGAAACCAAGAATGAGAATGTGTACTCAATCATCACTCAACTCGGCCAGGTGGTCAACTGTGATATTCAGGAGAAAGATATATTGCATTGTACGCGAATTGCAAAAACCAACCCATCCAGTACCCGCCCTAGATCTTTAGTTGTTCAGTTAGCTTCTCCTAGGTTGCGCGATCAACTCCTAGCATCCGTTATCAAGTTCAACCAAAAAAATCCTAAAGAAAAACTGGACTGTGGTCACTTGGGATTCACCGGCAACAAGTCACCTGTCTATGTTGTTGAACACCTGTCTCCTACGAACAAAACTCTTCACGCAGCGACCAGGATTAAGGCCAAGGAAATGCACTACAAGTACGTGTGGGTCAGAAACGGAAAAATATTTGTGAGAAAACTAGATGGCGCGGAATACATACTAATCAAAAACATGAGTAGTCTAAGTAAAATCATATAACTTAATTCTACTTTTTTTTTGCATAGATAAGTGTTATTGTTAGAAGCACGTCATAGTACATATTAATTGTAAAATTCAAAAATTTAAAGATCTATTACCAAAATTGTAGAGGTTTGAGAACTAAAACCGAAGCTTTTTTTTGTAACCTTTGTTGTAAAAATTATGATGTTTTAATATTAACCGAAACTTGGCTAAATTGTGGTATTCTTAGCAGTGAGCTCTTTGATAATAGATATGTTGTGTACAGAAGAGATAGAGAAAAAACTGGCTTCCATCCCAATAAAGACGGAGGGGGAGTTTTGATAGCCGTTTCAACAAAAATCAACTCAAAACTTATTGATAAATGGCAAAGTAAATGTGAAGATCTCTGGGTCACTATCGATATTTCAACTACACGACAACTGGCTCTATGTGCAGTCTACCTTCCTCCTCCAGTATGCCTAACAACAATTGAGCATTTCATCGAACACTGTAATAAGGTGTTTGAAACATCAAACATACCGACCTGTATAGTAGGGGATTTTAACTTGAGCATAATAAATTGGATCCCTGGGACAATTAACAGTTCACTTCCCAGCACGTGCTTAAGACTGTTAGAGTTCATGGATGTTAGTAGGCTAACTCAGCACAATCTCGTCAAAAACAGCTCTGGGCGTATATTGGACCTAGTTTTGTCCACAATGCCTTCTTGCACGGTGAGTGAATCCACTACCTCTTTGACCACTGTTGATAAACTCCATCCACCGCTTGATGTTACTCTTTCATTGGTAAAAGAAAATATGTTGCCATACAATCAACATACCACGAGGAAAAATTTCCACAAAGCAAATTATGAAAAAATTAAATCCTTTCTGAACGAACAAGACTGGGAACAACTATTTGCAAGTCGAAATGATGTGGATAGCCTGGTAAATGTCTACGACGTTTTAAACACAGCCATTCATAAATTTGTTCCAAATTGTAAGCCAATGTCAAGTCGTTATCCCCCATGGTTCGATAAATCGATTATAAAATCTCTAAAAGAAAAAAATAAGCTGAGATCGCGCTTCAAAAAATACAAAAACCCGCTAGATGAAATAGAACTAAAATTAATTGCAAAACGTTGTCAAAATTTAGTTAAAAGTTTATACAGTCTTTATATAAATAACCTAGAATTAGAAATCAAAGATAATCCTAAACTATTCTGGAATCACGTCAAGACTAAGCGCGGAGGATCTAGTATCTATCCACTGACAATGACTGACGGACAGACTACAACGTGTAATGGCTCGACTATATGTGATCTTTTTGGTGATTATTTCTCATCTGTTTACACCCCTGAAAATAAAACAGAATTTAAGAATGACTCAAACTATCTTAATTCATTGGAAACGAATAGCCAGTGCCTAACAACCCCAGACCTAGACACGGACTCTTTACTCAGAAAACTGCAATCTTTAAACATTGGGAAAGGAGCAGGACCTGACGGAATCCCACCACTATTTATTTCTGAATGTGCGCCAGTATTGGTTTCTCCGCTACTGAAAATATATAAGATGTCTTTAGCCACCGGAACTTTTCCATCCGAGTGGAAAAAAACCAAAATCGTCCCAGTACACAAGTCGGACAAAAAAGAGACCATCTCGAACTATCGGCCTATTGCAATTCTCTCTTGCTTCGCAAAGGTATTCGAGTCAATGATATGTCCTCAAATCCAACACCATTTTAGGCCTTATCTTAGCGATTACCAACATGGATTTGTGGCATCGAGGAGTACTGCCACAAACCTAATGTGTTTTACAGAGTCCCTGATAGAAACCATTGACTCGAATAAGCAGTTTGATGTGATATACACCGATTTCAGTAAGGCGTTTGATAAAATCTCCCACTCCATACTGATAAAAAAACTAGCATGTTATGGTATCACGGGACCTTTGCTGAAATGGTTGGAATCATATCTCTCTAACCGTGAATTCTATGTTGTAGTAAATGGTTTTCGTTCTACCAAAAATTATCGTATGACTTCCGGTGCCCCGCAAGGTTCGCACTTGGCCCCCTTATTATTTATAATTTTTATTAATGATCTTCCCCACTGCCTTCACTTCTCAGAATGTTTTTTGTACGCGGATGACCTAAAATTAGCTAGGAAAATCGAATCATCAAATGAAATTGAGCTTTTACAAGATGATCTGAACAGAGTCATTGAATGGTGCAAGAATAACAAAATGGAATTGAACTTCAATAAATGCTACCACCTGTCATTTTCGAGAAAGCTTCACCCCATTCGCTCGAGCTACTTTATAGATAACCAAATAATTCATGAAGTAGAAACTATAAGGGATCTAGGAGTGCTATTTGATAAAAAAGCTACTTTTATCCCCCACGTCGAAAACATTATCAAAAAAGCATCCAAAATGTTGGGATTTGTACTACGCAACACGAAGGGTTTTAAGCAGGTCGGCACTAAAATATTGCTCTATAATAGCCTTGTCCGAAGCATACTGGAGTATTGTAGTGTTGTATGGCGACCACACTTTGCCACTCACAAACTTCTCTTAGAAAGGGTCCAGAAAAGATTTCTATGGCACCTCGCTTTTTCCAAAGGGAAAAGCAAGCAGTTGCCCTCCTATATGTCCCGTTTGCAAACTTTCAAGATACTCTCGTTATCGACCCGAAGAGAAGTTATGGATGCCTTATTTCTATACAAACTCCTCAGAAAGCAAATAGACTGTCCACAGTTGCTGGGTCTCCTCAAGTTTCGTGCCCCATCCCGCTTCCCACGAAATCCCATCACTCCGCTTTACCCGCCCTTGCGTAGAACCGTCCTAGGTGCTAACTCACCAATACCGCGAATGTGTAAAATCTTAAACAGCTGCAGTGACCTAGTCGATGTACACCACGATAGCATAGGAAAATTTTGTAAATTTATTATTGAATACTGTTTACATAATAAGTCGTGATATGAATTGCCTTTGTTTTGATGATTTTTATGTCTATTTAATGTTATTTAATTGTATGTGGTTTTTAATTAATTATTATCTAATGTAAATCAATTATTTAATCTTTGTTTAGTTAAGAGTGTTCTCGGTAAAAAAATTCAATAATCATAAATTTGGGGTTTTTTGAAGTTAAATTACTCCTCATTGCCTGGATTTTATGAAAAACTAATTATAGCACCATAATAAGCATATCTTTAATTTGGTTTTGTATAGAAAAAAAATTTGAAAAATGTTGATAATTATCAAAATAAGCACTTATTTTAAACACATGTTTTTGGAATTTTGCGGGATGGCTGAATTTCGGAATGAAATTGTGAATCAACAATGAGTCGTGGAAGTCTGGAAAAAATACGTGACGAAAGGCAAGATACAGTTCATGTTATTGTTTAAAATAGAAAAGTAATTTTTATTCTTAAAGTCCTTAAAAAAAAATATTTCCTTTACTTAAATTTTGCATCCTAAAAAGTCATTTTTATATTATATAATGGCTCAAAAAGCTAAAAAAAAAAACATTATTTGTAAGTGGAGTTAAGGCAAATAGAAATCAGAAAAAAAATTAATACATTTAACTATAATTTCGACAATATAAAATTCCAAAGTTACTAATAAATAACGCAGCGGCAGAGCAGTGTCGGCCAGTCGCGCTGTGGCGCTCTCTGAGGTAGGACCTATGTCGCTCACGCTGCCGCGCTGACAATAGAAATAAGTAGTTGCACCGGGGATTAATACTACGCCTAATCAGTTTTGATCCGTAAGTATTTTTTTTATAGAATATTAGTTTTGGTGTGTTTTTATACATTCGAATTAAGAACGAAATAATGTAGTATGTTTTTATATTTATGTGTATTTAGTGATTTTATGTTTTAGAAGATGGGTCGAAAGGGTAAACTTTATTATGGTGACAGTGGAGGTAAACGACTTAGAAAAAAGAAAATGTTGGAGAAATTACAAGCTGCAAGGTAATTAAAGTTTCTATGTTATTACGTAACTGTCCAAAATAACAGTGTTATGTTTTCAGGGCCCATGTATATAATTATGTTTGTAAGTTTCTTTATTTCACCAAAACTTTAAATGCCTGGGCAGATTATAATGTATTGTTAAAATCCTTACGTCATTCCAAGAGACAAAATTTTTTATGGTTCCTCCATATATAAAAACGAAACCTTTAGAGGATCACTCAGTTGTCTGTCACAGCCGGGTTACTTTTTGTGCGGCATATTAGAAAACTAAAAAAGTAAAAGATTTTCCAACTGTACCGTGTGATATATCAAATGAAAACCCACGTATTGTAAGGGTTTAGAATATATTTTTTTTTATAATTTTACTACTGAGTCGAAAATCGAAACCGACTCACAATAGGGAATATGCATGATGTTTTTTTATTTTATTTTTTCATCATTATAACGCAGGAAAAAATATAAATAGTCTTGGAAATGACTTAATTACTTTTTTAAAAAATATTAAAAATGGTGAATAAAATTTTGCAGTTCAAACGCCGCCATTTTTCGCGGGCTTTGGATGACGCGGGTCGCGACCAATGGTGACGCGTTTCGCAAGTTTAAATTTCCCGCGCTGATTTTGTATTTTTATATATATTTTTTTCGGTTTAAATAAGAACTAAATTAAAAAAATATCTTTTAGATATAATGTGACGAAAATAAAGAACTAGAAAAAAAAAATCCAGACAAATTTAATCTTCATGCATATTCTCTATAAGTCGTTTTTTTTTTCATTATTCCATATGACTACAGTACGGCTCCATTTTCAAAAGTGAAAATATAGTATCTAATTGAAGGCATGAGTCCTTATTAATTTTACATAGTAGTGCTATATTTTGCGAAACAAATATTCCATCTTTGGCTATAAACATTTATGACTTCAAATGTCTAAATGGGTTAATGGTTTCGTAGATATTTGAATTACGCGTGCTGTGTTGTTTCTGTTGCCACTAAAATGCATAAAATGACAATAAATAATATAATAAATTTATGCCATGCAATAATACGTTTTTATGTAGGAGTAAACGGCGAGACCATGCGGAAACGTCATACGAGAATCACGAAGAGTCACAGTTAGCTTCAACATCAACACCGGAATCGCAATCAGTAACAGGAGAAGTGGCAAATAAATGCGATCAGACAATGCTTTTTAGGTATAATTTCCCATTATTATTCTTTATTTCATAGGTCTTGAATGTAAAAAGGCGTTACTTTTTGGAAATCAATGGCAAAATAATAACTTGAACTTGAATTCAGCACCACTTGTGAAATCCATTTTATATGGATATTCCTTGGACCATGTAGCGTCAGTAAAATATGGCAAAGAAAATGAGGGAAAGGCTATTGAGCAACTCGCCATTCAAGAGGACATCCAAAAATGTGGTCTTTTTATCGATGAAACCCATTGCTTTTTAGGTGCTTCGCCAGATGGACTTTTTGAAGAAGGAATAATAGAAGTAAAATGTCCCATTTCCATACGCGGAATTGACCCTGATACAGCAATCCGTCAAAAAAAACTGAAATGTTTTTTATTTGATGGTGATAACGTCATTATGAACACCAACCATGACTGGTACTACCAAGTTCAGGGCCAATTAAATATTGCAAATAAAAGTGTGTGTTTGTTTGCGGTGTACACTGGTCCTGAATTTCCAATTAAAGTAGTTAAAATTTATAAAAACGATCAATTTTGGAAAGAAAAGATGATCCCTCGTTTGAAAAAATTTTATTATGAGTGCGTTCTTCCCGAAATAATTGATCCAAGAAAAACTCGATCAATGGCACTGAGGGAAATTATTTTATAATGTAACAGTTTTTTTTTATTTTTTATATTAAATGTTTTACTATACAAAACATGAAAAACTTTTATTTAGTTCCCACCTACTCATCCTATGCGCAAAAAGTAAAAAAAAAACTATATACCTACCAGTCCGTTTTTTAATTCGAGTTACTAAAATTACATTTACAAACGTAGAAAATTAATATAACTTTGCTTGTATATATTGCTCTGCTGATTAAAATTCGATACTGGTGGTTACACAAGGATACTCAAATCCTCTAATAATTTCAAATAAACGATACATTAATTAAAACATTTTAGTTTATTACAAATAACTAAATGTTGTGTGAAGACGATTTTACGTAAGAAAGGTTGTACTTTATGGAAAGGCAAAAAAAAAATGTTGTTTTTTTTTAATATTCAAAGGATCAAAACGGGTTGGTCGTTCATAAAATTCGCAATGTGTACCAAGCGCGCGTGTGTGCCGTGCGGATACACACAGACACATCGGGAGCTAGTCTATACCTAAATTACGGGTGGCCCGTTTACCGATAACGCTCTTAAATTGAATTATATACAAGTTATGTTAACTTTTTACTAGTCATTTTAATAATTTTGTTTAATTTAAGAATAATTAAGTCAATGTTGATTTGTTTGTAAAATCACTAGATTTATTTTTTGCTAAAGGATTATTAATATTCCATAATTTACTATAACGGAATAATTTTAATAAAATGTACATGTGGTGTTAGCCTGTAAATAATTGTTGCACTTATAAATGTATACCGTGTGCTCTTAATTAAAATGTAACGTGTAAACAATTGTAGGCTGACCTAAATAAATAAATAAATAAATAAATAACTCTACTTTTCGATAAGAGATGGTGCTAGGCGTTGCGGTTATCGAGTTTCAGAATTATTTTTTAGTATTTGCTACGCCATCGCATCGAGGTGTTATACTAGAGAAATAGTAATATAAAGCTAAACAATTTTGATGTGTTTTTTGGTAAAAAAATCAGTTTATTAATAAAGTGCAACTAAAAACCAATGTTACTTTTTTCTTTTTATCTTTTTTTTTTATTTAGGGGTTTTTGTCCAATAGGGATATGCCAACCCCATCATACATTATAACAACGTAAATTCGTAATAAATAACTAATACATAAAAAAAGCTTACATACAGTACCTAAATACAAAATTAGTCTACCGCTAATACTAACCTACATAATTTAACCAATGTTACAAATACAACAATAACAATTACTAAACCAATCGAACCATTAGTTTAAGCAGTAGTATATTTGTTTATTATGTGTTTATGTACAAATTATTTCATATCAAAATTAGTTACCTTTATTTAACTACCAGGGCTAATGCGTTGCCACTCTTTTCCCGCACCAAACCAGCAACACCATGTTGGTATTCGTTGGAAGCTACCCGGTCGAGCCTACCCAAAGAAAAAAAAAAACATACAACCGAATTGAGAACCTCCTCCTTTTTAGGAAGTCGGTTAAAAGATGATGGTGGTGACCGATCATATATAATTATAAACCAATATATTATATTACATTCTTTTGTCATTATTCACTTGATCGAAAATAACTCGTTACCGGTTACCGGATGTTTATGAATACTTTGGAACGTCAAAATCATGAAATACTGCGGAAGCAATTAAAATACTGTTTCTTTTTTGGAGATTTTATCCATGGCCTTATTCGGAAAAATATCACCATGACAATTTAAACATTTGTTTTAAGTCTTTGTGTAAAAACTGTACAAAGCGTTTCAAATGAGAATAGAAACGTCAATGACCTCTATAGGCAATAATCTATCAAATGTCTCTTGAAAAGTACAGTTTGCAAAGAAAACTTAGTTGCATATCGATAACGGTTTATTTTACTTTGTTTGAATAAGTCTTAAATCAAATTTAACTAAAAACGTTCAATAGTACCTATTAAATTAGCTAAATATAATATTTAACTATTTAAAGTATTTTTTAGTTATTTTAAATCTTACCAAAACACCTTTTTCAATTAATGCTTATCTATATACTTATAATAAATCTGTAGAGAGGTCAATTCTGTACATGAAATATTTTTCCAAAATAACTATCAGGGGGTGATTAGGGATCGATACTGATGCCAAAAATGCAATCAGTAAAATTTTTGTCTGTCTGTCTGTCTGTATAACCGTTATAGAAACAAAAACTACTCGACGGATTTTAACGAAACTTGGTACAATTATTTTTCATACTCCTGAGCTGGTTATAGTATACTTTTCATCACGCTACAATCAATAGGAGCAGAGCAGTGAAGGGAAATGTTGGGAAAACGGGAGAAGTTACTCCATTTTTTAAGCTTCCGTCGCGTGTGCAACCTTAATAGTTAAAGCGACACAGAAATCATGTATGACGGAAATATTCTCCTTAAAATTATATAAAAAATATCCCACGACAGCATATGTCTATCTTTTATGATTGACGCACAATAACACGTGTAACTTCCGATAGCTTAGCAGTTCGAAGCTTTCTGATTATGTTTGTCTACTCTTACGTTTATAGCACTCAGTCATCCCTAATTAAAAAAGTTGACATTATTAACTATTTCATAAAAAAGAATCATAGAAATCAGTATAGAAACACCAAAGTTATACATGAAATACGCTAATAATAAGCCATAGCGCGTGAATACTGAATCATGCTTTAAGGATTATTTTTGTATAAGGTCGCGAACGCATAGGCAGGCGGCTTGCTTGGCGCCTAGAGGCTAGCGAGTAGCTTCGTAAAACGGCTTACGACAGTTAACAATATCCTTTAATATACTGTCGAGGGGAAGATGGTTATAATTTCGGTTTACACCAAACGAGTAATATCATAAATGTGAAAGTTTGGTTGTTTGCTACTCAATCACGCCGATCTTAATGAAATTTAGAACAAAGATAGATTATAGTCTGGAATAGCATATAAGCTACTTTTCATCCTGGGAATATGATCCCTAGGGATCACGCGGGCGAAGCCGCTGGCAGAAGCTAGTAAATTATAATTTTAAAAAGTATCTTGCTTTGCTCGCCCTACCGAATTGGTTTGAATTGACAGTTATGACGTCACAATATGGCGCTAAGTCGATCCTATTCTTATTTGAAACGCATTGTAATTCTGCACATGATCCCAAACTCGCCTAGATCTGTCTAGGCGAGTTACTGGAAAACTTAACGGACTCCGTGCCTTCAAAATTCAATCAAAATCTTTAAGTCAATAGACCACATCATCGCTTTACAACAAGTGAGATTGTGGTCAAACGCAGGGATTTAACCTGAAAAGTTCATTGATTGTTAAAGTTTTCAGTGATAATTGAATTTGTTTGTCCAGAGGAGCGTCGCGCTGGTGCGGGTTGCGGCGGCGGCGGCGGTGGCGGCGCGGAGGGCGCGCGGGACGCCTGGCCGCGCCGCGCGCCGCCCGACCACACGCCGCCCACCACGCCCGACAGCAGCCTCGACCTGTCTCCCCCGCACAGGTAATGACACCGTCATGTCAGGGGCCGAAAGCATCCGGCTCGTAACACTACCGCTGGGTGTGTATGCCGTCCACTAGCGCCGCCAATCGTTTTTTATTAATGGTGGTAAATTTAAGACACTTAAATAAAAAACCGCTGTGCAGTGTTCTGAAGAAATGTATCTATTATTTTTTTAGAGCTATTTTTAATACATAACTCATGGCTAAATAGCCAAAACGGCAATTATTGCTAAAAGTGGTCACTTTTAGCAAAAATATCGACTTTGGCAACTATTTATGTTCTAAAGTACAAAACATAACTCTCAAAAAATAATAAATACATTTCTTGAAAACACTGCATAGCGTTTTTTTATCTACGTGTCTAAATGTAAATTTACCACGATTAATAAAAAACAATTGGCGGCGCTAGTGGACGGAATGCGCCCTCTTAATACGCTATTGGACTTCTATAAAAATACAAAAAAAAAACTTATTTTTTAGGTTATTTTAAAAGTTTGTGAGTTCAATAAACATAATCAATTGAAAAATGGAGAAGTAACACACACGCTTTAAGTTTTTCTACAATCTATGCCGCGCAAAACGCGGGCGTCACCATTAGTTTGATTTCGTGTTGAATTGTCTCTTTTCCTTATTAATTTAAAAAAGTTACAGCTTCGCCTATTATATTAATTTCGAAATAGTTTTCGTAGTGTTACTACTACTGAGAGGAGTAATTGGCCGTAACTAGTATAGTACTATTTTATATGTTTATCGTATATCAACGTGTAAGTAGATTTAAACTTGAATCCAACAGAGAGCGTCGAATATCCGAGCGGGACAGCCCTTCGGAACGCAAGGAGGATGAAGACGAAGGCCGCGTCAATGACGCAGCCGCGCTGGACTCTGAAAAGACTCACGGTCAGATACCCTATTTAAGAAGATATTATGCATAATGCAATTCTTTATAAACTCGCACCTTGTTCCCATCTAGTGACTAAGAGACTACAGAACGCTACCAGCTTCGAGATTATTGACAACCCCAAAAAGTTAGCCAAAAGTTCACAGCAAAACACCAAGCAGTATATAATCAGTTTTCTCTAAAATGGCAAGAGAATTATTGTCCTAGGATAAAACATACCATTCCTTCATGAATAATAATAGTACCTATAGCTTAGAATAATTGACCGCTTAGTTCTAAGCTACGCAATACATTTTAATGCATGTTTAATCTTCTGAACTCGAGAGCATAGACGCACATTGTGAGAAATTACTGACGTATATTCCGACCGCCGCACGCCGAGTTTGTTTTGTTGAGGCTGGTCGCCAACCGTTCTAGTCGCTTTGCTTTTAGTTAGCTATGTATTATTTATTCCTAGAATTTGAGCGTTAGTAGCGACAGTTTCGGATGGTGTAATAATACAAGTACCTATTCCCAGGATTTGAGCCTTAGTAGCGACACTTTCGAATCAGGGTGCTTTATCTCCAAAATCAACGAGTTCGTCAAAAATCTAATGATGTAGTTTTAGTTTTGATCAAAAGGCCGGGGTTCCTTTGAGTATTTTCAATATATCGAAATCCGATATTAATCTATACTAATTTTATAAAGCAGAAGAGTTTGTTTGGTTGAACGCGCTAATCTCAGGAATTGCTTTTCCGATTTGAAAAACTCTTTCAGTGTTAGATAGGCTATAAATCATCACGCTAAGACCAATAGGAGCGGAGCAGTAATGAAAAATGTTAGGCAGACGACGTTGCACGGGTCAGCTAGTAATATAATATTATTAATATCGGATTTGGCCATCCACGCCACTTGAAACATTAAATCTGTAAATAATGCGTGTAGTGAATAAATGAGCCAGTTTTGTAGTGTAAAATAAATTGGTGTCAGGCGGAGGGCGGTCGCGCAAGGCGTCGGAGAGCTCTGCGCCGGGCACGCGGCCCCGCACGCGCCGCACGCGCCGCGACACGGACGACGCGCACGCGCACGCGCACCACGCGCACCACGCGCATCACGCGCACCACGCGCATCACGCGCATCATCCGCCGCTCAAGTACAACTTCTACGTCGAATTGGGTAAGTCAATCAATAGGCTGAATACGATACCTGACAGTTCAAAAAATACGATTAACAGTATTTTCGAGCTAGAAACTAACTGATCTCAAATCGAATTTTCGATCTAGTCGATTCTGATAGAATCTCATAGAAAAACTTCGGTGAAGTGAACTTGAAATGTGTGTAATGATAAATTATATTTTTAACCGACTTCTTCAAAAAGGAGGTTCAATGTTCGGATGTATATATGTTTTTATGTATGTTCACCGATATCTCTGCCAATTATTGTGGACCGATTTTAAAAATTATTTTTGTATTTGAAAGCCTATACTCCTGAGGTGGTCCCATTGTCACCAAGACAGAATCTGATGATGGGATCCCATGAAAATCCCATGAATTTTATATGCACATATGTACACAATGTTTTACATAAACTTTTTAACGCAACTCAGATATTTGTGCCTGGTAATCTCAAATCAAATCTCAAATCATTTATTGCAATCCATAATGTACACATACAGGTGGTAAAAATAATAAATCGAAACAATTATGGACCCTGTCGGGCACAGCAAAACTTGGAGGCAAGCTGGCCGGATGATGGAAGGTATAAGTTTATAGGATCTGATGATGGGATCTCATGAAAAATGTTTTCACAGCGATATTTTCGCCAATTGTTGACCGATTTAGATGATTCTTGTATTGTTTGGAAAAGTATTTTGCCGGACTGGTCCCATTACAATTTGGTAAAGCGCTGATGAAGAACTGCGAAGGTAGAAACGAAACGAACTCAGAAGTCAGTATTTAAGCCCATGCAATGGTTAACATGTATGGGCAAATCATATGAGATCCATGTAGGCTCTGAGGTGGTCTTTTGAGGAAAGGACCACACAGGTTTAAGTGGAATTATCAATACAGTGCAAGCATTTGTCAGTGATTGTGTTACATTAGATCTTCAAAGAGCTTAACCATTGCAAATTGTAACTAGAACTAGAGATTTTCAGTTCACCTCACGATCTCTCCACTTATCGTTTCAAAGACATTTCTTATCATTTCTCTGGGGGTTTTAAAAGGCCAGTTTAGCGTACACTCCAAATAGAAACAAATAGAGAGAGAGAGGAATGCCAAAGAAAAAATAGATGGATTGTGTAAGAAGCGACATGAAAGAAAAGGGAGTTAGTGAAAGTTTGACAGCTGATAGGGCAGACTGGAAGAAAAAAACGTGTTGTGCCGACCCCAAGTAACATGGGATAAGGGCAGGAAGATGATGAGTTAAAAATAAATGCCGCCATGGGACGCCCGGCAGATACGATTTGGTTCTAGGCGCGCGAATAGATGTTTCACTAAAAAAAAATATCTGCCTATTGAAAAATCTGCTCTTAGTGTATTGTGCTGAAACCACCACAATATCTTAGTTCCTGGTCAGTTATCAGTACCACTCTATTCTTCAAGTAGATCCGTCTTGGGACTGCCAGACTCGCATCAACGTGCTGACGTCACGCCTCGCCGACCTGCGCAAGGCGTACCACTCGGTGAAGGCGGAGCTCGCGGCCATAGACCGACGACGCAAGAAGCTACGCCGGAAGGAGAGGGAAGGTATGTAGCCTTTTTATATTATCTAGAACTGGCGACCCGCTCTAGCATAGCCCGGGTGGGCAAACATCTTCTGTGAGTGTGTTTTGCTGCAGTAAAAATTGCTACTCAGAACTAGCTTTATCTATTTGACAGGCACTTTTGAAATGCCCAAGGCATTTCAAAAGTGCCTGTAACTGGTCTATTTAAAATAAAGTATTTTGTATTTGTGCTATCATAATGTTTCCCAATCGGAAAGAAGCCTTCCAAATGGTAATAATTTTTCAACTTTGTGATCCACAGGTTACCCTCAACATAATATATACATGAACTCATAATATTCGCTTTATAATATAACAAGACGATCCAACAAACGCTATTTGCAATATATCAAAAAATACCAACCTATTCTCAGACCTAACAAATATACACTAAAAAAATCATAAACACTGGTCAGAGGAGTTTGATGACAAACAATCTTATGTCACAGGACATAAGATTTTTATACATGAGAAGGAATTGGTACAGAAGTAGATTAGATATAAATCCCGTGTTCACATGTTCCTGAAAAAGGGTAGTAATTTGCTAAGCGATTAATTTATTTTTTGCAATAAATGTTTTTTTTATTCTGCAGCTGTGAAGGCTGCAAAGGCGGCGTGCTCCTGATCTGCACTAATCAAAAGGTGGCGCGCAGCGCAATGACAAGCGGAGTTTGTTCGTTTTAGAATAAACACGTTACCATAGTGAGCCTACTTTGTAGCAATAGAATATATTTCTGTCGATTTAGTACATTTATTTAATCTCAAATGACGATATAAGTCAATAAATTATAATGAGTTTTAAATCGCGTTTACCTAATTATGTAGAAGTATCAGTCATGAAAATTATCGACGCATGTAAATAGAAGAGTGGAATCAATTTATTTTGGTATTCTTTACATGATTTTGTACTATATAGTATCCATTCCTCGGAGCGAAAGAGGAGTTAATTTGATTATCATAATGAAAATAATGATCTTGTAAAAGTCGTGTCACGTAAGTACGCCGATGCCGCTTTGAAACCGGACTGTAAATGCATGAAATTTACTACTGCGCGGTAATTTGTACCTACTTCAGAAAGGCAAACTTACATGACGCGTACCGAATGTCAACCCTAATCTAGGCATTAAATACAGGGTTTTTTAATTTGACTTATTTCGACTCCTGGTTTAGTCAAGCGACATTAAAAAAGTATATGTATTTAGTTTTACCTATTAAAAAAGGCGAATGTCAATGTAATTTGTCGTAAAAAGCATCATTTAAGGATACTTCCCCCCCGAAGTCCGTGACTACTGTAGGGCCACCATCGCCCACCACTTCCAAAGGATCATGACCAAAACCAGTGTAGAAAACTTGCACGTATGAAAACCAAATTAATATACAAATTATTTGCTTATTTTTTACAAGCTTTTCACTTCAGGAATTTTTTTTCGTATCCGGAATTATAATTTTAAGATAAACAGTAAATTAACTATTGCTAGGTATATATATTTCCATATAGTCATGATGGACGTTTCGTTCTCTTCATTTGTACGAGTCACGTAAGTATGAGCCTTTAGATAAAAACATCACGAAAATGATATTAAACTCATAAATAGCTAAATAATTAGTAATATCATAATCATAACGTGGGTACTGTATATTATTATGTATTTCATAGTTCCGTTGTGAAAATATTTATTTTTGTGTTTCGTCTCACGCAAATGCAACTGTCAAGGCAGATGACAGACGTACCGGTAGGGATGGCGATTATTCCTAAACAAGATCGATTTTTATATCTATCCAAATCGCAGGAAAGAATCGATTCAGCAATAAATTGACTTCTGATAGATCGATTTCCTATCCGATATTCCGATAAATTCGTTGATTACACTCAAAGTACTGAATCCTAAAAAGCACGGTAGGTTGAAAAAAAAGTTGTTTTTATTCGATAATGTCGTGACATCAACGTGCGAGGCCATAAAAAGCACGTTATTCGCGTCATTTTTTCAATTAGCAGCTATTCTCTTGTTTTGTTTTTAACTAACTTTGTTGTTTTGTACCTACATGAGTGATCTGTGGTCATTTTATCAGTTGCGAGTAGTTTAGACACAATTTTTAGGTTATCTTCGAATTTGTTTAATTACTTTAAAACTCGGATACTTGTATGAAAATTAACACTTTTATTTAATAGTATATAAAGCGTAGTCTATAATAAATAAAGATTTATTGTGTTTCAACCTAAGACGGATTTCCATGCATCGTTGGTCATGATCCTTTAGTAAATATATCGTGCTCAATTGGTACTGTTGCCCAAAAAAAAAAAATTGTACATGAGTAGTTTTCGAGAAAATTCGAGACGTCATATATAGAGCACCGGTAGTTACACCCCCGTCAGCAGCACTATCTTCTATCTATCCAGCCTATATCGTCCCACTGCTGGGCAAACGCCTCCCTCTCCCTTTTCACAACCCTTCTGTCCTATGAAATTACGTAAAAATCATAACTGAATGATGATTACTTCGGCGCGCTCGGTCAGCAGAATATTTGGGTGTCGTTTGTGCGACTACCACAGCCCTCCCCCCATCTGCAACGTCGATTTTTTCGAAAACTACTAAGCATTTATTGTTTACTCAAAATTTGCCAAATAGTAACGGACATACCCTCCAGATTCCGCTTCAGCTTTCCACACTGTATATTTTAATGCATTTAAGTATGGCTATGGACTTAATGTCCTCATAAATTGATATTGTAAATATGCACTCATTGTTTATTAACATACGTTATGGCTTACTTACATTGGGACAACAGAACTGGTCGACCTCGGCGGGTTTTGGCCGAATATGTCCATAGACCTAAACGCCGTAATTTGAAGACTCAGCAACCAAGCAGTAGTCGACGAAGATCGGTAGCGAGCGACACATGGAGTCTTTCATTTTGAAATCATTTGTAAACTTTTTTTTCAAAAATGAAGAAAATGAGTTTGAGAGTTGAAAAAACTTTTGTTCATTCGGGATGCGATCTATCAACAGACAGTTTCAAGCTTCCTCATGCTCGATGCCGAATTTGGTTGACTTCGGGTCGAGGTCAACTTTGACTGCCCGATCAAGTTTTTTGTCGACCTAGTGTAAGGCAGCCTTTAGGGTTACAGTGAAGACTCGATTTCCCAGACTTCGGTTATACGGACTGCCAACCACATGAAATATATGTAGTGTACAAGATAACCTCACGCGGGCGACATAGCTATCTTTCGTAAGTAAAATGTAATAAAAAAAATTACTTTTCGTCTTAATTCAATATCCGCGAGTTGTGACACTTGAGTCGGTTAATCGAGTTTTCATAGTATATAGATAGCAATGAAGGGAAATATTAATGAAGACTGATTTATGGAATGTCTAAATAATAACATGTTGGGTTCTGAAGATAAGATTTATTTCCTAAAAATATAAATGTAATGTATGTTTGTTATTATGTTTACGTCAATAAACATTTCCTGTAAATCGCAGTTTTTCATTTTAAAGAAACTGCTTATGTTCTAGTACCGTCAGTGAAGTGACGGGTCAATTTCTTAGCATATAATTACTTTGACGACATCATGAAGAATATCGTATTTACAAATTTAAGTCATAACGTTGGCATAATTCGTTAAAAAGTATATTACTTCTTAGGTCGGTCAAAAAATTCAGACGATTACCTACTAGCTTTTGGTAAAGTTAAACGACTCTGTCAATCAAACCTTAGAAATGAGGGCTACCGTTTTTGTACTCTCCAGCTAGCGCCACTGTAGAGTAAGGTAATCAAGAACAAAATACACGTATACAGTGAAGTGTGAACAAAGTCAGAAGGAGAATAATAATTTATGATGCCGTAAACGTGCGATATACAACATAGATATTGTCGCAGTGTTACGTGGACTCATCATAATGGAAAAAAGAAGGACTTATTTCCGGCAAAAAAAATGGTCGGGAACACCGTAACTTGATCAAAAATCAAAACAAATAAGTAAATAAACTCGCGTCGAAAGCCAACAAACGGTGAAATTTGACATTTCGAAGACCAACGCGATAGTCCACATTTCCTAATGTCCAAAGGAAAACTGCAAAATCCTATAGAAAAAAAACGAGATTATGTAATTTCATTGTACATTAACAAAACAGAATTTAACGAATTATGCCAACGAAAAATGAATACAATCATGTTTGTCAGTTAAGTGTAATAGTAATTGTTATAACTAGATGTGCGCTTAGTAGTAATTGGGGTACTGCGGCCAGGGGTGCGGGTGGTGCTGGTAGGGGCCGGGCGGCTGCTGGTAGCCCCACGCGGGCTGGTAGGGCTGCGCGTACGGCTGCTCGTAGGACTGCGCGGCCGGCGCCGGCGCCGCGTAGTAGCCGCCCGACGGCGACGCCGCGTTACCCGCGCCCGCTGCCGTCGCTTCCTTCTTCTTGTTGGACTCCACGCATGTGCTGCTGTGGGATAAAACTACTGTAAGCGCCGTACGATCATATCATACAGAAAGAAAACAAAAAAAGCAGCAGTTGAAGAATGTGAACACACGGTGCAATTTTAGTCGTCATCTAACCGATGACTACTACACATTTACTACACATTCAAATTATTAAAAATAATTTGCAAATATTAATTCACTCCTATATGTTTCTACGTCATGCGTCATGATAAATGACGCATGACGTAGAAACATATAGGAGCGAGCGCAGTCCGAGCCTTGTGTTCCAAGGACGGCGCGGAATGGAACGGTGACATTGTTTTAATACGTAAATATTATTAACAGAATGTTTCATTGTGCTAGTACATCATTTATTTTTATTTTACCTATTATCTAAATTAATTATTTCTAGAGTTCCGAATATCTTAACATTAAATTGGTTCGGAACCCTTTGCACGCGAGTCCGATTCGCACTTGGCCATTTTTTTTTTAAATAAACACGCCTAGAGGTAGTGTATGTCGGGTATATAATGTGGGACGCCTTTGTAAGAAGACTAATAAAAAACTTTTTACAAAAAAATACAACCGACTTCCAAAAAAAAAACACTACAAAGTAAAAAATAACTTTAACTTCGGAACTCGGTGTTTTTGTTAATTTGTTCGTATTTTGACACCGACTTCCGAAGTTAAAGTTATTTTTTATTTTTCACTTTTTAGTGGTACACCACACCTAACAAAATCACTGCAAAATCGATACCATAGATTTTCGAAAGTTCCCCTCGACTTCTCTGGGATGCCATCATCAGATCCTGGTTTCCTTATCATGGGACCATTTGGGAAGTATACCCCTTCCAACAAAATAATCATTTTTAGAATTGGTTGGCAAGCGACGGAGTTATGCCCGAACAAACATAAAAAAAAGAATACAAACATCCGAATTGAGAACCTCCTCCTTTTTGGAAAGTCGGTTAAACAAGCACCATGTATAGGCATTTCGTACCTCGGAACTTGCATAAAGTTTACGTGTTAGAAATTCCGATCGAAATCAGTTCAGATGACGTGGATGCTTTATGAAGAACAAACACTAGTTGGACGCAGCGATGGGGAATAAGGCATTGCCGATTACGAGACTGAGACGATAAAATCAAAAGTAATGTTTACTTGGGTGGCGGCGGCGGGTCGTGCTTGTCCTTGCGCGCGCGCTTGCGCAGGTGCTTGGCGAGCGCGCGGGCGTGCGCGTGCGCCTCGCGCGCCGCCGCCGCGCTGCCCAGCTCCTCCGCCAGCTCGCGGCGCCGCCACGCCAGCGCCGCGCACGTCTCCGCCTCCGCGCCCTCCTCCTTGCCGTACGACGACACCAGCTCTGCAACATCACTTACGATAAAAATCCACACCGAAACTATTTCTGATAGAATGATGAAAACTGGCAATCTTTCCTTTTTTTATTTGAAATTGGTGGCTCTCGCCTCTAATCTAGGTCAGAGATAACAGAGACAAAGTCTACGATGGAGCGAGCTTACCCAGAAGTGGCCTGTGAATTGGTAGAATAGCAACAAGGTAGTGATGGTAACTTTCTACAGGTATAAGTTCAATTTTGGGGAAATATGCACGGCCAAATACGAAGAGCAATATAAGAATTCCACAAGAAAATGTCGGTGTACCGTCGAGCTCCTCGTAGGGCGTGCCGGGCGTGTGTAGCGCCAGGTCCAGGCGCTGCGCGTGCAGACGCGCGTTGAGCGGGTCGCGCAGCACGGCGGCGTCCAGCGCGGCGCGCGCGGCGGCGGGCTGCGCGCGCACGTGGAACAGGAAGCGCGCGTACTTGATAGCCAGCGCCGACGCCACCGCCTTACTCTTGGCTGACGCTATGTAGCCCTCGTACAGCTGAGCGCACTTGTCATAGTCGCCGCGGCGTCGTTCAAGGTTCACGCGTCTGAAATAAAAATGTTTTAATGAAGTGAATCTTTAAACCCAATTGACTGCTATGCCAAATCGCGCCGACATATGACTTTCATGTCAGATACTTTGCAATTATCCTGTACGACCCGCTCCAGCTTCGCTCGGCTGCAAATTATATACTCAAACTTACATTTTTTATTTTTTTGGTATTCAGCTGACTCCGTTTTGACTGGAAGCCGAACCCCCATTAGGGGAAACGCCCCTGGAAAGACGCTCAGTCTTTCCCCAACTCTCAGACGATGAGAGAGAAGAACCAATAATATAAAAGAATACCGTAGGGTACATAAGCCTAGGATTAATGCGTGGTATCGAGCGGTACCTGTACTGTATCTGCACGAGGTTGGGGCAGGTCTTCTCGATGCGGTCGAGGATGTCGGCGGCGCGCTGCGCGTTGCCGTGCGCCTCCTCGAAGTGCGCCCAGTGCAGGTGCAGCTCGGGCTTGTCCAGGTGGTGCACGCTGCACGCGCGCTCCAGCACCTCGCGCTCCACGCCCACCAGCTCCGGGTTGCTCTCCACGCGCTCCTCCAGGAACTTTATCAGCTAGACCGGACACGCTGTTAGTAACTCAAGTGTCCAACTAAATATACTAAATGTTATTGCTATTGTTGTAAGTCAAAAAAATAAGTGTCAAATACTTTTTGGTAATCTGTATGACTGATATATAGATTTTGTTCAAGATTCAAGTAAAGTAACTTTCAATGTAAAAAAGTAACACAATCATGATCAAGACTGATAGTAAAATTTAGCAACACCTGAAAGAATAGCGTGCTACACAGTAATATTGTTCCGTAGACCGTACCCTCATCCAGAACTCCTCGTAGAGCGCGCAGGCGATGAGGCAGCGTTCGTGCAGCACCAGCGCGCGCTTCAGCGAGCCGTGCTGCTTCTCCCACTCCAAGTATGACTTCCAGTTCTTGAGCTGGCAGCGCTCCAGCGGCTTCACGTGGAAGTACGGCCGCTTGATCTAGGGAGACACGAGACCGTGGCGATTATGAACACGGCTATCTGAAGACTAACAATAATAATTGTAACTAACTTGCTGATGTTTCAGTCATTAGTACGTAAAGGGTCGATCACTGCTGTGTGATGGCTTTTGGTCAACTGTTCCTTTACGGGGGCACCTAGGACATGACACGAAATTGACGTTCGTTTGATCTTGCGCTTACGTTCGGTTTTCACTAGCGCTTACGCACACATACGTGTTTGCATACCGCATAGAATACCTACTTAGACCAAAAGCTCGGTGTACTCTTAACGTTACGTAAAGTACTAGCGACTTACTTCGCATGGGCGCAATGTTCTGTGTCGCGCTATGTAATAACATGGAGTTTCATATAATGCGGGTAAACGCGACAAACATACGAGCAGAATTGCTGTCAAATGACTAATATTAGTTTGGATGTATGGATTAATATAAACTATCCGAATGCTGATAAATACTGCATCTATTGGTACAAAAACTAAACAGACCCCACTTTGTTTTAAACCTGTGGGTCGAAACACTCCCAACCTGATAGCAAAAAAGGGTTCATCAGGGACCAGATATCTAGAATAAAATTAAACTGAGTTAGTTTAAAATAAACTCAAACCTAAATAAAGATATTCAAAACTTTAAGTATTGATAAAAACTTAAAATCAGTTTGAATCAATGTTACTTTTGAGATGAAAAGATTTTAAACCTTTCGCGCCTTTCCGGACAACGGATGGAGATCCACTGTTTTAAACTATGTAAACTTACGCCTTCTTCGAAAGTCCATCTAGCTGCGACTTGTTCTCCGGTGGTCTTGTGCACTTTGCGACGTGACGCTATGATGCGCTCCTTGATCGCCTGTGCTTCTTCCTCTGACGCCTATAGCAAAATATAAAGCCGTGGTTACATTAGTGTGTTGGTGTCGCCTTCTGCTTCTTTTTTTATAGAAGTTTCTTAAAATTGTGTAAAAAATATATGTTAAGGTACCTACTAAATAAGAAGTAATCAACAGCCCATACACTTGTATACACAATTGTATGTGACTATTTGATGTTGAGGATACCCCCAAGCATCATGTTTGCATAACTCGACTATGTTGATTGATCAGCAGAATTTTCCCGATCCTTGAAATTTATCGAGCTGTCGAGAGAGTTGAGAGAGTCGAGCTGCGGCGCGGCGCCGGCGGCGTCCCGCACCTCGCCGCGCAGGCGCACCAGCTCCGCGCGCGACACCACGTGCTCTAGTATAGATAGTACGTACGACATGGTCGAGCGGCTCGTCCTCGCCGGGCGGCAGGTCGAGCTGCGGCGCGGCGCCGGCGGCGTCCCGCACCTCGCCGCGCAGGCGCACCAGCTCCGCGCGCGACACCACGTGCTCTAGTATAGATAGTACGTACGACATGGTCGAGCGGCTCGTCCTCGCCGGGCGGCAGGTCGAGCTGCGGCGCGGCGCCGGCGGCGTCCCGCACCTCGCCGCGCAGGCGCACCAGCTCCGCGCGCGACACCACGTGCTCTAGTATAGATAGTACGTACGACATGGTCGAGCGGCTCGTCCTCGCCGGGCGGCAGGTCGAGCTGCGGCGCGGCGCCGGCGGCGTCCCGCACCTCGCCGCGCAGGCGCACCAGCTCCGCGCGCGACACCACGTGCTCTAGTATAGATAGTACGTACGACATGGTCGAGCGGCTCGTCCTCGCCGGGCGGCAGGTCGAGCTGCGGCGCGGCGCCGGCGGCGTCCCGCACCTCGCCGCGCAGGCGCACCAGCTCCGCGCGCGACACCACGTGCTCTAGTATAGATAGTACGTACGACATGGTCGAGCGGCTCGTCCTCGCCGGGCGGCAGGTCGAGCTGCGGCGCGGCGCCGGCGGCGTCCCGCACCTCGCCGCGCAGGCGCACCAGCTCCGCGCGCGACACCACGTGCTCTAGTATAGATAGTACGTACGACATGGTCGAGCGGTTCGTCCTCGCCGGGCGGCAGGTCGAGCTGCGGCGCGGCGCCGGCGGCGTCCCGCACCTCGCCGCGCAGGCGCACCAGCTCCGCGCGCGACACCACGTGCTCTAGTATAGATAGTACGTACGACATGGTCGAGCGGCTCGTCCTCGCCGGGCGGCAGGTCGAGCTGCGGCGCGGCGCCGGCGGCGTCCCGCACCTCGCCGCGCAGGCGCACCAGCTCCGCGCGCGACACCACGTGCTCTAGTATAGATAGTACGTACGACATGGTCGAGCGGCTCGTCCTCGCCGGGCGGCAGGTCGAGCTGCGGCGCGGCGCCGGCGGCGTCCCGCACCTCGCCGCGCAGGCGCACCAGCTCCGCGCGCGACACCACGTGCTCTAGTATAGATAGTACGTACGACATGGTCGAGCGGCTCGTCCTCGCCGGGCGGCAGGTCGAGCTGCGGCGCGGCGCCGGCGGCGTCCCGCACCTCGCCGCGCAGGCGCACCAGCTCCGCGCGCGACACCACGTGCTCTAGTATAGATAGTACGTACGACATGGTCGAGCGGCTCGTCCTCGCCGGGCGGCAGGTCGAGCTGCGGCGCGGCGCCGGCGGCGTCCCGCACCTCGCCGCGCAGGCGCACCAGCTCCGCGCGCGACACCACGTGCTCTAGTATAGATAGTACGTACGACATGGTCGAGCGGCTCGTCCTCGCCGGGCGGCAGGTCGAGCTGCGGCGCGGCGCCGGCGGCGTCCCGCACCTCGCCGCGCAGGCGCACCAGCTCCGCGCGCGACACCACGTGCTCTAGTATAGATAGTACGTACGACATGGTCGAGCGGCTCGTCCTCGCCGGGCGGCAGGTCGAGCTGCGGCGCGGCGCCGGCGGCGTCCCGCACCTCGCCGCGCAGGCGCACCAGCTCCGCGCGCGACACCACGTGCTCTAGTATAGATAGTACGTACGACATGGTCGAGCGGCTCGTCCTCGCCGGGCGGCAGGTCGAGCTGCGGCGCGGCGCCGGCGGCGTCCCGCACCTCGCCGCGCAGGCGCACCAGCTCCGCGCGCGACACCACGTGCTCTAGTATAGATAGTACGTACGACATGGTCGAGCGGCTCGTCCTCGCCGGGCGGCAGGTCGAGCTGCGGCGCGGCGCCGGCGGCGTCCCGCACCTCGCCGCGCAGGCGCACCAGCTCCGCGCGCGACACCACGTGCTCTAGTATAGATAGTACGTACGACATGGTCGAGCGGCTCGTCCTCGCCGGGCGGCAGGTCGAGCTGCGGCGCGGCGCCGGCGGCGTCCCGCACCTCGCCGCGCAGGCGCACCAGCTCCGCGCGCGACACCACGTGCTCTAGTATAGATAGTACGTACGACATGGTCGAGCGGCTCGTCCTCGCCGGGCGGCAGGTCGAGCTGCGGCGCGGCGCCGGCGGCGTCCCGCACCTCGCCGCGCAGGCGCACCAGCTCCGCGCGCGACACCACGTGCTCTAGTATAGATAGTACGTACGACATGGTCGAGCGGCTCGTCCTCGCCGGGCGGCAGGTCGAGCTGCGGCGCGGCGCCGGCGGCGTCCCGCACCTCGCCGCGCAGGCGCACCAGCTCCGCGCGCGACACCACGTGCTCTAGTATAGATAGTACGTACGACATGGTCGAGCGGCTCGTCCTCGCCGGGCGGCAGGTCGAGCTGCGGCGCGGCGCCGGCGGCGTCCCGCACCTCGCCGCGCAGGCGCACCAGCTCCGCGCGCGACACCACGTGCTCTAGTATAGATAGTACGTACGACATGGTCGAGCGGCTCGTCCTCGCCGGGCGGCAGGTCGAGCTGCGGCGCGGCGCCGGCGGCGTCCCGCACCTCGCCGCGCAGGCGCACCAGCTCCGCGCGCGACACCACGTGCTCTAGTATAGATAGTACGTACGACATGGTCGAGCGGCTCGTCCTCGCCGGGCGGCAGGTCGAGCTGCGGCGCGGCGCCGGCGGCGTCCCGCACCTCGCCGCGCAGGCGCACCAGCTCCGCGCGCGACACCACGTGCTCTAGTATAGATAGTACGTACGACATGGTCGAGCGGCTCGTCCTCGCCGGGCGGCAGGTCGAGCTGCGGCGCGGCGCCGGCGGCGTCCCGCACCTCGCCGCGCAGGCGCACCAGCTCCGCGCGCGACACAACGCCCGCCACCGGCTCCGACATCACGTGCTCCTGGAAGCTGACCGCCACATCCGAACATCAACACCCACTCAATAACATCACTCCAATTCACTGGTTTTTATTTTATTCAGCCTATATTGTCCCACTGCTAGGGAAAGACCACCAAAACTTTCCAAAATAATTCACAGTCAAAACATTTATTTTTTATACTTATATCACAGGACCTCTCTTTGTACTAATTTCTACAAATTAAATAGCTTTCAAGTATGAATTGAAACAGAAGTGTGATATTGTATGTAGACATCTAAAAATACATTTAAAAGTTTCGTCTGCCTGTTGGTAAAAAGGTAGGTAGCGCGTCCACGTATTGGGGGACGAACCGATATGTTTCATACTACAGAAAACATTGCATAGAAAGAGCTTAAACAAGTAAAAGACGCAAATTTATGGAGATAGTCGTACCATGCAACGATAGAATTTTAAAATAACGCGGATTTGAAATAGAACTGAGGCTATTCATTGTCGACTATTTCAATTAAAATAATAGATAGCAGCAGATGAGCAAAATGATTGTTACCAATAAGCTGAACTGCGGACTAACAGGAAAGTAAGGACTAAAAAAAACAATCAAAGAACTCTTATTTGTCTCTGTTATTTCTTACAATAATTAAGTACTCATATCATTATCGTTAACGCTTTAAAATTTCACGCACTGTTATAAACTATTGTCACCACAAAAAATTTAAATAATCATGTAAATGTAAGTTATTCTAGGCTAATACTTAGCAGTTTATATTTGCCCCTGACGGCAATTAAGCATAAAAATGACATAGTACAAACTTGTCGAAATGTGAAGTATATCCAAGTGTGGGCGTGGCCAAAAGTCGATCATAAATATTGGTGACGTTGAGAGCCGATCCGTTCTCCGCTTCCCACTTGATGTATGATTCCCAAAGTCGGTCTGAGCGGAACTCTAGGCCACACGCGTCTGTAAATAACATGCAGTCAGTTATATGCCGCCACTCACTCACCCTTACACTGGAATGTATCTGAACAGCTAGGCCTGACTACGTTCAGGCCACACTTTAGCTTATATTATATGCTTGTTCTTCAAAATCCTTCAAACAGCAGACTTACCGCGGTAAACTTGTCTTTAGTCTCATTAACATTCCGGCGTATGATGTAGATCGTATGTCAGTCGCGCAAATTGATTGTTAGGAAAACAACCGTCATGGATTTTAACGGATTTTTTTTAGTTAAAAAAAAATAACTTGTCACAATTTCTAGGTCCAGCTTATCGTTTAATCTACCAACATCTATATTTATTTCGTCAAACGTACTGCTTTTAGAATAATGACGGTAAAATAGGAATCCGGATGCAATCGAATTAGCCAAATTACGATGGTAAACCACTTAGTTCGCCGATTTTGAAAAATGGTTTGCTTTGTCCAGGTTTTGTCGAGAGTAGCATGGAGAAGTTAATTGAATGAAAGCCTTACCTATAGCCCTCTCATACTGCGCTCTAATGTAGGCATGGTCTTCAGTTCTTGTTGCCTTTATATGATTTAGAAAATGTATCCAAAGATCCACCGACAGTGGGATGGCTTTGAGGCCTCTTTCCAAAACCTGTAAAATAAGAACGTGTATCAAACAAGTTCCATACGTCTGTAAGCGTCGCCATGCTCACGGCAACACTATGAAGCAAGGGAATATTGAATAGCATAATATTATGTGTCATATAATTAAGAATAGAGCAAGCGAGACGTAGCGTGTCGTGCGCGTGCGGGCGCCAGCATGCGGGAGAGCGGCCGGACTCGCCACGTCTCGCCCGAGTCTATCTATAGTATAAAATGTTTGTCTGGGTATATTACACCTGTTCGCAGTCGACGCGCTGGCGCAGCAGTCGACGACCTCGCCGAGCTCTTCCGTTACTAACGCCATTCTATGGCTAAATATGAAGATCAGCTCTGTTTCCATGATACCATGGTAGTTAACTCTTAATTATATCCACCATTCATTTAGTAGGTACTTACTTAAATATAAATACATGGAAAAGTATTACAATACATCATGCATGTACAAAGTATTATAAATATATGCACTAAAATACAAAATATACACCACAAGAAATGAATCACTAGAACGAAATCTATGTGATGGTAATAGAACTCTCCGGTGCGAACGGACGACTTTGCCTTACGAACGATGACCACGTAGCACTGTTGGGAAAAAAAATAATTGCAAAATACCAGTTATGGCTAAAACAATTAAAAATCCAAGTGTTAACGCACATCATTATACGACTGATCATCGGGTGTACCGCCTAACCAGTCACCACGTGATTTAAATAGATTATAAACAATGTATCAACTGATAGTGGGGCTACTCACTTCGAGGCACTTCTTTTTACTTCCTTTACGTTTTTCATAGTCGGCGTATTTCCTCCAGTAGCCGTAACAATACGGGTAGTGCGACAGAAACGCGTCGTACGCTTCGCGCGCCGCCTCCACGTCGCTCTGGAACAGCGGGTAACATGCTCATTCACTACTTCTAACTGCATAATTATTATACGCCACATATTGCGATGTCAATCAGTTGGCCCTTGCCGATCGTCAATATTCATTCAGTTCTCATTGCTTCATAAAGCAATAAGATTAGCAATAGTCTTCATCATTTTGTGAGAAATTGGTTTATTGTTATGATTTATTAGTTGGTGAAAACCACGTCGTCCATACCTCTTGATCAACATATTGCAGTAAGTACGTCCAGCCAGTGAAGTCAGTTGGGTCGTCGTTGACCACTTTCCAGTATTTGTCCAGCTCAGGCAAAGTCTTCTTCTTCGGTTTTTCATCAATTGAAGACCTTTTCTCAGATGGAACAGGCTTACTTTCCCCATTCTGGATAAAAACGAATAATATTAATAAGAAGAATTCTTATTCTTTCACCCAACAACATAGTTATAAATGCATTAAGACTGCTTATGTACAAAGGCGAGCTTTAACCAGAAAAAAAATCTCTCACAGCAACACTCAGTGCTCAGTGCAATAGATAGATTTGCAAATTAGAAGAATATACTCAAGTGAACACTATGGTAAAATATTAGGCCAGACAGCATTTCAGTGGCCGGTACTAATATTATAAAGAGCTAAAGTTTGTGAGGTTGTAGGGGGTAATCTCTGGACCTTCTGAACCGATTTTGAAAATTCTTGTACCAATAGAAAGCCACATACTTGAGTGTCATAAGCTTTATATTAACCCGAAAAATACCCCCCAACGAAGTGGGCACGGGTCAGCTAGTAGTTGTTAAAAAAAGAACTAGACTCAATAAAATCGAAATAAAAACGACTTTTAGTAGTTTTAGTGAATTGAAATACAGGGAGATTAGACAATAGTATTATATTATCTGTGGAATCATATCATTAATGATGCTCGAAGTCTTCAATTTTATCTGTGGGAGTGAAACATCTTATAAAAATTAAAGCCCGACAAAACAGTACTTTTAAGGTTACTTAAAAAAAAATCAAATTTAGTGGCAGTAAATCATTAGACTGCCTCCTACCAACATATTTTAACGGGGTGTCTTGTTTTATAATTTTCTTTATGTTGTCACCTAAGAAAAATAAGAACAGACCTTAGTTTCCGGAATTGTTTTTTTTTTTTTTTTTTTAATTATTATAGGCGTACGTTTGACCGCTATCTCACCTGATGTTAAGCGATGATGCGGTCTAAGGTGGAGCACGCTTGCCTAGAAGTAACCTATTCACTCTTGACTTAAAGACTCCCAGGTTGTAGCTATCAGGAAACACAGACTCAGGCAGGGAATTCCACTCCTTAGCTGTACGCACAATGAATGTATTCCCAAAACGTTTTGTGCGTATATGTGGGATGTCCACCATGTACCGGTGGTACATCGCCGTACGTCTTGTGGTCCGATGGTGGAACGGGCTTGGCGGAATTAAGTTATGCAATTCCGTCGCACACTCCCCAAAATGTAAACGATAGAAAACCGACAGGCCAGCAACTCGGTGTCGATGCTCAAGGCTTTGGAGCTTCGATTCGACGAGCTTATCATCACCGATGATCCTCTTGGCTCGTTTTTCAATTGATTCGAGGGCATCAAGCTGGTATCTGGCAGATCCGTCCCAAAGATGATTGATTGATTGATGATGATGATTGAGAGGGATCAGACTTAAAAAAATATAGTTTTCATCAAAATGGGCTCGAGATTCCATTCAGTATTTTTCGATATTCCTGATCGTTTTGGATTTGGCCATGAAGGCACACTTTAAAAATTCACCCCATATATCATCCCATATTTGGAATAGCAAGATCATGACCTTAGAAATATAAACCAGCGGCTAAGTGCGAGTCGGACTCGCGCACCGAGGGTCCCGTACAAACCTGTAGGTATATTTTATAAGCAAAAGTTGCGGTTTACGTATTAAAAAAAAACTACTTACTAGATCTCGTTCAAACCAATTTTCGGTGGAAGTTTACATGGTAATTTACATCATATATTTTTTTAGTTTTATCATTCTCTTTTTTTAGAAGTTACGGGGGGGGGGACACATTTTACCACTTTGGATGTGTCTCTCGCGCAAACTGTTCAGTTTAGAAAAAAAAAAATATTAGAAACCTCAACATCATTTTTGAAGACCTATCCATAGATGAATCCACGTATTGGATTGGATGAAACTGGATTTGATGAAAAAATTTCGAGTTTCAGTTCTAAGTATGGGGACCCCCAAAATTTATAGTTTTTTTTTTTCTATTTTTGTGAGAAAATCTTAATGTGGTTCACAGAATGCATCTACTTACAAAGTTTCAACAGCTTAGTCCCTATTTTTCCCCATAATTGACTATGGTGATATATGCTACTATGACCTGAATGCAGATCTCCTCAATAAACTTGACCGCCTTCTAAATAACTGCATTCGATTCGTCTTCGACGTTCGTAAGTATGATCACGTATCCGCGCATCGATCACTATTAAAATGGTTGCCCATTCGCCAGCGCAGAGCGCTTGACCTTGACTAGTCTGTTTTCTTTTCTAAATAATCCTTCTTCTCCCTCTTATTTAACTTCACAAATTCAATTCCTTTGTTCCGTCCACAATAAAAATCTTCGCTCTACCAACAACCTTCTTTTACGATGTCCCTCACACTGCTCTGGGTTTATCCACTCCTCTTTCTTTGTCCACACGATATGTCTTTGGAATCCGCTCCCTCTGAACATCAGGATGGCAACAAGTCCTTGAAGGTGAAGGCTCGTGAGCATATTCGCAAGAAGTAGGAAGAATCGCTACAGCGGTAACTTGTTGGTTTCGTTTCAAACGTTTTTAATTTTGTTTATGTGTATGTATGTATCTATGTATTTATTATAGATTGTATTTTTTTTCTCTTCCTTACGGTTTGTTTTTTCATTATGTTGCACCTACCATGCTGTCTCTGCACCACCCTAAGGTCGACTGGTAGAAAATACCTATGGCATTAAGTCCGCCTTTGTACAGTTACTTGTGCATAAAGTTTTAATAAATAAATAGTTCTTATAGTTTCGGAGAAAAGTGGCTGTGACATATGAACGGACAGACAGACAGACATAACGAATCTAAAACGGTTCCGTTTTTAGCCATTTGGCTACGGAATCCTAAAACAGGAGAAGTGGCAAGGGGACGTGTCGGTATCTCCGCAACATGCTCACGTTGACCATATTATAGGCAAATGGTCGTCTCGGCGAACTAGTGTGTTTTGGACTGCGTACGTTACAAATTATAAGAATTCCGTGTTGTTTAGTGGTTTCTTGTAAAAACCGAAGCCTAAACCAAAATTTTGTCAATCATGGAAGGGGGGACTACTGGAGACACAAGATTCCTATACATTTTCATCCATCGGGCATATCTCCTAGATTATTATATCTATGATCATGACTTATATGGTGTTAGTGTAAATGGCAATGAATATTATTTTTGCCCGGAGCGGTTAAATAACTAGATCGGGCCCTGCTGATGTCAATTACCTTGGCGACTGCTTGTTTCTTTGTAGAGGATTCACTTTCAGATGTAGGTGAGCCAGGATCGTATCCATCTCGTTCATCTTCGGTTTTACGTTTTCTAGATTCTTTGATCTCCTTCTTGGCAGCTGGGAGCTCATCTTCTGATACAACCTAAAATAAATGTAATTAGTTTTAATACAAATAACATCTTTTGAATTATAAGATGATGGCAACGTTTGGAACATATGGGTAGAACACACCAAATCAATATATTATTAGATGAACGGGCAAACATTGTTTTGCCGCATAATAAATCAAAACAAAATAGCCTACAACATACTATATCCTGCCGAACCTCATTTGCCAAACGCCAATTTAATAGCTTAAGCAGCAAACTCTACAATCTCGCAAACAAGAAGTTGAATATAGTTAAAATGTGCCGGCTGGAAATGAAACAGAGAGTAGCAGACTGGCTCCAAAAGATGGACTATCAAGAAACTGAAAGTCTTTACATTTATAATATAAAAATAAAATTACATAAAATCATCTAAAATTCATGCACATCTGTTCTTACTTTTACTTTTTCTTGAGCATGAATGTAAGGATACAAAGGTGGGAAACAAGCCAGACACTCACTCACCATATACACATACACACAACACACTCACACCGCATGCACGCTAAACACATACACACATTACATTACACATATTGAAAACACCGACATGCTTACACAAACAGATATACGGATTTTTTGTTCTTCTTTTGTAATGTTGTAAATTTTAATTCCTACTCATAATATGTGTTTTTTTCTACTGTACATTTTCTAATGAGCAATTATGACATAATTATATGTACGTACATGCATGTTGCCAACTGGCAATTACATTGTAAACCTTGTAGTGATACTTCTCATAAATGTGTAAAATCGTAAATTGAACCCATCGTTGAACACTGACCCCAAAAATACAGGTCCAGGCCTAGTTTGGGGATTAGGATCAGATTAGTGCAAATACATTTGTGTGCTATTTTGTTATGATTGGCTTGTAAAATGTATTTAAAATGTCAAATAAATCATTTATTTTAATTATGACTGTCAGGGTTTTTTACTTTATTTTAAGTTTTAGTTTTACAGTAAAAAAGAAGATAAAGCTACTTTAATGGTTTCATTAAATAATAGTAAATTTAGATAATTGTTCCTGTATCGCTAGTAATAAATTAAATATTGTTTTCAGATCGAAACGAGTATTGTTTTGAAGACCGGGTTTGTGAGTACAATGTAAAATTTCAACCATAAACTGTCTCCAAAGGAAAGTTGTTGGTATTGGATGGACATGTCCGGGATGAAGAAGAATTAAGAACTAAACAAGGACAGAGTTCAATAATTCAAGCTTGCATCATAAGACAAACATTCTACTTTTTTCTCTTGACGGCAGCTATCCATTTCTTGCATTGTTCAAGTTTCCAAAAGCTTTTCGGAATTGATAAACTTGCATTTACTATTTCTGCCAGTATTCTTGCACTTTACAACACAACAACTACTGTGACTCATTTTAGTTGGCGGAATAATGCGATTATTAAAATTATGAAGTAGAACTAGCTGACCCGCGCAACTTCGTCTGCGTCACATTTTCCATTACTGCTCCGCTCCTTTTTGTCTTAGCGTGATGATATATAGCCTATAACCTGCCTCGATAAATGGGCTATCTAACACTGAAAGAATTTTTCAAATCGGACCAGTAGTTCCTGAGATTAGCGCGTTCAACCAAACAAACAAACAAACTCTTCTGCTTTATAATATTAGTATAGATTGCTTTGCCGATAACAGATGACAGAGCTTACATTATTTCTACATTTCGCCACCATGAGCGCTGCAATAGATTATGTTACCCCCACCTAGTAGGTACTTCGCACCCAGCGAATACTTCTTTCGGGAGAGGTTAATTTGTAAGTGACGCAACATTATCCGCACTGGGTGTCACCCATGCTAGCTACGCATACTACTGGTGGTTTAGAAGTAAGCAAAGAAGCAGAGACAAACAGAGAATGAGGTGTCACCGTAAAATGGCAACACCATAAAATTGTAAAATATTGCATGATGGTAAACAATTTTTTCTTAATAAGTCACATTTGTATTGGAAACTATTGATTGGACGGGATATATTATACACAGAAATATTTTATTTATAACATATTGAGAAATTATAATTTTATCTAGATTTATAACAAGCTTACGGAGTCTACCATTTTCCAGTGAAATCCACACAACAAATATAAAAAAAAAAAAATTGGAAGTATTGAACTTTCGTAAACGGTGAAAATGATATCATTTCTTATCCACATCTTATTGCATACAAAGTCTGAGTGACGAAAGGGGAGATATAATGTTACCTCAGTGTCGGCAGGGAGTTCAGCAGGCTTGGGTCCCGGCAGCTCATCGTCAGATACATTCTCTGCATCCTTAATGCTTGGCTTCTGAACCTCAGGCAGTTCATCTTCTGATACTACTTCAGTCTCCTCAGCACTCCCCACCTATTATTTAGAGTCAGCACTTTACAACATATCAATATATTTTAATGGTTCGAGAAAACTTATAAGCAGGGAATGTTAAATAAGTACATATTATTTAGTTTTCCATACCTCTACATGGAAAAATGGGTCACTCAGTTAACTGTCTGTCACAGCCAATTTTTTACATGACTGATTCACTTGAAATTTGGTAAACAATCTTTTGTGACCCCAAACAAGAATGTATAAGTTAATAAAATAAATATTGAAAAATGTTATTGTAGGCAGATGCACTTTTACATCATATTTATATATCTTATTTGTAAATTAAGTATACCTTGTTAGTTTTTTTAGTTGGAGCAGCATTTTCGTCCTTTACAATGGTTTCAGAAATTTCAGTTTTAAAATTGGTGCTTTCAGTCTGAAACAATATAGTTACTGTAGTTGTATTTAGTGATGAGTCAAGCTCAACTTTTATGAAAAAAGATTGCAGGTTTTCAAGCTAAAGTAGAATTTTACCAACATTCACCTTCAATTTTTAATTCCACCAGTGATGAAACCAGTGTTAAAGAAATCCTACACTTATACACATAAAAATTCAGATACAGATACATACATCACTATTTTCTTTCGGAACCACCTCTTCTTCTTTTTCTTGTAGATCTTCTGTATGTTCTGCTGGTTCATTCTTTACTGATGCATCCTGAAAAATGCAACAGAACAAAGAGTAATAAAAAAAGATGCACAGAAAATGATTTCATTTGTAGTTAAAATATAAAATAGTTGAAGATATGTGTGGATGAAGGTGATGTCACTTTTCTAGCTACAATATTTTTTCTTTTCATTGATGAAAGATTTATGTCCAGATATATGGTTGTTGCATTGACACTTGGGGGAGTCCTATGTCAGCAGTGGATATCTTTTGGCTGTTACGATGATGATATATTTTTTTCCTTTTACAAGATTTATCAAATATGCCTTTAATAATCAGTAGTTGAAGCTGTTATGTACAGAGAAAGTAATGAAATTTTATTGTTATATTCTGACCATCAACTAAAAATAAAACAGAATATTAAAATTGTTGTTTTGGTTAAAGATGAAGGTTGGTTAAAGACGTACATATCCATATCCAGTAACCATTGAAGGTGTCTCAAGTTGTTTTTACAATACCTTTTTTTATTTTTAACAACAATAATATATATCTACCAAATATCAAAAATGATAAAACACGCAAATATTAAAGAGCAAAAAGCATTTTTAAGCAAATTAGTTTTTTGCACTTCTCCATATAAGTAAACTTTAACTGCGCATGCCTCATATCAAACTCCTACATCTGCCCTATTTTTGGATTCTTACATGCAATTTACAGATACTTGCTAACATAACACCTTCACTGACCTACACACTTCATACTTAAGCTGTTATTGTGCTGTGTTTATATCCTATCTTGTTCAACAAAAAGCAAAAAAAAAAAATCAATATAGTTAATGTCAGACACAAACCTCATCAACATCAAAACTTGTTTCTTCAGGTTTGATATCAGCAACACTATTGGACTCAACAGTATGTTCAACCTCTGGCGCAGGTTCTACTTTAGGTTCCACCTTGACCTCGGCAACATGGTCACCGCTGTCATCAATTTTTGGTTGGGTCACGATCATGTCATCAGCTGGTATTGAAAAGCCAGCGTCAGATATCTCACTGACTTCAAAGTCAGTGTCCACCGTCGCCTTCTGACTTTCTGTAACATCACCATCAGTATCAGAAGCAGCTTTATAAGCGGTGTCACTAAGAAGCGAGTCGCCGTCGGTGAGCACGTTATTTAGCGAGTCGCTGGGAAATGTGACCGCGTTATCGCCCACATCGAAATGGTCGGTGCTGAACCCATCTGTATTGTTGTCCAGGTAGTCGCCAACGCTACCCGCAGACAGCTCCACCGCATTGAGGAAACCTTGGTTCGATGTCGACGTATCATCCACCGCTGCCTCGACACTGTTGAACTCGCCCTCGGTCAACAAATGCGATAATCCATTCGAATTCTCGTTTATTAAAGGGCCTTCATCCGTGTCCATCGGTCCGTCAGACAAGCATTTCTATAAGAAATAACATCATATTAAATGAATGTGTCTAAAAAACATCCACTTTTTTATAACCTCATGTAATGGATGTCAAAACTGACGATGATCACCTGCAAATCGGAACTCGCTTCATCATCCATTTCAGTAGAGTTTAATAAACACAACACCTATTCCAAATACGCCTTGTTGATCAATTTATACCGCTTCAACAAAAATAATGCATCAGCATCACACAAGCTAGAATATTGAAATCACAGAATCTGAATCACAGATTGAAATCGAACGAAATTCACGATTCACGAATGAACGTTTGAAGTTTTTTTGAACTGTAGCAGCAGATTGATTGAACTAGACCAAAGACATTATACAAGCTAGACTTGGACTGAACGAATAAAATCATTGTCTATGTGGTCTATACGCTGTCTATGGCTGGTTTATAAGTGGTAAAGATAGACTTTCATATATTTTAAACTAGCGACCCGCCCCGGCTTCGCACGGGTGCAATGCTGATACTAAATACACTACATTAGTAAAAAAAAAACTATTTCTAAACATACAAATTCAAGTTATTTCAATTTAAAAAAAAATCAAAAGTCATTGATGATGCGAGAAGCGAGTAAAGCTAAAAGCTGGACACGAGTTAGTGAGCAGCGAAGAGCGAATTTAAAGTTCCAATAGTTTTGTCGCTCGGCTATTAGCGAGTGCTCGTGAGCGTCGAGCGATTATTGGCACCAATCGCGGCGGCCCGCGGTAGAAATGACGTCTGTTTGATCTCTCGACGTCAATTCTGACTTCTGCCCGCCAGCGAGCATCGCTGAGTGAGTATCGCTAAGCTAGAATTATCTTTGATAGCTCTTGTCGTTGCCACAATCTAGTGGTAAGAGAGCTCTCACCGACAGTGTGAACAGTCAGCTATCACTATCACTTCATTATCATTATCATCACTACATGTCACTGTTCGCGATAAACTCAAAAACTACTGCACTGATTTTCATGCTGTTTCCACCAATGGATAGAGTGATTCTCGAGGAAGGTTTTAGTATATAATTTGTCAAGTGAATGTGTCCATGTTACTCACATGCGATCTATATCTTTTGTCCGTTTCTTCAGCGAGAAAATAGTCCATAGCTTCCTAATCGCTGGGTGCGACAAGTTCCTAATCTACATAAACTCGAGTTTAATTATTGTTTTTTTGTTAACAAAAAAACCGTTCTTAAAGTATATATGATTTGTACAGAATCCTTAGCACTTGCTTAAATATGGTATTCATAGACCTCGAAAAGGCATATATGGGTTTGGTATGGGTGAGGATTTGTGGTGGGCCCTTAAGGTGGAAGCTTAAGATTGAAGATTGTATCTTGTTTGACATACAGCTTCACACTGACCGGTAAATTGCAAAAAACATAAAAATATTAGAATTTCGCGGGCTACCCTGGCGGAAAGTTGTGCCTGGGAAGTATGTGCAGTTGATCCGAGCGATGTACAGTCGATGTAGTACTCAAGTCCGGTCTACAGTGGGCACCACTGACAGCTTCAGAGTGGCAGTCGGTTTGCACCAGGGGTCGGCCCTCAGCCCTTATCTCTCCTGATGATAATGGACGCTCTGACGTCGGCCATCCAGGAGGAGGATCCCTGGTGTATGCTGTTTGCTGATGACATTGTGCTGGTTGCCGAAAGCAGCCTAGAGGTCCAGAGCAGATTGGAGACGTGGTGGCAAAGACTGGAGAGTGTTGGCCTGAAATTGAGCAGAACCAAAACAGAATACCTGTTCTGCGATTTCGGCGGTCTCTCCAGACCTATACCTAAAGCTCTCACCCACAGAAATATAACTATATCTATGCTCTCACCGGAACCCCTATACCACTATACCGATATGCTCCGACTTTCAGTACCTCGGGTCGCTTGTTGTACCTGTCATAATTTATATGGATCAAAATGTTGGGCTGTGAAAAAGACGGATGAAAATAGATTGCATGTGGCGGAGATGAGAATGTTGAGATGGATGTGTGGAGTAACAAGAATGGATAAAGTGAGAAATGACTACATTAGAGGTAGGTGGCGCCAGTGACGGAAAAGTTAAAAGGGAATCGCTTGTCTTGGTATGGTAATGTGAAGAGGAGGGAGAAGACGCATTTAACTAAAAGAGTAGGTAATGAACATACACATGTGGATGGATGGAGAGGGAGGAAGGCCAATGATGGATGGATTGTGTTGTTGGAATGTTGGATGGATTGTGTTGTTGGATGGAAAGTTTGACGGCTGATAGGGCAGAGTGGAAGGAAGAAACGTGTTGCACCGACCCCAAGTAACGTGGGATAAGGGCAGGAAGATGATGACAGAATCCTTAGTGCGCGAGTATTATATTGGCCCTTGGCTGGTTTGCCTATGGTTGATATGCTAATTATTATGGTGCCACTTCACTTCAAATTTTCGTGTCTCTTGTTAAATAAAAATGTACCTTATGCTTTTTGAAATCTAATATATAAAAATCTCATGTCACGATGTTTGTTATCAAGCTCCACCGACACGGCATGACCAATCTTTTATGAAATTATTTGTGTATATACCGTTAGGTCGTAGGCAAAATCTATACTAATATTATAAAGCAGAAGAGTTTGTTTGTTCGTTTGTTTGGTTGAACGCGCTAATCTCAGGAACTGCTGGTCCGATTTGAAAAATTCTTTCAGTGTTAGATAGCCCATTTATCGAGGAAGGTTATAGGCTATATAACATCATGCTAAGACAAATAGGAGCGGAGCAGTAATGGAAAATGTCACGCAGACGAAGTTGCGCGGGTCAGCTGGTGCTTTATATGGCAAAACAACGTTTGCCGGTGAACTAGTAATTAATATAATTTTGTATTGCACAATTGACGCCAATATTTAGCCTTATACACGAAGAGAAGTGCCAGCATTAGAGACTAAACACATTTATTCAGCTCCATTCAGCTTTTGCCCATAGAAAACAACGATTTTGTATGGAGACGCGTACGCGTCCTTTTAGCTTTCCGCGTCTATTCAGCTTTCGCGGAAAACAAGTGTAAAAGGAGGACAAATGTGTTATTATCATGCGAATGCTATAGCCGCGTACAGCGCTGTTCAGCCGCGTACAGCTCTGCTCCGCCGCGTACGAAGTTGAATGCGGTGGAACAGACGGTAGACGGATGGTTCTCGACTCCTTATGTGACTGACACTGGCATGGCCACCATCAGGGATTTTAAATTTGACAACATAAAAATGGTCACTAATTAGTCTAAATTACTCGCCAACTATCAAAATTGGTCTGTTATTAATAGAAGTATATTTTTTGGCAATTTTTCGTAATCTCTCCGATCAAGCTTTTCGTCTGTACCTACCTTAAAAATTAAACTCATTATATCTTCTAAACTAAAACCAGACTAGTTCTGTGACTGAAATATTGCGACTTATTAGCGACTGAATTTGGGAGAAAAAAATCTTCACTAGGTGCCCTAGTATTTGAGATTCAAATGGCCCAATCTGGGGTAGGCGCACCCCGATCGGCCACCTATAAACCCTGAAGTAGGTTGTAATCACCTATCTGCTCGACGTCGGTGACACACGTGAAAGCTTGCTCATTACTCTAGTACAGACGCCAGCTCATCAAGCTACAACAATCTGTCAAATTTCTTCAATAGATTTTCAGCTTGATTTTGAAAGAAATAAGGTTCAACGTTGATTGAGAAAATTTGACAGTTTCGGGTAGCTGATGTGCTGGCGACTGTAACAGGAGGACTGCGATGTCGTCAATGGAGGAAACTATTTGTTATTCAGGAATAATATTTTAATATAGCCAGACAGGATACTTGTATGAGAGAAACAATATCACTTTGAATAGCAATAGACAGCGCCATAATTTCGGTACAAAAGATTTGGTCGACTTCTGAACCTGTTACAATCGTGTTTCTAATACAATCAATTAATTATTAGTGTGAATAGCTTCGAAAACCAGTAATTTTTGCAACATAATAGCACTCGACGTGTCAAAATTCACAAAACGTAGTAAGGGCTGCGGCTTGCGACTTGAGGCTTTGAGAGACGTGCGAGCCGGGGCTAGCTACGAACAAATTTTCAAACCTGTCGGATCGCCAAGGAACTTTCTCATCGAGCCATAAGTGCGCGTACTTACGGTGACACACGAGCGAAAAAGGTTGTCGTGCCACAATAGAGAATATGCATGAAGATTAAATTTGTCTGCATTTTTTTTTTCTAGTTCTTTATTGTCGTCAAATTATATCTAAAAGATATAAATTTTTTATTTAGTTCTAATTTATACCGAAAAAAAATTATATAAAAGTGCAAAATCAGCGCGGGAAATTTAAACTTGCGAAACGTATCACCATTGGTCGCGAGTCGGGACCAATGGTGACGCGCGTGTGAGACGTCACCTTACACGAAGAAATTGTCAATTTGACATGACAATGACATGACTGACATTGACTTATTTCAGTATAAAGTATTATGTACTCTGTGTTGACTTATTTACCGGCTCCCATCTTCAGTGTCGAGTGAAAAATTTTGTTAACCGTTAAAAAATGTGTTCCTGCGGTGATTTCTAGTTAATCTAGATTTGTAATTAATCCAGGACGATGACTGAAAGTGGTTTTGATAAAGCGCAATCCGACAATTTACCTAAAATAGATTATCACGTGTAGTTTATGTAGTTTGTGCAGTTCTTATTGTGTTTTACACTTACAATACTTGTAAGAAGGTTTCTCAGCTCCATGGTCTGTATGGCAATTAAAACGAGAATCGAGCTGAAAACTGAAACGCCTACAGTTCAAAAAGGTAAACAAACAAACACGCGACGCACTGCGGCTGTACAATTTCAAAACCTAGTAAGGGAGTCGAGCCGAATTTTATAGGAGAGCCAAAAAACGAGTTGGTCACTTTGAGACCTTGCCGCGTCGAGACTAGAAGAGCAACAGAGATGAGAGTTAGATCAAAAGATGCGGTTTTTTCTTAGCTTTGCACAGAGTTTAACTATTTTTGCGTATAAATAATAGATCACGTTTTATAGCACTTACTAAAGATTAAATTGTTTTTTAAATTTAGAGTAGACCTGTTTAACAATTTCATATCATAGTAAGTGCCGTTACTAGGTTTTTATTATTGTTGAATAAGTTCACCTGTCGCCACGATGACCATTTAATAAAGCTACTAAGTGCGAATTTTAAATGATACTCAGTTATTTTTACAATAATTATTTATTTATGTTATGAAGTAGGACAATTTATGAAATATAGGCTCATGAAACGTTAAAAAAGAAACACAAAACCTTATTAGTCGGTAATCATTTGACCCCCTGAAACTAAATCTTCGGATGCGTCACAAACCGGTAAATTTATCTAAAAGTGTCTTCGGTTTGAAGGCATGAGTGGCACAAGTTTGGACAGAATACCATCTTTCTTTTTACTCTGTTTTATACCTCTTGGACTGATATTAGTTTCCGGCTCAACATTGAATTTTTTATGAGAAAATCAGGTTCCAGTAGTTATTCCATATTAATTTTCGTTCTTCTAATGTTAAAAAATGACAAGTCTGTCTCTTGCATTATTTTGTTTCCACAGGTTTCCTCAATAAATGGATATTTAACTTTCTTTTTGTCAGCCATCTCTGTATTATTTTCAGATCTCACTGCATTCTCGTCAGAAAGATGCTGATTCTCTGTTTGAAAGTTTGGCGTTTCATTTGTAATTGATTGAAATATATGGGTTCTGGGTACATTGCGATAAAATCAACCGTCTTTGTGTTCTCTCTGAAATAGTTTGCCTGGTTTTGGTCGGTAAATATAATCGTGTCCGGATAAGTTGCAATATATAAAGTGGGTGGTGGCAGTAAGCTGGGAAGTAAAGTACTTTCATGAACTCTTTCAGCCGGTGCAATAATATCTAAATCAGAATTGATGTCATCTTCATGTGTGAAATTAAACTCACGTTTGTCATTTCTTAGTAAATCAAATATAAAATCAGGATCCCTTACGGAATCATCATCACCGTATAAATTAGATATATCTGATAAATAGTCGCTGTTATTCTCTTTATTTGAGATATCTTTTGATGTACTTGGTGCAGGATTGTCGTATATATTTTGTGGTTGAATCGGTAGTGTTAAGTTTAGGGTTTGTTTTGAGGGTTCAAAGCTAGCTTCTGGACTGGCTGTATCACCATTTTGGTTTAAGTCTGAAGTTTTATAGTGCTTGATTGACTTGGAGAGTTGATAATAGAACGGAACCTGAAATAGATAGCTAGGCTCAAACAAGACCCACACACCCATGCAAATAAAAACAGACTGGAAGTAAAAGTAAGCCTTGATCAATAATTCAATCGATCAGCCTATTGCAGTCCACTGTTGGACATAGGTCACATGCGCAAGCAACAGTGAAACTTAATCAAATTAGTAAAAGTGGAAAGAACATGACAAATTATTAACCGTACAGTCGAAGACTAGACTTGACTAGCAACATTAGCGAAGCGATGGTCTATGTTTCTAAAGAATTAAAGAAAATAAATTTACTTTTTTTTAACCACTTCCTATTTGATTATACTAGGACGGCACCGGAAACATTTAACTAAATATTTTAGGTTTACCAAATACCAATATATGCTATCAAAAAATCGCATTTATTAAGAAATTGTGTCAAACTTAATACAAACAAAACATCATTTTACTTACAGATCTGCATTTTCTAGGGCACTCAATATTAACTTTGATCTATAAAACTGGTTTTTGACATGTTTCACTATTGGTTTGTCACTTACTAACGTTAGCGCGCGAAACTCAACCGCTGTCGACAGTTTCAAAAACCTAGCAAGACACCCGACAACTTTTAAAACCTAGCAAGGGACATCCCTTGCTAGGTTTTAAAAATGTCAATGTCACATGCTAGGTTTTTAAAATGGTATTTTGCGTTTGCTTGCATAACGGCTGTGTACTTGCTAGGTTTTTCAATTATCAAAATCCTATTTCTAGGGTCATTTTAGACTTTTTGGCAATATGAATCGTTGCTTTATGGCATAATAAGCTGCAAAATGCAAAGACCCGTTTTTTCATGGAGGTGTCCCTTACTAGGTTTTGAAATTGTACAGCCGACTGGACGTCAGAACAAAATATATATATAGTACTCTATGGTGTGACGTCATCCAAAGCCCGCGAAAAATGGCGGCGTTTGAACTGCAAAATTTTATGCAGCATTTTTTAAATATTAAAAAAAAAAAATTAAGACATTTCCAAGACTATTTACATTTTTTCCTGCATTATAAAAATGAAAAGAATAAAATAAAAGAATAAAAAAATAATCATGCATATTCTCTAACGCAATGATATTCTACTCGCACGTCTATCACCAACTTTATAACTTTTGAACCAGTGACCGACTAATTTTCATATTTGCGACCAATTTCGACTAATACGTGATAACCGCCATATCTCGCCTTAATGCCATATTTCGTAAACTACTAGAGAACTAATTTTGGATTTTGGCTACTATTTTTTTCTTGCAGGCTACTAATTTCCTATGTAAGTTTGAGGAAAGCGAAAAGCTCCTCAAACAGGTCTACCGCATCGTTGAGCACGTCAGTGGAAACTTCCAACGTGGTCAAATGACGGGAGCCCTGTTCTTCGATATAGCGAAAGCATTCGACAAGGTCTGGCACAATGGCCTGCTATACAAGTTATACCAGCTCGGTGTGCCAGATCGTCTCGTGCTCATCTTACGAGACTATATGTCGAATCGCACCTTTCGGTATCGCATCGAAGGGGCGCTCTCCTCCCCTCACCCTGTCCGAGCAGGCGTACCGCAAGGCGGCGTGCTCTCCCCCCTTATTTTTACGCTATTCACTAGCGATATTCCCACCAACCGAAAGTCGCAGTTAGCACTTTTCGCGGATGACACGGCCATTTACTATTCTGGAAAGAATAGTAAAGCCATAGCTCGTATCCTCCAAAAGTCCGCCAACGCCCTAGGCGCATGGTTTCGGAAATGGAGATTCGAGGTCAACCCCGAAAAAAGCCAGGCGGTCTTGTTCTACAAGCCGCGATCTAGGGACCCCCCGTCCCCCAGTCCGATCACGATGTTCGGTAAGCCAATCCCATGGGAGAAGCGAGCCAAATATCTAGGTGTGATCCTCGACCAAAAACTATCGTTCGGTGAGCACATAAAGTCGGTACGTTCGCGTGCCGCTTTCAATCTCGGTAGGCTCCACTCTATGCTGAATGCACGCAGCAAACTCTCCCTTAAATGCTAACTGCGCATTTACACCACGTGTATTCGCCCGATCATGACTTATGCGTGTGCCACTTTCGCGCACGCAAAGTCGCATCACATCCATAGGTTGCAAACCCTCCAGAATCGTTTTCTCCGAAAGGCCACGGGTGCCCCCTGGTTCGTTCGGAACGATCGTCTCCATATAGATCTCAAAATCCCGACAATTCAGCAATTCATGAAACACCTCACAAAGCGTTTCATTGAAACTGCTGAAAAGCACCCCAACCCCCTTATCGCATCGGCCGCCCGATACGCTCCCTCCTCTATCAGTAGGATTCGCCGCCCCCGCCACACCCTAGTCGAACCAGACGACCCCATCACCCTGTTTCAAGAGAGCTGTAGGGAAACCAGTACTCTTCGCAAACACACACACAGACCGCCGCGGACCGCCATTTTCCGGCCTCGCCGTCGAGGCCCAGCGCGACGACCCAGTAATGATATTACTCCCCGTCTCTTGCAAAACGAGCCAGCCCGCGAAGCTGAGCCAATAGTTTTAACACGTTCATTGCCACGTCACGCGACGCCGCGCGAAGCGGCCTATTACGCTGTGGCTGTTCACGCGACGTCGCGTGATGCTGCCTTACAATTGTATATGAGCCACAAAATAGCGGCCGCAGCGTATTGGATTCTGGTATTTGTTTTGGCCACTAGGGAAGGAAATTACCTATCTATTTGTGGGCGTGGACTGCGGTTAGCCATCTTGAATTTGTTGTTTCGCGTTCCGCTAGCCGCGCACTAATTTGCTCTGTGCAGGCACGTGGGGCAGGAGTGTTTTTGTTTTTTCTCGGCTGTTTTCGTTTTGTTTACATCAAAACTTTGTATTTATAATGAGTAATCATTTGAATGTTTTTTTTACTAATAAAAGCCTATTTTGCCATGTAAATACAAATCACGCGAATTCGCGTTACCGGCCAGGTGGGCAATATGTATATAATAAATGCGTCCCGTATGGCCGATCACACGTCATCGCGTGATAAAAATATACACATTTATTTATGAACTTATATATTATGTAATGGTAGATTCCTTATATAAAAGCATTACTGGCACAATAAAAACCACATCCAACGATTTTTTGCCGAGCCGAGGCCCGTACCCCACAGGGGGTGCCCCCAGCGAGCGGAGTTGTAGTTTTTAGTTTTTGTTGCCTTGGCTGGGGGCCTTAAATTCATTTGAGGCCACCACAGGTTAGTCCGGTTCAGCAGTCTCCGTCCCTCAGATGGGGTGAACTGCGAGTGGTCCGTCCGAAAAAAAAAAAAAAAAAAGCTCCTCAAGCTTGCCTGCTGAACGAGCGCGCGAATGTTATCATCGTTGATATCTAAGTAAATACAAATGTTTCATTTATGTTTTTTATCCGACTTCCGAAAAAGGAGGATGTTTTCAATTCGGTTGTATTTTTTATTTTTTTTTATTTTTGGTACCTCATAAAAACTCCGAAAATTATGAACCGATTTGAAAAATTCTTGTTTTATCTGAAAGGGTAAACTTGCAGACTGGTCCCATTTAAATTTTATCAAAATCGGATACGAACTTTGGATTTCAAATCGAAATAGCTGGAATTCGTCTACTTGGAGTGATCGAAATTGCGTATTTTGCTTTTCTGCGATTTTGCAGTGGTTTTGTCAGGTGTGGAGTATCACTAAAAAGTGAAAAAAAAAAACTTTTTACAAAAAAATACAACCGACTTCCAAAAAAGAAACACAACAAAGTACAAAATAACGATTTTTTTTCCTGTTTGATATTTTGACTTCTTTAGTGTTGTTTTTGATAGCCGTATAAAGAATACTGTGGAATAAATTAGCAGCCTCGTTGGCGTCTTTAATTGTATAGTGGACTAAAGTCAACATTTCGGAGTTCCGCATTTAGAAGTTTGTAATCTAAGCACTTTATAATTTTGACAGGTTTTTGTTTATGAAGACTAGCTATGTACAAAGCAACACTATTATGGTATGTAATATTGTTGTTTGGATTATAAGAAAACGCGCTGTTAGTGTAGTCTTTAGAAACGTGTGGTCTAAACATGTTTTATTGTGCGTAGGTGACGGGTATGTAGGCATCAAACCGTGGAATGCCATCATATCTAGATATACCTATGGAAGCATTGTAGGCACGTTCGACGGCACGGTTGTCGCAGTAGTTGAGCGATCGACTGCTGCGTTCCGTGTCGGGGGTCGATTCCCGCACGGAACTAATATTTGTATGGCCTACAAATAGGGGTTCGGGGGGGGGTTTCGGTTTCGACGCTGTGCGTGGCTGATACTTCTATCAGCCGCGCACAGCGTTGTAAGAATCGTCGCAGAGCTGTATAAGTGTGACCAAAATCGTTCAGCGAAACGCGAAAGGAGCTGAATAAATCCATAGTTCCCACAGACATATACATAGTAGTTAGCACAGAGTACTTTGGTTATGGTAGTTAGTTTCTCACTAATCCTGGCAACACAGATCGCGAAAAACCACTGACGTATAAATCATAAAACCGAAACGCGAAAAACACTTGGATGAATGAATGATAGACTTGATTTCTATATGAACCATGAAGATTTTTTTTTCCCCTTTGTTCCTTCTGGAACAGGCTAAGGTCGGAGACCATGCTGCCTAGTCATCAGTAAATTCTGAACCATGAAGATATAGATCTGTGGTCTGTGATATAGATAAATAATATGAACCTGTCAGAGAAAAAAACGCGCGGGAAACGTACGAACAAGGCGCCAAAATTGAAATTGTTTTTAAATTAAATAGTTAATCTTGTATATTTTCGGAATAATTAGTTATTTAAACTTTATAGTTAGGTATTGTGAATAATTGTAAATAGTTTTTTGAAGATGGGAAACAAGAAGCGGAAAAAAGAGGAGCCCCCTGACGAACGAGCATCAGATAGGGATTCTTTTTCTGACTCTGATGAAGACTCCAACAATAAATATAACATATTTAAAGTCCCAGGGTACTCAAGAAAGTACCCTGAAAACAGTAAAAAATCTGAATACATCGTGTTCTTATCTCATCAAATTGAGAACAAAACATTTACAGACAAGGATAGGCTGGCCATATCCCATGCCATACGGAAATACTGCGTGACTGGGATACTACACCTGAGGTCAATAAATAAATATAAAATTGGTATCACTTTCGATCTTTCCAATAATGCCAATGTTTTCTTACAAAATAAAAAACTTTTAGACGAAATGGGCTTCAAAGCGACAATACCTGCTGTCAACACCGAGGTTACTGGTGTTCTCACATCGGTCCCTACAGACCTATCTAATAAAAGAATATGTGCGCTTATTGGTAGTTCCAGAAATGTAATTCAGGTGAGGCGCTTCATGCGTCGAGTGCAGAGTCAGAGTGCCGGTGGTGCGGTCACGTATCAGCCCACACAAACTGTGGCGGTGACTTTTGCGTCCACAGAGTTGCCTCAGTATGTATATCTTGACTCTTGGAGACATGAGGTAAGCGTATACGTTCCTCCTGTAAAACAGTGCCTTCAATGCATGAAGTTTGGGCATATTGCAAAATACTGTAAAAATGATCTAGTATGTTCTGTATGTACATACAATCATAGTTTTAAGATATGCAAAGAAGACCCTAAAAACGCGAAATGCGCCAACTGTGGTGGTAATCATGTCGCTATTTCAAACACTTGTCCACAAAAAAAACAAAAAATTGAGGAAAGTAAAATTAAATCCAGAGCCGTCAAGTATTCAGATTTATTCAATGAAAATTCATTTCCACAAATAACTCACAAAAATATTGAAACTCAAATTATGAACTTATCTAAATCAGATTTTTTCATGAATACTCTAACAAACGCAATAACAAAAATTATAGTAAGCCAAAAAGATAAACCCATAAATTCTACATCTATAAAAGAAATTCTTCAGCACACATTCAGACATAGTACTTCCTCTCATAGCAATGGATCTTAATATCATACATTGGAATGCACAAAGTATTTTAAGTAATAAGCTTTTATTAACTAGATTTCTTTATGACCATAACATACATGTAGCAATGATATCAGAAACTTGGTTGACACCTATTAAACATTTTAAAATTAGAGGATACAGAATAGAAAGAAATGATATTGGTAACAAACATAATGGCGTAGCTATTTTAATTCATAATAGTATAGATTATAGAAACATAAATACATATGCTGACAATTCCTTACAAAATATTTGTGTAAGAATAACTGTAAATAATACAGAAATAAGTATTGTAAGTTTTTATTGTCCAACAAATTGCACTCCTTCTTTTAACAAACATAAATTTGAATCTTTAATCAAATCAGTGCCTGAACCGATGATATTTGCTGGTGATTTCAATGCCCATCACACATCATGGGGATGTAATTCTACAAATTCAAGAGGTAGGGATATTTTGGAAATTATTGATGATAATGATTTAACTTTATTAAATAGTGGTGAAGTGACAACAGTTGGTTCTTTGACGTGGCGTCCAAATGCTTTAGATTTGTCCTTGGTGTCCTCATCATTGTCACTTTCTTGTGATTGGTCTGTACATAATGATCCACTTGGCAGCTACCATCTTCCTGTAATTATTAAAGTTTTTGTAAATAATTTTAGTTTAGGAAACACTAATAGCAACACACATAACTTGCCCATATATCCTAACTTTAAATTGGTTGATTGGAATATATATGAACAAAGTGTAGATTTAGAATTATCAAATTTTCAGGACCAAAACTTTGCTCCATTGGAAACTTATTCTGCGTTCTGCAAAATTTTGCATGCTGCAATTGACAAATGTCTTCCTATTTGTAATACACCAGTTTCTTTTCATGCTAATTCTTCTTTGAATAACTCATCTCATAGGAAGTTGGTTAAATCCCCTGCTCTTCCTTGGTGGAATAAAAAATGCTCAGAAGCAGTTGAAAAATCTAAGCTGGCTTATATTAATTTCAAAAACAATCCCTCTGATGACACATTTATACAGTTCAAAAGATTACAAGCCCTCAAAAAACTTACATTGAAAACAGAAAGATCAAACAGTTGGGTTGAACTTTGCAGCTCTTTTAATCGATGTACACCTCTGTCGAGAATCTGGAAATACATGCGGAAATTTAATAAAACATATTCTTGCAAAAATAATGATGATAGTTGGATTCAAGATTTTCTGCAAAAATATACCCCAGACTATGTAAATAGTAAATCAAGTTTTCCTCTTGTCAGTGAGACAAATTCTATAAATAACTTCTTAATAAAACCATTTTTAATACAGGAGCTCATGGCTGCTGTCTATTCTAGAAAAGATAGTGCTTTTGGACTGGATGGTATTCCTTATATTATGTTGAAAAAGCTTAGTGATAGAGGTTTGCACACTTTTCTCAAGATATTGAATAACCTGTGGTTGAACAATGACATACCTCACCCTTGGAAGTCAGACTGCTTGATACCTATTTTGAAGCCTGATAAAATTCGGTCAAATCCTGATTCCTATCGTCCTATTGCATTAACATCTTGTGTTGGTAAAATATTTGAACAATTAATAAAACAAAGGTTGGAATTTTACATAGAACAAAACAATATTTTACCTACTAATCAATTTGGTTTTCGTAGGGGAACATCGGCTCGTGAAAGTATTTGTCAGTTACAGCTTGATATCCAAAATAGTTACATTAATAAGGATTGTTTAATGTCGGTATTTTTTGATGTTGCTGGAGCTTTTAATAGTGTCAATATTGATGTACTTTGTTCTGAATTGCTTCTCATAGGAATTCCAAACAAAATAGTTCACTGGGTCCATGAATTTTTAACTGAAAGGAAAGTTTATGTTAAGTATAATGGTAAATTATATGGGCCAAGATTAGCTTCTATTGGAGTTTGTCAAGGAGGAATACTTTCTCCATTAATATTCATTCTGTATATTCGTCGTTTGAATTTGATTCTAGGTTCTGAGGTCAAAAATCTTCAATTTGCTGACGATTTGGTTGTGTATTTGTCTGGAAAAAATTTAATAAATATAGCAAATAGTCTAAATAAGGCTTTAGATGGATTATATACATACTTTTCTTATTTAAATCTAGATATAAATGCACATAAGTCTAAACTAGTGGTCTTTGGCAAAGCTAGCAACTTCAGTCCTGTTGTGTGTTACAATCAAGTTTCTATTCCTATTTTTCATGAAGCTAAGTTTTTAGGAGTCACTTTTACTCATAATTTTTCTTGGAAAAAATATGTTGAATTGGTAAGTTCAAGAGCTAACAGAGTTTTCAATATGTTGAAATCTTTGTGTAGAACCTCCTGGGGTGCTGATCCAAAAATATTGTTGCTTTTGTACAAATCTCTCATCCGTAGTCATTTTGAATATGGTTTTCTCTGTTTTGCTGGTGATAGAAAGATAGTTGATTTATTTGATAAAATACAAAACAAAAGTTTGAGACTTATTACTGGAGCATTTAAAAGCACTCCGATCAATGCAATGCAAGTTGAATGTAAACTTCCTCCATTGAGTATAAGATTCTCCTACTTGAAAGAAAGGTTTTTATTAAAACTGTATAGTAAAATTAATAATCATCTATTTTCAAACTTAAAACAATGTAGTTCACCACCTATTTGTAACTCTCTTTATATACTTCAAGGTTTTTCTCAATATGTAAACTTTCTTGACAGTCTGCAAATTTATAAGTCATCTCTTCTTCCATGTTATCAGGGGGATTTCAACAGCAAATTTCCTGCAATTGACATCATCATTGAGCACAATTTATCCACCAAGGAAGATGTACATAGTAAATTCCTTGAGTTTACTGATTATAGATTTGTGTATACTGATGGGTCCAAAACTGAGTCTGCAGTCTCATTTGCTATTTACGACGGGTTATTGAATACTGGTATTGGTTATAAAATAAATTCAAACACAAGTATATTCACAGCTGAGGCTGTGGCTATTCTTGCTGCCTTAAAACACATTGAACATAAAAATGATGGATGTTGTGAGTGGATAATAGTTAGTGACAGCATGAGTGTTCTTAAAAATCTCAAAAACAATAGGTTGAATGCTAAAACAAACTATCTAATTTCATTAATAAAAGAATCCTGGCTGCATTTGTCTTCTCATAATATTAAGGTTTTGTTCATGTGGGTCCCTTCACATGTTGGTGTGTTGGGAAATGAAAGGGCTGACGTTTTAGCCAGAACTTTAACAAATTCTGATGATGTCCCTGATTCTAGTAGTTTCCTTAATATATCTGTTCCATGCACAGACATAGTCCCTTTGTTGAAAAAACGGTCCACTGGTATATGGAAAAGGCATTGGAATCACACAGTTCAAATTGAAAATAAAGGTTTATGGTATGCTGTATTTAATGTTCCCATAGGAACCATGCCTTGGTTCTGTAAAATCAATACTTACATGAATAGGAAGTTTTACTCCACTATACTCAGGCTTCGCTTTGGTCATTCTCGTCTTAATTATCATCTGTTTCGTTTGAAAATTGTGCATAGTCCTCTTTGTGATCATTGCAATTCTCAAGTTGAGCAAACGTTAGCTCACATTTTCTTTGACTGCTCATCTTTTGGCATCCAGCGCCTTGTGTTAATGGATGAGCTTATTGAAATATATGGTAGTCCTGATTTGGTACCGCGCTCCATTCAGGCTCTCCTTGTAAATAGTTCGACGTATTTACATTTGTTTAATTTCATTATTAGTACAGTTGGGCAAATTTAATTTCTTGTGTATATAGGATAGATGTCTGTTTTCTGTATATAACTTGTAATTCTATTTAAATATAAACAGTTTTCTATTGAATTTCGTAATATTTGTTTCGCTGTCTATTGATAAGAAACGTTAGCGGTATGTTATGATAATAGGTACTAGGTATAAGATAACTTGAAAAGAAAAGACGGTAACCTTAAAATTTAAAAACCCTGATCGTCGGTTGGGGGAATAAAATAAAAAATAATAAAAAAATGACAATGATTTGACACATGGCTCTTGCTATGACTTGACACATGGCTCTTATAACTTGTGGATAAAAAACATATTGAGGACTTTACATTAGATTTTGAGAATAAGAAGTCTAATACATGGATTATAGTGAAATATTTTTAAAACTGATGACTTAACACGGATTTACTCTACTTATGAAAAATATGAAACTGAGGACCTAACCTGGATTTTCTTACCTAAGGAAAAATATATAACTAATGACTTTAATCTGACTTTACAAAAAAATACGAATTTACTGATGACTAGGCAGCATGGTCTCCGACCTTAGCCTGTTCCAGAGGGAACAAAAGGAAAAAAAAAAAAAAAATATGAACCTGTCACCCACACTGTCACCTAATCTAAGCTGTCACCTGTGGTTATTATAACCTATAAAATAGAAAAGCTCAATAAAACATTATTTATTTTTCTCTTATTTCTTCCTCGCAGTTTTAACAATGCTGGGAATACGTTCATTAATTCGTAGTGCTATTATTTCTGGGCCTAATGTAATTCATCAGCAAACAAGAGTAAGTAAATATTGAGAACAGTAATTATTATGAACAAACATTAAACAAACATGGTAAAAAATAAAGTATTCAGGAGGTGGCAGGATGCGACGGTCAGGTCTATTATACGCATTATTTGGCCAATAGAAAGATTGATAGAAGAAGAATAAATTGTGTGTTAAGTGTACAAAAACATTTGGTTTCCTTTAGAAGTTTGCAAAATTAAAAAGATTTTTAATGACTATCTAGACTAGGCTAGGCCTGTGCAGCGGGAAGCTTTTTAAAAGAAATATATGAATAGCAATGTCATGTGAGTGATGTGTGGTACTACTGACCGAAAAGTTGCATGTGCATACATATAATGCCGTAGAATGATTATCATGTCAGCAGGCAAGTTTTGAGTATGGATCTGAAAGGTAAGCAGAAAATCAAAGAATTATAGCTTGGGTGAGAGATGACAGTTATGGCCAGTAAAAAATAGTGTACAATGGCACAGTCTTAAGGCACAGACAAAGCTAATTTAAGAACCTTAAAAAAACAAAAACTTACTATTATCACACACATACAGACAGAGTGCACTCACAGGTTTCCCATTATTGTTATGAAAAACTTAATTGTCTCTAAATGGCTTTTATTCAAGTCTAAAGTAAAATGGGTTAATGATTAAAGCACAAACTTAAGCAAAATATAGATAAAATTTATAATGAAGTATTGTAAATAAGTAAACACTACCCTTAACTGTGCCTAGTCTTGCAGGCTCTTGATTTCAAAGTGGCAACAGTGACAGCATTGTTGGTTCTGTGATGGGAAGGGATAAAACCCATGTTAATAAGGAGCTCTGAATATAAATGTGGATGAATAGAGAGGGTGAGGAAGGCTAAAGAAAAGATAAATTGATTTTGTGAGTAATATGAAAAAAAAGGGAATAAGTAACTCACGGGACCAAATGGAGAAAACATGTGGATGTGGATTGAGCAAATATATCTAATTTAATTCAAGTTAATCTTTAATTAAATTAGATATATTTAATACTAGCTGACCCACGCAACTTCGTCTGCGTCACATTTTCCATTAATTCTGCGCTCCTTTTTGACTTAGCTTAATGATATAGCCTATAGCCTTCCTCGATAAATGGGCTATCTAACACTGAAAGTTCCTGAGATTAGCGTGCTCAACCAAACAAACAAACAAACTCTTCTGCTTTATAATATTATAACCCAGAGGTTCTCAGATTTTGTTGTGCAAGGCGTTGCGAACGTTCGACACTCGACTCTCGTGCGCGTACCAGAGAGTTTCTCTGATTTTGTTCAGCAAGGCGTTGTGAACGTTCAGGTGAAGATTCTCCCATACGGCGTATTCTTGCTGCCCGTGCTTGAGAACTATGTTTAGTAAGTTGAGACATGGCTCTCTTTAGGCATTTTCAAATGTTTAAGAAAATGTTAATAGCGTGTAATATTCTAGCTCTGAAAAGAGCTGTTGTGTAGCCCTGAAAAGAACTGTTGGTTAGCCCTGAAAAGAACTGTTGGTTAGCCCTGAAAATAACTGTTGGTTAGCCCTGGAAAGAACTGTTGCTTAGCCCTGAAAAGAACTGTTGTTTGGCTCTGAGAAGAACTTTTGCGTAGGTGTAGTTTTAAGAACGAAATCTAAAGAAAATCGCACGAAAATTATTAGACTTCGACACGACCGCTGCGTAGGGAACCGACGTACTTATACTTATCTATGGAGCCGACCTCGCGGCTGAGCCGCGCGGGTACCTTACTCGAGGTATATAATCTAAGCCTTACTCATAGATCTAAACTCCCCTCCCGCACGCGCACCCACGCCTTGGTGACGTCCACTTCGCAACGGGTCGTGCAGCAGAAATCGTAATATTTTAATTTCGCCATAACTTCAAAACCAAACGTCCGATTTTAATCATTCAAAGACCAAATATTATCTACATAAACTGTACTTAGTGATGAAATACTTTATTTTGATAAAGTTAATAGCATGAGTAAAATAAACGCGTTTAAATGTAGTCCAAAAAAAATCAAGATTTTTAAATTAAAAAAATGGTTGTTGTGCCTCACTCGACATACATAGGTATAGTGTGTCGCGGACTTTTTTGTAGATATTTATAAGATCTACAATTAATTAGAACAATGTATGGTTCTATCTTTTATAGTTTAGGCAGCGTACACAAAATAAGTTACTTTTCTGGTTGATTTTTACACCTTGTGTCCGAAAAACCCAAATATCTTACGGATCCCTATTTTTTTCCAAAATAAAATATAGCCTATGTTACTCGTGGATAATGTAGCTTTCGAATGGTGAAAGAATTTTTTAAATCGGTCCAGTAGTTTTTGAGCCTATTCATTACAATCAAACAAACAAACAAACAAAAAAACAAACAAAGTTTTCCTCTTTATAATATTAGTGTAGACTAGCTGACCCGCGCAACTTCGTCTGCGTCACATTTTCCATTACTGCTCCGCTCCTATTTGTCTCAGCGTGATTATATATATATATATATATATATATATATATATATACGCCTATAACCTTCCTCAATAAATGGGCTATCTAACACTGAAAGATTTTTTCAAATCGGACCAGTAGTTCCTGAGATTAACGCGTTCAACCAAACAAACAAACTCTCCTGCTTTATAATATTAGTATAGATTGCATAATATACAAAATCTACGTTCAGTTACGTATCCTGATCTCTCTCTCGAATTAAGAATATAATTATGAAGAGGGTACCTAATGCAGGGCACTGTATCATCTCTATCGGTTGAAATGCCGACCAGCCCAGGTACCTAATCTCCTGGTACAAACTAATCTTGAATCAAAATCAACAAAACCAACTATCGAACGAATGGTGCTGAATCAAGTGGATTCTTAATTTCGTCCAGAACAGTCCAAAAAGAAACACATTTTCTCCGATTTTTACTGACAATATTGCTGATCGTAGACCACTGATAAATATAGTTTGTTTTAAGATTTTATAATATCAAAAAAGTTTTACTGGGTTCATAGAATCGATTTATTATAGAGGAGCTCGTGGCTAAAGCCGCACGGGCCGATCTTCAAGGCTAAACTATAACAGACGAACGCATCGATCTTCAAGGTTAAGCAACGCTTGCGAAGGTTGGTCTGTGGGTGGGTGACCATCTTGACATACCGAGTTTCCTTCGTGCCTCAGAAAGCACGTTAAGCCTTTGGTCCCGGCTGTCATTTGTAGATCTTTGGCAGTCGTTACGGATAGTCAAAAGCCAGTAAAATCTGACTGAAATCTTGCATTGAATGAGTTGTGGAGGTCTGGTAGGCAGCCGCGCCACGTAAAATACCGGTATTCAGCTGAATCCGGTTTGTCTGGAAGCCGAGCCAATATAGTAAGGAAAAGGCTAGGTTGTTATAATGGTCACCCATTCACAGACCGACCTCGGCAAGCGTTGCTTAACCTTGAAGATCGACGTGTTCGGCTGATATAGTTTAGCCACATTGAAACATAATACCAAATATTCACCTCTTCTGTTAGTAAAACAGTTTACTTATGGATAGTGGATATAGGTAACTCTCCGGAGGAGACTCTCCTCTCCTCCCAGTTAGTGTTGGGTAACTCAGCACATGTGCTAGCACAGTTGTAGCTACTCACTTGGCTAAAAAGAGTCACTCACTCTTATTATTTTGATGTGCTAGCACACACCACAGATTAGCTACACCACAGAACATTTTTACGTGCAGTGAGTTTTTAAAAACGAACGAGTCACTCACTCTTTTGCCTCGCCATTTGAAAACTTTTCAATCGAAACTATAATCAAATTTCTGTTTTATTGTAACATAATAAAGCCGAATTTCCAGTAAATCTCTCAGCGACTCCGTCCGATCATTGCCGAAATGCCGATTCGTGAGGGAGCGAGCGAGACAGAACAGTGGTGAGCCGGTCAGCCGGCGAACACACACGATTTGACACGAGTTGACGAGTCTCTGTGCTCTACTGTGCTGTGCGAGTCTCCACGCCTCGCGGGCTCGCGGCCCTCAGCCTCGCCTCAATTGTGCTAGCACTCTGTGCTAGCACACTTGAGAAAAAGAGTGCCTCGCACGATACTCTTTATAAATGTGTGTGCTACCCAACTCTACTCCCAGTAAATCGAAAAACAATCTAGTCATTCAATCAAATCCATACTTCCATAGCTGATAATTTCAACATTATACGTCTGTAAGTTAAACAACATAAAACATGGGGCTGACCTTATGCTACTGCGGAGAATCTTAACACCGCGATTCAGAAAAACGCGTCATAAGTACAACGCCATCTATCGATCTACAACGTAACTGAACTGTCTTTATGCTCATGACTACTCATAAGTTCAAACTTAGAAGCTTACACGTTACGATAAATAATGATAATATAATAACATATAATTATAAACATTATGTGTTTAATTAAAAAATTACTCAAAAATACATTGTTTCGGGGTCTTTTCACACATTTCTTATTAAAAAAATTCTCAATAGATGGCATTGCAAGTATCTGAAGTCTCAATGAAAACAACCTATTTTAGCGCTCGATGAAGTTTCTTCGTAAACTTTAAAATTCGATATCTTTTGATTTTGTGGGTCGATTTTGATGAAATAAACACTAAATGTTGCTCCGATTATCACTTAATATTTCGAAGTACCTAAATTTTGAATCCAATCAGTGGTTTATGCGTGATGCTCCTCCAAACGCACAGACATACAGACGCACAGACATACAGACGCACAGACAAACAGACAAACAGAAAAGAATTTCAAAAACTGCTTTTTTGTGTTCTATGTCATTTTTCTGACATTTCTATGTATTTTTTATGCGAAAATATTCAATGTACAGACACGGCAACTCTACGATTTTATTATATGTATAGATATCCTAATCTTTTCAAAGTTAGACTGAACAGGCTACTTCTGGGTAAGCTCGCTCCATCGTAGACTTTGTCTCTGTCATCTCTGACCAAGACTAGAGTCAAGAGCAAACCCATACCAAGTAAAAAAAAATATATATAAATAGGAGTTTATTTTAAAGTAAAGTATATGTTTTTTTTACAGAACACATTTGTATTAAAAAGGAAAAATCCATTTCCCCTACACAAGAAATGTGGTCGGCCTTCAAAGATGAGGAGCAGACATTTTGTATATGACCTGGTTGAGGATACAAATGTAACAAAAAAACCTGACATAAAAGTGATTCTTAGTCAATTCATTGATGGTATGCGCTATTTCATTGTTACTAACAAATACAAGTAGTATAGTCAAATGCAATATAACCTGTAATTGCTTATAGTCAAACTAAAAATTGGGTTTGTAATAAGCCTTCATCAGGAGGTTTTCAATAGGGAATATGCACGCGATTTTTTTATTTATAAAATGAATTACTTATAAGCTCCAGTAAACACTCTAGAAAATATTTTTTTAAATGTCTTCATCAGCGATGAAGTTATAACGCTTCAAAGATTACTTTTAGAACGAGAAGTCCGACATGTAATTTGACGGCACATTACGTGACGTCTATACATCTGCCTTATAAAACAGCGTTTTCGCGAGAGGGACAGATATATTTGTTTAAAATGATTATATCTCGTTTGTTTTTCGAGCAATTTTGATTCTATTTCCACTGTTAGTAATATATTTTTGTATATTTTTAGATAAAGTATTTAGATAATATATTTTTTTTTTTATGCATATTCCCTATTCTTTTTTAAGTTTTTTACCTGATAACTCCGTCATTATAAGAACCGATTTAATTTTGAAAAAGGGATAAACTCACCAATTGGTCCCATTTAAATTTTATCAAAATTGGTTTAGTAGTTTGGCTTTTAAATCAAAATAGCTCGAATTTGTTTACTTGGATGACTGTTTTTTGTAATTTTTCAACAAAATTGCGTGTTTAGCTTTGCTGCGACTTTGCAGGTATTTTAGGTGTAGGGTACCACTAAATAAACGACTTTTTACAAATAAATTCAATTTTTTTCTTATGATAATGTCAAATCAATTCAAAGATTTTCAATAAAATCCCGGTCCAATCTCAATCTTTTTGTGCCAGATTTTATGTAATACTCGCACTTCGCCCGCGACTTCGTTCGCGCGCGTTTAGTTGGTACTCCAGGAACTTCATCTCCTTACCTCCCTTTTTATAGGGTAATGTGTAAATTAGGTACTTATTAATAGACTTAACGTAAGGTAGTTCGCTGTAACCGCACATTTTTCTTACGTAGAGCATTTTATACCCGTCGTAACTTTTAAACGAAAGGTCAGATTTTAATAATTTAAAGTGTAATTTACATATACATACAGTACGAACCAGGGGTCTTCGCCGCTCCGAAGTTAGGTTTTAGTAACGTCCGCGCTACAAAAATACACAAAACACAAATTAAACAGTAAGAAATAACCAAAATAAATAATTTAAAACAATAACAACGCGTAACACTTATCGCATCAACAGTCGTATTGCATTGAGTAAGCGGGACCCAAGTATGCATCGAACGTATACGAGCGACTGAGACGCCATTACACCCGCCATCTTGCGCGAGAAGGCGCATGCGCGACTGACCCGCGCATGTGCTGTTCTGTGTTTCTTGTCAAATTCTGCGTCTAGACTCTGTACGACGATAAGGACAAGGATTAATTCATGATACCAAAAATCACCATTCCATTTCGCCCGAGTTTTAATTGAATTACTTATTTGAAAAAAAAGCGGTCAGCGACCTAACCATAATAGTTATACATATACTCGTGCCTCGTGGACATTTTTTTATCGGTAATAATGAGTACTTACTTCAATTATGTAGTACACGATTTTTTAGGTAAAATAAATCAATAGTTTTCTCAGCGCACGCCAAATAATGTTAAATGGAATACTAGCTGACCCGTGCAACGTCGTCTGCGTAACATTTTAAATTACTGCTCCACTCCTATTGGTCTTAGCGTGATGATATATAGCCTATAGCCTTCCTCGATAAATGGGCTATCTAAAACTGAAAGAATTTTTCAAATCGGACCAGTAGTTCCTGAGATTAGTGCGTTCAACCAAACAAACAAACAAGAAAACGTGTTTTAACATAACAACGAGGAGCTCACGGCTAAATAACAACGGCCGCACGGGTCGATCTTCAAGGTAAAGCAACGCTTGCCAAGGTTGGCCTGTGGATAGGTGACATATCGAGTTTCCTCCGTGCCTCGGGAAGCACGTTAAGCCGTTGGTCCCGGCTGTCATTTGTAGATCTTTACGGATTGTCAGAAGCCAGTAATTCTCACTCCAGTCTTGCCAAGAAATACCGTGTTAGTTAATGGGTTGTGGAGGTCTGGTAGGCAGCCGCTCCACTCACAATTCTGGTATTCAGCTTTATCCGGTTTGACTGGAATCCGACCCCAATGTAGTTGGGAAAAGGCTAGGCAGATGATGATGTGTTTTAACATTTGTGGACGAAGCTAAGTAATTTAAAGCAGATCGTCGTCGTTCAGAGAAATCGAAAGCTCTGAAGGTTGAGGAAAGCTCTGATGATGATTCTCATGTAGTAAATATGATTGGCATCGAAGTAACGGAATTGGAATAACTGTAAAATAATACACCTTATCATTATCATAGGTTGTTTGCAAACAAACCATTAAACATTTTTGTGTATTTACATAACCCTATGATAGATCGTAGAAATAATTAATTTAGCCACATTCAGAATATTTTTGCTTACGCTACTTTTCTTGAGAACTGCTATTTTCGATTTAATTTGACAAGGTTCCATCCCATTCTCATTGCGTGCGGATTGTATATAATATTTTCAAAAAGTTAGGTATCCTTAGGAAAACTTCGATAATGTAACCAAAGGTGTGAAAAAAATACCACAAAAAATTCTTATGTCGCGTACGCTGCGGAAACTTTGACAATATAGAGCAATGTGATGTACTACATACAGTTTTATAGAGAACATCAATATCCTCAAAAAGGTTTGCGAGGGTATGTATCTAACTATTATGGTTAAGTCACAATGACCGCTTTTTGTGCAAATTATTCAATCAAAAATCAAAATCCGGGTAGAATAGAATAGTAAGTAGTGCTTTTGGTATTAATCCTTTCCATCTAGATTGTTTGATAATTCATTTTGGTTATGCATGCAAATCGGACCTGTCGTTTAAAAGTTACGACGGGTATAAAAATACTCTGAAGGAAAAAAATGTGGTGGTTTGAGCGAACTGCCCTACGTTTAGTATATTCATCAGTAATTTACACATTACCATAATAAGAGGGTAGAGGGGGATGAAGTTCGTGTAGAACCAACAGTCGCGCGAACGGAGTCGCGGGCGATGTGTCTGTCTTATTAAAAGTCCGCGATGGCGTATGTTTAAGGAAAACATACCATATCCATTTTAATACTAAAAAATGGGCAATGTAAAGCGGAAAACTATTAACACAAAAACGGATGAACGGATCTGGCTGAAATTTGGTACAGGGATAGATTATAGCCTGGAATAAAACATAGGCTATTTATCCCTGGAATAGGTTCCCCTGGGTTGCGGGAACGGGATCAAAAATTTCATGGTTATACTTTTGGTCGCGAATCGCGATAACCGACATCCAAGTCACAGTATAAATATGGACAGTACGGAAACTACCTACAAAGGCTCGAAACGGCTCACTCACACAAACATGCGCACCGACGAGACCTTTCGGTGCCCGTCGCGGTACTCTCAGTAGTGAGTGACGACTGCCGCCGGCCGCGTGAAAACGAGTTTAGCCCCGCGATCTTTTTAAAAATGCTACGAACGTATTGCGTAGTATACGGTTATTTGAACTCGGCTTCATCACAACCGGAGCGAAAATACGTTATATTTTAAACTTCCTGCTGATTTTGAAAGGTAAGAATCATTAATGAAATTGTTATTTAATCGTTATCGAATTATAAGTCCGTATGATCGATCAAAATGAATTCGTGAACTTCAAAACTATTAGGTATATACTACTACTTCTTGTAAATCCAAGATGGCGCCTGCTATAGATATAAATTTTTTCGTCATGGGTGTCGTTTTCATGGTTTTCCAGGGTGTTGAAGCCGATAGCGCTGTCAAAACGTGAATCCAAGATGGCGGCTGCAATAGGTAAAAATTTTTTCGTCATGGGTGTCGTTTTCATGGGTTTCCAGGGTGTTGAAGCCGATAGCGCTGTCAAAACGTGAATCCAAGATGGCGGCTGCAATATGTACCAATTTTTTTGTCATGGGTGTCATTTTCATGGTTTTAGAGGGTGTTGAAGCCGATAGTGATGTCAAAACGTGAATCCAAGATGGAGCCTGCAATAGGTACCAATTTTTTCGTCATGGGTGTCGTTTCCATGGTTTTCAAGGTTGTTGAAGCCGATAGTCATGTCAAAACGTGAATCCAAGATGGCGGCTGCAATCGGTATAATTTTTTTCGTCATGGGTGTTGTTTTCATGGTTTACGAGCGTGTTGAAGCCGATAGTGCTTTCAAAACGGGAATCCAAGATGGCGGCTGCAAAGGTACCGAGCGCCCGAAACGTTTTCGTCCAACAGCAACTTGCGTACCTGCCAAAACTTTTAAAAGGTAACGCCGTAATGACAAAGTTAGTGCTACAAGTTGTTGTGTGTAAATATTAAATTGTTTTCCGTGTTTAAAGTATCATGTTTTGTTGAGATTAACCAACGCCATGAGATTACCTATTTATTGTATTTGTAAGCTAGTTATTCAAATTCGATTGATTGATCACTACAGAACAAAAATGTAAAAAAAAAACAAACATTATAAGTGACAACCCTTTTGCTTCAATGGAGCGTAGGTAATTATATTCTCAACTAGGCTTAGTTTCCGTACTGTCCATATTTATACTGTGTCCAAGTGGGTGAAGCCGCTCTGCCGCTGGCATCAGCTAGGTAAGCTTATTTAACAAGCTACTCGATTATAGTTAACTATAATCGAGTAGCTTGTTAAATAAGCTTTCTAATAAGTTATAATAATAACATATCAGTGTTTAAAAAAAAATATCGAATATTTTTCCACTTTTGACCTCTCATTTCAGTTTCAAAATCGTTGATTTTTGCAATTTTTCTAGGTGTTGGCAATGAAGGCGACATTCTCACATTACGCCCAAACCAGGCATATCGCGATTACCTCATACCTGGATTAGCTGTTTATGCCAGCCCAGAAAACTTAGAGAAGTACAAAGCCTATGCCAATAAACCGAAGACTGAAGATACGTTCAGCTCACCCTATGTTCACAGGGTAAGTAGATCATAACTGCAAAAAAATATCATAAAGCTCTGGTCAATCTTGGGCGAATCTCGCGAGCCACAAATTCCTTTAGGGCCCTTTTCCTGTCATGCGTGTTTTCAACCGCGCGCGGTTCTGGTCCGCATGCGAACAGCACGCGCGCTGAATGCGGATTGGCTGCGGGCGCACGGCCGGCGTGCGTGCTATCCGGATGCGGGCGGTGTTCTTCTGTCTTCAGTGTTGTTTTTACTATGACGCTGGTCGCACGCATGGTCTATAGGTAACGACCGTGCGACCCGCGTCACGTGTTTAGTCACTGGCGAAATGCACGATACTGCATGGAAACTGCAGCGGCAAACTTTGTCCTGCGTGTGGCCAGAAGTGTGCTATCCCTGGGGGCGGGCTCTTACAGTGCTAATTGTGCTCTGTGATTAAAACAATCCCCGCTCGACACCAAATCATGCTATTACGGTCCCGGGGGGTGCAATGGAATGCACTCTTTCATTATATGATACCCCACATGCCCTTGTAGACCCACTTTGAATTTCTTTAAAAACAGCTTTTTTTCTTTCTATAACACAGAATAAGGAGCGTTTCCTACCCTCTTCTACCAAGTACCTAACAGGTGCACACCTGCCTCGCTTCGTCTCCATCTGTTAAATGGAATAACGGGCTTTCGTGCTTTCTCAAGGTCACTTGATCATGACCTCCAAGGCCACTCGAGTTTGACCTCCAAGATCACCTGACCTTGGAGGTTCACCTCCAGGATTATTTATTTATTTATCATTCAGGATCATTTGACCTCGACCTCAAAGTCACTTGCCCTTGACCTTAAGGTCACTTGATCTTGATTTCACGGTCACTTACCTTGACTATTGACCTAGTACTGCACCTGAGAATCGTGGGTATTGTCTATCGGTATTTTGACCTTGACCCCAAGGTCAGTGAAACTGAGATCAAGATCAATGTCCTTGAGGTGTCTTATGGTGTTCCCGTTGCCTACTGCCACGCCCACTGGGCCTCGAAAGCTTGATTAGGCGAAGGCCTAATCGACGAAAATTACTTCAAAACCAGCGTTTGGCCTTGATATTCTTATGCAAGGCGTATAGGACGGTTAGTACTGAAGCCTTACCGGTGCTGGCGGGTGTTCTCCCAGTCGATCTTGAGGTGCAGCGGCGTGCTGCAATGTACTTCTACGCTAAAAAGATCACGGACCCAGAGTTTTTACCGCAACGCGTCCGTGCTAAGATCTCTAGATTACTAAAACCCCAGACTGACGTCTGGGAGGAACTTTTATGCGAATGGCAATGTAGGTGGGAAAATTCCATCAAGGGCCGACACCTCCACCAGATTTTTTCATCCGTTCGTGAGCGGCTGGAGAAGACATGGCTGGAGGTGGATCACTGTGTTGCCCAATTTCTCACAGGTCATGGCAACTTTAAGAGTAAATTATTTTCCTTTAGGCTTGTGGCCTCACCTTTATGTCAATGCTCTACAGCTGACCTTGAATACGAACAATCCGCACATCACATCTTGTGGGAGTGTATTCTTTGGCAGACTGAACGTAATATTATGTTAGATAGTATTCAGGTTACATCTGGAGTAGTTTACTATACGGACCTTGTAGAATCCAGAACAAATTTCCGTGCGTTCAGGCGATTTTGCCATACCTATTACTGGAATCAAAAGTAGCTCACAATTCAGGACCCATTAGTTTAAATGTTAATATATAATCCGTGGTGCTTGGCAACTGGGCTTAACCCAGTTGTATATGTCCCTTGGTGCCTATTGGCCTAGCTCTTATCTGTCTCCTGCTTGATATGGAGGGAAGTGGAAATTATATTTATTTTTCCTACTCCTCCGCTGTACTCTTCTGATTAATTTCGTTGCGGGATCCAAGACAGTTGAATCGTTTCTCCGGGACTCGTCGGGTTTCATTAACTCGGCGTTTTTCTGGTGGTCGCCACTGTTGATTCTGGCTTTCAGGAGTTGCAGTGGTTAGGAATGTGTGGCGGGCTTGTCCCAAAAAAATAAAAATAAGGTATGAACTGATTACGATGAAACAAAAAAACTAAATATTACTACAATTTACGCACAGTTTATTGTTATGTATAAAAGTTACGTGAAGTAATAATGAGACTAAGTGCACATAACCCTAATTTTACTTCTGGAAAACTTTAAATTCAAATATCTTTTGATAGACTGAACCGATTGCAATGAAACAAAAACTAAATGTTACTCCAAGTTACGCTCAATCCTTATGTGTAAAAGTTATCTACATTGCTTTCGCTGATTTTACGTGATGCCCGAACAAATAAACAGACAAACAGACACAAATTCTAAAAATGCTGGAAATGGGTTCTATTGGTTGTTCTTTAACACCCTAGCTATTTTTTTTTGGTTTTTTTTTTCATGTACAAAAACCACTTTTCTACAGTTTTACTATATGTATAGATATAGATATGTACCTCTCAAACTAATCCCGCTGGATCTTGACTACTTTTGCGGGATGAGAAGACTTTTTCATTCTCACTTTTTCCACGTAAGTTTCATCTGTACGTACGTACAGATCCGTTCGTATCCGTACGTGTTGTGTGTGTAGTTTCTGTGTTTCATGGTCATTTTATTTTCAGACTATTGGCTGCTTATCACGCACAGTTTTACAAATTACTATGAACAAATTGGAACCATGGGTGCTGGAACCTTGGCACATTAGCGCTTCTTTTAGAAAATCAGGCTTCATAGTACCTGAAAACGTCATTGAGATGCCTCCGGTACAAATTAAGGGACCGGATCTATCATTGCAGGATAAAGAATTTTACGTTACTGTCACAGTGAGTATCTTACCAAACAGTCTAAAATGCTAGTTGTTGAGAGCGATGCCTCACACTGGAAAACAGAAATTGTGTAGGCCAGGCCACCAGTCTTATTTTTGACGAAAGGCACCACTATTGTTTATGAATACTAGTTTACTGTTTTCTGCGGCTTCGTTTGCGCTAAGACGCCCACCGCGGTGCACGCTATCCACGCTGCGTGGGTTCACTGCAGTATACGCTACACGCGCACTACTATGTACAGTCGCCAGCACATCAAGCTACCCGAAACTGTCATATTTTCCTAATCAACCTTGAACCTTATTGCTTTCTCGTTAAAGTTGAAAATCTATTGAAGAAATTTGACAGATTGTTGTAGCTTGATATGCTTGCGTCGGTACAACTGTGGCCCACCGCGGCACACGGAGAGGAAATGCTCGTTTATTTGCAAGAATATGGTTTTGATATAGTCGTGGGTTAATATTCGTGTATATATGTATAGCGTGTACCGTGTGCATAGCGTTCATGGCGCTGACAGCGTTGAGCTATGTGGGCGCCATATTCGAGCAAGCCACGCGTGTGCCAATTACGTCAATAAAATTGATGCGTAGCGTGTCCGTGGGTTTTTTTCTTTTTCCGTGGTTTGCAGTAACAATCTCATACATATTCATGCAAGGCCAAGCCTACACATACGGCGTAGCCTCTCCGTCCGCCGCGGTATGTTACCGCCTTTAATGTAGATTTTCGCAAAAAGAAATAGCCCAAACTGTCTCCAAGGTTCCATCTATATCTTTACCAAATTCATCAAAATAGTTTCAGCGATTTAGGCGTGAAAGTGTTACTAACAAACAAACTCACTTTCGCATTCCGGTTTTATTATTTTCAGTTAGGTATTTAACTTGTTTTCAATTTTTTAGATCAACAAAGCCGAAAAAGTAAATGTAAGATGTAGGATTCACCACTGGGCTACAGGTGTAGACAGGCTGCCATGGGAGGAGTTCCATTGGAAGAAACCCAAAGAACCACTAATCCCCGAACAAGCTGCGGAATTGGAGAAAATGTCTTTGCCTCAATAAATGTTAACTTTATGTATATTATGTATCGCGTTGTCGTAGTAAATAGATAATATATAATTATGTATTGTATACCTCACAAATAAACACATTTAGTTGTACTTTTGATGTTTAAATAAAACAAGGGCCTAAAAAAATACTCCATTTATTGTGAATCTGAGATAACTAACAAGAAAACAAAGTGTTCGGTTTATAGCTAAACATAATTAAGTAAATAAAATACAGTAATACATAATATTAACTAAGCAACGAAGTGAAGAAAACGAATCGTGTTTTTAAAAAGCTACACGCCTATCTAAGGTTTTTTATTCTATTAAAAAGAGTATTAGAAGAAGCTGCAACCAGACCAGCTGTCAGCTGGTAAAACCGTTATGAGGGTTCCGTACCAAAATGGTATAGGACACCATGAATCCCTTTCTTTTAGCTGATGTGATTGGCTGATTGAAATAACAACATTCAATCATGGGTTCGTCTGCGGTAGTTCTCGTATTGATTTAACTTAGACCATAGGGTACCTACCTATGCAAGGTACCTATGACAAGCAAGGTAAATGAAGTGATTATTTCTACATCCATTACTACGCATTCTTAATCACATCAGCTAAAAGAAAGGCAGCTTCGCTCCCTTTCAATAACACTAGATGACATCCAGATGTAATGCGTAAACGGAAAGCAATTACATAATAATATAAGCATAGCGCAAAAGTAAGGCGATTTGTACGAAAATGAAGAGTTAAATTCAAACAGACCACATTTTGCCGCCAAATTCAACCGTGTCACAACGCATTGTGGTAAGTGATCTCCGTAATTGTAGGTTATGTGTAAATAATAAGCAGTTAGGTACTTAACGCTAAGAAACTAAGAACAAAAAGAAAACAAACTAAAGTGGCACTGATAATAGTGTCTGTGGCAGTAAAACAATGGTCATTCGTGATTCTGAGGAAATTGAACCTTCAAATTCCTAGGGAATAAAGTCCTCAATTATTGCCATTACTCGTAACATGTCGTGAATCGCAGCGACCGTAAGAAAGCTTTTGCGTCATCCAACCGAGAACTTGTTCAATACAAGTTCCCATGACAATTTCACGGATGTTTACCAACAAAGCCGCCGCAATGTCATTGAATCGCCAAAAATCCTTGTAACCCTATGGCTACTAAATTCGATTTTTTAAGAAATATGGTAGGTATGTACTTATATCTGATTTGGAAAGGTACCTACGTAAATGAATAGAAGTCTTAGAAAAAAGAAGTAGGTAGGTAGGTACCTAATGTAAGTACCACTTAGGCGTTATTATTCTAAGAAGTACCATTATATTTAATAGGTACATATGGAATGCTATATAGTTATAAATTGTAGTAATCGCAGAATTTCATTTAGTGTAGGTACCTAATTCAATGTCAGAGTAATCATTAACAGCGTAGATTAGCGTAAGTACCTACTCTTTTGCTAAATGTAGATTATAAATTAATTTTACGCAAAATAGAGTACATAAACACAAGTGCGAAACGAGAAGCTGCTTAGGAAACTGCTTACGTTAGCTATACCACCTAACTAGAAATTGCTTTGAAAAGAGGCATTAGTTAAAATAATTTATTATAAAAAACTAAAAAATAATCACATACAAATCGGTTTACCCGTTCTAATAGCTGCGGTGCCACAGATGGACACACCTAGCGGTCAAACTTATAACACCCGACTCTTTTGGACGGGGGTTAATAAATGTGCGTCCAAAAATAGTAACTAATACTAATAGTGACTATAGGCATTGACTTTACCGCGCCACATTAGAATGTCAGCAAAAAGGGATCTAATCGTAGTAGGTATAGAGGTACTAGTTTAAAGTGCAGACTTTAAAACGTATAAAAAGATAAACCCTGTCTGATCAGTGCGATAAACAGGGTTTTCTACGAATTATTGAATGCCTAACTAAGTGAGCTTGCTGGTTTGTGACCATATTTCTTGGAACAAGCTCTTAGGCGAACAGAAGAAACATAAATGAGATTTGCCCTCCAATATCTCTATTAACTCATTGATACCCTGTACCAGTACAAAATATAAATAATAAAGCACAGCTAATGTGTGAACTCTCTACCAGTATCTCCTATATATAACCTTTTAACTCTTCTTTAGTTATTGGTTACAACTGGTTTTATTTTGTCATCAGACTTGTCAGTTTCAACAGGTTTCTCTTCGCGTGGAATCTCGACGGCTGGCGCCTCTGATTTTGGCGCTGTGTAACCATCTTCAACATCTAATGTTTCCTCAATTTGCTGCCGACTTTCAAATTGTTGCTCATATTGCAGATCTTCAAACTGTGGCTCGATTTCATCAGTAAGCCCTACATGCTCTTGGTATTGCTCACCATATTGTTCTGATCCTTGATCTAAACCGGTATATTGTTGATCGTAGCTTGGATCATATTGTTGGGTCACGTCTTCTTCGGCAGGATAGGCTTCTGCCCCAGTGTTTTCATAATATGCATATTCTTGATTTTGTGGAATCTGGTTCTCAGAAAAGTTTTCAGGATTTTCCATGTCACCATGTTGAGTAGCATAATTTTTGTCGGTTTGTTCTGAGTAGAACATTTCCCTTTGTTCAGCATCAAAATCTTGGATTGATTCGGTAACGTTGATTTGATTTTCTGCATGTTCGATGACGGGTTCCGCCTGTTCTACTGTTTCGATATTACTATTTAAATATATTTGCTCTTGTGAAATGTCTGTTTGCTCTTTTTTCATCTGAACGGTGATATCTGCTGCAAATTCCTGTTCGTAACCAGCAGTAGCTAAACTTTCATTTTCTAAAATGCCATCATTTACGTCGAGTGTCGACGGTGAATTATAATTTAAAGCTTGCATAGGGTTTGTTTCATAACCATCAACATAAACTACTTGTTCTGCATCTGCGGACTCGTGTTGTTCAACAGCCACATTTTGATCATGTATGACAGAACCATCTTCGACAGGGTATTCATGTTGAATATTAACATTTTCCTCAGTTTGTTTTGAACAAACATCTGCAGTCATCGAAATCATACTGATATCGGGCTCAGGTTGTGATTCATGATTGTTAGTGACCTCTTGGGCGACATCAAAATTGGGCGCATCGGAATGTTGATAGTTTAATGTAATGTTTTGTAATTGATCACCAATATCATTTGCCTGTTCGACATTTGCTACGAAGATATAATCATTTTCGCTTGTGTCTGTATTAGCAACCAAATCCCCAGTCACACGTACTGTATTAAGACTGCATTCACTATCCTGGGGTACATCATAACGTGATATATCTGCAGTTAAATCTTTTTCGGGATAGTCGTTGACATGTTCTTTTGGAATTGCAACATGTACGTCATTAACGTAGTTATCACAATTAATAGCAACTTGTTCGTGATTATTTCCAAGGGAATTTTCTTTGCTTGCACTCTTTTTAAGTTCTACGAAACCGGTTTGATCATTTCCCGATGTCCCTCCTTTTTCTTCATTTTTTAATATATTTAGAATTTCATATTTACTCTTCCAGTCAGTGTTTTCATGATAATCCGATTTCAATTCTTTTATGGGGACAGTGTCCTGGTCGAGCAGCATATTTTGCAACCTTTCTGGTTTTTGATCAGTGGGCCCATAGCTTATGCTATTATTCGTAAACGTTGTTCTCAACTTCGGAATGAGTATGTATTTTTTGCTAATTTCCTGGAATAAATATGTTTCTTCGTTAGTTTTAAATTGTCTGTCTGGTAGCAGCTGTTGTTTTTGATTTGTGGTAGTTGATTGAAAATCACGAACCGATGAAAATTCTGTTTGAAGTCCTGGGCGATCGACTATAGCTGGACGTATTTCGTAAGTCCTGAGCTGAAAACGTTAAATCACATCATAAATTGTACACCCAATCATCCCTCCAACGTTTTTCAAAAATATGTTTCAGATAACTTGCTAAGACAAAATGTCGGTATGAGCGCTAGATCCACTAAGACCGGTAGCCGACCCTAACATAGTCGCTTAAAAAGATATTGACATTGATTTCTAACAAGGTCGTACTCACCTTATGTCGTACTGGAACCAATGCGCTGGCGTATCGCATTTTATCGAGTCTTCCCAAAATAAAATCATTTCGTTCCTTCCGTTTTTTATCCTCTTCCAGAAATGCGTCATATTGTTTCCTCAGAGCGTTGATGCGGTCTGACTTAACTCTACAATATAAAACAACATATTCATTAGGTTATTGCATCTATAGACCTAATTGATAACACTATTTTGCTTGGCACGCGTTACTTTTTGTTTGACTTCCCCATATGAGTTTAATATACTATTACTGAACGAAGCAGCCTCGGGTTGACCCGCATGGCACCGATGTAAACAAAGCAGTGCCGTGTCGACCTTCGAGAAGGTTTGTTAGGTAAATAATAAAGAAGCATAGAATGATGAAGATTGTACAGACTTTGACTACATAGTTAGCAATACAATAGTTTTATTTTACAATTAGCAATGTTAGCGAAGTTAAGGTAGGTAAACAAACTTAACTTCGCGAATATTGAAAAACAGTGAAGAGAGTCTCTTTCGAGCCCAATTATGATGAAAGTTAAGACAGCATCTTGGATTTCTGAAAAATCGGAATGCCTAGCCAGGAATCGAACCGATAAATTTTGAAAAAAAATACAATGTCTGTGGAGATTTAGGGGTATAGTATGCGGAACAGAGAGTTAAGTCCCGAGGCCTTAGTGTGAGTTTTTCGACTCACGTTCGAACGCGTTCGATTGCGAGCGCGTTAGAATTTAGTACGGGAATTTAGTTATAGTGCCACCTGGTGGTCACTCGTAGAACCTTATTTCCCATACTAAATTCTAACGCGCTCGCAATCGAACGCGTTCGAACGTGAGTCGAAAAAACTCACACTAAGGCCTCCGGCCGCAAGCCTCCATTGAAAAGAGAGGGTCTTCCGCGAGACGGTTGTTGTGTCCGGTGGGCGACTGCCCAAGTGCCCAATAAGCAGTTGATATGGACTGTTGTATCAAATCGCAGGGTGAACTGCTGCAACGCTGCTTGTTGGATAGATGGCGTTGGGGTTCTATTTGTTGCGATGTAGATTTTGCTACGATGGTAATTCTTGTGGCGGCATTGATCATCACAACACTCCCCTCCGGATAGTCGATAGTGGTTGTCCATACATCATGACTAATCATGAGAGACTTGCCAGCCCAGTGGAAGGTTGTTTCCAGTGAGTCGGAACCAGAAGTCGCAGAGTTCACGGTGAGTCGGAATTGTCTGTGATGTGTGAGTTGGGATGATGCTGCAGGCTCCAGTGAGTCGGAGTGGTGCTGCTGCTGACTCCAGTGGGTTGGAGTGGAGCTGTGCGACTTAGAGACGTGACTACTGGGGTCGACCAAAAGAAGGTTATTCAAGGCTCTTCATGATGTACCTAACTGGCCGAAAGTACAGTGTGCTTGCCAAGGTAGCTGATGAAGTTGGGGATGATGATAGAGGCTGAGCTTGCTGACTAGGAATGCGCGACCGCTGCATGCTGGTGGTCAGGATACCCGTAGGTAGAAGCCGTGCGTACTGGCTGGCTGTATTACTCGCTGCTCGAGAGCTTGAGGTCACGATGAAGAGAAGTGATGATGACGTCATGACGGAGAAGCTGCACGAAGGCTGCGCTGAGGTTCTTTGTCGAGGGTCACCAGTATAGAAGCCAGCCAGCTAGTACCCTCGGATTCTACGGGTATGCTGAACACCAGCATGCAGGGGCTGGAAGATGGGACGGCGCAAGAGTGACGACACAGGTTGTCCTACACTAACAGCCTACCCATCTTCCGTGGAAACAAATACATGCTGTCCGGTCTTTTGCCACTGTCACGTCCAAGTTATTGGGTTCTAATCATAGATATATTCTGTGGTTCTAATACAGCTGGAACGCAAAAGATGAGCTCGTCGGATGATGTCGTTTAAATATTATCGTGCCGCGCAAAACGGCCCGCACTGCGACTACAAGAATGGCCGCGTGGTGCCCAAGGCTATTGACAACTTCAGCACAGTGACGGCGATGAGGAGAACAACATGGGGCTCCTAAACGTAGTCAGAGTAGCGGCGCTTGGCCTAAAGTATATGTCGGCGACATTTGCGTGGCCCCTTTCAATTCCATGACAGAGAGAAAATTTAAAATGGAGGCGAGTTATGCTTTTCACAGGTATTTTAAAGTTCCGTACCCAAACGGTAACCAACGAAACCCTATTTAAAATATTTAATTCTTATTAATTCATTGTAGAGTTTATCAAATATGTAAGCGGAGTAGCTGTACCAGGCGCTGCATTGTACCACATTATAACGTCACGTCAGCTAAATAGCGCCAAGAAACGCGAACACTGCCAGCCGAATGACCTTCGACCTTGGTTTACGATCAACCAACAGAATATGTAGCTACCTAGGTAGGTACCTACCTACTCAGTCATAAGATATGGCTGGCTGCATAATGCAATATTAAAATAAAAAATAAAATCTACTTGCCTTTGTTACTTGCATTATGCAGCCCAGCCATATCTTATGACTGAGTATTGTACCTACTTTTTTCACAATTTTTTATTCGATTTGTAACAAAGATAACAGAAGGGGGACCTATAGGTACCGGCGCATAACTACCTAAAGGGAGTGTGTAGAAGGTTATGGTCATTGCCAATGGAATCATCATAATATGAAAATATTCCTTTCTATTGGGACAACTCGGAAATAGTGAGGTACCTTCACGACGGTTAAATTTGGTTAATTGCTGTTTTACACACCAAGAACAAAATATGAGGCTTTCACTGCAAAAGCGGCCTAAGCCTCAATTTTAATATTCTGCTGACTTATCTATTACAATTTGGATTACAATTGATTAATTAAGATTTAATGCTAAACTGGGTTATCTCGTTCACCTTTCGTCAAAAGATGGTGTTGTCTAAGTTAGTAAGTCCTTTTAGGTTCCATACCAAAATGGTAAAAAAAGGAACCCTAACGGTGTGACTGAGTCTATCCGTCTGTCACAGCCAAGAATTACGAATGCTATCAACTTGAAATCAAATAGTTTTTGATGACGTATGTTCTACTATTTTGCAAATAAGAAAGAAATAAAAATGTTTTTTTTTTGTAACAGTGAATGAAAGGAGTTCTTAAAAAATCGAAGTGAAGAAGAAGAGCGTTAATTGGACATTCTTAAACTTTTTTCCTCTTTTTTCTTTTTCGTCACGGCCGCAGGGCTTTCGATTTTTTGCCGCTCCGGCTCACTCTTGACCGGTTTTTTAAAAGAGATGTTTCACTTTTGTATGGAACGCCGGCCATAACATGTTCCCTTCAGGAAAAGTGGGAAACTTACCCCTGAATAGAAAATAGTATTTTTTTTTTCATAATATCAAACGTTTTATTGTACTTACAAGGAAAAAAATAAAATGTTTGACGTTTGTCGTGACAGTTATGACAGCCTGTAGAGATGACGTTTACATGGAAATAGTTGTTTGTTTATTACTGTAGGTACCGTAGACAGAGTTAGGTACCTATCTACCCTAAATTATTATGTTTTTGTGTATATCAGAGAACTGTGATCATTGGACAAAATGACTCAACAAGCCACGATCAAATATTTTGAATCATTTCAGCTCATCTTGATTTTTTGGTTATAAAAGTTATACTGTGTTGAATCCCTGCTGGAGACAAACACGTTGTTTTTATTTTTAACAATACACATTCTTCAGAAAATGGGTCTCACTTGTCTTACTAAATGGACGATATGCTATGTTGACTCCGTAATTATTGGATAGCTATAAGGTATGATACTATAGATTAGAAAGTAAAAACGTAATTGTAGAACAATATTCTACATAAAAATAAATGATACAACAAATCAGCTTTCAAAACCTTATTCTACTTCTCTCACTAAAACATCACCAAGAAAAGATGCTGGTGCCACAATATTATTTTGGTATCGAGCCCAACAGCTGTTTATGTAAACACGAACGGTTTGATTTTTTATCGTTCAGAAATTGTTCAGAAGTACGCTTCAGAAAATAGATTGAATATTTTTATAAGTACGAAATCGTCACACTTGATGTTCGTCATATTTTATGATTTGTCATAAAGATGTATAAGAGAATAATAATAGTGGTTAATAGTACAAGAAAACATACCTTTTATATGTTATCGTCTACGTGAAATTATGTTTCGATGTGATAAGATTTCAGAACGAAAGCAGGCTATGCAAACCAATGCAAACTATGAGACGCCATGTTTAATAGAATATGGCAATAATTGAAAAAGGATTTCTTTTTGTGCACGACAAATACGGCTTAAAGTCACAAAAAAATATTTTTCCTCAATTCGTGGTATTGTTCCTTTTTTTTCGGTAAATGTACATGACGTGATGGCCGAAAATGAAACATCTCCTTTATTTTCATTCATGAATGTACAGACGCCAGCACATCAAGGTACCCGAAACTGTCGAACTTTCCCAGTCAAAATTAGACCTGTGACAAACCGTATGTATTCGGTACTGAGTAACGGGTGCGCCCTCTGGTACCGAGTAACGAAACGTTACTCTCAAATGTATTTCGTTATTCGCACGAATTCGTTCCTCGCATTTATTGTATAATAGGTTCAGTTCACGCAGGTAAATGGATGCGTGTAAAATATGTTTTTATTTCGCTGGGTCCCGTGTGGTTCACATGTGAACCAGTAATGTCAAATCGCACTTGAGCCCCGCTGGTTCACATGTGAACCAGCACACCGCGACTGATATAAACTTTAATATTGTGTAAACTAAGCTTTAGAATCGTTTGCTAATGAATGTTCTCTATGGCAGATAAAATTTGCCAACCATAAACACAAACAGATACTAAAAATATGACAGCCGACATTTCAAAAACTCTTGTCAAAAGTTTCTACGTCACGGTTATTTCGCGCGCATGTCATGCAGTGATTTTAGTGATTTTTGTGTGTTTTTAGTGTGCTAAACTAGGGTAAGTGGATAAATAATCATTTATAAGTGTTTCCTACAAGTATGTAGCTAGTTTTTTGCATGAAATAACATCTCAAAACTTGTTTTGTCGAGCCAACAAAAGTTACGTAGTTCCGAGTGTTCGCCAACGTCAACATTGTTATTGTTTGGGTTTCTGGCAATGTTTACAATTAAAGTAAGCATATTGTAACGATTTATAGTTAACAATGCGTTGATGAATATATAGGTAGTATTCTACAAGCTTTTCCAATTGGAATCTGTTTGATATAACTCTGATAATCGTTATCAAAATAGCGCATTGAATTACGCAATAAAAAACAACAAATGGCGCCGCGCTTTATGAAGTTTGAGCTTGAATATTGCTATAATCGGCTATAGAACTCATATAAAAGATCATTGTCATTAGATTACTCTTCTTTTCATAAGCTAGATCCCAAAAATTGGTGTAAATTGATGCAATAGTTTTGTCAGAAATAACATAAACAGCAACATAACTACATTCAGCAAGTTCTCTCATTTCAATAGGATATATATATTTCTCGAGTACTAATAAGACTTTTGTTTGTGATTAATTTCATGACGACATAATTAAGGAACTTGAAACCGTTTCAACTGTGAGGATACAAGCTTTAGAAACGCCGCGATAACGTTTTAAGTGGCTCGGGTCAGATTACTGTTGAATGAGCGCCCGCCCGCGGGGCGATAAGGACTTGTGACGTAAGAAACGTTCCGTACGAGAGAGGTTAATATGTCTAATTTCAGTTTCAGAAAAAAAGATTTTTGTTGTTGAAATGTTTTTGTCCATAAATAAGTTTGACACATGACTGTGTTGCTTTTTCATTATAATTTAGAGATTCCGTCAATAGTTCATTTGCAGTTCTACACGCGTACCAAACGATACAACATACGAATCAATTCGTTTCGTTGGGTTATACTGAGGTATCAAAAGTAACGAGTAACGTAACGATACGATAGTAACGAGTACTCATTTTTATAGTACCGAATACATACGGGTTTGCTTTTTCTCGTTACTTTTACACCTCTAGTCAAAATTGAAATTAAAAATTATTTAAATAAAAAACTTTTTACAAAAAAATACAACCGACTTCTAAAAACAAAACACTACAAAGTAAAAAATAACTTTAATTTCGAAAGTCGGTGTTTTTGTTAGTTTCTTCGACCGACTTCCCAAAAAGGAGGAGATTATCAATTCGGTTGTATGTTTTTTTTTTATTTTTTTTTATGTTTGTTACCTCATTACTCCGACAATTATGAACCGATTTGAAAAAAAATTGTTTTATCTGAAAGTATATACTTGCAGATTGGTCCCATTTAAATTATATCAAAATCGGTTACGATCTTTGGATTTTAAATCGAAATCGCTGGAATTTGACTATTTAGATGATTCTTTGATAATCTAAATTGCGTATTTTGTTTTTCTGCGATTTTGTAGTGGTCTTGTTAGGTGTGGGGCATCACTAAAAGGTGAAAAATAAAAAACTTTTTACAAAAAAATACGACAGACTTCTAAAAAAAAAACACTACAAAGTAAAAAATAACTTTAAATTCGGAAGTCGGTGTCAAAATACGAAGAAACTAACAAAAACACCGACTTTCGAATTTAAAGTTATTTTTTACTTTGTAGTGTTTTTTTCTAACAGTCGGTTGTATTTTTTTGTAAAAAGTTTTTTAATTAACCAATTGTAGTAGATAAGTCAGAGTATAAAAAATAGGGTTCGGCCGCTTTCGTCATGATGACAGCCTATTTCGTTCTTGGTGTGTAAAACAGCAAATAACCAAATTTAACCGTTATTTGGGTACAGTCGACTCACAGACCACATAGAGGCTAGTCGACTGCACATCAAGCTACAACAATCTGTCAAATTTCTTCAATAGATTTCAACTGTACTTGTAAAACAAACAAGGTTTAAGGTTGATTGGGAAAATTTGACAGTTTCGGGTAGCTTGATGTGCTGGCTGGCGACTGTACCACACTATTTCCGAGTTGGTCCAATGGATAGGCCACACCAATTTAACCACACAAAAGTTTTAAAATGATGGTACGGAACCCTCGGTGCGCTAGTCCGACTCCGGCTATTTTTTTCATTATAGCACTTAAATAATATCTATCATTTAATTAGGGTTCCGTAGCCTTATGGCAAAAAACGGAACCCTTATGGATTCGTCATGTCTGTCTGTCCGTCCGTATGTCATAGCCACTTTTTTCCGAAACTACAAGAACTATGCTGTTGAAACTTGGTAAGTAGATGTAATCAGTGAACCGCAGGTTTTCACACAAAAATAGAAAAAAAAAACATAAATTTTGGGGGTTCCTCATACTTAGAACTGAAACTGACCATTTTTTTTTTCATCAAACCCATACGTGTGGGGTATCTATGGATAGGTCTTCAAAAATGATATCGAAGTTTCTAATTTAATTTTTTTCTAACCTGAATAGTTTTTGCGAGAGACACTTCCAAAGTGGTAATGTGTGAGGTTTTATCATTCTCTTATTTTAGAAGTTACAGGGGGGCTACTTCTAAAATAAGAGAGTGATAAAACTAAAAAAATATATATGATGTACGTAGGTACATTACCATGTAAACTTCCACTGAAATTTGGTTTGTTCGAGATCTAGTTATTAGTTTTTTTTTAAACACTAATATTATAAAGGAGAAGAGTTGGTTTGTTTGTTTGTTTGGTTGAACGCGCTAATCTCAGGAACTACTGGTCCGATTTGAAAAATTCTTTCAGTTTTGGATAGCCCATTTATCGAGGAAGGCTATAGGCTATATATTATCACGCTATGGTATTGATTGTAGGAGCGGAGCAGTAATGAAAAATGTTACGCAGACGACGTTGCACGGGTCAGCTAGTACGTCATAAATCGTAAGCAACTTATGCTTATAATATACCTACAGGTTTGTAAGGAACCCTCCGTGCGCGAGTCCAACTCGCACTTGGCCAGTTTTTTTTATTTTAAACTAGCTATGCCCCGCGGCTTCGCTCATAATCCTTCCTCATAATCCTTCTCGTGATAGCAACAAACACAACATAAAAATAATTAGTGAAATCGGCCCAGCCGTTCACGCGTCATGCCGTGACCAAGGGAAATAGCGATTCATTTTTATATAATGATTATTTAATCGGCTATTAATAAAAATACTTACAGATGATAAATCAATTTGTTTTTAATGATCCCACGAGTTGAGAGCATTTTAATTGTTGACAAAATTATTAAGACGAAATCGATTTTCAAAATGAACTTCGTGACAGTGTGATATTTTCTAGCACAGATTCGTTATGGCACCATCCATGTCCAGTATAACTTTATAGCAGGCATGGAAATAGGTCGGATAACGCTACCCAACCAAGTCAGATTTTTTGTAGGACAGATAACCGATTTTTCCTAACTAGATAAAGCTTCCGATTTGTATGTAGTACGTGTGCGTTACACTATTGCAATTAGTAGGTACGTTCTATTTTTCTCCTACAAAAAATCGGTCGCCGCGTATACGACTTGGGCGCCGGACGAGTAGGTTTTATGCTGCCCGCCGTCAGTTATTTTGTAGGACTGATTTATTGGGTCGATTTTTCCTTGCTATGTTACAACTACCGATTTTTTTGTTGGACGTGTGCGTACAAAAAATCGGTCGCCTATTATCGTGGATGGTCCATTACACGCAGTCGGAGGCAATTTTTTGCTGACCAAAGATACAAACTACCATTGCCTCCGACTGCGTGTAATGTAAAGTAACTTGCAATTTTATGTTTTTATTGTTTTGGAGGTTTATTGTTTGTTTTAGTTACCATAATTTTGCATTTATCTCAAAACTAGCTTCTGTCCGCCACTTCGTCTGCGTAGACTTTAGAGCTGGCGCGCAACTACTTTGTCTCATAGGTGTTCTCATCCTCAGAAATACATCTTCATGATCCTTGTATCCTAATACACGAAGACTCATAAACGTATTCGCTGTTTGTGGAATTACTTCGACATGTTTCCTAGTCTCATCATCATCATCATATCAGCCGAAATACGTTTAGGTACTTCTGGACATAGGCCTCCCCCAAGTGTCGCCACAACAACCGGTCCTGTGCGTCTTGCATCCATCGGCTACTCGCAACCCTCACCAGATCATCGTTCCAACTTGTGGGAGGTCTTCTATCGTTGCGTCTTCTGGTATGCGGTCGCCACTCCAGAACTTTTGACTTTGAGCCCCATCGACCATATGTTCCGCGAGCAATCTTCCCTGCTCACTGCCACTGTAGTTTGGCGATCCTTCGGGCTATGTTGGTAACCTTAATTCTCTTGAGCCTTGACCACGCAAGGAAACTCCACACCGTTGCCCTTTGAGTGACTTTCATCCTTCTGATGAGGCTTATTGTGAGTGACCACGTTTCGGATCCATAAGTAATCACTGGCAACACGAACACGCACTGGTCAGAGCCTTAAATTTCGCCTTAAGACACTGTGGTATGAGGGACGAGAAGATATCACAAAACGTCCCGAACGCTGCCCAACAGAGTCGGATTCGACGGTTGAACTCTTTCTGGACGTTAGCCCTACCCAACTGAACCGTTTGTCACAGGTAGACGTAGGTACTTACTCGTCAACAACTTCTAGAGTCGTTTCCGACTTCGATATGAGTGGGTGCTACATGGTGTATTTACCATGATCTTGGTTTTAAATATGTTCTTTTAAGACTCACTCTTTCGGAAACTGTACTGAGATCATCGAGCATTGTACTGAGGTCCTCGTAGTCTCAGCCATGACCTATATCGTCAGAAATTCGAAGGTGAATGATATACTCCCCATTGACAATAATGCCTAGCCCTCTCCAGTCCAAACCCTTGAAGACATCCTCCATTGCGGCTGTGAACAGTTTTGGAGAAATTAAGTCTTCCTCCCTCACACCCTGCAACAGGAGGATAGGTTTCGTGGTCTGTCTGATCCTGAAGTCGGTGGCGTTTTCGTACAAACAAATCACATCATCAATCTGGCACCATTGGAGGGACTGCAGTAGAGCCCAAGTCTCGATCGAATCGGGTGCTTTCTCGTAGTCCACAAACGCAAGCAAGCAGAAAGGTAGATTTTGCTCTTAGTAGGTATTCTGTATAACCTGCCGCAGCTTATGTATGTGGTCTACGGTGCTGAAACCTTTTCGGAAACCGACTTTTTCAAAACTGCGCGCAAGACGGTTCGAGATAGTACTGGAAAACAGCTAGTAGACATGGCTCAGAAGTGAGATAGGCCTCTAATTCTTAAGCAGGGAATTGTTGCCCTTCTAGAAGACTACCACCACACCTGTGCTCCATGCCTGTGGTGTTTTCCCCTTGAGTATTTGCCATTTAACGGAATACAAAGTAGCCTATGTATCCATGTCTTATTCCAGGATATGCACTATGTGTGCAAATTTCATCAGATGCAAACATCCAAACATACAAACTTTCACATTTATAATACTAGCTTCTGCCCGCGAATTCACCTGCGTAGACTTAAAAGCACACCATGATGTTTTATTAGTGTCACAATTTTGAGCGAAAATTGACAAGGTAACTTCTGCCTCGGAAATAAAATTTAACTCAGGCTAAAAAAAAAAAAGTTTTTTTTTAAATGTTATTTTTGTATAGGTTGGCTACTCAGGGCCTCTTTCACCATCTCCAAGTAAAGCGTTGATTAGTTACTTCCCAATTAAAGTTAATCGGCAAGTAAAACTTACGAGTATCTTCTGTCAATTTCACAAGCGAAAATAAAGCTTCGAGTAACAACTTACCGGTTAAGTGAATGACTTAACAAATCATACGTTGCATTCGTTCAATATTACGTCAACGTTACTCGTCAAACGTCATCGGCAGGTTAGCTGTCATTTGTCATTTCATTTTGTGTATTGTTTGTTGTGTTTTTGGTTCGGAAATTATTGCATGTGATTTTTTTTTTTATAAATTATCATGGATAAAGTTAAAAGAGATAGAAGTGCAAACTTTTCACTTGTACAGAAATAGCAAACTGTGTTAGTGTCGGCGATAAGACCCCGTCCGCGTCCATAGGCGCAAGTAATGGTGGACGCGACCGTACCAAACAAGGAAATTGTAAGGAAAACTAATTAGAATTATAATTGAATCAGATTAGATTAGGTTTAGCATTCTCTAATTAGTGTTATAAGGATATTTTCGCATCATAGGTTTAGTTAGATTCTAGTTTAAATGCGAATTTAGATGTAAGGTTTTTGTATTGTGAATAATTACGTAGATTGAAAATGTGATTTTTAGTTTTAAGTGATAGGGTTTTGAAATTAGTTTTAAAATAAAGGTCTTGACTCAAAACCACTTTTACAAAAAGAATTGAGTTGATAGGACTTATGGTTTTCGAGATATTTCCAAAAATGTAAAGTGAAAATTTGTTAACCGTCAAGTAAACACTCTAATTGGCAGACGACGTGGCAAGTAAGTTACTGGTCAGTTTAATCATTGATTAGTGCTACTCGAATGTCGTGAAATTGACACGTGCAGTTACGGGTGACTTTAATTCGCGATTAGTCTACTCGATACTTTACTCAAGGGTGGTGAAAGAGGCCCTCAGCCTTGCTTGCCGAGATGTCTTGATATGTTTATACTATTTATTGCAAAAAGAAGGACATATTTGACTTAAAGGCTTCAGTAGCCAGGTCTCCAAATCTCAAAAAAGACCTGTGAGTCATTCCAAAGCACTGACGTATAAATCATATGGACTGGGCATACCTACAAAAAAAACGTGTTTACCTACCACCGACTTGGGCACTTAAAATGGCTGCCTTTCGTAGGGTTGTAACTGCGAGCAACATGCGCATCTGATATCGATATTCAACTTAATGTTAAAGTTTTTATCTCAATGCTTATAAACCATATGGACTGGGCATACCTATAAAAAAAACGTAGCTACCTACACTTTGCTGGGATGATAAAATGGCGGCTAATAGGGCAGCCTATGTCGATATTTCTTTACAATAACATCGATAAAAGAAATTGTTGTTAGAATGTTTTCAAAATGTCACGATACAATTTCAACGGGTATTTTTAGCACATTTTCAGCTTCACTTGTACAGTCGCCAGCACATCGTGCTACAACAATCTGACAAATTTCTGTACCTACTAGATTTTCAACTGTATAAGAGAAAAGATTAAGTTTACTTCCCGGTTTTTGATTTAGGCTAATACTTTGCGTACATGTTTAGTTTGGATGACATTGTTGCCGATTCTCTTGTTCAATAACTAAACTAAAATTAGATAATCACTATCTTTTTAACCGACTTCTAAAAAGGAGGAGGTTCTCAATATTTAATATTATTATATCAATGGGGGTTTGCGGGACATGTCTCTCTGTACCGCATACCCTCCAAAATATGTATCTATTGCCATTATTAAGATAAGTAACAAGGTACCTACATCGAATAAGTTTTTGAAAATTCAAATGAAATGTACCTAAGCGCTATTCTAAAGCCTTGCGTTAGGTCATTCGAGACGGGGTGGAGGGAACAAAATCTAAGAAAAGAAATGACGCTGCATCCACGATGGGCTGCTGGCACGGACGTCTCCATCACCTAAGTATATTTTCTAACATACCGATGAAATTGGGTTTTAATCAAAAGTCAACAATAATTATTTACAACACCATTTATTTATTTTTACATACATATAATTTACATCCTACTAATTTTATAAATTTATCCTACTAATCCATACCATCCTACTAATTGCTATACAATTTTTGTTTAAAAACATACCAGCATATTCAATGTGGGCACTGCGCCATCATATAACCTCATCACATCGAGGGTTCTGTTAAAACTAGATTCATCAAAGTGCAAGGAGCAGATATGCCACATTTTATGTCTATGGTTTATATTTTTCTTCTATCCATTTATTTTTGAAAAATTCATTTCCAGGAAATCTGTGGGTTAATAGCATTGCAATGTATTTTACACACTTTATCAATATAATAATATCGATACTTATCGTATGCGATGCGAACATCGCACATCACTAACTAAGACATAAAAATTTTATGTAAACAATACAACGAAATTAAGAAAATAATAACGTAATAATAAGCCATACAAATATGACACAGGTTTCAATAATCTTTAAAAAGATCATCTGGTAACAATACATTACACAAAATTCTACAATATTCAACTGGAATAGTGAAAACTAGTAACTAACCTGTGCAGAGTCAAATTAGTCTGATTTTTGTTATTCCTCGCACCATACTGTATTATGCAACACGATGGCATGATTTTTCTCTTATTTTCCAAAGCCAGAACACAAAAAAAAACCTAGCTTTCGACGTATTTATCTTTAAAACAACGAAAATAATAAAAGCAAACAACTGTTTGACAGCTCAACTACCATAAAACCACAGAGTACTTTGGGCACTTAAAATGGCGACCGGCCACGCAAAGGCATGATTTTGACGTCACACAATAGGGTTGCCAAATTGAGTACTTGGCAAACATATTCATGTCTCTTTTTTCATATGCAGCTCTTGGCTAGTTAAAAAGAGACAAAACGCTTTTTGACATGTTTGCGTCGATATGATAGATATTTGTATAACTGTGTATTTCTATAGTCAAAAGTTTCAAGTCCATATGATTTATACGTCAGTGTTCCAAAGAGTAAAATAATGTGTCATTCTATTATACGTCAGTGAACTAACCATAGTCCATACGTCAACGTCAGTGTTCTAACCTAAAATAATGTATGGTTTCAATACGTCAAATTAATGTCAATTGAAAAAATGTTATACAAATAGCAAGGTATACTTTTGCAAAAATGATTCACAAGTGGTGGCACCGATTTGTCCGCAAAAGGACAAAACCAATTCCAGAGGACCAAGCAGTACTTTGGAAACGACGACTTAGTTACGGCTATGGCTTGTTAGCTTGGAATGCTTTTGGTTTAGTGGTATATAATGTTTACAAAGGAAAAGCTGACTGGGCTCACTATTACGGTATCAAATCAGACGAGGAGCACTCGACCCCACCAGGTAATTGCTGACTAGACTAAATACTACACATAAGACAGCCTGTCTTGCTTTTGAATAATACTTAATATAAAGCTGTAGTTTGTTTGGTTCAACGCGCTAATAAAGAACTAGACTATTTAACATCGCACGAAAACCAATAAGAGTGGAGCATTCATGAAAAATGTATCACAGACGAAGTTGCGCGAGTCCGACATTAAGATAGAAATTTTATATTTATTAATTATCATAAAGAAATGGGTACCACAAAGCCTTTAGTTCTATTTATTTAAAGGCAGACTTAATGCCTTGGGCATTCAACCAAGGTTGGTGAAGAGCCTATCCCTGAATTCACTATGTTAATATTATTTTAGATATTCTAATATTGTTCATAAGTAGATTTCAATTAAAAGAAATGAATTTGATGTTTCATCATTTATCTATTTCAGGTGAAGCTTGGGCCAACACATTAGGTATTAAAAATGCAAAGGTTTACAGAATATCTGGGTTTAAAAAAGTTGATGAATATGATATAATAGATGGACAAGGAGTGAGAACTGACAAAACAGCTGTTGATAGTCATGATAATGAAACTTTAAATGAATGAATAGCTCTAGATTAAGTAGGTAGAATTGGAATCACTTGTGAAGTTAATAAAAATCTAAAAGAAAAATAAAATATTTTATTCATAAGATAAGGCACCAATTGATTACCTACCTAATTAAAAAAATGATTACAAAAAGCTTTTCCTCTTACAGTCTAATAAATAATGATTTATAGTAACTTAGTAGGTAGTAATATTATACTTAGATTAAATTTACTTTTGCTCTAGTTATTATATAACTGTCTAGAATATTGTTTTTGTAAGATCACAGTACAATAGGAATAATTAAACAATGTCAACAATTGGAGTGTGCATGATATGTAATGGCATGTCGCCTCCTCTCGATTTCTTGTAAAAGGGCAGACCTGTAACAAGATAAAAGAAGACTATGAATGATTTTATTAGTTCAGCCTAAAATAAATCTTGATAAGCGAAAAAACTCAGTAATTTGGGAAATATTTTTTTTTAACATTTCTACTTGTTTATGTAAGCTTGAAGGGGTAAGTTGGTTGTTCATTTGTATGGAGATTTTTTCTGTAAATCTCATACATATGTGGTGGCGTTTGAGCCTTTTCATGTGTTGGTATGTGACTTTATTTGTTGCTAGTATGAACAAATCCTGTGTTCTATTTCCTTTTTTACAATTCTAATTTGTAGATGCTCATGTAATTCTGAGGTTTTCAGAAAAAAAAGCTCTAGAAATAACTGAAAAAAAGCTCTAAAATTTCTGTTTTTTATTTGTTCCTACGCCTGTATGAACTTTGAGGGTTGTATTGGTGATTTTGATGATTATAATTCTGTAACTACATACGTCTTACAGCCACGAATAATATTTTAATCAACATACAACCTAGCACTGGCCTGCAAATTGCAAAAAATGTAAGAAAATTTGAATTTCGCGGCCTGGTTGGAGCATTCATCTTAATGGCTTATGAAGAACTCGTTTCTAGATATCCATATTCCATAGTAAAGTTTTATCAATGTACTAGCTGACTGGGCAAACATTGTTTTGCCACATCGAAAATATCCTACAAGTACAACCTATTCTCAAATGTACTAATTATACTTACACAAAAGAAATCTTTAAAATCGGTCAAGCTGTTTCGGCGAAATTCGATAACAAACATGACTTTTATTATATATATGATACTAACACTAATATACTAATAATAATATTGTAAAGAGGTAACATTTGTTTGTAAGTTTGTATGTAGGGGGTAATCTCAGGAACTACTGGTCCGATTTGAAAAATTCTTTCAGTAAGTATTAGATAGCCCCTTTATCGAGGAAGGTTATAGGCTATATATCATCACGCTAAGATAAATAGGAGCGGAGCAGTAATGGAAAATGTTCGTTCAACCAAACAAACAAACAAACTCTTCTGCTTTATAATATTATAGTATAGATTATTTCTGATTTTGATCTTAAGAAAGTCAATAAATGTATTTTATAATTATGTACAGATCGCATTTTTCTTAGTAATAATTTTAAGTATGAATGGCATTAATAAATTATTTACACCACGTTTTGTTTTCATAAGATAATTGCTAAACTACCGGGGTCGCAGAATTTGTTCGAAACATTCACCGCGGCTCTGGAACGCAAAGGGCATTAGGAGGAACACAGATGGGTTTTGATCAGTAGGTGTCTGACACTCCCTCCTGCTTTACCCAGAGCGGGAGGAGTCATTTGATGATTTTGGTTTTTCAGGCACTTTCTAAATTAACGTTAATCCTCAAATTTTTATACTAGCATCATAAAATTGTGTAAAAATATACGTTAAGGTAGCGAAAAGGAATTAAATACAACGCTAAAACTATGAGAATGGTCAGAATGGCTGACCACTTTGTCTTTTCTAAACGCAAAGGTAGCAAACATTTCACTGTAGGTAGGCGTATTTCCCTTTCCGTGTTCAACTGGCGACACCGGTCTCGCGAAATCAACACGCTTTTTTGTTTTACTACGGAATTCTACGAGTTAAAAGACGTTTTACAAAATAGTGTGCAATTGAATTGAATTGAACACAACATAACCTCTAAAAGTTTTATATTCAGTCCGGAGGCCCAGTCGACGGAGCCCCGCTTCGCGGGCTCCTACTTCTGAGAAGCTTATAAAAAAATAACCACTTACACGTAGTAAAACAAAAGCGTGTGGATTTCGCGAGACCGATGTCGCCAGTTGAACACGGAAAGGGAAATATGCTGTAGGTAGTAAATAGTAGCAAATAGGTATTAAATACTGCACATAGTCTCGTTTGGTTCAGCCATCCCAACAGTCACCTTTTCTTGTCAGTTGAAAGTCGCCGCAATTTCGTCGCATGCAATTTTTTCAAGAGAGTCCGATATGGATTTTGACGTCAAAGTCCATGACGTCTTTACCTTTACAGCCATAGAAAACAGCGTTCTATCGAGAGGGACAGATATTTTTGTTTAATATAATTATGTCTGTTTTGTTTTTCGAGTACTTACCTAATTTTGATTCTATTTTCACTGTAAGTATTATATTTTTTTAAAAACTGAAAAAAATCTTTTTATGCTCTGTACCCCGCGGCTTCGCTCCCGTCAACTGGCTACCCTACCTACCCATTTTTTTTTTTGCTTTTTAACCTTCCCTGTATTCTGGAGAACTAAACAAAAAAAGAATTACCGAAATCGGCCCAGCCGTTCTTGAGTTATAAAATTACAACGAAGTGGCATTGATTTTTATATAATTATTGGGACTGAATACATCGGCTAAGAAATTTCGTCCTTTTTTGCGGTGATCCAAAGCGATTAATGGCTAAAAAACATTATGAAGAAAGTTTTCAAGACCCATTAGATTTAGTCGGTTCACCGCATGGGCGATCTACCGCCTGTCCTGGTGCCTTCGACAACAACAACACTTTCGTTGTAGTCACTGATATTAATGCGAAAATCCATTAAAGATTTTAGGCAATTCGAAGAAAATATGTACAACTCTTACCTATATCGCTCATACTTCATAACAATAAGCTGCAACTCTTGTTTGTAAAGCCTCGTCAACATATCCGAGTAGCAGTCCAGCTCACTCAGCCTGAACATGTTCCAACGTAATTTGTGGTCAAGTTCTTGATCAGCTAGAAAATAAGACACAATTGACAATTATTATAATTAAATAAAATAATAATTTGCTCTCTAACTAATTTGATATTGCAGTTGAAATTTTCACAGAGTCGAATCAAATCAAAATGATTAATTTCTCCTCACAATTACAACCTTATTTTAAAGTGTTTCACACACTATTTAATATACTTATGTCTAATTAGCAATGTGAGGCGCTGGTATATGTTAGGCATAAAGTACCTGTATTACAAATCACCAGGTCCACCCCACGGAAGAACAGATAGTCTTTATTATAACACTAGCTGACCCGCGCAACTTCGTCTGCGTCAAATTTTCCATTAATGCTCCGCTCCTATTTGCCTCAGCGTGATGATATATATATCATATAGCCTTCTTCGATAAATGGGATATCTAATACTAAAACAATTTCTCAAATCGGACCAGTAGTTCCTGAGATTAACGCGTACAAACAAACAAACTCTTCAGCTTTTTATTATTTTTCTTTTATTTTTTTCTGTCTCGGGTCCCTGGAGACCCGGTCCTTTGGTAGGCGTACGAGGGGCCGAAACCAACTCGCAGAGGCCCCGTTAGACATTTCAAATGTAATGGGGCACCAACCAGCGATTATCCCTGTATGCACTGTGAAAGTATTCCCAAGGACAATCCCCGGTTGTAGCAGTACTATTGCAAAATATGGAAACAAAACATGACACGCTATGGGTTTGGGTGGTTTAGTGGACTGATAATCGTTTATTATAGAAGAACTATTGGCCCCTGCCTGACGACTAACAATATACACGGCTTTTAATTTATTATTATTATTAAGCTGTCTCCCGCGGCTTCGCTCCCGTCCCGTCAACTGGCAAGTTTTTTATTTTTTTTTTTCATTTATAAGAATCGCAGTTCTTCAGTTGTGTTACATGCGATCGCGCGCGTTCCACCGTGTAGAAGTGCTTACGCATCAAAATAACGCCGTCCAGTCGGATGCACCGCAATGACCTAGTTATTGCGTAATGCTGACGGCTGTCAGCGAATATTATTGTTAAGGCGAAGTTACTACTAACTTCTACAATGGATTCGAAAAATCCTACAGTGAACTCTATAAATATAAACTTAAAAACAGAAACTGAACATCTGCTGTACAAGTACTTTTGCGAAGAACGAAAACAGCGTGAAGAGCTGCAAAAAAACCTAAATGACTTAAAAGGTCAAATAGAAAATCTCCAGCAACAGCTGAAACTTCAAGCGGAAAACCCCCCAAAATCAGCTACTACAACCAGCACTGAGACTTCTACCCCGGGTGTTGAATATGCCACGGACGAAGAAGAACTAGCTCGAGAAACAGGATGGATACGGCAAAAAAGCAGGAAGAAAAGAAAATTGAACACCTCTCCCGCCCAACCCATTCGGAATGAACACGGAAGTGAAGAGAATAAAGGTAAGGATAAAACCATTAAAACTCCTTTGCCACCATCTATTGTAGTAGATGGTATCCAGGACTACCAGAAATTCTTCGATTTTCTATCTGAGAGCCAATCAGCTGACGCGTTTAGCGTAAAAATGATGAACGGAGATACAATCAAAGTAAATGCCAAAAATGAAGATTCGTACAGAGCAATAACAAAAGCCCTCACACTTAACAACTGCCTATGGCACTCCTATGAGAACAAGCAAGAGAGACCAATTAGAGTAGTGGCCAAAAAACTGCATTTCACATGCATTCCAGCGAGAATTGTTGAAGACTTACGTGGTAAGGGATATAAGATAGTAGAAGCTGTCAACAAATTGAGTTGGAAAACCAAAGAGCCACTCAATATGTTCATGCTAACATTTTCAAATGATGAAGATACTAGCAAAATATATAGCATCAAAACTGTGTTGGGATGTAATGTGGAAATACAGCCGCTAAAATCCACAAAACTGGTACCTCAGTGTAAAAGATGCCAGGCGTACGGACATACCCAAAAGTACTGCTCCAAAGAACCAAGGTGCGTTAAGTGCACAGGTAAACATCTCACTAAGGATTGCAGAAAACCAAAAGAAGAGAAGCCAAAGTGTGTCCACTGTGGAGCTCCACATCCAGCTAACTACAGGGGATGCATCGTAGCTAAAGAAATTCAGCAAATCCGAAACAAAAAATCGAAAGGCACAACAAATAACACAACCCTTCAACAAAATACACCTACTAGAAGAGCTGAAAGCACCAGTCAGCGCAAACAAAGCCAAAACACAATAAAAACAACAGACAAAAACGTCTCTTATGCCCAAATAGCTACAAGAGGCATAGCGAAAGCACCTTTGGCTGATATGGACAGTGACAAAAAGTTAACTGAAATCTTACAGTTAATGTCATCATTTGCTGAAAGACTAACAAAAATTGAAAATAGCAACAAAGCTGCTATCCCTAAGCCAAAAAAATGAATACTACATTGAAACTCATGGCGTGGAACTCAAATGGGTTACAAAAACATCATAATGAGTTACAAGTAGTATTAGACATAGAAAAAATTGATGTTTGCCTGATATCAGAAACTCACTTCACAAAACAATCTCATATTAAGTTTAAAGGGTACAAGGTATACCATGCACTTCACCCAGACAATTCTGCAAGAGGTGGTAGTGCCATTATTATAAAAGAAAACCTTCAGCATTATGAAAAGTTTAAATACGAGGAGAAAGAGATTCAAGCAGTAGCGATTTGTCTGCAAACCAAAAAATATCCAGTTATCGTATCTGCTATCTACTGTCCACCACGGTATACGATTAAAAAAGATTACTTTATGAGCTTTCTAACTCGCCTTGGTAGTAGATTTATCTTGGGAGGTGACTTCAATGCTAAAAATACGCATTGGGGCTCTAGACTAACTACTACTAAAGGAAAAGAACTACTGAGTGCCATAAAAGAGATGAAATGTGATGTCTTATCAACTGGAAAGCCCACCTACTGGCCAACAGATCCAAATAAAATACCCGACTTAATAGATTTTTTTGTAACTAAGGGTCTATCAACTGGGTATGTAAAATTGGAGCAAAGCTATGACATGAACTCGGATCACTCGGCAATCTATTTAGAAATAAGCGAGACAATCTTGTTTCAAGAAAATAGTCCCACTCTTGTCAATAAGTGTACAGACTGGGTGGGCTTCAAGACCAAATTGAATGATGAAATAGACCTTAAAGTCCCATTAAAAACACCCGAACAACTAAACACTGAAGTGGAGAACTTCATAATGCATATCCAGCAAGCAGCGTGGGAAAATACACCTGACTTCAACAAGAGAACGAAGGGAAATACATACCCGTTCCGAATCACTCAGCTCATCATAGAAAAAAGAAGTCAGAGACAAAAGTGGCATCAATCTAGGTGCCCTGATGACAAACGAAAACTGAATAACCTAACAAAAAAACTAAGAAGAGTAATCCAAAACTTTAAAGACAACTCAACCAACACCTATCTCCAGAACCTAAGTAACGACCAAAAGACAGACTATTCCCTCTGGAAGGCTACTAAGCACCTAAAAAGACCGGTTACCCAAATCCCACCCATCAAGTGTGAAAACGAGCAATGGGCAATTAGTAACGAGCAGAAAGCTAAGAGGTTTGCAGAGCATCTTGAAAATATATTTCAACCAAATGTCGATGAAGTGATTGAAGATCACACATTGGCTCATATAGAGGCATCAGAAAATGAAGCTAACATAAAACTAGTAACACCCAGAGAAGTCGTAAGAGAAATTAAACGTAATATAAGTACGAGAAAATCACCAGGTTACGATTTAATAACTGGAGAAGTTCTTCATAACCTCCCAAGAAAGGGCCTGGTTAAGTTAACAACCCTTATCAATGCAGCACTGAGGCTTAAATATGTACCAGACCTATGGAAGGTGGCTGAAGTAATAATGATAGCTAAACCAGGGAAACCTGCCCACGAAACTTCATCATATAGGCCTATTTCCCTGCTACCAATCATGTCTAAGTTATTTGAAAAGCTATTACTCAAACGGCTTAAACCAATTATAGATAGTAAAAACATAATACCAGAGCACCAATTTGGTTTTCGAGAAAATCACTCTACCATCGATCAAGTGCATAGGATCACAACAGTGATAGAAAACGCCCTTGAAGACAAGAAAGTATGTTCTACTGTATTCCTAGACGTGGCGCAAGCATTTGATAAAGTATGGCATGAAGGCCTCATACACAAATTAAAGAGCTTGCTACCGAAACAGTTTGCAGATATACTAGAATCTTACATTCTGAACAGAGTCTTTAGAATAAGGCAAGGAGATGCCTACTCGGAACTAAAACAAATTAACGCTGGCGTACCGCAAGGAAGCGTGTTAGGTCCGGTCCTGTACCTACTATACACTTGCGATATTCCTGAATTAGAGCAAAACACGATTGGGACTTTTGCTGATGATACAGCTATAATGGCTGTAGGAGACAGCCACGAAGAAGCAGCAGAAAAGGTCCAAATGGCTGTGAATCAAGTTTATGACTGGACCAAAAAATGGAGGATTAAACTAAATGAGTCAAAATCTGTTCATATTAACTTTACCAACAAAAAACATCAGTATTTTCCAGTTTACATTAATAGTAAACTAGTACCATACGAAAATACAGCCAAGTATCTCGGTATGACTCTTGACGCAAAGCTACGCTGGAAAGCTCACGTCAAGAAGAAAAAAGATGAACTCGAACTTCGGTTCAAAAGCATGTATTGGCTGCTTGGAAGAAACTCCATGCTATCCGTGCCAAACAAATCATTGCTATATAGACAAGTCCTGATGCCAGTTTGGACTTATGGTATTCAGCTGTGGGGCTGCACCAAACAGACCAATATATTAATAATACAACGATTCCAAAACAAAGTGCTAAGGGAAATTGTAAATGCTCCTTGGTACATACGAAATGATGACCTCCATCGGGACCTAAAAGTTGAGTTCATCGAAACAGTTATCCAGAAATTTGCAGAAGCTCACGAAAAGAGACTTCATCAGCATGTGAACGTCGAGGCAATCCAGCTTCTTGACCACACAAACATAGTGAGAAGACTAAAAAGAACAAAACCGTTCGAGTTAGTGTTTAGTGTTAGTAAATAGTGCAAAGTACAAAAGTGCCAAACGAACACAAGATCGAAGTGTATTCGCCTTAATAGAGACAATAAGAAAAGTGCTATTGGACACATTCTTAGTATAGACAATTTAATAGTTTAGGTTATATTTAAATTACTTATCAGTCTATTTATAGGGCTAGATTGTAATAATATTAGGGTCCATCGTATTGATGAAACCTAGGAAAAGGAAAAAAAAAAAAAAAAAAAAAAAAATTTATAAGAACCTTCTCCTGAGAATGACAAACACGACAAAAAAGAATTTGTGAAATCAGCCCAGCCGTTCACGCGTGATGCGATGACCAAGAGAAATAGGGATTCATTTATATTATATCTCTCAAGATATTAATTGAAATTAAATAATGTCAATGGCAATTTTGTTCAAAATTAAATACTTATGAAGATTAACGTATTTATTTGGATAAGGATTAATACCATGTTAATAAAAACTTCCTCGCAAATAATGCATTTTTTAGAACAAAATTGATTTCCAAAAAAAAAGGTTATAGTGAGTTAACCTTAAGGGATAGACATATTATGCTGTCGAGGACTTTTTTAGAACTTTTAAAGAGGAATAATTTCGTAATACTTAATTTTTGCGTAACTTAAACCGTTTACGCAGCGCACGCAACGGAAGCTTTTTTCCCGCTTGCAACATTTCTTATTGCTGCTCCGCTCCTATTGGCCATAGCGTGAGTTTCAACAGCATAGTTCTTATAGTTTCGGAAAAAAGTGGCTGTGACATACGGACGGACAGACAGACATGACGAATCTATAAGGGTTCCGTTTTTTGCCATTTGGCTACGGAACCCTAAAAACGAAACTATAAACAAAAAGTTAATCTGCGCGCTGTGTGTACTTGTAAGTTCTAAAGTGTATGTTTTTGGTGTCTATGTGTAGTGTTGATAGTCCATCCAACGCAAAAAGAATTTTTTAATTTGAGCCGGTTGTTCCAGAGATTAGCGCGTTCAACCAAACAAACAAACAAACAAACTCTTCTGCTTTATAATATTAGTAAAGATTTTGTTTCATCAAAACATTGTTTTTTTTTTATTAAAACAGAGTTGAAAACTAAGGAGGTCTCAAACAAAAAACTTAAATCTTAATACTTAATTCATTCATTTTAAATTTGAGGGTAAAAGTAACCAGCGGCCAAGTGCGAGTCGGACTCGCGCACCGAGGGTTCCGTACAAACATGTAGGTAAATATATGCAAAAGTTGCAGTTTACGATTTCTGACGTATTAAAAAAAACTACTTACTAGATCTCGTTCAAACCAATTTTTCGGTGGAAGTTTACATGGTAATGTACATCATATATTTTTTTTAGTTTTATCATTCTCTTATTTTAGAAGTTATGGGCAGCACATTTTACCACATTTGAAGTGTCTCTCGCACAAACTATTCAGTTTAGAAAAAAATGATTTTAGAAACCTCAATATCATTTTTGAAGACCTATCCATAGATACGTAAGGGTTTGATGAAAAAAATTTTTTGAGTTTCATTTCTAAGTATAGGGCCCCAAAATTTTTTTTTTTTTTCTATTTTTGTGTGAAAATCTTAATGCGGTTCACAGAATACATATACTTACCAAGTTTCAACAGCATAGTTCTTATAGTTTCGGAAAAAAGTGGCTGTGACATACGGACGGACAGACAGACATGACGAATCTATAAGGGTTCCGTTTTTTGCCATTTCGCTACGGAACCCTAAAAACGAAACTATAAACAAAAAGTTAATCAGCACACTGTGTGTACTTGTAAGTTCTAAAGTGTATGTTTTTGGTGTCTATGTGTAGTGTTGCGTGTCAGGTGTAGTGTGCCGATGAGTACGTGTGAGGGTTTGGTGTAAGTTATAAACTTATATCGTACTAATTTGAGTTAAGTAGGCTTTCTATCCCCTACACATTCACACCCATATACACCACAACTAACACGTACACACACACACTAAAGAAATTATGCATGTTAGTTTGCTTTGAATTTATTTTTTATTTTTACTATTCTTGTGTCCTTGTAATGTTTGAATGTCATAAAAAACATGCAACATTGTTAGGGGAAGACACTAGCTCCTGTAATACAGTGTACACTAGCGCAGGAGCTAGGGAATCCATAAAAACTGTTTGTATAATTTGCGACAATAAAGATTTATGATTTCTGTAAAACTGTAATTTAAATTTGGAACCAATTCGAGACCAAAGGCTTACATTTGGTTTTTGACAAAGGATATATCGTTAAGGCCCGATTTAACTTAGTTTTGAATGATGATGCAGAGCAGACTTCGTGTTTACGACGTTTGTTTCTAATTGCTTCTGGTTCGGAAACTTAGGGAGTGTTTTTTCATAACCGTTTTGAAGATGAAGAGCTGTCTCACAGAAAGTACCTTCCAATTTGAGTAGAGATCAGTTGTTGAATGATAAAAAGGGAGAAACAAGCTTACTTTTAGGAGTGCTTTTTGTGCTCCCTCAACTTTTAAGAAGTGATTTTTACATGTGTCGCCTCATGAGGTGATACAGTATTCAAGCTGTGACTGAAAGAGAGCATAGGTAGACTGATTTTATTACCGATTTTGATGCTGTGTTTCTTAAGGCTTTAAATATTACTATTAATCTCCGCTATCTCGCTGATAGAAGATCAACTTGATCGTGAAATTTAAAATTTCCATCAATAATTATGCCTATATACTTAGTGGATTGAGTTTTTTTAGGTTAGGACACTGACAACTTGAGTCGTTTTCATTTGGGCACGAATGGGAGCGGAACTCCAAAGGTCACTAGAAGCTCTTCACTGGTTATATTACCAAAGTTTACACTTTGTCTTCTGTCAGTTAGGTAATCTTTGAGTTGTTTTAACACTTTTAACTGAAGATCCCGGACACCTAGGCTTTCGAGTTTTGCTAGCAAGATAGGAACAGAGACTGTGTCAAAAGCCTTCGCTAAATCTAGGAATATTCCAATGTTTTTTCCCTTTGAATCTAAGTTGTTAACTATAATATGTCTAAGTTGATAACAATTTGTTATTTCTAAGTTTCTAACACAGCATCGGCGGTGGATCTCTTGGCTCTGAAACCAAATTGTGCTTGGAACAGAAAATTGTTGTTTTCCAAGTAGTTAACAAGTCTTTTGTTAATGATGCGCTCTAAAATTTTTGATAGGGTAGGGACTTAGGGAGAATCGTTATTGGCCTGTAATTAAAGACACAGTCTCTGTTACCACTCATAAGTATCGGATAAACTTTGGACTTCTTATAGATCTTCGGAAATACAGCAGTTGTGAGAAACAGATTACAAATGTAAGTTATAGGTAATGTAAGAATTTCTTTATTTAGTTTCAAGGTGTCGCTAGATATCATACAAAGACCTACATAACAATTACTATTCAATCCTGTTATCAAAGTCCTAATCTCATCTTCATCCGTAGTGAGCAGAAAGAAAGAATGGCTACACGAGTTAGCGATTTTTTCTGCTAACGATTACAACATTAGCGAAGTATTGGTTAACATTATTTACGGATTTTTGGGGGTCATTGGCGTTTATAAATTCAATCGGTCTGTCCTTTACTATTCTTTCCTGCGTTATGGAATTGTAGCTTCTCATAGTCTCTCTTAGGTTTTCTTAATAAAGATGAACAAAAATTTCGGTACCGTTCCGTTTGTATGTAGTTTTACATATCTCGTTTTCTGGGTCTTTTTAGGGTTCCGTAGCCAAATGGCAAAAACGGAACCTTTATAGATTCGTCATGTCTGTCTGTCCGTCCGTCCGTATGTTACAGCCATTTTTCTCCGAAACTATAAGAACTACGCTGTTGAAATTTGGTAAGTGGATGTATTTTGTGAACCGCATAAAGATTTTCACATAAAAATAGAAAAAAAAAAACAATACATTTTGGGGGATAATAAATGAATCTCAAAATTTTTTTTTTCATCGTACCCATACGTGTGGGGTATCTATGGATAGGTTTTTAAAAATGATATTGAGGTTTCTAAGATCATTTTTCCTAAACTGAATAGTTTGCGCGACAGACACTTCCAAAGTGGAAAAATGTGTGTGTGTGTGTGTGTGTGTCCCCTAACTTCTAAAATAAGAGAATGATAAAACTAAAAAAAAAAATATGATGTACATTACCATGTAAACTACCAGCGAAAATTGGTTTGAACGAGATCTAGTGAGTAGTTTTTTTTTAATACCTCAGTGCGCGAGTCCGACTCGCACTTGGCCGGTTTTTTTACTTTTTTATAAAGATTATCGCGGTTTTTAATGCATTTTAGAATGCCTGGGGTTATCCAAGGTTTTAGTTTTTTTTTCCTGTTTGATATTTTGACTTCTTTAGTGTTGTTTTTGATAGCCGTATAAAGAATACTGTGGAATAAATTAGCAGCCTCGTTGGCGTATTTAATTGTATAGTGGACTAAAGTCAACATTTCTGAGTTCCGCATTTAGAAGATTGTAATCTTAGAACTTTATATTTTTGACAGGTTTTTGTTTAGGAAGACTAGCTATGTACAAAGCAACACTATTATGGTATGTAATTGTTGTTTGGATTATAAGACAACGCACTGTTAGTTTAGTTATTAGAAAGGTGTGGTCTAAACATGTTTTATTGTGGGTAGGTGACGGGTATGTAGGCATCAAACCGTGGAATGCCATCATATCTAGATATACGGAAGCATTGTTGACAGCACTGTGATCGGCAATGTTTATATTAATGTCCCCCAGTACTATGACACTTGTTGGATGCATATTTTAATAGTATACGATCAAGAGTATGTAAAAAATTAGAGTATATATCTGTTGCTACTATAGCAACATAATATAATAAATATTAAATTAAAGGGAACCCATAGAAGAAAAGGAACTTGGATTACACGATTTCTGCATTCAGGTTCCTAGCATTAACTCCTTTGCCTCGCTTTGAGTTGCCTCTGGAATCCTTTAATACGTTCGGGATTTAAAGTGGCGCCTGTGGCAAGACACTGCTATATACAGGTGCAAAATCTAGTATAAGTCAGAATTATTCAAAATACACATACTCTGAGTTTAAAAAGTATCCTATATCTATGTCAAAGGTCTAATCTACCTTTATACCAAACTTCATCATTATTGCTTCAGCAGTTTAGGAAGTGAACAGGTAACAAACAGATTAATATTAATATTGATTCAAGCATTACAAAGCATTTAGAAAAAAATAGTGTTACCTTTCGAGTATACAATTAGCCAATGAGGTATCTCTTCAAGTAAATAAGGCGGCACGAGAGTAGGAACATACGGACTCACTAAATAGCAGCCGCCAACTAAACAAGGATGTGCGTATGTTGTCTGATGAGTTATTTCACTGTAACAAAACAAAGTAAAATGAATAAGTAGGTATTTATGATACATTAGCTTCTGCCAGCGGCTTCATCCCTAGCGATCCCTAGCGATCCCTAGGGAACTTACTCCCGGGATAAAAAGCAGTACTACGTCCTTCCTCAGGCTCTAGACTATCTCTGTACCAAATTTTATATAAATTTGTTCAATACTAAAGGCGTGATTGCGTAACAGACGGACAGACAGAGTTACTTTCGCGTTTATAATATTTATATACATAAATTATATAATTATAAAATATGTTATAGCATGGTTTATTTACTATTGGATGAAACGATCAGTTATCTGGCCAGGTAACAAATACCCGGCCTTCTTATAAACTGGCTGGACATGCATTTGAGAGGCTAGAACGATCGATTGGGTATATACATAGAGCCCATGAGTGCATTGAGATTGACAATGATTGATGACTAAGTGTTAAGATTTGTTTGTTTGGTTGAACACGCTAATTGCAGGAAGAAATGATTCGAATTGAACAAAATCTTTTCATTTGATAGCTAACAAGAATGCCCGTTGTCAGCTGTAGGCGATTTCGTAGTTTTCGAGCCGTGACTTTGCGATTTCGACGGGCACTTATGAGGGCGTATTCCGTCCACTAGCGCCGCCAATCGTTTTTTATTAATTGTGGTAAATTTAAGACACGTAGATAAAAAACCGCTCTGTAGTGTTCTGAAGAAATGTATTTATTATTTTTTGAGAGTTATGTTTTGTACTTTAGAACATAAATAGTTGCCAAAGTCGATTTTTTTGCTAAAAGGGGCCAGTTTTAGCAATAATTGCCGTTTTGGCTATTTAGCCATGAGTTATGTATTAAAAATAGCTGTCAAAAAATAATAAATACATTTCTTCAGTACACTACAGAGCGGTTTCTTATCTACGTGTCTTAAATTTACCACAATTAATAAAAAACGATTGGCGGCGCTAGTGGACGGAATACACACTCTTAACCTGATGTACCCATCCCCGTGAACAGTTATAAAACGAACTTTAAAAGGGTTGAAGGCAGTGCTCACAACTTCAATTAATAAATAAATACATGACTTACACACTACATTCTTCATACACACATCTACATCCACATTCCATTCATTTTTCATTCTTGCTACATTCTAGTCGAATATTAAATAAAGACAACTTACTTAAAGTAATAAACTCCATGGTGTGGTGTCGATACTCTTTGCCACGGTTGTGGCACACTTTCCAGCGGGTGCGTCCAGTGTGTAGTTTGCGTGTTGTGGTCCATATAGTAGCGCCGCCCGCGGAGAGTCCGGTCTGCTGACCATCCAGGAGGCAGCGGAAGCTCGCACTCGTCGGAACCTACGACAAGATTATATATGGCTTACCCAGTTCGTCCTTATTAACTAGCTAAAATCAATTTGACTAAATAGTAATCTACTTTTTATTAGTCTCCGTCAGCCCCATATATTTATGTCCGCTTAAACTCGACAAAATTGACTGAATAGCTTATAATATCTAACTTTGATTCGCGATTTCGGGTGTGCGTTCGCGCAGCGGAATGTTGTTGAATTTAAAGATTTTAATTATGCAGATATTTAGTGTATGACGTCGTATAATTGTGTATGGTATAAAAAAAATTGTGCACGCAGCCATTGTGGAGAAATTCACCAAAAACTGATTCCGCTGGGCGAAAGTTGTCCTGGCGGAACTTTTTTTAATCCATAGACTTTAGAAGAAAAGAGATGTGTCCAAAAATTTGTGTGTAAGTATTTGTGTGTAATTGTGTATGTATGAATAAAATTAGTGCATGCATAAACTTCGGAGAAATTCAAGTTTCCGCTACGCGAACGTTTGGCCATTACCTAGTTTTCATATAAAGCGCTTACATAGAGAGCTGTAGATTTTTACATACGTTGTTTTGAATTTGTTTATATTTGTTTAAAAAACAGATTTAGAAAAAATCGTAGGGCTTAAAAGATAAAAATATAAACGTAAAATACGCTTATTAGGTCTTAGTTCTTAAAGTATGCACTTTGGGGTCTAGATTTTCACGTTTATACAAACCTTGTAAGTGTCTGCAACATGTTGCCAAATATCAATGATGTTCCGTTAGTAATTAAAGAGTTATAGGACAATTTACCATGAATTGATCACTGTTTACAAAGCAGTCAAATATCACGACGTTCTAAAGGAATTGCATGGTAAAATGTATGCAATAATTAGTGTATTCATTCAACTATTCACATGCAAAATTTCATGTCATTAAATTCAGTAATTAAAGAAAAACAATTATAATACTGACGAAGCATCGAAAACCTACATAACCCTAACAAGTTCGGATGGCTACAAAAAAGCGGCCGTGTCATATATCTTAGAAACGTTCTTAACCTTGCAATATAGTATTTATTAATATGGTACAGTTACGTACACAAGCGTTAAAAAATAAAACAATTGCATTTCTTGAATGAATTTTTTTTTTTTAATAATAACGCCACTATCTACGATAAAAATAAATCTTCAAGTAACAAGTACTTCTCTATTTAAATATTCGAGTACAAAAATATTTTTAATTACATATAATACTTAATTATGTAAGTAGGTAATTATGATAACGTTAACAAACGCTTGCAACGACAGCAATAGACTTAAATGTGTTTTAATTAAAATAGGTTTAATAAACGATTATGAATATAAGGGTAAGTATAATATTTCGAGCTTCAATAAAAATTAAAATCACATCACATAACTAGACTATTCAGTTGTTTAGATTTGATCAACATTAAAAAAGTGCTTATAAACTAAAACATTGGTATAAAAAAGGTATTTTCAATGAGTAGCAAATACAGTAAATAACCTCAACATACATAGGTCACTACCAGTACAACGGTATACATCAATTAAAAAATCGATTCAAGAAGTAGTTTTTTTTAAGTTATTAGATTGTTTGATCCACTAAAGTTGCAAAGGGGAACGCTCGTGCATGCCTAGTCCATTGGTTAAATAGTGTAATAAGCTACAATATGATAAATATTTACCTAAACAGTAGTAGGTACTTACATGTGGTAATTATTTAATTTCCCTAAGGGGTCTATAGTTAGAATCCTGATCCGTGAAATCTTCAATAGAAATTAGCTGTATGAATTTTATTTGTCTTAAATAATAGGTATATCTAGATTATATCTAAAGTCTCAAGCGCATAATTAAATAAAGTACCTACGTAAATAGTACCTACTTTCTGTCATAGTCAAATGCATTTAAAAAAGTAGGTGTACAAAAATAAATGACATTATTATATCGAAACAACAATTGTGTTATCACCTATACCAATTCAATACCGATATTATACTGTAAATTTTGGGATGTAACCTAAATATATTGCACGGCCGCTTTTTTGTAGCTATCCGAACTTGGTCGGGTTATGTAGGTTTTCGATGCTTCGTCAGTATTATAATTGTTTTTCTTTAATTACTGAATTTAATGACATGAAATTTTGCATGTGAATAGTTGAATGAATACACTAATTATTGCATACATTTTACCATGCAATTTCTTTAGAACGTCTTGATATTTGACTGCTTTGTAAACAGTGATCAATTCATGGTAAATTGTCCTATAACTCTTTAATTACTAACGGAACATCATTGATACAAGGTTTGTATAAACGTGAAAATCTAGACCCCAAAGTGCATACTTTAAGAACTAAGACCTAATAAGCGTATTTTACGTTTATATTTTTATCTTTTAAGCCCTACGATTTTTTCTAAATCTGTTTTTTAAACAAATATAAACAAATTCAAAACAACGTATGTAAAAATCTACAGCTCTCTATGTAAGCGCTTTATATGAAACTAGGTAATGGCCAAACGTTCGCGTAGCGGGAACTTGAATTTCTCCGAAGTTTATGCATGCACTAATTTTATTCATAACTATTATACTAATTTTATACACACAAATACTTACACACAAATTTTTGGACACATCTCTTTTCTTCTAAAGTCTATGGATTAAAAAAAGTTCCGCCAGGACAACTTTCGCCCAGCGGAATCAGTTTTTGGTGAATTTCTCCACAATGGCTGCGTGCACAATTTTTTTATACCATACACAATTATACGACGTCATACACTAAATATCTGCATAATTAAAATCTTTAAATTCAACAACATTCCGCTGCGCGAAAGCACACGATTTCGGGGTCCCTTAGTAAAAGTTGTTCTTAAGACGAGTAAATATATACAAATATGTTTTAGTTTTATATTTTTTTAATTTGTGTAGGTATTTATAAAAAATCTGGTGGTTGTTCAGGTGACGGAAAGACTAAGGTGTTACTCGAATTTCTTTGCTGAAATAATCCAGCCTAAGTATTTAAGTAATAATCAAATGAAGCTAAAACTGACGTACCTAAGCAAAATTTCGACTTTTTTACATACCTTGAGAACTAGTGATAATCTTACTTCCATGGGCTTTATTGTACGGAAGAACTGATGTATTCACACAATTCGAGTATATTGGTGATGACTGACTCGCCGTGGCGTAGGCTACAACCATAAAAATGTATATTACATATTATTATAATGTATTAAATGATGCAAGACCACCACAAGACCAAAGCGGCAGTTTGCAGTAATGTAATGTCTCGTGGTCGCAAGCGCGACTGCCGAGTGTGGGGTCCTGGGTTCAATTCCCAGATCGGGCAAAAAATATACTTGGGTTTTTCCATTAGAAATTTCTCAGTTACAGCCCGGAGTTTGGAAGATGGTGGCGTCACACCACCGAGTCTCGGAAAGCACAAAGCTGTTGGTCCTGCGCCTGCCGGTCTGTTCTGTCAAAATTTCACCGTATATACTTAGGTGGAGTGAACGGCAAGTGAGCTGTCTTTTCATCTTGTTTGTATGGTTTGACAGCTCAGTTGTAGTTCACTTTGCCTAAATTAACACTTCGACATGTTTACAGAATCGCACTGCTCATCTCTCCGCGGTTGTATCGGGTTACCGTCCCATCGGACTATGAGAGTGAAGGAACAGAGAGTGCACCTTTGTTTGCACACACACACACTTCTGCATATTATAGTATCTCCTGCATTCATGGACCGGCTGGCATTGGCTAAACTCAACCTTATTACGGCTAAGTTTAACCAATGTAATCGAAATTCGGTCCGGGGATTATTATCACTGCAAACACTAGGACTACGAGTAGTTTTCTGGAAACTTAAAATAAATTGTAAAGGCTCTCCATATAGGCGCGCTATTATCGGTCGATAATACCGGATGCGTCATTGCGATATCTGTTTTTAGTACATTATGCATTAGGACGGCTACTAAGTAACACACTTCTGCGATAATAAATAATAACGACACAATAGAAGGCAAAGACGAAATTTGCTTTTACCGACAGTTACGACTACTTAAGTTGAGTGTTCTAAAAACCACACTCAACGTGGGGCAGTTCGCTATAACCGCAACATTTTTCTTACTTTGAACAATTTTATACCCGTCGTAACTTTTAAACGAAAGAACAGATTTGAAAAAAAAACTTTTTACAAAAAAAATAGAACCGACTTCCAAAAAAAAAAACACTAGCTACAAAGTAAAAAGTGTTTTCTTTTTTTTTTTTTTTTTTATTCAAAACGGGGAAACTCTTGACCCAAATCTCACCTGATGGAAAGTGATGATTAGGCCGAAGAGTGGAAGCGAGTTTCACCCGGAATCCTCTTACACAGAGGAACTGGCTATCATACCTCTCATTGCCGGAACACAACAATGCTGTTAACATTGTTGTTATGGCGGCAGACTTAGACATGATGGTGGTAGCTTGCCAGGCGGGCTTATAACAAGTCATACCACCAACCAAACCGAACAAAAAATTTGCCCCCGCTGGGAATCGAACCCGGGACCTCTGGGTCTGAATCAGGTGGTATAACCACTAGACCACGGAGGCGGTTAGTGTCACCTGTTTAGCACCACCCGGGGACCACGTGTAAGGATTCGTTGAAGGGTATTCTCTTACGGACGCGGGTGACTCGGCCCCCAAACGGCCCCCAAGTGTTTTTATTAGTTTCTTCGTATTTTGACACCGACTTCCGAAATTAAAGTTATTTTTTACTTTGTACTTACTTAATGTTTTTTTTTTGGAAGTCGGTTGTATTTTTTTTGTAAAAAGTTTTTTATTTTTCACTTTTTAGTGGTACCCCACACCTAACAACACCACTGCAAAATCGCAGAAAAGCAAAATACGCAATTTCGATTACTTGGATGACATAAAACTATCATATAAGTAGACGAATTCCAGCTATTTCGATTTAAAATCCAAAGTTCGTAACCGATTTTCATAAAATTTAAATGGGACCAATCTGCAAGTATATCCTTTCAGATAAAACAAGAATTTTTCAAATCGGTTCATAATTGTCGGAGTTATGAGGGAGAGGGAGGGAGTAACAAACATAAAAAAAAAAAAAACGTACAACCGAATTGATACGACGTATCCTCCTTTTTGGGACGTCGGTTAAAAATATTAGTGTTACTAGTGTATGTAGTGATTATTTTCTCAGCGCACGCCAAATAATGAACTTTTAAGGCAAAATTTTGCTACTTTGGGTTATACTTTTGCCATTTTTTTAAGGCTCGCTTCTATTGAAAATAAAATTCATCAGGGATAATGTAGGATTTTAATGTTGAAAGGATTTTTCAATTTCAACCCCAGGAGTTTCGGAGCCTATTCATTTCAAACAAACATACAAACAAATTTTCCCTCTTTATAATATTAGTTTATATGTAGATGAATATTGATTTATCATCAGACAAAGAATTTTATAACTAACAGTGAAGCTTTGGAAGATGACCGACGCCAAAAACAAAGGTAAATAATTTAAAACCTGCCAAAGACACGAATACGTAATTAAGCCTAGTAAAAGAGAAACCCGTGTTGTAGAAATCTATCTACCACTTCCGACTTTATGGGTGTAATTAATAATACTTAGTAAAAAAACTTACAATCAGTATAATTTTGAAGACGTAGTGAATGTGGCGAAGGGGAATGCAGTCTTGGAGTTAAACTCATATTGGAAGACAATCTTGGCATGCTGGATTCTCTTGAACCATATTGTTGTTGTTTTTGCTGTTGAACCTGGTGTGTTTATCAATATCATAGTTAGTCAGGATGTGGAGTATTAAGCTGTCAATGCACCATTAATCCTCAAAATACCTTTGCACTTTATCTTTATTCTATTGTTTTTCCCTTTGTTTGTTGTGTGTGAATAAATGAATTAATAGGTAATAATAATAATACACAATCAATTTGTTAGTTTTTTTTTATATAAAAAATCCAAAAGGCCTTGTATAAGAGCGCTTTCACATTTTTTCTTGAATTTTAGCGTTTTATTCGAATTTTGATGTGTGATTTTGCTTTTGATATAGCCTTAAAAAAAATAAAAATATGCCTAAGACAGTTTTGTCAAAGCGCTCTTACAAAATCGAATTGCTCAGGTTGACTAAAGTTGAATACCGCGCGTCACAAGATTATATTGATTTTCGACAATTATTTAAAAATATTTACTTTACTTTTAATTAGACCAATTTTTTTTTTTCAAGCAATATAGCAATGCCACCTTAATTATTAAATATTTTTTATTTGAATTTTGATTATAATTTCATAGATAAAAATTATAGTTTCGTACGGAAAATTGTCAATAACTCTCAGTTTTACAGAATTATTTTTGGTGTATTACTGTATGAATCGTAATAAATTGATTTAAACATTCCAAAGTAGAAGATACAGTTGTACCGTGAACATTTTTATAAATGATTAAATTATAATATCTTCGGTGTACCAAGGTATCAAAAGATACCCTAAAGCAACGTTTTGTGAAACATCCTTTGCGGAGTCAAGGATTTTACTGATGTACGTGAACAAATTGAAATATTTATTTAGAACACTCCCAAGATAAATGATCAAACTATCTTAGGCATATTTTTGTTTTTTTTTTTAAGGCTATATCTAAAGCAAAATCACACATCAAAATTCGAATAAAACGCTAAAATTCAAGAAAAAATGTGAAAGCCCTCTTAAGACTCCATGCAGATGAAGTGTCAAGCTACTCAATAGCAATAATTTAACAGTATGTTGTGAGAGTGAAAATGACGGGTCTACCAAAGCGAATTTAAATATACCAATTACCAATAGGAAATATGCACGCGATTTTTTTATTTATAAAATGAATTACTTATAAGCTCCAGTAAACACTCTAGAAAATATTTTTTTAATATCTTTTTCAGCGATGAAGTTATAACGCTTCAAAGATTACTTTTAGAACGAGAAGTCCGACATGGAATTTGACGTCACATTACGTGACGTCTATACATCTGCCATAGAAAACAGCGTTTTCGCGAGAGGGACAGATATATTTGTTTAAAATAATTATTTCTCGTTTGTTTTTCGAGCAATTTTGATTCTATTTCCACTGTTAGTAATATATTTTTGTATATTTTTAGATACAAGTGTTTAGATAATAAATATTTTTTTTATGCATATTCCCTATTACACAAATGTAGGTAAGTACCTAAATAGTACTATTTAGTACCTAGCTCTAAATAAATTGTACCACCTTCTGACATTGATAATATAAATATGTACCTAGATCAATAATTCATAATAATAATAACCATAAGTATCTAAACGAGACACGGTTGTTTTATTCAAGAACTATCCCACTGATCAAGTGTGTTTCTTTTAACTTGAGGTACTTTTTAGGTACAATTTTTTGGTGTGATTATATTTTATGAGTAATGGTTCAATAATAAAATATTACAGAACACCTGTCATCTTAATGTCAATACCGCGTGTATCTGACATCAACGCACAAACGATTTCCATGGGTCCAGGGCATGATTCTGGACACCCTTTTTTATGATGGGAAATCGTCAAATGACTCCTCCCGCTCTGGGTAAAGCAGGAGGGAGTGTCAGACTCCTACTGACTAAAACCCATTCGTGTTCCTTTTAATGCCCTTTGCGTTCCAGAGCCGCGGTGACCTTTTCGAACAAATTCCGCAACCCCGGCAGGCACTGGCCCTAGCGGGCCCCATCTGCTTTGCTGACAACTCTTTGAGGAGCGCGTGGAACACAGCGCGCCGTCGACCCGGGCCTGATTCTGATCAGATGGCGAGCCACCCAATGCTCGCCGTCCGCAGACCCACGCCTACGGTGGCCGGGAATCGCCCTGCGACTCCCGACGCCCGGGGCGTCTTCTTCTGGTGCGGCGGCCGGGTCGCGAGGTCTCCCTCACGCGTTCGGCCTCCTCCTTCGCTTGCATTACTGTTTCGCAGAAGGAGGTGACCGCTTCCCATGCCTCCTCGCTCCGGATCATGGCTTGAACCAGGGCCGGACGCGAGAGGTTGCCGCCGCCGATCGCCTCGACGAGGACACGGCTTTGCTCCACCCACGCAGGGCAGACCTCCACCGTATGCTCCACCGTGTTCTCCGGGCGATCCTCGCAGTGCTGACACCCGGGCGTATCCTCCCGCCGAATTCGAAACAGGTACCTTCCGAAACAACCGTGTCCGGTGAGTACCTGCGTCAGGCGGAAGGTGAGGACGCCGTGGCGCCGCTGTAGCCACTCCTCAAAGAGGGGACTTATCGCCGCAATTGTGGAGTGCCCAATTCTGGACACCGTAGACTTAGAATTTTTCGTCGGCTTTTTTCTCACTTTTTCTTTTTTTTCAAGGGTTTTTTTACTTTAGATTGCTCATAATCGTTACTCTGACTAATACCTATTTGTGGTACTTACTCTTAAAAAAAATATAAAAAAATGAGAAAAGACCCGACGAAAAATTCCAACACTGGGGTGTTGGAATAGTTTGTGCGTTGATGTCAGATACATGCGGTATGTTGGCCGTATCTTAACTTTGAAATAATTTTGTTATGAAGGTGGTACAATTTTTTTAGAGCTAGGTACTAAATAGTACTATTTAGGTACATTTGTTTGGTAATTGGTATAATTTAATTCGCTATGGTACACCCACCATTTTCACTCTCAGTTAAGTTAATCCATTATAAATTGAAGAATATACCTGTTGTTGATTCTGGTATATAGGATCTTCTTGTTGCTGTCTGTAATAACGGTAGCTAGTTTGCCTGCTAAATGAGTCATCTCGTTCATTTAAAGTTGTATGAGAAGCCTATAAAACACAACTCAGGTGAAATTAAAGTCAACATTCATGAACAAATTTATACTTGAAGATGTTTTATTACCACATTTGAATCTAAGAGATATTGAGAGTTATAGCTGTTTGATGTACTTGCTGTATCACTTGTAGATAAACTAGCAAACCTGCAACAAAATCATTACTTTTGGTATCAAAGGATGATTAAACAATCGTATTTAGAAAATTATTGACTATCTAATACCTGTGTGCTAAATTTGGAACTGACTCACTGGGTGTATATTTTCCTGCATGTCCACTCATAGTTTGCGCTTTGCCAAATTTATTCTCATGGGTCTGCGAGACTGCATCATTCGCACCGAAAGGTTGACTTCGAGGTCGTTTATTGTGACCGGTTGTCCACACATTTATAACTGAACGGAAAAGAAAGTTAGTGCAAACTTTTAACCAAACAATTATAAAAGATGAAATTGATTGAATACATTTACAATCAAGTTTTGGTAGCATTGTTACCATTTCAGTAAGAAAAACTTACTGGGTAAATCTGGAGGAGTATCTTTCTTTATATATTTTCCAACCACACCCTCGTTTACAGCCTTTTGACCTTTTCTAGATATCATGATTTCGGTTTCTATCAATCGTATAACATAATCTTCGAATCTTCAGCACAATAACACAGAATATTGTACACAAAATACAGAAAAAATAAATTAATCAAACATAAAATAATTGCCACAGATAAAAGAATGTAACAAAAGTGACGTAACGTAATCAACGACTTGCTAGCTTATGAAAAAAAAAACATTGTTTGTTGTTTGTTGTTTCTCTATCTCTATGATAAACACTAACTTAAAGCGGTTATTACACTACACTAGAAATCGCGCCCTAACTGCAGTAGCGGCGTAAAGTGGGGGTGGAGGAGGCTGGTCACCGAAGCCACTTTATTTTTTTTAACAGACGAGACTTTGATATCTGTCTAATGAATTTGATAAAAAAAGTATGTACAGTATTACCCAACTGATATGGCGCGTCGTGAATCTTCGTTCGCGCAGAAAAGAAAGTATGGTTCCGAAGATTAACGAAAGAATGCTTATAACTTACAATCAACTGCCGACCAATAGCGGTTCAAGAAAAAGAAGCGCGGTGCGTGGAAAGTGCCGATTGGTCAGCATTTCCCGCGCTTTGAAAATTCATCTTCTGCGCAGGTACATCGCATCGGTAAGCCCATGAAGGTATAGATAAATATACCTTCATGGGTAAGCCATATCAGTTGGGTACTACTGTACGCCTTCCATGGACCTATACTACGCCTTCTTTGGATATGTACGAGTGAGTTGTCGTTGTCACCTTGGTGCTAGGCACCCGGGGCGGACCAGCCTGCTCCGCCCCCACTTTAGCGGTTATTACACTACACAACTACACAATCTATCGACTATCGGGCCCGATATCTAGGGCACCCTGTCCCTGCGGCAGGGTGCCGATTTTTACACTACACTAGAAATCGCGCCCTAACTGCAGTAGCGGCGTAAAGTGGGGCCAAAGAAGGCGTGGTATAGGTCCAAGAAAGGCGTACATTCTTTTTTTATCAAATTCATTAGACCGATATCAAAGTCACGTCTGTAAAAAAAAATGAAGTGGCTTTTTTGACTGGCCGATAATCTGTGGTCCGCTTGAGCTCCTCGCGATGTTGAGGTGGACACTACCAGTATTACTTAGATTATATACCTCTAGATGTAGCCATGAGACTGTAGGGAAGTGTGGAAGTGAGAAGCATTATATACGAAACAAGTGAGAAAATTGAGACAAAACATAACATGCTCTGTCTCATACGGTAAAATGAATCACATTTTCAAGCAAGATAATTTATTGAATGACAGATAGTGCAAGTCACATTTGACAACACGTCCATAGATATATCATTCCTCCCCATTTATGATAGATTCAGATCTCTTCAATCAAACGCCGTGGAGGTCGCACCTCACGCTGGCTCCGCCGAAGTGGTGCTGCAACCGACGCAGTCGGTGTTTCAAACGCTGGAGATGAGGATGATGATGTAGATGCAGATGGTTCTGGAGTGGATGGAATGTGAGAGGACGGTGTAGATGGAGAAGGAATTGACATAGGTGATGGTGCGAAGCATGTGGATGGTGAGGACGTAGAGGTTGCCGCAACACTTTCTGGTGACGCGGCTGCAGGATCAAATCGCGGCCTCATGTGATCTGCATATTTCCTTTGCTCTACCCCATTAGATGTAGTGACCACGTAAGAGTAACGGTGTTTACGGGACGCTACTGTAGCAGGCTGCCACTTTTTTTCCAGTTTAGTTTTTATGTAAACCAAATCGCCAGTCTGGTATGTAGGTGTAGATGACACGATGTCTGCCTTCACATGTTGGTATTGCAAATTTCTTCTCTTGTTCGGTCGGATATTTGACAGAACGCAGTTCAACTGTCTGCCGAACATCATTTGAGCTGGTGATTTTCCGGTAGTGGTATGCGGAGTGTTCCGGTAAGTGAATAAAAACTCCGACAATCGACGCTTAAGTGGGGTTCCGTCACTGGAGGTCAGTCTGTTCTTAAAAGTTCTCACAAACCGTTCAGCTAACCCATTGGTTCGGGGATGACGGAGAGGAGGTGACATGTAGAATGCCGTGGTTTTTACAGTAGTCCTTGAATTCCTGTGATGTTAGTTGGGGGCCGTTGTCAGATACAATCATTTGTGGGAGTCCAAAGGTGTTGAAAATCTCATCCAGAACAGTGCATAGACTTTTTGAAGTTATGTTTTTCATTGGTCTTAGTTCACACCATTTCGACAACGCATCACACAAAACCAACCAGTAGCTGCCCTCAAATGGACCTGCAAAGTCTATGTGGACTCTTTCCCATACTTGCTCGGGTATAGACCAGGAGAATACCGGCAGTTCGGGATTAGACGGTCTGTTTTCTTGACACCTGGTGCATCTCCTTATAAAATTCTCGATGTCCTCGTCAAGTGATGGCCACCACACATAGAAACGTGAGAGTGCTTTCATGGCCGAAATCCCTGGGTGCCCTCGGTGCAAATAGCCTAAGACTGTCTTTCTTAGAACTTCAGGTATGACCATCCTACCTTGCCAAAGTACAATTTTACCTTCTACAGACAGTTCGAAACGTTTCTTGTAGTATTGTTTCATGTCTTGCCCGTAATCCACGTCTCTCCACCCGGTCTTTAGGTACTGACAAACGAGTGACAAATTTGGGTCTCTAGATGTTTCCAGACTCAATTTTTTTTCAGTTAATTGTAGATCAACAATTTTGTTTTCTTGGAGGCGTGATACTACTCTACGTACAACATTTTCCACGTGTGAGGGTTTTGTCTTGGGATTTGGTAATCTGGACAGACAATCGGCCAGAATGTTGTTTTCGCCCTTCTGGTAGCAAATTTCATACTGGTAGCTTCCAATCAAAAGAGCCCATCTTACAAGTCTATTATTTACAAGCTTCGGCAGGTTACGTTGAGGTCCCAAAATGTGCATCAGAGGCTTGTGATCAGTTACCAAGGTAAATTTCGTTCCTCTTAGATATTGGTCAAATTTCTGTATTCCAAATAATATGGCTAGTGCTTCACGGTCAATAACAGAATATTTGCTCTTAGCTGGTCGAAGTTTTCTTGACGCAAATGCTATCGGTTGTTCGACATCTTTGTGTTTGTGGTATAGAACTGCCCCAACTCCTTTTTCTGACGCATCACACGCTAGGAAAAGAGAACGCTTTTCATTGAACGCTATCAATGAATTTGAGTTAGCTATGTTACTTTTAGCATTCTCGAAAACTTGTTCTTCGTGTTCGGACCATCGCCATTTTTTTTTGCCGCTTGTTAGCTCGTACAGGTCTGCACATGATCCATGAAGATGTGGAATGAATCTTTCATAAAAATTTATAAGGCCCAGGAAAGAGCGTAATTCCTTTGCGTTTGTGGGTTGTGATGCGTTGGTTATAGCGCTAATCTTCGCTTTTTTTGGCCTTATTCCGTTTTGATCAATTATGTGACCCAGATACTCAATCTCTTTACTCAGAAAACTACACTTTTTCAAATTAACTTTCAAACCAGCCTGATTTAGCCGGCTTAACACTGTGCAAAGTGTTCGTAAGTGTCCATTCACGCTTTCTCCTGTCAATGCAATGTCATCAAAATACACTGCTACGTTTGGTATGTCTCCAAGTAGTTGATCAAGAAAATTTTGAAAAATTGATGGTGCTGTAGAAATACCGAAAGGCATTCTGTTGTACTGGTAGTATCCTCTGTGTGTGGATATTGTTAAATACTTTTTTGAGTCCGGAGCTATTTCAAATTGTAAATACGCGTCTTTGAGATCAATTTTGGAGTAGACAATGCCGTTTGCTAGTTTCTGTCGTAAATGATCAAAAATGGGCACTGGATGTAAATGTTTTGTTAAAACAGGATTAAGTGTAGTGCTGTAGTGTCCGCAAATTCTGACGTCACCAGTTGGTTTCAAGACATTAACAGTAGGTGTGGCCCACTCCAAAGCAGTAAGGTTTGGATCTATTCTGTTAATGATACCTGTATCAACAAGACGATCCAACTCCCGTTCGACGTTTTTCTTCATGCTGAATTTGATTTGACGTGCAGGTAGGTGTTCTGGTTCTGCGCCGGGTTTGACGTGTATGTTAACTTGGTAGTTATTGACTTTGCCTAGTTTGCCATCGAAAAGTTCGCTGTATTGCTTAAGTATATGTTTTAATGTCGTTGGAGTAACAGGCTTCTCTTGGATTGAATAAACTGGTTTTGGAAATTCCATGTCAAACTTCTCGCTCCATCTCAATCCAAAAAGTAATGGATTTGCGTTTTTTATTACTACGACAGGTAAGGTTTCGTATCGTCCGTTCACTTCCACATTTACATTTGCGATTCCTTTGGTTTTCAGCTTGGTGTTACCATATGCTTTTAGTTTGGGCCCCTTTGTTAACGTTGGTGATCCAACCTTTTTCCAAACTTCGGAACTAATGATAGAGTGGGTAGAGCCAGGGTCCCAATCCATAGTGCAGTGAACTCCATTTATGAAAATGTCGATTTGTTTGCAATCCTTGACTCGAGTGCTCGTGACGTTGTGGACAAACTCATCGTCATCTTCACTATTTTCCGTTGGGAACGTTTGTGGAGCTTGACGTAGAAGCTTGATTATCACTTACGCGTTGTATTCTGCGTTTGGAAGTGTTTTTTTCCTTGGCCGACGATATGTACCTAAGCACGACCAGTTTTAATGCAACAGCTCTCTAAATGCCCTTTCAAATCGCACTCGCCGCATGTGTGGTTTTTTGCTGCGCATTTTGAGAGGTCATGCTTCTCGAATTTCCCACATCTCAGGCATTGATCAGTGGAGTGCAACTTGCGTTGTTTATTGTAATTAGACTTCGGTGTTGTTGTTTTTTTGAGTACGGTTCCTCTTGACTCTGTTAACATTTGCAGTTGTGCTTGGTGTGTCATGTTCTGCCTGTTCTCGTGATTGTGCAATTGAAAAAAAATCTCTAAAAGTAACCTCCCTTCCTGACTCTTGCAAATCGGGCCACTTTTGCTTGAGGTCTGTCTCTAAATCTGTATGATTCAACCCTGTAGCAAAACGATCGCGTAGCTGTCGTTCCAACATCTCGTCTTTGTAGCCGCAATCCCTGCCTAGACTTTTGAGTCTGTTAGCGTACTGTTCCATAGATTCTGAAGACTCTCTGGTGCAGTTCCAGAATTCTGTCAATGCGCGGTACCTGGTTTTCTTTATTCTAAACAAGTCAAGAAGTTTGAGGCAAATGTCGTTATAACTGCTCGTGTCAAAATTCGGTGTAAGTGCTATTTTTAACTCACGGAAAATCTCCGGTGTTAAGGTATTTAACAGGATGTCCTTTCGTAGGTTTGGTTCCGTAACGTTCATGATTTGACATTTGTTTGAAAAGAAGTCTAAAAAACCTTCAATTCTGCAGCTGTCTGGGTTGTATTTGTCCATGTTAAAATTTTTAATCACCATCATCTTGTCTGACGATGTGACCGACGATGATGAAACGCTCGTTGAGCTTTTTGTTTTTGTTTCTTCTTTGTTGTGCATTGTTTGTACCAACAATGTAAGTATTTGTGTCGTCTGTTCTTGCTGCGCCTGTTGAGCTCGCAAGAACAGCTCGAATTGTTCTTTGTCCATTATTAAAGTCTTTTAAATCCTCGTCGCCAATAAAATGAATCACATTTTCAAGCAAGATAATTTATTGAATGACAGATAGTGCAAGTCACATTTGACAACACGTCCATAGATATATCATACGGCGTGCCGGTTTTTTGCTTGGCGAACTTTGGAAAGTTAGCCAAACAAAGGCCTGTCACTGTCACTGAGAGGTCGACTCGAGTCAGTTTTTTATGTTTCTAGATAATTTCGGCAACTAAAGTAATAGTTTTAGTGCATTTATGAGAAATAGACTCCAATAGTTAAGTGTTTTGTGCATTTTGTGTGCTATTTAATGGGATGCTGCAGTATTTTAGGCTGCAAAAGCCGCACAGAAAGAAAGGAAGATGAGAATGTTACTTTTCACTCGTAAGTATGCAAATATTAATAGTTATTGTGCACTGATGGAAGAAATACATTTGTGTTTATGTAATGACATGGCTTTCGATGAAAATTAGGCGTAATTCTAGCGATATCGTTTATTTTTCTTTCCACATAACTTCATATTAATCTAATATATAAAATTCTCGTGTCACATTGTTTGATACAAAAACTTCAATTCAATGTGAAAACAACGAGGCAAAAATATGTATTTCATAAAATAGACCTCTCGAGTCTCTGCGATTAGTTTGTTCAATCAAATAAACCATCAAAGTTTTAATTCTGCTTTGTAACAATAGTTACGTAAGTATTTAAAGTATCATGTAACATGTTCCAAGATTGTTTTACTAAAATATTACTGGTTAAGTATCATTAGAATCCTGTTGGCAATTTTATATGTTGAATAATATAAATAATTTTGCACTCTTCATATGAATGACATTATGCGACTCATATTAGTGTTAGTTAGTGACTCATTTAGTATGACGTAGTTGTTACAACGAAACACCCTCACGTTTTTGGTCATATTTAGGGAAAAGTTTCCATAATAGCAACATTGAAGTTTTATAGTGCTGTCTCATGTGCGGCCACGAGGTGGCTACATCTAGAGGTATATAATCTAAGCAGTATTATAATGTATAATCTATGGACATGAGTAGTCTGGAGCACAGAACATAAAATATTGGTCTGGAGCACAGGTCTGGAGCACTGTCTGGAGAAAGAAGAAATTGTCACTCATTGTCTTGTGTGTGAAGCACAATACGTAGTATCTCTATGTAGTCTGTGGAAGCACAGACTACATAGAGATACTACGTATATGTTGAAGTCTTGTCATCACAGCCTTGATGTGTGAAGTCTTGTCATAATGTCATCAAACTATCAAAGCCGGCAAACGTTGCTGGCACAGAGTACTTTTGTTGCTGGTTTGAGTTGTTTTCTTTAAAAGCCATAATAATTATTATATACATACAAAATGTTTTATTTAATAGGTTTAGGTTTAGGCGATGTCAAGGACATTACTGTAAAAGGTTTGGAAATTGTTCGAAAATGTGACAAAGTTTTGTTGGAAGGTTATACTTCAATACTTACTGTTGGGAAAGATATTTTGGTAAATATTTTGTTTCTAAAACTGTTTTTTTTTTTTTAATAGATGATAACTATGTTAATATGCTACGCTATTTTGAGATCAGCTCCTAAAGCTGCTGCAATTGCTTACACCAAGGGCAAGACCGTCTGTTGGCCCGCCAACCAACGCATTCAGTTAAGCAGATTAGATCTTCTTAGGGGCTGAGTTTTGAGTGAGCAGCCCCTGAGAATTCCCACTCACCAATATATTGCTAATTCACAGCTTATATGTATAAAAAATACTGTAATTAACTCACTGCAATACATATTTGAGACTAAATCAGTGTAGGAATAAATACAAAAAAAAAAATTAAACCTCACATTGATATCACCACCTTCAGAATATATTAGGTAGCCTTAGTTTGCACCGTAAGAATAATATAATGGGTCAATTCCTGCACACAAAATATGTGCTTAGTCATGGAGTTGCAAAAATCGGCTTGATTAACATACATAGGTACATGGATAATGTGACCAAGTCCCGCTTTCAGGCTGTCTGTCCCGCTGTCACCAGACAGGCCAAAATTGTCTCACTTTCACTAAGTCTTGTCTTAAAATATTTGCCAGAAAGTAACATATTTGATGAAAGAGTTTTTCAGAAATAAAATGTTTATTTCAATTACATAAAGCATTAACATACTTGATTTAAAGAACACCTTTTAAGCAAGAAGATGCTTGTGTTAGGTGACTCCGCTCTTCCACTTAACATTATACAATGTATGCAATTGAAACAGAAAATAAAAGAAAAGAAATGTACAAAATATGGAGAAGATAATGATTAAGTACAGTTTTTTATTTTAAACCCTTTTGATTACAAAGAATAAATAAATCAAGTACTAAGCTCCAATAATGTATCTAAATCAAGACACAATATTTTAAAACTGATTTGTTCAGCTGATAAATACAAAAATATAACTAAAAGTGACACTACAACACGATACTTAGTAACTTATTTAACCTACTAAATTATTTTGTATGAAGTGCTATATTTATTTTGTACTAGCTGTCCCCCGCGGCTTCGCTCCCGTCAGTCAACTGGCTACCCTACCTATCCATATTTTTTTTTTGCTTTTAAACCTTCCCTGTATTCTGGCAAACTAAACAAAAAAAGAATTACCGAAATCGGCCCAGCCGTTCTCGAATTTTAGCGAGACTAACAAACAGCAATTCATTTTTATATATTTAGATTAATGTTCTACCTTCTATAATAAAAAAAACTTGCATATCACTAAAAACTGCAGCAGTTTTGCAAAATTAACTTTGCTCTAGGAGATAAAACTCAAAATAGTAACTAAACAACATGTAAATTTTTATGACTTTACTAGTGAAGATACATTCCAGTTTTAATTCTTATAAATATTTTAATTCCAGGAAGAGTATTATGGTCGACCATTGGTTCTAGCAGACCGTGAATTATGTGAGGGTGCAATTGATGATATATTATTAGAAGCCAAAAATGCTGAAGTAGCCTTGCTGGTTGTTGGTGACCCACTGGGAGCGACAACCCATACTGATATGTTGCTGCGAGCTAAACAATTTGGTGTAAAAACACAGGTAGCTAAATTCTATGGTCAGCTTGCAACCAGCCTTAAATCATTGAATTTTATTATACATATACAGTTACATGCATAAGAAAATTCAAGGAATCCTATAAAACTAAAATAACTAATACCCACATCAACATTCACAAAATATAATTTATTTATTTATGTACACACAATTTACTTAAAAAGAAAATTTTGTACAGAGAGAAGAGCACAAAGGTACTCCTTATTTGAAAAGAAATTTCTACCAGCAGACCTGCGACAGAAGAATTTAATAAGAAATGTAGACACAGTGTATAAAAAAAAAAAAAACAGAGAAGGAAACTTAAAACAGACTATAGGTACTAACTTAAATAAAACAAATTATAGTCTTAATAAATACACATAAAATTACAATAAACATACAAACAAACATACACAATTAGATTATCTAAATACATAATTATAATAAATTAATACATACCAGTAATAATATACAATAATATACAGTATCACATTATTGACAGATAATGCGCTTTGACTTCCTTTTTGAAAAGGTTAATATTTTTGCAATCTCTCATGTTAGGTGGCAGTGAGTCCCACAATCGTACTGCGTAAAAAGAGAAGGAGTGGGAATAATATGAATGGGTTTATGGGATGGGAAGTTAAGATGATGTTTGAGGTGGGATTCACACAGCGCATTATAAGGGCGAGTGAACGAGAAACGATCGCGCAGGTAGCTTGGGTATGCAGGATTAAACAGGATGTTATTTGAGTGTTCCTGCAAAGATGGATAGGGAGCCACTTGAGATCCTTTTGGAACTGAGAGACATGGTCGTATTTCCTCAGGCCAAAAAAAACGAATGCATAAGTTTTGCAAGCGCTCAAGCTTATTTAAGAGCTCCGTGTCTCTGTCTGTGCTCCAGTGGCATCCAGGTAGCAGGCATCAGCATAATCAATGACCGGCTGAATGAAAGTTTGAGCTAGATAAATTTTAGGGCAAAAAGGATGTAAGTATTTTTAAAGAGTGGAACGAAAAGTGCACCTTACGATTAACCTCATTTACTTGCGCTCGCTAAGAAAGATTACTGTCCATTAGGACCCCGAGATTCTTTGCCAATCCGTATACCGATACGCAATGATCGACCCGTTAAGGTGGAAGCTCCATGGTAGCCCGCGAAATTCAAATAGTATCAAGTACAGTGGAATAGTATAAATAAAACAAGTGCAAGACAAGTATTCAAAATAGATGTAAGAGCCATAGGTATCTACTACCGTAGGTAGATCTCTCAACTAGTACTAAAATTACAATTTGGCTGTAGGGAAGTTTCCTGAGTAAAACCAGCGACTGATCAAAAGTTCTGACCGCCCTAGGCTAATTATGAGGACGCGCCCTCGCCAGGTGTATTACGGACGGCCTAAAAAGTAATGAGTAGAGTAGTAGTGTGAAAATTTTAACATGGTTCATCATAAAACCTACAAAAGTTTTCAGATCGATTTGCAAGCGAAATAAAGTTGTCCTTTAATCTACATGACATTCAATCTTAGGGTGGCAAACCATTTGTTTTATGCTGACCGTACATTTGTCTAAACAGAATACCGTGGCCCCAGAACGTAAAGGGCATCCTAAGGAACACGGGTGGATTTTAGTCAGTAAAAGTCTGACAGTCCCTTCCGCCCCACCCAGGGCGGGAGGACTCATTTGATGATGTAACCATCCCAAAAAAAAAAAACCGTACATAAAGGCAAAGTGCCTCACGCATTAGAAGACCAAAATCATGACAAGTGACTGCAGGGCTACCTAGTAGAAAACCAAATCCATGTCGTGTTTGGCAGGATGACTTGTATTGGCTTAGTTTCTAGACAACTTAGTTGCCATTGCCATTGACCATGAGCGTGGTCATCTAGTCTGTGAAGTTGCTTCGACTTGAGTATTTTTTAAATACGTATTTACACTTCTGTTATTGTTAAAAAAAGAGAACAGGCATCATACAAGTGAAACATGTTTGCAACTAATTAATGATTTATTTGAAAATTATAGTAATTCAGTAATTACTATTAGGTTATACAAAAGTCCTTTTTCGTGCTTTAGCATGTGCAAATATTTCCACATTTTTTTCAAATTGCATCTGACATTAAATTAGACGTAAATTAACATAATACATAACATAGGTGATCATATGGCACTTTTTTAAATTACTATTTATAAAAATTAGATTAAATTAGTTTAAATGAATTTATTGCAATAAAGATTAAAATTGAAATTCCTTGAGTAGATTGTATTTAAATTGAATTATTTATATAATCATTAAACATATTGACAACAATAAAAATCATAAAACATCAATGAAAATAATAAACAGTGACCAGTTTCCAGATACAGATTGTTAAATCAATGAACCTAACATTGATTCAACAATAGTGTAGTAGGAGTCGATCACAAATCAATCACTAATAATTATTAGTTTTTTAAGTTCAGCTATGCTGTCAATGAAAATTATTATGTCAATATCGGTATTAGTGGAAATAGCTCTGTTGGTAACAGTCATCATTCGTAAATCATTATCATCATTAATAATTTCACTGTCGTCTAGTTCATGCAGTTTCTATAAGAAACCAAACTTTGTGTTTACTTATTATAAATAATATATAATATTATAAAGAGGAAAACTTTGTTTGTTTGTTTGATTGTAATGAATAGGCTCAAAAACTACGGGACCGATTTTAAAAAATCTTTCACCATTCGAAAGCTACATTATCCACGAGTAACATATATAATATCTATACTAATATTATAAAGAGGTAAAATTTGTTTGTAAGTTTGTAAGTTTTTATGTTTGTAAGTTTGTAAATTTGTATGTAGGGGGTAATCTCAGGAACTACTGGTCCGATTTGAAAAATTCTTTCAGTGTTAGATAGCCCATTTATCGAGGAATGCTATAGGCTATATATCATCACGCTAAGACAAATAGGAGCGGAGCAATAATAGTAAATGTGGCGCAGACGAAGTTGCGCGGGTCAGCTAGTATATATATAATATTATAAAGAGGAAAACTTTGTTTGTTTGTTTGATTGTAATGAATAGGCTCAAAAACTACTGGACCGATTTTAAAAAATCTTTCACCATTCGAAAGCTACATTATCCACGAGTAACATAGGCTATATTTTATTTTGGAAAAAAATAGGGTTCAACCAGAAAAGTTACTTATTTTGCGTACGCTGCCTAAACTATAAAAGATAGAACCATATATATTGTTCTAATTAATTGTAGATCTTATAATATATCTACAAAAAAGTCCGCGACATACTATACCTATCTATGTCGAGTGAGGCACAACAACCATTTTTTTATTTCAAAATCTAGATTTTTTTTGGACTACATTTAAACGCGTTTATTTTACTCATGCTATAAATCCTTATCAAAATAAAGTGTTTCATTACTAAGTACAGTTTATGTAGATCATATTTGGTCTTTGAATTATTAAAATCGGACGTTTGGTTTTGAAGTTATGGCGAAATTAAAATATTACGATTTCTGCTGCACGGCCCGTTGCGAAGTGGACGTCACCGAGGTAACAGTTTTTCTGTAGTGTATTTAGTATCAGCATTGCACCCGTGCGAAGCCGGGGCGGGTCGCTAGTTATAAATAATTTGCCGGTTTTTTAAATGCACACACTGACCCATTTTGATTCACGCGCGCTTTTTAAAATTTCAAAATTAATTGTTAAAATCAGGGACTCTCAAGAGCATTTAGTTTGTGTTTTGTCTCGGTCTAGTTGAAATATGTAGGGTAGATGCAATGATAGACTAGATCAGTGCATGCGAAGACACGATTTCAGCGCGCCCCCTCCGATCCTCGCGCCCTAGGCTGCAGCCTAATTAGCCTAAGGGTTAATCAGGCCCTGAGTAAAACTAATATGATTCTATTTCGTCCGTCACTAAGATTATCGAAAAATATTTGAAATGTATTTATGGTTTTTAACCAACTTCCAAAAAAGGAGGAGGACAAAACAAAGAAACAAAACCAAAAACATTACATAACTTACGAAATTTAAGTTATTTTATACTTTGGAATGGTTTGTTTGGAAGTCGGTTATATTTTTATCAAATCAATAAAAAATAACAAAGATAAAACGCATCAAGCAAGATCAGGAGTGAGGGCTTGTGACGTCACTTTCCGATAAAAAGTGTAATAGAATGTGAAGTGGGAAAATTAATGTTATTATTGGAAATCTCTCCATTATAGAAAAACGTTTTGGATTAGATATAAGTATATGAGGTAGTAAATATTACACAAGAAAACTTATAACATGTAGTAAAGTTTAAAAATACATGTACATTGTAAACTACACCCAACCTCTATTCACCTCTGATGTCCAACAAGTAGCTCCTGGCTCCTGCTCTACTACAACTTGACTGTTATCTTTTCAGATCATTCATAATGCATCAATAATGAATGCTGTAAGCTGCTGTGGATTACAGTTGTATAATTTTGGAGAAACTGTTTCAATACCTTATTGGACGGATACATGGAAACCAGATAGTTTCTTTGAGAAAATTGTTGCAAATTTCTCAAGAAACTTACACACCCTTTGTTTATTAGGCAAGTAAAATCAATAATTTTATACATTTGCAATAGGAATGAGCATCCTCACAATAGCGCATTGGCGTAGCTACAGTTTTGTTGAGGTAAAAGAACACCTAAAACACTTGCGCGACTCCTGTTCAGCGATAAGATGTTCGCGCGAATGAAACTAGCGTGAATCTACTTGCGCGCAGAACGTGACGGGGTCTGCATGAAATTACACAGGCCAATACCTGGCCCAGGGAGTATATGACAACAATAACTATGAATTTTACATTTTGGCCCTTTCATAGAGGCAAAAGCTCAAGTGGCTGCAAATGTTTGCGAATCTTAGCAAAGGAGAGACGGTACTTCACGCCGGAATGGCTGCTCAAACTCTATCAAGCGCAAGTTTAAACGTGTGTGGAGTACTGCTGTCATCTTTGGGACGGATCTGGGGGCTACTCTCTAAGCCCGAAGTCCGTAGTTTCGGGCTTAGTTGCGGGCGTATTCTACTCCGTATTACCTAATTATTAAGATTAATGACAACACGGTTCTATAGTAACTGTCAAATCGTGTTGTCTTTCTTTCTTAGTTTGGTTTCGGGTCTAATCGTAAGTTCGTAGGTGATGCGGAGTAGAATACGCCCTCAACTAAGCCCGAAACTACGGACTTCGGGCTTAGAGAGTAGCCCCCCTGGATCTGCCAGGTACCAGCTTGATGCCCTTTAGTCAATTGAGAAACGAGCCAAGAGGATCATCGGTAATGATAGGCTCGTTGAGTCGTAGCTACAAACTCTTGAGCATCGACGCCGAGTTGCTAGCCTGTCGGTTTTCTACAGGTTGCATTTTGGGAAATGTGCGACGGAATTGCATAATTTAATTCCGCCAAGCCCGTTCCATCATCGGACCGCGTGCTTCAACTTCGACCACATCATAGCTTACCGTCAGGTCAGATAGTGGCCAAACTCGTGCCTATCAATGGCACCTGCGCCCTCCTGCACCCGCCCTTGCGTCTACTGGCTATAGGCATTAGGCTATACTCCTACCATTGCACCAAAACATACGTGTTGAGACGTTTTATTCGCGATTGCGTGAAACTCCCTTACTGGACAGTAAGAGAATGATTGCGAGTCAGTCATACAACATACAGTCAGTCAACATAATTCTCAGTTAGACCTGTCATTTTATTTCAGATATCAAGGTGAAAGAACCTACTGAAGATTCATTAACAAAAAAAGTCCGTCAGTATATGGAGCCGAAATTTATGTCTGTCAAAGAAGCAGCGGAGCAATTGGTGCAAATAATCGAAAATAATCCAGACACTACAGGTTATATTAAATAATCCAGACACTACAGGTTATATTAAAATTTATACTTACTTCCATTGCTCTCAAACATGGAAGGAAAGGCAAGAAGATAGGAAAGTGCCGTTATGGAGCCGACCCAATGCAATGACAATTGTCCATGTCTTCAAACGACGTTTTTCAACATACTTACTCGAAAAGTTAATCTTATCGTCTCTTCTGTTAGGTTCCAAGTCCTTTCAAATTCACACAAGTACTATAGTTTTTAGGGTTCTGTACCCTAAAGGTAACCAACGGACTCCTATTACTAAGCCTCTGCTGTCCGTTCGTCCGACAGTCTGTCTGTCAGCGTGCTAAATCTTAAGAACCGTAATAGGTATTGCTGCTATAACAACAAATAATAAATATTAAGGTTTATGGTACGGTACTCTTCGTGTACGAGTCCGACTCGCACTTGGCAGTTTCGCAGTTTTTCTCTCGGTACTCATAAAGTGTCCATTTCCTAAATAACACTCAGTAAACTTTGACAGCTGTGTGAGATCGGACGCACTGAAAACTTCTGAAATTATATAGTAACTCACACGCGCTTCTGGCATCTCAATTCTACAGCACCCTAAATACTAATTAAGCAAGGATCTTTGTCGACAGAACCTCGACGGACGTGTTGCTCGTCGTTGGTCCTAATTATAGCCTACTTACTAGACAGGGCTTGAAAACGTTACCAATTCACATTAAAAATAACGTTAGGTAACGGTATTCTATAGAGATACCCTGGCATATCGGTACGTTCTGGTAGCGTTACTTAGTAGCATAACATAATAATAACGTTACAAATAACTTTAAAAAATAACGGTATTATTAAAGTTCTTGTAAAAATAGCGGTAACAATTCACGGTATAGTTTGGTTATTTTAAGCGACGTTGCCGTTTTGCACAACCAAGGCGCCGCGCCCGGTGAGCGGCGGTGGCGGGGCGCAGGCGGCACGCGGTCACGCGCCGTCACGTGGTCTATCTCCGTGAGCTAGGGATCACCGGGGGCCCCCGGCTCAAAGTCACTGCGACAGGAGCGCGGATGCTGGAGAGATCCCCGGGGAGACCAGCAGCTCGTCCGCTGATGATCTGGCTGAAAGGCTAAGAGCGTCCCTGAACGCGGACGAGGCCCGAGTGTTCAGGCCCGTTAGGTGCGCAGACCTGCGTATCCTGGGTCTGGACGACTCGGTCACTGAGGAGGAGATCGTGGCCGCCGTCGCCAGGTCCGGAGGGTGCCCTGCCGAGCAGATTAAGGCAGGCGCCCTACGTCCGGACCTCTCGGGTATGCGATCTGTTACGGTCTGCTGCACTGTGACGGCGGCCAAAACAATTGTGGAGGGCCGATGGCTATTGGTGGGCTGGGTTTCAGCGCAGGTCAAGCTGCTGGAGCCCAGACCTCTGAGGTGCTATCGCTGCCACGTGGGGCACCACGTGTCAGTAAAGTGCACCTCGGAGGTTGACCGCAGCGGTCTCTGTTTCCGTTGCGGTCAGCCCGGTCATGTGTCCGTAGCTTGCTCCGCCAAGCCGCACTGCGTTGCATGTGCGGCGGCCGGCAAGTCGGGCGATCACCGGGCTGGGAGCGCGGCCTGCGCTCCGCCCACCAAGGCCAAGTCTGGAAGTAGGGGAAGGCCATCCGCCGCCACTGCCACCGTCTCCGTCGCCGCAGCCGCCACTGCCGCAGCCGCCACCACCGCAGCCGCATCCGCCGCGGACCGCCGATCTCATGGCGACATGGAGATGACGACTGTCACAACCCAGCACAGGGCACGCCACGACAGTGGAGGTAAGTCCCCTCTTTGAGGAGTGGCTTGAGAGGCGCCACGGCGTGGACCTTCCGCCTGACGCAGGTCCTCACCGGACACGGACGGCCTGTGGACGGTCAGCTATGGGTGGCTCGCCGTCCGTCCGTCTTCTGACGACAGGCCGTGTCGACGGCGCGTTCGTGTTCCACGCGCGCCTCAAAGAGAGTCAGCACACAAAGAGGCCCGAAAGGGCCGACGCCTGCCGGAGTCGCGGGACTATTCGAAAGAGACACAGTGGCTCTGGAACACAAAGGGCACTGAAGGAACATGGATGGGTTTTAGTCAGTAAAAGTCTGACACTCCCTCTCGCTCCGCCCAGAGCGGGAAGAGTCATTGGATGATTTCCCATCACAAAAAAAAAAGGCTGAAGGAAAGGCTTCAGTCAGATTCGCGAGACACACAGCCACGTGACGGGTGAAAACCAACAATCTATATACAAGAACAAGCACAACTCGCAAGGAGAATATTAAACACGCAAATAGTCGCACGTCACAGTCTAAGCGCCGATACAGACATGAGCGATGCGAGCGAGGACGAGAGCGAGTGTACGTTACCCCAGCAAGAAAGTATCTCCTAGAGTTAAATGAGTGGAACGTATAGTTGGTGCCTTGTCTGGTGTAAATGTGCCCCCACATAAAAAATGTGTGCCCCCTGTCGTTTTGGAATAAAACGAAAAAAACGATTCTTGCTGGGGTAACGTTTTTCTAGCAGGAAAATTCTTAACGAATGATCGGAGCCGGGAAAATTGTGCATGGCCAGAGAGCTTACATGTGTGCCAAAATGTGCCCCCAAAAATAATATCTGTGCCCCTTCAGATTTACGAGATATTGCATTTCCTGCTGGAGTAACGTTTTGATGAATCGTATATCTCTATAACCATTGCATGTGCCCCTGTAGAATAAACATACACTAGTAGCTCTTAATGTGTGCCCCTATGTGCCCCAAATTAGATTTAAGAAAATATTTATAGTTTTCAAGTTATCGCGGTTTTATGAAAACTCGAAAAAACATCGCAGCGCCTAAATGAGACAAGGTATAAGTGCGCTTAAAACTGTATTCGGTCCTTCTTGACGCTAATAATAACCATACAAAGTTTCAAAACTGTTCATGCATGCGTTTTTGAATAATCTTGCTAAAAGTCAAAACGATGGTGTCATAATTTTGACGGCAAAATACAAGGAATCGGCTCAATCCCAGATATGTAGGTGTAAACCAAAATCATGTGCCTTTAGTCAAAAATATATGGTGAAAATATTCAGCTTGGAATATTTCGCATTATGTAAATAATAACAAAAAACCAAAATATGTAATCAACGGCTGGTTATCCGACCAAATTTGAATGACTACTAAAAAGCGACTGATTCATACAAATCCATGACCTTCTTTATTGGACGTATTATACCTAAGCTGTTGTCATACATTCGCGTTCAAAAGTTTTGGGGGCTAATTAAAAAATATATTAAATGGATCTTGTGACTATAATGAAACAGCTTGTTGATGTGGAAATTATTGTTTTAATTCTTAAAGTAATTATTGCATCAAATCACAGATCAAATTTCCTACCTATAAATATTAGAAATTTATTTGCACGTTGTGTAGTCACATTATTATTTAAATCACAGATCAGTTTTTCATCGAAGTCTAACATATAATTAGTAAATTCGCATCACAAAAAATCACAGATCAGTATGTATAAGTAAGTATAATATTTTGTAAAAAAAATGTTAAATTGGAAATCACAGATAAATAATTTTCTTACGAGTAATTTGCTTATACATAGATTCATATAGTGTGTTCAAAATTCAATGTGTTAGTGTTCAGTGTGTTAGTATAGTAAACCGCATAAAGATATAACTGTAAACATCGAATGTGCACAAATTATCTGATGGTATTGGGCTATAAATAAATATATTTAACAACATTAACACCTCATCCCTCATAGGTACGTAATCCGACATACAAAATGGAAACACGTTGTTGCAACACTGATCATAGTGCGGTTGACTATAGGTATACACTAATTACAACTCTCAAAACTGTAGGTACCAAAATTTATTTGGTTGAGGGGAATGCTCCTACGCCTTTATGGACTTGGAAGGTTGTATTGGTGATTTTGATGATTATAATTCTGTAACTACATACGTCTTACAGCCGCGAACAATATTGTAATCAACATACAACCTAGCACTGGCCTGCAAATTGCAAAAAATGCAAGAAATTTTGAATTTCACGGACTGGTTGGAGGATTCCCGTAATGATGAAAAACTGTTACTCATCAATATATATAAATACATATAAAAAGACAAATACGGGCTTTTTATTTATATACGAAAAAGAGCTTCCTCTTTTTAGTAGTTGGTATTCATCACACATTTCATGAACTACCTATATTTTTTAAACATCGGGACCATCAAATTTTGGCTCAAAGACCTGGCAAATATCAAATTTCTGGATGTATTTTTTTCGTTCACACATAAATTACTGGATGTATTTTAATGAAATTTAGAATGGAGAAGATAGCTTACCTTGGAATAGCATTTAGGCTACTATTTATAACAAACTTAATCATGAGTAAGGTCATAGAAACAGCTAGTAGAACATAATCCAATAACAACTTTATTTTATTACTTATTACTTTTCTACTTCAATGTACTCAGGCACAACACATGTGAACCGGTTAGTGAGTAAAGTTAAGAAGGTCATCGATATGTATGAATCCGTCGCTTTTTAGTAGTCATTCAAATTTGGTCGGATAACCAGCCGTTGATTACATATTTTGGTTTTTTGTTAATATTTACATAATGCGAAACATTCGAAGCTGAATATTTTCACCATATATTTTTGACTAAAGGCACAAGATTTTGGTTTACACCTACACATCTGGGATTGAGCCGATTCCTTGTATTTTTGCGTCAAAACTATGACTCCATCGTTTTGACTTTTAGCAAGATTATTCAAAAACGCATGCATGAACAGTTTTGAAACTTTGTATGGTTATTATTAGCGTCAAGAAGGACCGAATACAGTTTTCAGCGAACTTATACCTTGTCTCATTTAGGCGCTGCGATGTTTTTTCGGGTTTTCATAAAACCGCGATAACTTTAAAACTATAAATATTTTCTTAAATCTAATTTGGGGCACATAGGGGCACACATTAAGAGCTACTCGTGTATGTTTATTCTACATGGGCACATGCAATGGTTTTAGAGATATACGATTCATCAAAACGTTACTCCAGCAGGAAATGCAATATCTCGTAAATCTGAAGGGGCACAGATATTATTTTTGGGGGCACATTTTGGCACACATGTAAGCTCTCTGGCCATGCACAATTTTTCTCTCTCCGATCATTCGTTTAGAATTTTCCTGCTAGAAAAACGTTACCCCAGCAAGAATCGTTTTTTCCGTTTTTTTCCAAAACGACAGGGGGCACACATTTTTTATGTGGGGGCACATTTACACCAGACAAGGCACCAACTACACGTTCCACTCATTTAACTCTAGGAGATACTTTCTTGCTGGGGTAACGTACACCGAGAGCGATGGTAAAAAACTAAATTATAACGATAAAATTTTCGATACCGTAGATTTTAACGTTATGCATATTTAACGATAAAATGTGCCAAATATAACGTTATGTATGATAACGTTATTTATTAAGTAACGATATCTGCATCAAAAGGCTGTAACGATACCATATTTTTACCGGAATTTAAAGCCCTGCTACTAGCACTTCGCCCGCGAGTTCTTTCGCGCGGGTTTAGTTGGTACTCCACAAACTTCATCTCCCCTCTTCCCTCTACCCTCTTAATAGGGTAATGTGTAAATTACTATTATACTAAACGTAGGGCGGTACTACACACCTCACAACAACAATGAAAAGCCGCAGGAAAGCAAAATACGCAATTTCATTTATTTGGATGGCAATCAAAATACGTCATCAAAGTAAACGAATTTCAGCTACATATTATATTGATTTAAAAGCAAAACTACGAAACCGATTTTGATAAAATTTATACGAGACCACTTCTGAAGTATGATCTACCAAACAAAATAGAAACTGCTAAAATCAATTCATAATACAATAATAATTGGCGATAATCGCGTAACATACATACAAAAAATTATCAAACGAATTCAGAACCTCCTCACTCCTTTTTTGCAGTCGGTCAAAAATGCATAAAATGTTTTGCGAGTGGCGCGCTAATTTCTATTACCCGAATAATCATCACATTCGACTAATTGGCGACAATAGTCCTCTCAGTGATGATAGACCGATCCTAGTACAACGCACTTGGAGCTCTACATACTAGTACCTAATATGAAAACTACGGAAAGTACAAGTTTATTTGTCTTTAATGAAATAACTAGCGTGAGCCTGCGGCTTCGCCCGCGTGATCCTTAGGGAACATGCTCCCGGTATATATATATATGTTACCGGAAAGGTGTGAAACCTAGGAATTATATACTGTTCGGGAATATTAGGTGACTGGTTAAAGAAACTCCAAAAATGCTGATATTTAGTCAAACGTGTATTGCCTTGAGGACGAACAATAAATGACAAGCAATTACATAAAATCCTTACTTCTAATTAAAACTATTACTACGCAACGTTGATTATTGCTCATTCCAAACGAGCAGGCGTTAGCTCGAACATGCCCCCGGACGTTGGAAGCAGCAGAGGCGCTTTCAACCAAGCGCAGAATCAACGGGCAATGGGCAAATCCTATTGAAGGCTCTTCTGACGACTCCAGTGGATGTTTTGACGTCTGCCACACGAACAATTCCGTCTGATCCCGGATGAACTGCGACGACTCTCCCCAATCTCCATTTAAGAGGAGGAAGATGGTCCTCCTTTATGATGACCAAAGAACCCAACTTAAGCATATCTTTGCTGGTATGCCACTTGGTCCTCTGCTGCAGCTCGGACACAAATTCTTTACTCCAACGAGCCCAAAAATGCTGACGAAGCTGCTCGATGCGGTGGAAACGAGACAATGAAGCAGTGGAGTGGTTCTGTAAATCTTGCTGCGGGAGTGACGTCAGCGGTCGACCAACAAGAAAATGACCCGGAGTCAGTGGTGTGCAATCTGCTGGATCGGATGACAGCGGCGTCAGTGGACGTGAATTTAATATCGCCTCAATCTGGACTAATGTGGTGTTAAGTTCTTCGAAAGTTAAGTGACAATTTCCCAACACTCGCCTGAGATGATATTTGGTTGATTTCACACCCGCTTCCCAGAGTCCGCCAAAATGAGGAGTATACGCGGGTATAAAATGAAATTTAATTCCGTCATTAGCCAATTGCTCGCCCAAGGAATTGCAATTAGATTTGAGGAAATTCGAAAGCTCGTTGCAGGCACCGACGAAGGAGGTACCGTTGTCGGAGTAGATGTCACTGGGTTTTCCCCGTCGCGAGATAAATCTGAATAAAGCCAGTAAATACTTATTGCTAGTTAAGTCACTCACCAGCTCTAAGTGGATAGCCTTGGTGGTGAAGCACACAAAAATGGCTATGTACACTTTTACCAGCCTACATCCCCGACCCTGCCTACTAGCAGCCATGATAGGACCAGCATAATCCACACCAGTAGTTTCAAAAGCATAACCGCCTGGAAGGAGACGCTGCTGCGGTAAATTACCCATTAAAGGAGTGACTGTTCTACCCGACATGCGACAACAACGCACGCAATTGCGATAGCAACTCTTTGCCAGGCTCCGTCCGCCTATAGGCCAGTATGAATCTCTAATTGAAGCCAGCAATAACTGAGGGCCTGCATGCATAAGCTTTACATGTTGAAATTCGAAAAGTAACTTCGTAAATTTATGAGTGGACTGTATAAGAATAGGGTGCTTTTTATCAAAAGAAAAAGTTGAATTTGCTAAGCGTCCTCCGACACGCATAATTTTATTATCGTCTAAAAATACGTTAAATTTTATTAGGGCGCTTTTATGAGGCAATTTCTGATTACTAATGAGTAACTTGTACTCGGGAAATGAATCAATCTGACTTCTAATTATTATAATATTTAATGCATCCTGCAACTCGACTTGTGATAGAAAGCTGGGAGAAGGAAGCTTCCTACACAATTTTATGAACCTTAAAACTGTTGCTACACTACGGATTAACCTTAAATAACTAGGAAATATACAATTACTAGGAAATGTATACAATTCCAAGTCTATGTAGGAAATGTGTTAAATAGTTTCATGATTATTTTTTAATCCAAACATTTCCTAGGAATTGTATGCATTTCCTAGGAACTCTATACAATTCCTATATGATAGAAGGAAATGTATAAAATTAAAAACTAAGTACCTACCGAAGAATAAATGAAAAACGATTAAGTGAGAATCATAACGATTATTTAATAAGAGGGACTTGTCAGATAACAAATAATCTAGTTTGATTATTTATCAATAAAACTTGAACTTGTTTAGCTTACAGATAAAGTTTAAATAATAAATGTCCTCTAAAACTTACATTTTCGTACATAATCAGTCCGTCATTGAGTATCTAGGGGTAATCTCAGGAACTACTGGTCCGATTTGAAAAATTCTTTCATTATTAGATAGCCCATTTATCGAGGAAGGCTATATATATCATCGATTTGAAAAATGCTACGCAGACGAAGTTGCGTGGGTCAGCTAGTAAGATATAATCTTAATTTCATAATTTGTAATAATCAAATCCTAAAACATAAATTCTTCTTTTTATTTATTTTAATTAAACTTGAACAATCATCTACACAGATAAAATTTAAAAAATACAAATTTCCTTAAAACTTTCCCTATCAAAAATTAAAATAATCAGTCTTTCAATAATTAATCACAGTATAAAGATTATATCTTAGACCTGGTTGGTGGTGGTGTGGTGGTGGTTTGGCGACAGGTCACAGGGACAACTTTCGACCCACGGATGCCCCTCAAGTTGAAAGGGAAAATCTACAAGTTCGTGATAAGACATGTCGTAATGTATGGATCAGAATGTTGGGCTGTATAAAAGACGGATGAAAACAGATTTCATGTGGCGGAGATGAGAATGTTGAGATGGATGTGTGGAGTAACGAGAGTGTGGATAAAGTGAGAAATGGCTACATTAGATGTAGTTTAAAAGTGGCGCCAGTGACGGAAAAGTTAAAAGAGTTGTATGCATGTCTTGTTATGGTCATGTGAAGAGGAAGGAGGAAACGCATTGTAACTAAAAGAGTACCTAATGAACATAAAGGTGGATGGATGGTGAGGGAGAGGAAGGCCAAAAAAAAAATGGATGGATTGTGTGAGGAGCGATATGAAAGAAAAGGGGAAAGTTTGACGGCTGATAGGGCAGAGTGGAAGAAAAAAACGTGTTGCGCCGACCCCAAGTAACATGGGATAAGGGCAGGAATATGAGGACGGACCTTAAAGTTACGACGGGTATTAAAATACTTTAAGTAAGAAAATTGTAGCGGTTTGAACTATTATAAAGTGAAAAATAATAAACTTTTAAAAATGTCATTTAGAAAATCAATTAAAAAACCAGTTACACCGAAAACCGGGCTATTACACGGAAACCGAAAAATTACGGGTTTTAATTTAGGTCGGTTTTGCATTCCCTACTTGTGAGTTATCAAATGAAAGGGCTAATTGTGAAGGTTTTAATGATATATTTTTCATAATTTTAGAATAAATGGTTTTGAAGTTATTCAAGAAATTAGACGAAAAATTACGACTCCCCCCCCTTATCTCCGAAACTATACTAAGCCTAAAATTCTGAAAAAATGGCGATAGTATATCTATACCTATATGTCGCAGGAACTATAAGAAGTCTTTAGTTTTAAAATAACATGTAACAAAAAAAAATTCGGAACCCTTTGCACGCGTCGTCCGACTCGTACTTGGTCAGTTTTTTCCATATTGTCCTGTCAGCCGTCACGCTATCTCCCTTTTCTTTATTCACTCCTTTAATCCATCTTTTCTTTGGCCTCGCTCTCTCTATCCATACACATTTATTTTCATCTGGCAGTAAAGTATGTTCCACGTGGATGTAATCCAATGTACCGTCCTATTTGACTTTCCATCCTCGAATTTTGTTTGAATTTGGTTTGCATCTGCCGTCTACATGGATGGCAACCAAGCAAGGTCACCTTGGAAATGGCTCGGATAGCCCATTTATCGAGGCCTTCCTTCGATAAATGGGCTATCCAACACTATAGAATATGTACTAGCTGACCCGAGCAATTTCGTCTGCGTCACATTTTCCATTAATGCTCAGCTCCTTTTTTGTCTTAGCGTGATGATATATAAAAAAGCATAAAGCCTTCCTCGTTAAATGGGCTATCTATCACTGAAAGAATTTTTCTAATCGGACCAGTAGTTCCTGAGATTAGCGCGTTCAACCAAACAAACAAACTTCTGCTTTTTATTATTAGTAAGTATAGATAGGATATAGGCTATATAACATCACGCTAAGACCAATAGGAGCGGCGCAATAATAAACATGTGACGCAGACGAAGTTGCGCGGGTTAACTAGTAGTATCATACTTAATTATAATATTGGTGTTAACATGATTTTATTTGTATTTTCAACAGAAATTAGCAAAAATAACACAGCAGTGGGGCTTTCTCGAGTCGGAGCTAGTGACCAGCAGATAGCAGTAATGTCACTCGACGCGATGCGAAGCTTTGACCTCGGCCCGCCGCTCCATAGCCTCGTCATTCCTGCTCCCAATTTACATCCGTTGGAACTGGACTATCTTGCACAATTTAAATTAGCCAGTTGATTGAACAATTAATTATTGTTGACGTTATAAATAAAAAAGAGTTTAATTAATATATTTTTATTATTTACAATATAATGATAGTTAAAAATCATGATATTAACAGAATTTGATACGACCATGAGAAACCACATTCAAACCCATCATTGGTCCACAAAGCTACCACAAAATACATACTACAACAAAATTATTCTCAATTATAAATGTTAAAAGGTACATTAATTATTATTTGGTCTAAGTTTCACAATTATAAATAATGAAAACTATTATTATAATAATATACAAATAACGGAATGTAGATATACCAACATTATAATAAAATAGTACACCTATTTATTGGTATACATCAAACATCTCTAGATAAAACTGGAAACTGGTGGGTCAAATGATTGTTATTAATAATTAGGATCTTATAATATGGAATTTTACATAACACTAGCACATTTCTTAACATAATTATACAGTCTTTAGACTTAGTTGTAAAAGAGTACATACATGATTTTAATAATATATTAATCGAATTCACATAACTCGTGCTTTCTATTTATCATGTGAGATTACAAAACAGGGAACTATATAAATAGACATTGAGTTAGAGTATTTAAATCTTTAAAAACAGGTGGTCGATGGAGCCGAAAAGTTCTGGAGTGGCGAACGCGTACCGGAAGACGCAAAGTTGGAAGGCCTCCCACAAGGTAGACCGATGACCTATTGAGGGTTGCGGGTAGCCGATGGATGCGAAATGCACAGGAACGGTTTTTTGTGGCGACACTTGGGACTATTTCCAGCAGTGGACGTCTTTCGGCTTATATGATGACGATGACGATCAACAAGTATCAGCTTTAAAGATTTAATTTAAACAGCTGATACTTGTTGATCGTCATCGTCATCATCAGGCGTATCGTGATAATAATCATAAGGTCGCGTAACGCCCTCGTGAGAATGAGCCCGACTGAGCCGCTCCAGGCGCGCCACCTGCGCGGCCAGCGTGTAGGGTGCCTGCGGCATGCGCGGCGGAGGCACGGGCCGCGCGCAGCTCGCCGCCGTGCACGAGCCGTGTCCGCTGTCACTCGACGTCGCTGACCCAGTCTTTCGTAGTGGCAAGTTTACTAAAGATGTAACACTACTACTCTCTGCCGATAGGTCGACTGGGAGTGGCGTGGGCGTATCAGAGTGGGATCTCTCGTGTGCTGTCCGAGGACAACAAATACCAGGGCCAGGTCCATCGCGGCGATGCGAACAAGGCGAGGGTCCCGGTGGTGGAGGCCGAGGTTGATGTGGCCTTGTTTTAGCTGGTTCTGATAGAGCCAACAGTTTTCTCACTGCTTGAGGAGACGCCGTACCAAACTTATTTCCTGCAAAGCTCTTCTTACTCTCACTTGCTGATGAAGCACTGCTGGTGGTAGACAAAGATGGTGATGGGTGACGTCGTCGTGGGATAGCAGGAGCTGGCCCGGCGCCTTCACATTCCAGAGATAAACTGTGAAGACGTTCTTCATCAGTTTCGACGTGCATTCGATTTAAATATGCTTTTACACGTCGAACCATTTGAGCCTCCTCAAACATTTTTTTGGGGTTTGGTACATTTGACGATTTTTTCCTTCTTTTTACTGTCACCTGACCTTGCTGGACTCCTCCAGTAGTAAGTTGGTTTAAAGCAACCATGGCATTCGAAGGTGGCTGCTTACCTAGTTCCAGTAAGGTAAGAAGGTCGTAAGGAGCACTACACATATTTGTAAGTGTGCGTACTTCTTTAGCAATCATTCGCAACTTTTCGAAGTTCACCATGCCTTCAACTTTAGTGTCATTGCCCAAATGTATAAAGGTAAGATCTTTTTTAACCACTGGGTAAAATGGTATAACTGGTGATCTGCCTTGCTCTGTAGTAACCAGCTGTCTATATTTAGACATGTTCCTTGAAGGATCCATGAGCATTTGCAAATCAGTGAACAATTTTAAATACTTTGTTGGTAGTTTCTCCCAAGTCATTCTTAATCTTGACACTGCACCATGCCCCAGTCCAGATATTATAGCAAACATGGAATTAAAGTTTTTACATTCTTTGCAATGGCGTGCAACTTTAATGAACTGCTTTATAATTTTTTGTCGCCGTGCAAGAGTCTGCTCATTTACGACTTCTGTAACAACCCAAAACATTTCCTTGTTAACCAGTTCGGCAAATTGTGATAACATTGGTGTGCCATATCTGCTTTTTAGTTCAAATAGATCATCAACATACTCAGTACTCTCAATTTGACGAAAGATGCAAAAATCTTGTAATGTTAGTTGCACAGCAACTTCAACTGCATTTAATTGTAGAAAATGTACCACACTTTCTCTTAAAAGTTCTGGTGCCATTTCATCAGGTACTAAATTCTCAGTAATTCCATTTGTTTTTAGGTAATACCTAGAGCTGAGACCAATTCTTTCTGCAAGATTTTGTAACTGGTCAGGCAAACGGTGTTGTTTAATGATACCACCCTGTGCAACAGACACTTCACACAGTGAAAAGTTAGAGCTGGGATCGGTTATGCCAAATTCCTGCAAAGTCAACATTACAACTTCTCTGGCAGTTGTCTCTTTGTGTACCAACAAATATTTGCAAGTTTGATCCGATTTGTATACTTTGAGTACATGTTCAGGATAATCAGAGGATTGATATTCATCATAACATATAGATATTAAATCAGGATTACTATGTGAGTTATAAAAAGAAGTACTGGTATTTGCTTTGTTTAAGGATTCAGAGTTAGAAAGAATACTGTCGTCAGTAGGTAAACCATCAGTTATGGTATTTTTAGGAAGAAGATTCATTTTCATTAAAGCTTTCTGTAGTTTTCTCTTAGGTCCCAATGTCATGAAGCCTTTCTGGGGTTCTTTCTTAATGCTCAACTGCTGTGGTTTCTTGGTGGGAGATTGAAACACTGGGGTTAATGTTAAGGGGTCATCATTGAGTAGTTCTGCAGTTGAAAGTCTGGCTCTGGGGTCAGTGTGCCAGTGAACTCTATTAGAGCAGCCTCTCTGCCTTGGAGAATTTTCTGGCATTAACAACATTTGTTTAAAAGTTAATAAGTTACTTTTTACTGTGATGCTTAAGTGTGTTGATCCTGTGATTATTTCCATTGCCTTTGCATGACTGACATGTTGAAAAGATTGACCATTTACCTCCAAAACTTGGTCTCCTCTTTTCAATCCAACATCCTCAGCCTTTGAATGCTTTTCTACTTTAAATATAAATATTCCATAACCTCTTTCATAGCCACCCAATATAGTAAAGTTCAAAGGTTCATCTCTTGTAGGACGAGATAAAGTAACACTTCGTGTTCTAGCTTTTGCTGAACAAGCTATGTTTAGCAGCCTCAATTGGCTTTCCATTTTTTCACGCTCTAAGGCAATTTCAAAGCCCTCAAGAAATTCCATCATAGTTGAATCAGTTTCAAAGTCAGTAAAATGGTTGTTGACCCAAAGCAGCACCACACGAGTAACCTTGTCTCTAACAGATGGTTCAGAGAACCAAGCTAGCAGTTGTTTAGCTACTACTAAAGGACTTTCAATGAATGTCCTGTGTGTCAGTAGAAAGTCTTCAACATATGTAGAATCACGAGAGTTATCCTCAATGAGTTGTAACATTAATTGATCTGGCGTTCCACGGATAACAACGTGGCCTTGTTGTCGTCCTGACTCTCCAGCTGCTCCTCTATATTCTGTAACCAATACTACTACACCATTTTCATTTTCATGTCTCCTTATATTTTCTTCACCTTGGTGTAGTATTCGATAATAGTCAGTTTGTGTAATACAAACAAACTGACAGTCATCACATTTTGTGGTCATCACACCTTTGTGATATAATTTCTCAAGTGTAGCTTCGGCCATTCCGAAGCTGTCTCCCACATTCAAGTGTTCTACTTCACCACTTTGGTGCTCAATATTAACATGTCCATTAATGAGAACAGACCAGGAGTCATGTTCTTCTCCATCATTCATAACTACTGTTCCAGATTTCTCAACCACTGCAAAAACCATGACAGCACATAATGCTCGACGCACTGTCAATGTCATGTTTGTGAATGCTTTCAAATGTTGAGTGAACTCCAACAGTATTTCTATATCTTCATCAGTTCGCTCACTTGGATCCTTTTCAAGACATTCTCGAACAGCATCACGAACAGTTAAACTGTCCATACTTTCTTCTAAATCTTCTTCCTCATCAGAGTCAACAATGGACTCGAGGAGACCCGAAAGGTCTACCTCCATATCCATGTCGAGAGAGCTATGCACTGAGGTCATTGTGTCACTACCACTGTATGCAGAACTGGTGTCACTGGCGTTGGAGCACTTCAGCGTATGGGGGTACAGCTCCGGACTGTGACGGCCTCCACGCCCACCTCTCAACATCGTGAAGTTTCGGACCTGTCCGAGTGACGTCCAGCTTCTGAAAAAATGTATAAAGAATACGTAAAGAAAAATCGATACCTCCTCCATTAGTCAAAACGTCATTTATTTTCAATTTAAACCTAATAAGTTTATCTGTACTTGTAGATTTTAAAATAATCTAAGTGATGAACATTCAAGCAAGAGCCAACAAATGCGGGAGACTTTCTTCTGTTATGACTTTGTATTACAGTGCTAGATTGAGAGGCGTTATTGATAATAGTTACGTCACGTCATGTTTTTAATGTCCATCTCAAACAAAAGACGTGCGTATGAAAAACAATAAATAAATATATGAATTTCAAACCTTCACAATTTCTATTTATTTTGCATTCATGGCGGAACTGTCAGCGCTTCCATGTTGCTTTCTAAATTAATTACCGTTTACCAACGATTCACAGTAACTTAATGTTTCTATATTTCACAATACACTTAATTTTAAATTGTCTTTATAACATTAACCAACACTCAATAATGAATCGATAAGCCGATATTTGGATAGTATCCGAAGAAAATCTTTAGAAAGCTACTTTCCTCTCCAAAGCTGAATAATATACCATAGAGAACATAGACTAACGTTAGCATAGAGCCAGAGCCAATCAGAAATCAGAGTATAAATAAAGTTGGAGCATACTAGCATCTCCATGCTACAAAAGAAATAAAGCGTCAGGGATAAAAAAACAAAATCATTGTATCGCTAGTAAAATAACATCTCACTCAAACAGGCATAACGCGGCGATGGGTACTGTTTTCCTCAAAACGACTACGACATAAATATTTTGTGACTAAAACTCTCTTTTCAACTTATGTTTGTCTTGGAGCGACCTATGTAGAGGAAGTCGAGAATAGCATTTCTTTGTATGATAGGTTTTTTCGGACTGTATCCATCGTTTACAAAAAGTTATATTTTTTTCAGGCTTAGTCTATTGTCTATTATTTTATCAATCATTTCTTATCTGTCTCTTTGCTCCGTTTTACAACCGGAACAAGTAAAAACAGATTCGTACCTTTTTATTTATTAAGCATAAGTTTTACACATTCTGCCAATTATATAGTATTTTGGGACTTATTTTACTACTCGACTTATTAATATTCTATTAGCTACAAAAGGTATTGACGAATATAATAAAGAGTTTTTGGGTTGACCAACTGAACATTTTCTATCTCCATCTATTTTCAGAAATAGGTACTTTTGTATGAGTGTAGCGTTTTCGCAGCAAACCAGTGATGTTAATCTTTTAGTTACAAATTTTGTAAATTGATCGCTTCTCATTGTGAAAAAAGTCGCATATACGTTGGATTAGTCTTGTGAAAGTGCAACATCCTAAAATAATCTTGTGTATAGCGTTAAAATGCGCCCAGTTTTAGAGTCGAAACGGATGGTGAGCGATGGCGAGAATACGGTGATAGATTTTTGGTGTTAAGTTTTGCTCCGTGTCATCACCGCTATAGTTTCCGATTACGTCCAGGAAAGACGATAACCGTTTTGATTCGTTGTTTTACGCGTTATTACAAGCAAATCTTATAAAATCTCTTGCGATTATTGTTAGAAAATATATTGTCATTGACTGACCGGCTGATATTACACGAGGCTTGTATGTATATGCGACTTCTGCCTTCTGCTATTCGTGACACGCCTCAGAAAATAAATCTAAATTTGTGAATCGAATTATTCTTTTCTGTATTTGTGTCATTTTAGTGATAGAGACGGTTTAAAATTACGTAACTGTTGTGGAATCTTGAAGTGTATAAAGAATGGCCTGAGTGTGACCACTCCATTACCGTCATGTGTGACGAAGAATTGTTTGTTTAGGCTCTAATATTGTGCATCCTACGGAAAGTGCGCGTTCGTCTCGTGGACTGGGCCAGATCATGACTCTGCTTGAAACAAAACAATTTTCGCATTGATCGCCGTCTACCTATCGTCATTTGGGACACTTTTATATTACCAAAATGTCTTCGGGAACTTTTGTGGACAGAATTGACCCTTTCGCCAAGCGGTCTCTGAAGAAAAAGACCAAGAAGTCTCAGGGTTCTTCTCGATACCGCAACACGCAAGATGTTGAGTTGCAGGCACTGCCCTTGCTCAAAGGTGGGTCCAAGAATTTTTATCCCGATTTATTTGCGAATCTTCCGTTTTCATTACAGTTTCACTAGATATTTACATTAAAATAAATGTTTTTTTATTCAACTGTTCGTTCTAATTCTGCCAGTTCATTGAACTTTTGCCTTGATTTTTGTTGAACTATGTAAATAGGTTAGAAATAAAATCTTGTTTACTTAAAAGAAGAAAATGTTCTTTTGGGAAACAGTATGAAACAGAGTTAAAATTTTTGTGATAAAATTAAAACACTGAACTACTACTGTATTTAGTAACTTTTGAAGGACTTCTAAAGTAAGTCATGAAGTATTTTCAGACTTGATTGTTCACCTGGTTTCTACCTCTAACTTAGATAATTATTTTCTATGTCAAACTACAAGAAATTCATGGTCAATTGATAAAATGTATGTCTTGTAAATCCCATTAAGCATGAATATGATAATTAAATTAGCTTCTATTTATTTTGTCATTTGAATCTCATATTTCTTATTACAACAATACTACAGACCCATTCCTAATGACTTGAGGGTTTTTTAAATCTCTGGAGCTCAGTTTTGGTTTATTGTACTGTATTATTTAATCAAAATAATAATAACAATAAACAAAAAGGTGTTGATTTCCATCATTCATATCATAATCATAACTATGTTATAAATATGAAATATATGAATTATTTATTGCTTTACAAAAACATTTTGTGATGTTGCTTATCCTCAATTTTGATAATGTTTGACTTTCTCTTTTCGCCCTGTTCTTGCGTTAACACAAGCCTTCTATTTACATACATATTATATGTAGGGTAGGTACATTACTATTTCAAGTAATTTACATTTAGACATGAGTAGACTTGCCAGATCTTGCAATGCTAATAAAATCTACGAAATTTGCCCCATCAGCATGTTGTAGATATAAATACTCACTAACTAGAGTCATTTGTTCAATTAATCAGACTGGGTAGCTAAAAGCTGAAGAGTTCTATGCCTCACTGGTGTAAAAACAGCTATTTAAATAAGAATAATAATATAGCTATTCATAATATATCTATACTTCTATACTAATATTATAAAGAGGTAACATTTGTTTGTTAGTTTGTAAGTTTGTATGTAGGGGGTAATCTCAGGAACTACTGGTCCGATTTGAAAAATTCTTTCAGTGTTAAATAGCCTATGTATCAAGGAAGGATATAGGCTATAGACATATCATCACGCTAAGACTAAAAGGAGCATTAATGGAAAATGTGACGCAGACGAAGTTGCGTGGGTCAGCTAGTTTTCTATATAGCTATCTCCGGATAGAAAACGCAAATTAAATCTATTATTATATGTTAGAATATAAATAACTGCTAGAGAATGTGTTCTAATTAGAGTCTACTCAGGCATACATGATGGGAATCAATAGGATAATATAAATATTTTGTACTAAACTCACTTTATCCTTCTAGTAGCAAACGCAAAGTATATGTAAAATACTCAAACCAATTTAATTGCTTTCAGATGTTCCAAGCAGTGAGCAAGAGGAGCTATTCATCCGTAAGCTGCGACAATGCTGTGTGGCATTTGATTTCATGGATCCTGTTGCTGATTTAAAAGGAAAGGAGATCAAGCGTGCCACCCTCAATGAGCTTGTAGAGTATATTACTGGAGGACGTGGAGTTCTTACTGAACCTGTTTACCCAGAGATTATTAAAATGGTAAGTGTAGCATAGCCCTCCCAACCATATAAGTAAGAGTATTAAACATAGGTAGTTTGGAAAAATCTATAATAAGATCATTTAGATCTAGTAAAATGAACTACAATCACTGGTAATTTTTAGATTATTAGAACCACCATTACTGCTACACATCTTAGAGGAATCATAATTGTTAAAGCGAAGAAAAAATGTTCTCTTTTTAGTTTTCCCTACCCAAAAGGTAAACAATGGAACACTATTACTAAGCCTCTGCTGTCCATTTGTGTGTCAGCAGGATATATCTAAAAAAATGCAATAGTTAGACAGTTGAAATGTTCAGAGTGTGTGTTACTATTGCTGCTATTAACAAATAATAAAAATTATCGAAGAGCTCCCTTACAGGAATCCAGTTTTTTTGTGGTTTATAGTACAGAACCCTTTGTGTGAGAGTCCGGCTTGCACTTGCCTGGTTTATTTGTTTAGTTATGAATCACTACATATTATAAAACAAAGGCCTCAGCCTCAAACTAAGTCAACAACGACTGCACCAATTTTCATGTAAATAAACTTTAACGCAAGTTGCTTGCAGGTAGAAACGTGGCTTAGGAGAGTAAAATCACAAAATATCATTTACGAAGTAATGACATCACACAAATCTCACATCGCGGATCAAAGTTCTCCGCGCGATTTGAACATAGACAAGCGCACGACTACCATCAGGCATACCCACAACTGCCAGGGTCGCGGAATTTGTTCGGAAGAGTCACCGCGGTCCTGCAAAGCAAAGGGTATTAGGAGGAACACGGAATGTATTTGTAGTCAGTAAGAGTCTTAAACTCTCTTCTGCTCCGCCCAGATCGGGCGGCATTTGCTCACTATGGTAGACGTCAGATACTCGTGGAATGACGGTCATTGACCCACATACATTTATTGACTTTCTAAATACCAAAAATAGAAAAATGGCATAAAGCTGTCCTGAATCGACTTCTATCTTGATCCTTTATGTATATCCTGTATGACTAGTAACGAAAAACGGTTCATAATGTATTGTTCTAGTACCTACGAAAGGTATATTAGGAAAAGGTCAATGTAGTGTTTTGCACGTTTATCTGGCGCCTACCATAGACGCAACGCCTGTTTGATCGAAGGATTCTTGAAAAGAAAAGTCGAGCTGTCGATGTGCGGAAAAGGGTGTAAAGGTACACTATTCTGCATAACTCTAATAATCTCGCCATTTCTCAGCTGTTATCTGTCGCGAAAATTACTAAGATCAATCACAATCACTTGTCACCTATCTCTTCTCTGGTTGTGTACCTACTACCTATCATCGATACCCTATCACTAATTGCCAATACCCTATCACTAATCGCATTCCACTGATGAGCAATCGCAAGTGGAATTAACGTAATTTCAGTGTTAGGCTGAAACCATCAGAATTAGACGCACGTATCAGTCTGTTTCTATCAACAATAAGTAAAATGTTATACTTGGCTATGATAGAGAAATATTAAATAAAAAAATCTATGTTATTTTCAATTTATTTGTCTTTATAAATACGTGCATGCTGTGGCCTCCTATAACTGAAGGAGCACACTCAAATGAGCCACCTGTATAACTGTGATTTATATTAAACTGTGTGTATCCTTTTTGGAGATACAAAAAAAAAATATCTCACTTACCAGTTTTAAATTTATCTAAGTTGAAACTAAAAGTTTATTTGAAAATTACGCGTCTGTGTCTGTTCGCGATAAACTGAAAAACTACTGCACCGATTTTCATACTGTTTTCACCAATGGATAGAGTGGTTCTCGAGGATTTTTTTAGGATATAATTAATTGTCAAGCGGGCGAAGCCGCGGGCATCAGTTAGTGCTTAAATAAAGCTAAAGAGTTTGTTGGTTTATTTAAACGCGCTAATCTCTGGAACTACCAGTCGGATTTGAAAAAATATGATGTGCGTGACGAAGCCGCGGGCAAAAGCTAGTATAGTAGAAAGAAATTGAGTCGACTCATCTTTGCAGTTTAACTCATTCATCATTTAATTTATCATTTAATGCAGCTGAAGAGCGACTAACTGACCTCCATAGCCTAGTAAGGTAAAGCGCCATCCACACACATCCGGGTTCCTGTCCCTGACGGGACGGAACGGGGCGGAGAAAAAACAAGTTCGTATAATAATATACGATTTGTACGAACTTGTTTTTTCTCCGTCCCGTTCCGAGGACGTGTGTGGACGGCGCTTTACTGCGTTAACCGATATCCTGCGGTATGGCTGGTTGTTGTCCGACTTTTGGGCTTCTGACTGACTAAACGATTTCATATTTTTTTCAAAACTACTTTTCTTTCAGAGGATTTATTAAAAATGACTATAAATTGTAAATAGAACCGCCCGCGCCCCTTGTATTTCCCATTGCAAGATATGTTCCTGAAAATTACCACATGTTTTGAGTAATATTTTGTATAATGAAATTCATGTAATTCGGTTTTCGCGTTAGAATAAGTTTTTAATAAGATTTTGACCTATATAAACGGATTATTATTTATCACGGGTACTAAAGAAATAGCGTAATCATCGTTCGTGCTTTCGCGCTGACATAATTAATTTGTGGTTATCTCTATTTCCACCATTTCACGTACTCACTCATCCTAGCCTAAGACGAGATAATAGCTAAAGTTCGGGTGGTACTGGCAATGTACTGACACCATCAGAAGGATGTTAGGATTAACCAGCAGCGCCATTAGGTGTGTGATTGCAGATGGCAATCACAAAAACACCTGATGACGCTGTTTTAAAATTTCTGCAAGGTTTCTTTATTTCTAGGAAATAAAATATGTACGTAAACAGAATGTGGTTAAGATACATGGACACATTACAAACATTAAGGGCCTCTTTCACCACCCTTGAGTAAAGTATCGAGTAGACTAATCGCCAATTAAAGTCACCCGTAACTGCACGTGTCAATTTCACGACGTTCGAGTAGCACTAATCAATGATTAAACTGACCAGTAACTTACTTGCCACGTCGTCTGCCAATTAGAGTGTTTACTTGACGGTTAACAAATTTTCACTATACATTTTTGGAAATATCTCGAAAACCATAAGTTCTATCAACTCAATTCTTTTTGTAAAAGTGGTTTTGGGTCAAGACCTTTATTTTAAAACTAATTTCAAAACCCTATCACTTAAAACAAAAAATCACATTTTCAATCTACGTAATTATTTACAATACAAAAACCTTACATCTAAATTCGCATTTAAACTAGATTCTAACTAAACCTATGATGCGAAAATATCCTTATAACACTAATTAGAGAATGCTAAACCTAATCTAATCTGATTCAATTATAATTCTAATTAGTTTTCCTTACAATTTCTTTGTTTGATACGGTCGCGTCCACCATTACTTGCGCCTATGGACGCAGACGGGGTCTTATCGCCGACACTAACACAGTTTGGTATTTCTTTACAAGTGAAAAGTTTGCACTTCTATCTCTTTTAACTTTATCCATGAAAATTTATAAAAAAAAATATATTTCCTAACCAAAAACACAACAAACAATACACAAAATGAAATGACAAATGACAACTAACCTGCCAATGACGTTTGATGAGTAACATTGACGTAATATTGAACGAATGCAACGTATGATTTGTTACGTCATTCACTTAACCGGTAAGTTGTTACTCGAAGCTTTATTTTCGCTTGTGAAATTGACAGAAGATACTCGTAAGTTTTACTTGCCGATTAACTTTAATTGGGAAGTAACTAATCAACGCTTTACTTGGAGATGGTGAAAGAGGCCCTAAAACTTACAGATTACATTTAAGTTGTCCTACCTATAACCCTTGAGCCACTTGTGGATAAGATCCGAAATAAAGATGTTATATAAATTTAGCGATTGAGTGTATTCCTGTAGTCCATGATATTAATTTAAGGATATGTAAGGTTTTGCGACCACCAGTTAAAAGTGGCCTCTATATTGAAAACGATTTTAGTCAAGCCTAATTATTAATATTATCTGTTCTGTCGCAGATATCGGCCAATTTATTCCGTACTCTACCGCCAAGTGAAAATCCTGATTTTGATCCAGAAGAAGACGATCCAACTTTGGAGGCCTCGTGGCCGCATCTTCAACTAGTCTACGAATTCTTCCTGCGCTTCCTTGAGTCTACTGATTTTCAGCCTACTATTGGCAAGAAAGTCATTGACCAAAAATTTGTACTGCAGGTAAATATTTGTTTTAATTACTTAACTGTACTGAGTTACTGACTCTCATTAGACATTCAGTATCACCACAGATGAATAAAAAGGTAGTTACCGACGTGTATCACTTTAAACTATGGGTTGTTCTTGTTGTTAAATTTCAAGAGATTTAAAAACAGTAGGAAATTCTTCCCTAAGTCACCCAATACCACTGTTGCTCGATAGCTCTACTGTCAAACATTTCCCGAAATTAGTACATACTTTTGTAGCAGTTTCGACAACAGTTGTTACAAACTGTTTCACAAGTAAGTAGGTACTTTGGGTTCTTCATTAGGTATAAGCAGATGTCGAAACGTTGCAGCTTTTGCACGAATGCTTGTCGATGGCAGAACACTTTTTAAAATCGCGGGCTCTATCTGTCAGTCCCTTAGAATCTGGCACGAAAGGCTGTAGATAGGGTCTATAGAACAAGTCACACATAGGTATAAATGTCACATTGAAGTATTCGCGATGCCCATGACCCATGAATACGCAGTGGACGTCTTTCGAAGAAAGAAAGACGTAGGCCTCCCCTTAGCGTCGCCACAACGACCAGTCCTGTGCATCTCATTTAATTTCTACGCTAATCATGCTGCATGTAAATGTCCCTATATAAATATCGCATAAGCGCTGCGAATAGATGTCAAGATAATATTTGTACAATCGCTAAAAATGAAAAGCTTTCAGGATGACTTTTACATTATAATATGTATTTGAAATACTAACTACCCACTCTGCTTCGCACAATCTTTACACGAGTTCATAAAACAATTTTTTTTTATTAAAGTGAAATATGATTATAATATTAGACACAATCATACCGGAAAAAAAATCGTTCTAAATTATCACACAGACAGTGGCGTAGCTAAGCTCAAAGGGGCCCAGTATCAAACATTTTTGAGGGCCCCGTTTTTAAAATATTGCTTTTTTAAACAAAGGTACTAGCTCAAAACTATCTTGGCAGGCCACGACGGGGGCCCTTGTAGCCCGGGAGCCCCGTATCTTCGATACAGCTTATACGGCGTTAGCTACGCCCCCTGCACACAGACAAGAAAAGTGACTTTTGTATTATAGATAGGGAAGTAAGACATCCTATTAAAAAAAAAAATTTGAAGTCATAGGTACCAACGTAAATTTATTTTGTAAAAGGTTTAAGAATAAAATCTACGCGGATATGAAAAACCATAAAGTGCCGATCCATGTAGGCAAAAATGTTTATAAATGACTAGATGTACTCGAGATAAACTTCTGATAACTGATAGGTGTCATCATCACACCAATACGTATTATTTTCTCATTGTTACATTTTGTACACAAACTAAGCGTTTTCACTAAAACTAGAATACGATACGTTTCTGATGAAATAACTACTAAATTAATTGGATTAATGTTAATAAAATTGTAATAAATGCGAATACGTGAAAATATGAGAATTTGCTCCAAACAAAACCTTGTTTACATTGTGAGCAACTGCTAGTTGAAGTATCATGTCATGTAGCCCAATAACTAACCTGTCGAGTTGTCATTAAAAGCATAGCAGGACGGTACCTAAAGTATATATCTAGGTTTATAGCGTTTTTAGGATCGGAAAGTTTACATCAGTCATTCACTGGTTGCCTTCAAAGATGCATCTCTAAACAATGCAAATGAATCAGCTGCAAACTATAATACGAAAAAGGGAGTCATCTACAATAGCAATATGAACGTGTAGTGTAATTTTATTTCCTTTTTATGTAAATACATTGGTCGGTCACACATAATAATTCTATTATATTCTTGCAGCTTTTAGATTTGTTCGATTCCGAAGACCCGCGTGAGCGTGACTTCTTAAAAACGGTGTTGCATCGCATCTACGGCAAGTTTTTGGGGTTGCGAGCCTTCATACGAAAGCAGATTAACAATATTTTCCTACGATTTGTTTATGAAACGGAACATTTTAATGGTGTCGGCGAACTTTTGGAAATACTGGGAAGGTTAGTATCTAGACATATTCTCGCCTGTGCTATTTAATTATAAATTAGTGGTAATCAATCTATTTCAATTACTATCTGCATGAACAGTATACCAAGACAATGCTGAGAGTCAACGACTAAGTTAATTAAGATTCAGAAATATTGACAAAGGGACTGGTAAAGGTTGCTCAATACTGGCCGGACAAAATTTGATACGAGTCAATTGACACGAAAAGAAGGCAAAAGATTGACATGTTATCACATCATTCTTAGATACAGATTGTTTATTTTCTCATTACAGTATAATCAATGGTTTTGCCCTCCCGTTGAAGAGCGAGCACAAACAATTCCTGGTAAAGGTGCTGCTGCCTCTGCACAAGGTGAAGTGCCTGTCGCTGTACCACGCACAGCTCGCCTACTGCGTGGTGCAGTTCCTTGAGAAGGATGCCACACTGACGGAGCATGTTGTGCGCGGCCTTCTCAAGTTTTGGCCCAAAACATGTTCGCAAAAAGAGGTAATGAACGACAAAGTTATAACGATCAGGGGGGCTTTTCTAAAAAATAAATAAGAAAAAACTTTTTATTTCAGACATTAGGCCCATAATAGGTATTGTTAGTAGTATACCTTAAAAACTATGTTAGTTGCATATATAAATTAATTAATTTAAGTATTTACCACCCTCTGGGGCCCCGGGCACACGAACTTGTGCTTGAACCCAGTGCTACAGAAGGGGGCTGTCCAGCTTGTGGCTGAGCACGTTCAGGATGATGTTGGCGCTCCCACGCGTACGGAACATCAGCGAAGCGATGCGGCGTCGCAGCACAGTATGAAAGCCATCTGTGTGCGCGTGCGCAAACATCGCAGACGCACTACAGCAGCGCGAGAGCCCCACCAGCACCCTGAACGCGTTATTATATTGTATTCGGAGAGCGTTGATGGCCTGCTGCGTGTAGTTGACCCACAGATTGCAGGTGTAGAGAGTTTGGCAGAATGCTTTAAACAGAGTGATTTTTACCTCAAAACTACACCTCGAAAATCTGCGTGCCAACATGTTACAGCGGACCGCCATCGCCATCCTCTCCCTTTCTATGTCTCCATCATATTTTAACCCGAACATCTTTCATCGTCTTTTTTTTTTTCGTTTAAGCCTGAACTCCGGTTGCGAGCTTATTCTACTCTAGCGTAGGCTTCTCTTTCTAATTGTAATATTTGAAGCTTTATAACTTCATCGCTGATGAAGGTTTTTTAAAAATAATTTCATGATTTTTTACTAGAACTAATAAGTATTTAGTTTTGCAAATAGAAAAATCGCATTCATATTCCTGCCTTGTTGTCGAGATATTTGTATGTAAATTTCGCATATCTCTGCCTTCAAAAATCTCGGCAAAGCGGCATTTGAAGCACCATTTTGTAACATTAATTATTTTCTAAAGTGTCCTCTCATAAATGTCAGTGTATTTTGTTTGAATAAAATATCAAAACGGTGATGTGTGGCATTACGGCCAATTAGGTTCAATGTCATGCTAAACATCAAATAAAGCCTAAACCATTGGTTTTTAAATTATCTTCATAAATATCGGAGTTATGTTACTTTTGCCATTCTTAATTTTAAAAAAGGATGACAAAAGTCAGCCAAGTCAGCCAACGCCGACGTCACAAGTGTTGCTCATTTCGGAATCGCGACGATTGCTGCTTGGGTATAAGTACCCAAGCAGCAATCGCATCGCATACTTGTGTTGAACTGTGCAAGCTAATACCACCATGGTAATTAACTTATCAGTTCAAACGATGCCTAAAGTCATCATATTGAGGCATTGTTTCAATCACATAGTTGACATTCATTGCAACATCTCTCATTTGACTCAGTGTCAGAGATTTCCCACGACAAAGGTTTTCCGATGACAACAGACAACCCTCGGTTACTCTATTGCATTAAATTAATACTTTATCGTGCCTATTTTATACTTTCCAGGTGATGTTTTTGGGTGAAATTGAGGAGATATTGGATGTAATTGAGCCTGCTCAATTCGTCAAAATACAGGAACCGTTGTTCAGACAAATAGCTAAATGTGTTTCCAGTCCACATTTTCAAGTAAGTGCCTCTTTAACGTATTATACCGTGATCACATTTAAAAATAGTGGGTTTCCCACAGGTTACCAATGCATTTTACTAATTGTTTCTATTTGATTAGCACTAATAAAATCTGGGCAAGTCTGAGTCGGACTCGCTTGCAAAGGTTTCCGAAGCTTTGTGCATTTTCTATCCAATATCTGAACTTTGCTTTAGTTTTCTTTTATAGTTCAACTAAAGGTACATTATTAAACTTTTTTTCCCCTGTAAATGTGAATTCAGTACTAACTAATAACTATCCTCCACAACACTATCTAGGAGCAAATTAACAAGTATTTATATAATGAGCAGTATGTTTATAGAAGCAAGATATCAGTTGATACTAATCTTCTGACACTGGTTGATTATATCTCCAGCTTGGACCACGGGCGTCAGGTAGACGTATTTTATTTTGACTTCCGGAGGGCGTTTGATATGCTGCTGATGAAACTCAGCAAACTTACAAATTTCCTATTTAATAACCTTCATTTCTTTGCAAACTATCTACGCAATCGTAAGCAGTTTTTTAGGCTCGGCATTTACGAATCTGGTGGCTATCAAACGCATTCCGGTGCGAGACAAGGCTCAAAGTTGGAGCCATTACTATTTTGAATTGTGGTGACCTCCCTCATGTTCTTCGTCATGCAAGATGTCTCTTATATGCCGACGACTTGAAACTGTACCTTGAAATAAATGCTGAGACGCGATAAGCAAGTGGAGGTTTGACAATAATGTGGCTTTTACTCCTCTAAGTGCTTTGCTATGACTTTCGCTCAAATACAAAATCAATAGCCAAGAAAGATCTGGGAGTCACCATGCGTCCAAAAGCTCACCTTCCACGACTACATGCCTATGGTAGCTAATCATTCCTCACAAAGGTTAGGTTAGGTTAGATAAGTGAAAATAACTAGTATCAATATATATATAATCCGCGCGCGATCAAAAAGGGATGAAACCTTATCAAAGTAAATAGAAAATGACAGTTCTCAAGACAAGTAGCATTAGCGAAAAAACTCTGAATTAAAATGTGAGTTGTGAGGAAAACGCTTTAAAGTTTTGAACACTAAAAAATCTGGTACCTATAAAACATTCATAAGGGAATTTTATCGGCTTACCTCAAACTGAATCTTCAATGCCAGGTCCATAATGGATGTTGCTATCATCCAAGATGTCTAAAGCAAAAAAATAATTTTAACCCCCTTAAATTTATTTCTTAAACTCATGAGTACACTGTTTAATAAAAAGTCACTATCCAATTGTGAATTAATAATAGTTTGGCCAGGAATCTTTTAGCCAACCCACCCATGATATATTATTAATAATATATTAAATTTGATTTAAAATACTTTACATCCAATAAACAGTTTTTTGCACAGAGCTTTGCTCCCGTATTCAGTCTCACAGGATTTTTATTGTTTTGGAATTGTTGTGATGGGACCGTAACGAGATTATGATACTCGGCGATAGCATAATATTTTTACTTTCGATCAGTTCAAATAATTATATCAGTACTTCCAGACATTACGTTTTACAAACAAACAATTCTAATCTTTATAGTATTACTAAAGATGAATTTGTTTCGAATATAGCCACCCGCTAATTATATTTGGAACAAATAAACCCATATTTATAACCAAACCATATTTTTCGAGATAATATCATCCACTTGATATATTTATCAGAGATTTTTTTTAAGTTTTTGGTACTTTGCAGGTTGAGATTGGCCTGTGTGAGATACTTATAATTTTTTTATTATATACTTTGGTCTACACCAAAAACCAAACCAGTTCTAAAGAAAACAAAGGCATATTCACAATTTTTACTGATTCAATTATAAATATTTCAATTTCAATCATTTATTTCAGATAAAATAAAATCCATATAATGTTAGTAGATGTATGACTTAATCTAATGTTAGTAAGAAAATAAAATTAATAATAATAAACACACCCATCCAAATAAACCGGTACACCATTGAACGAAAGGTGCAATGGTACACCAGTTCACCCGGACAAGTGTGTTTGGACTCTTATCCACCTTCGCAAAAGGGGAGAGTCCCACCTATCTGAAAACACATTCAGAATGCCATTAGAGGTGGAGCGCAAGCGCTCCATCATGGAAGCGCATCGCTTCCGCATGATCGCGGCGAAACCGTCAACGCAGGCCTCCGCGAACATCCCTGACGCGCTACATCGCCACGGCAACCCCAAAAGCACCCTGAATGCGTTATTGTACTGTACACGCAGGTCGTTGTATGCCCGCTGGGTATAGTTGGTCCACAGGCTGCATGTGTACAACGACTGGCAGAAGGCCTTAAAAAGCGTTATCTTTACGGAATCAGTACAGCATGCAAACCTGCGGGCCAGCATGTTGCAACGGACAGCCAGCGACCTGCGCTGCCTGTCTATGTCTACATTATCTTTTAAGTCATCTGTGACCCAGTGACCCAAATACTTAAACTTCGAAACCCGAGCTAAAGGAGACCTATAGAGTGAGAGTTCAGGCAACTGTTTGTAGGTTATGGTACCCGATTTAAAAACCATCCATTCACTCTTATCGGTGTTGTATTTGAGCCCATGAGCCACCGCGTAACTTTCACAAATATTAAGAAGCCTTCTCATTGCACCGATAGATGGGCTCAGCAGCACCATATCATCAGCATATCTGATGTTGTTCACGCAAACACCGTCCACGTGACAACCGATTTTAGTGCTATTGAGCTTACCTATCAGCTTGTTTACGTATAAGTTAAAAAGACAAGAAATAATAGCCCAACCTTTCTTGACTACAGAGTCACATATTGTATCAAACGAGAAACATGAATGTGGATTGTGGGGCAAACAAATGAATTTTTCAGCGAAGGCAGTTTTTATTTAGTACGGAAAAGCATGTCTGCCAACCAGAATAATCAAATGACATTCAAACTGTCACGGCGCCTTATTTTCAGACAAAATATGTCTTGTATTGGAAGATGTACAATATAAGATTGTTATAGCCGGTCATAATCTACATGAAAATATCTTATAAATATTAAACATTGCTTCCAGGTGGCTGAAAGAGCACTCTATTTTTGGAACAACGAATATATAATGTCACTGATGGAAGAAAACAATCATGTGATAATGCCTATAATGTTCCCCGCGCTGTACCGGATCAGTAAGGAGCACTGGAATCAGACCATAGTGGCGCTGGTCTATAATGTGCTCAAGACTTTCATGGAGATGAATTCCAAGCTCTTTGATGAGCTCACTGCTAGCTATAAGGCGGAACGGCAGAAGTGAGTGCATTATCATTTATTTTATACTACAGGAAGTTGGTTAAAAATAATGGGTACCTGTCACACGTAATATCTATCAATCAGGACCATTGATGCAATGCTTCAATCAACATTTATGGGTTTGATAATCAATGTTGCAGTTGCAGCAATATGTGGCTCAAGAATAGTGACAATCGTTTTCATTTCTTCTAACCGACCTCGGACCGTAAGGCCCGATCGGAGCCAAGTTGTTTTGCCTTACTATTGTTTTTTTTGCGGAGGCTGACAGATTTTATTGTAGACCAAAACAATTTATATAAGTTGAGTTTTCTCCCAACGCTCTGTTTTTGGCTAGAGATGAGTGTACGCGATCACTAGGACCGGCCCGTGTAACCGAGCGTGTTGTTGCAGAGAGAAAAAGCGCGAGAAGGAGCGCGACGAGCTGTGGAAGCGGCTGGGCGAGCTGGAGATCAGCCACAAGCGGCAGCAGGCCGCAGGCGCGCCGCTGCCCAAGTGATGTGGCGGCACCACACCCTCCATCCACGACCTAGAATAATGCGATTGAATTTGTTTTCAGCTATGTATTGATATTTTCTATTCGATTACATTTTTGTTAATGACGTTATTAATTTTTAATACCTCTAACGGTCGGTCGTCCGGATACGCTGTCGTGCCGACGTCTCCGTGGATTCGGTTCGCTCGCGAGGCCGTCGGACCGCATGGCGCGCGTCGCCTTGCGGCTCGACTCATGTTCGGTGTGACTACAAATTACTAATAGTGCTAAATGTTAATATGTCCGCATCCCGATGCACTGTCATAATGATTATTACTATTTTATATACGTTTACATAGGTCTCTAGTTTACTTTAGGATTTTTTAATATTGTTAAATTGTTTAAATAAGTTAAAGTTGTATGTATTATTGATGCATGATCGATTGTAACGCATTTCGGATCACCGATAAATGTATTAATCGGGCACCCAGCTTTTGGCTGAATATGATTGTACAAAAATGAATAAGAAAAAATTAAAAATGTAATTTGTTTAGTGTACGCGGGACGTCGCGGCGCGGCCGTCGTGTGGCCTCGCCGTTGCAGCCTGCGCCCGTAGATCGTTGTATGAAATTTTCATTTAAATTAGATGCTCGATTCAATAATGTAATTTCGTCGTACTATCATTTTGTATAGTTACATAGTGTAAATAGGCATTTATTTATTATAAATTTATAGCAGTGTGATTTCTATACATAGCTGCGGGAGAGGAACACTTTAATTGGGCAAAATCGGTCTGAGCGAACTTGAGACTATTCATGTATCATGCATACAGCTCGGTAAAACTAAAAAGTTAATTTGGATTATATTGGAGTAGAACAATGCTAAAAGTAGATATAATAATTTGTAAGGGAATAGTCATTAATTTGTATGATATTATTGTAGCAATTAATTTTTTCTATCATCACTTGTAGAGGCAGGCCAGCGGCGGCGGGCCAGTGGCCGCAGCCGCACGCGTCCGCGCCTCTGTATATACCGATACGCGCCGCGACTTGCTGTCCGCGCACGTGTGTATGTATGTACACTATGGAGATGTTTGTTATGTAAAATGTATTAACATTGCAAAAATTATATATGATCTTATATAAATTACTATTATAGAACACAGTATGGAAATAAAAAAGTTGACTCACATGAATTGAATTCTTTAAGTAAACTTTAGGCGCCCCGCGGCGGCTAGTACTGCTAGTAGTAAGCGCCGGCCTCGCTCGTCCGTCTCACCTACTGTCCTCCAGAAATAACGTTCCCCTAGTGATTACTCAGTTGCGTAAACTACATTGGAAATACACAAGAAATTTTCACATTACTCGGTTTTTCATTTCAAAACGAGGCCCGATTAGTAAATTGCTAAGACGGTCCGAAATTCATTCTTTAAGAATATCTCCGTATGAAACGATTTTCAAGTTTTAGCCAACCTTTGTAAATCAATATTTCATATCACGGTCGCTACTTTGGATCTTTGAAGAAGTCATTGAACGGGAGCGTATAATGAACTCGCGGGATCGATACACCGCAACAAATCAAGTTCAAGTTAACACATCACTATGACTACCGCAGTTCAAACATTTACGGCTCAAGGTGATTGGGGCGCGTACTACAGACGATTCCCATCATTTCTCATTTCTACACTGCCTGGGATACATACTAAGTTGTTACACAAGGAGTAGTTACAAGTTTTAAGTGAAAGTAAGACCTGAATGATTTAAGCTAAAGATTTGAATCATCAGTTTCATAAATAATTAAAACTATGAGGCTAACAGGCTCTCGAGCTTACTATCGGACCACGCCTCCGAAGATGCCTCCGGGGCTGGTGAAATTACTAGAAGGATTAACAAGGGAAGTCCTCAAAAACAATCCAAGCGATATTCATGGGTTCTGTGCCGGTCATGTGCAACAACTGCTGGAATTAAGAGATGGCCCTCGTAAGTTTCATGTTTTTTCTATTACTATTATTACTGGCAGTCTCCAGATCAAATCCCAAGCCTTTATGGGTAAAGGCTTGGGATTTGACATGGAGTCTGACAGGAAAAGGAGTACCTAGGTAATTGCCAACTTCGAGTGCACTCCTCGGCTGTGAATATCACGATTCCGAGGGTAGTTGAATGCTATTCCGGTAAATACTAACGCAATAAAAAAAATCTCAATCTCGTACGCTAACTGCTGATTGAGTAGAAAGCCCATAAATCAACTCATTTGTATTGCAACTAAAGTGCCTAGTATGTGATTGTCAAAATTCAATGTTGTACGATTCGATATGCGATTGCTCATGTCTCCTCCTCGATCGGGACTTGTCAAAAATCTGTTAAAGCTATTTAAGACCATATTATCAGTGATAGAGTTCAAAACAGCATGCTTGCTATAACGCAAAACAAAATTATGATGTTAATCATTGTAGAAATTAAAATCTTCACAGTTAAAAAGAAGTCATTAACATTGGAAGAAAAAATTGCCAAAGCCCAAGAAAAAGTAAGGCAGCGAGCAAAACAGCGCAGAAAACAATATAATAATGACCTACCCAATCAACGGAGTAGCTGCAAAGGACCAGAAATAAAGGCTACTCCAATAAATAAAGATGATACACAACCGAATTTTCCTCAAGATCCTACAGCAGTTCACGTACTTAAACAGCCTACTCAGAATCAACAGGATTTGGATAAGAAATCAGAGGCTAAATCAATTGAGTTATTTGCTCCGAATCCTCAATACCATGACATTAAAGATTTAAGTGTACAAGATGGTGATGATGTAAAAAATAATATAAAATCTAAACCCAAAGAAGCAAAGCGCGAGTCACAAAGTGAAGCTAATTTAGGGGAATTATCTAATGCAAGATGTGATAGTATTATTACTCAAGACTCTATTTTAGACGAGCCAGCAAAAGCCGAAACTCTTGCTACTAAAGTAGAAATGTTAGACCATTCTAGTATCCCTAGTGCAGATGGACAATTAACGCATGCTGGGCAATCTTTAAAGGAGGTTCAAGAACTTGTATCGGACGCTGGTGGTTTGCACGAATTCGCTGAGGTAGCTGGTAGTCCTGAAATACATTTATCAAGTCCAAATAATTCTATAATTACAAATCAAAACTCCGGAATAGTTGATACTGGTGAGAAAGTTTCAACTGTTTTGTCACAGTTCGAAAATACCACCGGTTTAGGTGATCAGGATTCACATACAAAAGGAGTAAATGTAATTTCTAACGACAGTACTGAAACTCAAAGTAAAAATATTACTTTGCCACTCAAAGAAGAAAATACAAATAAAACTGTAAGCATTCAGAATGTGGACATCGACATTATAAAAAAATCAGATATAGATGACGTCGAACTGACGAACATCAGTGACTGTACTGTAAACAATAACGAAGAAGATCCTCAGGAAACTAATACATTTGATATATCTTTTAAAGAATCACCTACTGTGGAACTACAAGATTCACAACACAATTCAGACATGCTTGAATCGCTTCCAGAAGGGAACACTGATAGTGACATTGTGACACTTCTGACGCAGGATGCCACTAATGCCGAGTTTAACTCGACGTTAGCGGATTTTCATCAAAACGCTTTTAATCATACTACTGCAAATGCCGAAATACCCGAAGGTAACTCTGAAACAAACGGAATAATTTCCGTACGTGAAGAGCTTCAAGAAAATATCAAAATGAATAGTATTGATTTGAATGAAAACAAAAAAGAAAATGATACAATTGATAAAAATGGTGATGACACTTCAACCAAGTTGAGCGAAGCTCCTCAAATTCATAATCAAGATGGTAACATGGATTTGGAAACGGCAGCAGTTACTATACAGAAAGTTTTTCGGACGTTTCTCTTTAAAAGTAGAGCTTCAACTTTTGATGATGCAGCAAACGATGAAACAAATTTTTTAAATGAAGCTGAGAAAAATAAGGTAATTCTTAAAATATGTAACTGTCTTTCAGGTAACTGAAACTCTAAAGAAATCAGATTTTTGTCTTTCAGGAAGAATGCAGTTTTCCTATTACAGGTTCTTTGAATGATAGAAGACCACATGGAATAACAAGAATGGATACAGTATTGCAAACGGTTAATGAAGAAAAGTCTCTTTCTTTATCTACTGATGACTCTTCTACGATGTCCAGTGCGGCGACTATCATTCAAGCCCATGTGAGGGGTTTCTTGGTTAGAAATAAACTTAATTCAAATAAAACAGTTTCTACGAATTCTTCAGCTGCTACTAATTCCAACGAACCATCTCTTACTTCGCTAGAAATGGAAAATGAACAAAATAAGAATAAAACAGTGTTGAACATTCATATTGTTCCTGAAGGAGGTAATTATTTAAGTAGAGATGAAAGCTTAATCACTTCAATGGACTTGTCTTTAGACAGCAGCCCGCCATCGTCTATCAACCTGCAGCTACACCCTTTGGGTTATGATAAAAGTGAAAGGCGGAAGCAGTTAAAACGAGAAGATGCTATACAATCTGTATCCCCACCAAGCAATAACAGTGGAAAATTGAGCGAAGATGTGGATTCCGTGAAAGAATTACCACTTAATGATAATGAAATAACGGAAGAGCACCAAGCTGATAAAAGTATCGTAAAAGATGATTTTAACGAAGGTACAACCGTAGAAGAAGGAAGAAAAGAATCCCATGCCGAAAATATTGCATTAGAAAATATCGTTTCTGATAACGAAGAAAAACTTATGAAACAAACTGATGCTGTAGAAAAACTGAATTCTGATGAAATGGATGTTGTAACTCCTTTCGTTTCAAATGAAGATAGTAAATCGTCGGATGTCAATCTAATGCACTCTGGAGAGTTCCACGACGCCGTGCTTCCTACCAAGGTGTCGCGCAGTGACACAACAGTCGCCAGTGGTGAGTGAAGACATCTATTATCAGGTGATAATAATTTCCGTTCTATCAAGGCCATCGCATGAACTGCTATTCAGTAAATCGATGCCGCTTGCCTTGTAATGTAGATAGCGATCAGTAGCAAGTAATGTAGTATAAGCATCGCCATTACGCATTTACTAGGTAAAACAGATGAACGAAGACGATAGATGACGTCAGTACAAATGCAAAGTAGCGTAGAACTAAGTAATTGTAGCCTTTGTAACGCAAAGGCTAGTTTTTGGTACCTACTTTATAGGTAATGTATATTTGGTGTGTCTAATGTAGGTAGTTTTATATTTAAATATTTCGACCCCCGACGTCTGGAAGGTATCAAAAAAATTACTTGGATTTATTGAATTGATCCTTTCAGGGTCCGGGGTTAAGCTAAGCTGTGTGTAAGTAATTGTGGTGTTTTGTTAATTTTCTTAAATTGAGTAAGTAACTAAATGAATTAAATAAAGATAACACAGTCCTCCTCTAGAAATTAAATCCCAAGACTACATTGGACTGAAAAGGCTTCGGGTTAATGTTTATTTATTTTTTTACCTGATGTTAGTTCTAATTACTTATTTTAATTTTCTTTTCAGAATTCAAGAATGTACTGGTGTATTTCTTGCTTTGGAATCATTCGTAAAGTTATAATTAAATAGTCCATTAAGTTAGAGATGTTGTTACCACATGAAATAATTTGAATAAAGCACCTTTGAATTTACGCTTTTCATTCATTTTTTGATATCTTAAAAGTAAAAGAACCACAGAACCGCAGCTGACGTTCAAAGAGCTTCATGATACAACTATGTAGCATTTGACTAGTTGTCGCTCGATAGGAACGACAAAAGAGCGGGCCTTACGGTCTATCTATTTAGCCTTTGCCTCAGGCTGGTTCAAATCCAGCTCCGTTGGTTGGACTCTTAGGGCCTTATCATTATAGCGGATTACGAGTCCTCAAAGCGGAGCGGGCGCGCAACGAATACGTTACGGGCGCACAACGTACACGCCGCGCATTCGCAGCGAATTCGTTGCGGACGCGCAACAAGATCGCCGCGAACAGCAGCGTGGACGCCATTTTGTCTCGTAGAAACGCCAGCCAGTCCGCTCCGCCTTACATCAGACCGTAACGAAACACGAATGTGAGAGGACGTATGTATTATCATGGAATCATTGGGTGATTCGGATATTGATACAGAGTTATTTAAATAAGTGAAATTCAAAGCCTTTACGTAATATGGGATCAAAAAAGCAGAGAATTTAGTAGTAGTCTTATGTCAGTTTGTATTAGATGCAACAACTCAAAAAATGTAGGTCTTGACATTTGCAGGTAGGAACGAAATTGTTTAGGATTAATTTTTATCCGTTTGCAAAACAACAAAGCAGTCGTTCTCTTCCATTCGATTATTGATAACGGATCTTCCCAAATTCGGTGATGCTTTCGTTTGCGTCTCCGGCGTCTTCGAAGTAATAAAGCCAACAGCAGTGTTTCCTCGTCGGAATCCATTTTGTTACCGAGTATTGTAGGTACGTCGATAATTTGCTACAAACACGCGACGAAATGTAACGTATTTGCCACGCGTCCGCGATGTCCTCGCTACGCAGCCGCGGCGTGTTCGCGACGCATTCGCTGCACGCCCGCTCCGCCCCGCAGCCGCTCCCAAACCGCTAGTATGATAAGGCCCTTAGTTATCGGGTCCAAATAGTGTGTACGTTACCCCAGCAAGAAAGTATCTCCTAGAGTTAAATGAGTGGAACGTATAGTTGGTGCCTTATCTGGTGTAAATGTGCCCCCAAATAAAAAATGTGTGCCCCCTGTCGTTTTGGAATAAAACGGAAAAAACGATTCTTGCTGGGGTAACGTTTTTCTAGCAGGAAAATTCTAAACGAATGATCGGAGAGAGAAAAATTGTGCATGGCCAGAGAGCTTACATGTGTGCCAAAATGTGCCCCCAAAAATAAAATCTGTGCCCCTTCACATTTACGAGATATTGCATTTCCTGCTGGAGTAACGTTTTGATGAATCGTATATCTCTAAAACCATTGCATGTGCCCATGTAGAATAAACATACACGAGTAGCTCTTAATGTGTGCTCCTATGTGCCCCAAATTAGATTTAAGAAAATATTTATAGTTTTCAAGTTATCGCGGTTTTATGAAAACCCGAAAAAACATCGCAGCGCCTAAATGAGACAAGGTATAAGTTCGCTGAAAACTGTATTCGGTCCTTCTTGACGCTAATAATAACCATACAAAGTTTCAAAACTGTTCATGCATGCGTTTTTGAATAATCTTGCTAAAAGTCAAAACGATGGTGTCATAATTTTGACGGCAAAATACAAGGAATCGGCTCAATCCCAGAAATGTAGGTGTAAACCAAAATCTTGTGCCTTTAGTCAAAAATATATAGTGAAAATGTTCAGCTGGGAATGTTTCGCATTATGTAAATAATAACAAAATACCAAAATATGTAATCAACGGCTGGTTATCCGACCAAATTTGAATGACTAATAAAAAGCGACTGATTCATACAAATCGATGACCTTCTTTATTGGACGTATTATACCTAAGCTGTTGTCATACATTCGCGTTCAAAAATTTTGGGGGCTAATTAAAAAATTTATTAAATGGATCTTGTGACTATAATGAAACAGCTTGTTGATGTGGAAATTATGTTTTAACTCTTAAAGTAATTATTGCATCAAATCACAGATCAAATTTCCTACCTATAAATATTAGAAATTTTTTTGCACGTTGTGTAGTCACATTATTATTTAAATCACAGATCAGTTTTTCATCTAAGTCTAACATATATAACATATAAGTAGCAAATTTGCATCACAAAAAATCACAGATCAGTATTAAGTTTAAGTAAGTAGGTATAATATTTTGTAAAAAAAATGTTAAATTGGAAATCACAGATAAATAATTTTCTTACGACTAATTTGCTTATACATAATTATTCATATACCTAGAGTGTGTTCAAAATTCAATGTGTTAGTGTTCAATGTGTTAGTATAGTAAACCGCATAAAGATATAACTGTAAACATCGAATGTGCACAAATTATCTGATGGTATTGGGCTTTAAATAAACATATTTATCCCATATACGTAACAATATTATCACCTCATCCCTCATAGGTACGTAATCCGACATACAAAATGGAAACACGTTGTTGCAACACTGATCATAGTGCGGTTGACTATAGGTAGGTATACACTAATTACAACTCTCAAAACTGTAGGTACCAACATTTATTTGGTTGAGGGGAATGCTCCTACGCCTTTATGAACTTGGAAGGTTGTATTGGTGATTTTGATGATTATAATTCTGTAACTACATACGTCTTACAGCCGCGAACAATATTGTAATCAACATACAACCTAGCACTGGCCTGCAAATTGCAAAAACGCAAGAAATTTGAATTTCATGGGCTGGTTGGAGGATTCCCGTAATGATGAAAAACTAACTGTTACTCATCAATTTAAATATATATAAATACATATAAAAAGACAAATACGGGCTTTTTATTTATATACTTACAAAAAAGAGCTTCCTCTTTTTAATAGTTGGTATTCATCACACATTTCATGAACTACCTATATTTTTTTTAAATATCGGGACCATCAAATTTTGGCTCAAAGACCTGGCAAATATCAAATATCTGGATGTATTTTTTTCGTTCACACATAAATTACTGGATGTATTTTAATGCAATTTAGAATGGAGAAGATAGCTAACCTTGGAATAGCATTTAGGCTACTATTTATAACAAACTTAATCATGTGTAAGGTCATAGAAACAGCTAGTAGAATATAATCCAATAACAACTTTATTTTATTACCTATTACTTTTCTACTTCAGTGTACTCAGGCACAACACGTGTGAACCGGTTAGTGAGTAAAGTAAAGAAGGTCATCGATATGTGTGAATCCGTCGCTTTTTAGTAGTCATTCAAATTTGGTCGGATAACCAGCCGTTGATTACATATTTTGGTTTTTTGTTAATATTTACATAATGCGAAACATTCCAAGCTGAGTATTTTCACCATATATTCTTGACTAAAGGCACAAGATTTTGGTTTACACCTACACATCTGGGATTGAGCCGATTCCTTGTATTTTGCCGTCAAAATTATGACACCATCGTTTTGACTTTTAGCAAGATTATTCAAAAACGCATGCATGAACAGTTTTGAAACTTTGTACGGGTATTATTAGCGTCAAGAAGGACCGAATACAGTTTTCAGCGAACTTATACCTTGTCTCATTTAGGCACTGCGATGTTTTTTCGGGTTTTCATAAAACCGCGATAACTTGATTACTATAAATATTTTCTTAAATCTAATTTGGGGCACATAGGGGCACACATTAAGAGCTACTCGTGTATTTTTATTCTACATGGGCACATGCAATGGTTTTAGAGATATACGATTCATCAAAACGTTACTCCAGCAGGAAATGCAATATCTCGTAAATGTGAAGGGGCACAGATTTTATTTTTGGGGGCACATTTTGGCACACATGTAAGCTCTCTGGCCATGCACAATTTTTCTCTCTCCGATCATTCGTTTAGAATTTTCCTGCTAGAAAAACGTTACCCCAGCAAGAATCGTTTTTTCCGTTTTATTCCAAAATGACAGGGGGCACACATTTTTTATGTGGGGGCACATTTACACCAGATAAGGCACCAACTATACGTTCCACTCATTTAACTCTAGGAGATACTTTCTTGCTGGGGTAACGTACACCCAAATAGTTGCTAACTTTTTTTTATTTGAGACTAGCTTCTTCCCACGACTTCGTCTGCGTAAACTTTAGAACTGGCGCGCAACTTTATTGCCTCATATTCTCATTCTTGTAATTGCATCTTCATGCTTCTGGTATCCAGATAGTGTGAGTCTTTGCGTTACGGCTGAAAGTAATATTATTTTCAGGCCCGAAATTACTTAGACATGTTTATGGTCACTTGTACTTGTGAATCTTTAGCGCTCACGATTCCTGTAGAAAAAATATATTGACATGTTTCTGGTCTTCTGGTTTCTACTTGTAAATCTGTAGCGCTCATAATTCCAGCCTCAGCAATACTCTGATATGTTTCTTGTTTCTGTTCTCCTTGTATTTTTGAATCCTAATTGCTCATCATTACTGAGTCAGAAATACTTCGATATATTTCTAGTTCCTTAGTACTTTTCAATCCAAACCGCTTGCAATTAAAGCCCCGGAAATACTTTGATATGCGCCTGTTCTCCTGTTATTTGTGAATCTTAGCTCAATTTTAGCTCCGAAAAAAACTTCGAGTGTTTCTGTTGTCTTGGTAAAAAAAAATCTTACTCAAAAGTACTTTGACATGTTTCTGCTCTCCTGGTAGTTGTGAATCTTTAGCGCTTATATTTCCAGCTCCAAAAATACTTTGAATTGTTTCTGTACTCCTAGTAAAAAAAAATACTTGCTCAAATATACTTAGACATGTGTCTGGTCTCCTGGTACTTGTGAATCTATAGCGCTCATAATATTAGCCCCAAAAAAACTTCCAGATGTTTCTGCTCTCCTGGTACTTGTGAATCTATAGCGTTTACAGTTTTCAGCCCCGAAAATACTTTGACATGTTTCTGCTCTCCTGGTACTTGTAAATGTTTGGCGTTCACAATTCCAACCCGAAAAATGCTTCGACATGTTTCTGATCTCCTGGTACTTGTGAATCTGAAGTACATGGCAGCAGAAGCTTCGGATATCCACTTCCTCCTCTGCCTCCAATAGGCCATGCCTTTTATCGGGATAAGTAGGTAGCCTATGTGTTATTCCAGGACGTGAACTATATGTAACTATACGGTTTTCTATCGGTTACATTTTGGGGAGTGTGCGACGGAATTGCATAATTTAATTCCGCCAAGCCCGTTCCACCATCGGACCACAAGACTTACGGCGATGCGCCACCGATACATGGTGGCCACCCACATATACGCACAAAACGTTTTGGGAATACATTCATTGTGCGTACAGCGAAGGAGTGGAATTCCCTGCCGGATTCTGTGTTTCCTGGTATAAACAAACTGGGAGTCTTGTAAGTCAAGAGAGAATAGGTTACTTCTAGGCAATCGTGGTCCACCTTAGACCGCATCATCGCTTAACATCAGATGAGATAGCGGTCAAATTTATGCTTATAAACAGAAAAAAAAAATGTGTACCAAACATACAAATTATTACAAATCCCTTCAGCCATTTTGCGTGATTGACGGACAAACATACAAACTTTCACATTTATAATATTAGTGGGATGGGTTTGCTCTGGTCTAGGTCAGAGATGACAGACAAAGTCTACGATGGAGCGAGCTTACCGAGAAGTACCTAGCCTGTTTGACTGTTTGTACTCTAACTTGGAAAAGTTTAGCGTTGTAAGCGTTCGGAAACACAGACTAACTTCGGTTCTACATAATTTCATGTCTACGCCTTCCTACGCACTAGTGGTTGACCGCGCGGCTGTTCGTTTTTCCAGTTTGTATATGCAACTGTGATTGCTCGCACTGAACCGCCATGAAAAGTGGTTACATATTATTGGAACCGCGCGGTTGACTGCTCCCTCGGCTGACCGCTAGTGAGTATGACGTGACCGTACGTAGGCTAAGTAACGTACTTTTAATCCGTTCTCTAAAAGGCTTGAGATAGTTTTAGAATTTTTAAAATATTTTCGGCTCCTTACCCTTGTTTTCTACTAAATAAACTAAAGCCGAAGCAAAAGATAAAATAACAACATAGGTAACTTGAAAAGTGTGGTTTGTGGTCATTGTTATGTCTGGTTATGGTTAGTTTTTTTTTTTTATGAAAACGCCTATGCCTATAGTGATAGTGTGTGAATCTTAGAATACCTCGTGAATGAAGTCAATGCTCCCCACTGACGTATAAATCATGGACTGGGCATACCTACAAAAAAAACGTGTTTACCTACCACCGACTTGGGCACTTAAAATGGCTGCCTTTCGTAGGGTTGTAACTGCGAGCAACATGCGCATCTGATATCGATATTCAACTCAATGTTAAAGTTTTTATCTCAATGCGTATAAACCAGGACTGGGCATACCTATAAAAAAAACGTAGCTACCTACACTTTGCTGGGATGATAAAATGGCGGCTAATAGGGCAGCCTATGTCGATATTTCTTTACAATAACATCGATAAAAGATTGTTAGAATGTTTTCAAAATGTCACGGTACAATTTCAACGGGTATTTTTAGTACATTTTCAGCTTCACTTGTACAGTCGCCAGCACATCGTGCTACAACAATCTGACAAATTTCTGTACCTACTAGATTTTCAACTGTATAAGAGAAAAGATTAAGTTTACTTCCCGGTTTTTTATTTAGGCTAATACTTTGCGTACATGTTTAGTTTGGATGACATTGTTGCCGATTCTCTTGTTCAATAACTAAACTAAAATTAGATAATCACTATCTTTTTAACCGACTTCTAAAAAGGAGGAGGTTCTCAATATTTAATATTATTATATCAATGGGGGTTTGCGGGACATGTCTCTCTGTACCGCATACCCTCCAAAATATGTATCTATTGCCATTATTAGGATAAGTAACAAGGTACCTACATCGAATAAGTTTTTGAAAATTCAAAGGAAATGTACCTAAGCGCTATTCTAAAGCCTTGCGTTAGGTCATTCGAGACGGGGTGGAGGGAACAAAATCTAAGAAAAGAAATGACGCTGCATCCACGATGGGCTGCCGGCACGGACGTCTCCATCACCTAAGTATATTTTCTAACATACCGATGAAATTGGGTTTTAATCAAAAGTCAACAATAATTATTTACAACACCATTTATTTATTTTTACATACATATAATTTACATCCTACTAATTTTATAAATTTATCCTACTAATCCATACCATCCTACTAATTGCTATACAATTTTTGTTTAAAAACATACCAGCATATTCAATGTGGGCACTGCGCCATCATGTAACCTCATCACATCGAGGGTTCTGTTAAAACTAGATTCATCAAAGTGCAGGGAGCAGATATGCCACATTTTATGTCTATGGTTTATATTTTTCTTCTATCCTTTTATTTTTGAAAATTTCATTTCCAGGAAATCTGTGGGTTAATAGCATTGCAATGTATTTTACACACTTTATCAATATAATAATATCGATACTTATCGAATGCGATGCGAACATCGCACATCACTAACTAAGACATAAAAATTTTATGTAAACAATACAACGAAATTAAGAAAATAATAACGTAATAATAAGCCATACAAATATGACACAGGTTTCAATAATCTTTAAAAAGATCATCTGGTAACAATACATTACACAAAATTCTACAATATTCAACTGGAATAATGAAAACTAGTAACTAACCTGTGCAGAGTCAAATTAGTCTGATTTTTGTTATTCCTCGCACCATACTGTATTATGCAACACGATGGCATGATTTTTCTCTTATTTTCCAAAGCCAGAACACAAAAAAAACCTAGCTTTCGACGTATTTATCTTTAAAACAACGAAAATAATAAAAGCAAACAACTGTTTGACAGCTCAACTACCATAAAACCACAGAGTACTTTGGGCACTTAAAATGGCGACCGGCCACGCAAAGGCATGATTTTGACGTCACACAATAGGGTTGCCAAAGGGCATTGCTCATCGCCCATACATCGTTCGCCTAAGAACCAACAGAGACGTGAATTTACTATCTGTATTGTAAATAATGCATATGTTCGACTAAAACTAAATTAAAATCACGGACACTTGCCAGAATTGTAAAATATCTAAAATGATTTCGGATTTTGAGGTTATGAAACATACCAAACAATAGAAACATACCAAATGGACTAAGATCCCAGAGCTGCCAGACTTTTTATCTCACCAAAAAATGTATAGAGTAGTGTTACTATGTTCTTCTAACATACGAAAGCGTGTAAGTTAGGTCGACGGCCGATTCCCTGGTATCAGGTGCCAAATACATTAGGTACATCAAAATGTCAACTGTCATTTCATCGACTGTCAGTGTCATTATTGTTCGTGTCATACAACGCTTTAATCGCTTTACTCTTTTTGTAGGTAACTAAAAATCTTACAGCGCTGAGAGTGCTTTGTTTCATTTTAAAATAATGGCGCCGGGTTATAAAATCTAAGTGACTTACTTTTTAAAATGGTTTCGTAATTAAAAAGTGTCCGTTCTATTCTAATCAGTAACATGTAATTAAAAAAAAAACTAGGAATAATAGTAAAGGTTTCGCATGTGTTGATTCATAGGCCACTTTTTACCATATCCTTTAGTACTTGGCAAACATATACATGTCTCTTTTTTCATATGCAGATCTTGTCTAGTTAAAAAGAGACAAAACGCTTTTTGACATGTTTGCGTCGATATGATAGATATTTGTATAACTGTTTATTTCTATAGTCAAACGTTTCAAGTCCATATGATTTATACGTCTAACGTCAGTGATGCTCCCGCAGTCAAATTGTCATGTGTCAAACTCAAACGAAACGTCAAAAAACAAGAACGCAAAGTGGAAGTGGTCTTGGTCTATGCAAAGATTTAGAAAACGGCGTCGAAAGGATTTTTGATTGTAACTCTACTATATTTTATACCATGCCTCTACCACCGGCTTTAGCTGCGCGTTTAGCTAAAAGAGGGCTATTGAAACCAAAAGCTGCAGATCCTACCCCTATCAGTGAAACTACTCCTGTACAGGCTAGTGAAGAAATCATAGCAGAAGATTATGACAATAAACTTGATGAGCGTGTCAATAAAGAACATTTTTGGGAAGGAATCGAGGGCGTCAATGTTGATCCCATCAAAGGTCATAAAAGTTGTCCAAATAAAAGCAATATCTACCATGAGTGCTCAAAGTATTGTGTAAAAAGATGGAAAACGGGTAAGTTAGTCCCTAGCGAAACATACTTGGAATACAAGAAAAAGGCGCTAGAATTGTGGCCCTTGCCGCCAGGATGGGAAGAAGTGTATGATGAAGGAGTTGGACAGCATTATTTTTGGAATGTTCACAATAATTTGGTTAGTTGGCTGCCCCCTGCACACCCGCGTGCGACCCCTACTGAAAGTGCTGCGCATTTGCGCGAAGAGCGATTGTTGAAGGAGGGTGATGAAAGTGATGACAGCAGTGAAGCTTCTGACCAAGAAGTACCTCAACAGCAACAACACAAGGAGAAGAAGCACGAACGCCGAGAAAAAGAGAAAGACTTAGTGCATCACAGGAATAAAAGGCTAAGAGTTAAAGACAATGATTTAGACCCAATGGACCCTGCAGCATATTCTGACATATCTAGGGGAAGCTGGACCTCTGGGCTAGACACCCATGCTAAGACAGGGGTGGACTCAACAGCTACTGGTTCTTTGTATCAAATGAGACCATATCCTGCCCCAGGAGCTATACTTGCAGCAAATGCGAAACAATCCTCTCCATCACCATGAATGTACTATGTAAATAATAAAATATTGTGTCACAGTCATATTTTTGTTTTCTATTTCTATCCAAAAACTAATGCCAGACTGAATCATTTATTAGGGTGGTTGAGTGGAAAAATCTTGTTAGTCCTAAAAAAACATTGGACACATATTTTACGATGGTAAACATTTTACTATAACATGACGACTCCAGCCCCCACTCTTGAACTTTGATGGGCTCTATTTTTATAGATTTGAAATGGCAAAATATTTAATCAAAATTTTTACCCGACTAAGGCAAAAACCCAACACAGAAATGGAATTATTATTAATTTCCTAACTAGTAAAATATCCTATTCATACAGGGCCAGGTGTGTGCTACAGGGATAGGATTACCTACCAGTTTAAATATTATATGAGTCTGGATAGGATGTTGTGACATTTTGTTACTTCTTGTTTTTTATTTAAATGACTGCCTAAAAAAAGGAATGTTATGATTTCGAGTTGCATGACTATTCGAAAGAGATACCACGGCTCCGGAACACTACGGACAATGAAGGAACATGGATGTGTTTTAGTCAGTAGAAGTCTGACACTCTCCCGCTCCGCCCAAAGCGGGAGAAAGTCATAGGAAGATTTCCTATCCCTAAAAAAAAAAGGAATGTATGTATGTCTGTGAGTTTCTTTATTTCACCATATCTTCATAACGGCTTAACCGATTTCAATTTTTGTTGTATGATTAGAAGCGTTGCGTTATTCCGAGTAACATAGGCTAGTGATAATAAAAAATAATAAAAAGGGGTAGCCATGGATCATGTAAAAAACTGTATTTTTTTTTCTGAAAATTTGCCTACCTTTGCTATCAACTATATATAAAATAAAAGTGTGCGTGTGGATTGAGAGATCTTTTCGAAAAACTCTTCCAATCCCAACCAAATTATAAGAGGATTTAGGAAATAATTGTGAAAACTTCATGGTAAGGTATAAAATTTGTGAAACCTAAACAAAGAAAGTTAGAACTCATTAACTGGATCTCTCAATCTGGACAACTGAAGAAAAAGTCATAACGCGTATCCAAGAATATACAGCCTATGTGTTTATAATTTGCATTATAATTAATTGTGAAAAATTTGTGAAAGCTGCTAAACTAAATTAAGAGTCGTTTCAAAGCCACGTTTAAGATTTATAACGGTTTATATGGATCCCTCAGAGTGGACAATTTTCAATTGAGTGATCTTGTATAACACGACCTAATACTGAAAAAGTATGAATAATTATCATGTTTATTGCAAATTATGCTTCAGAAAAAAATTGTGAAACAAAAATCGTGATTGAAATCTTACTGGTTCAAGAGAAAATGAAAATCTTGTTTTTTTTTGTAGTATTCAATATGCATTCGTCCGCTAATAACAAACGAAATTAAATAAATGTAGGAATAGTAAATAACCCAATAGCAAGAAAAACAAATAATTAAAAATATCTTTTGTCACTAAAAGGTATGAAATATAAAACAAATTAAAATACACGCCTGCCATGTCAAAACATGAACTAAAAAATGAAAAAACAAGCATTTTTTGCGTGTTTTGGGCGAATCCCAAAAATTTTAAAAATGCTTGTTTTTCATTTTTTGCGTGTTTTGGTAGGCGTGTATTTTAATTATTTTTTATTTTCCGTACGAACAGGCAGGTAATTATCATAAAACGGTATTGACAGAGATCACATTCTTTTATCGAGAATATTGGTAAGTCTCGCACAGCCACCTGAAAAAGTGTGTAGATTAGAGGGTAGTATGCCCGATTTTCTGTGGATGTCCAAATTCTTCTAATTGTCTACTAACAGTTTTTTTTTTTGTAATAAGATGTGGGTATTTTGCTCATTATTTAATTTTATTTATTTAGGAAGTAACTGCTAACTGAACGAAGGCAAAAAATTAAATGTTTATTCATATATGTAAAATAGTTTGGCGCTCACACACAGCTCATGCTGTGTTGTCCGAAATAATATAAATGAAAGCCACAAGCAGTACTGTACCTAGTTAGTTCAAAATAACACCAAAAATCATTTATTACCAGATTATACTAGATATTTAAATCAAAATTGTATTTCATCTTAATAAATGCTTAATAAGTGTATCAAATGCAAACCAAAAACGCTGGTTAGTTTGATTGTGATAGTATATTTCAAATAAAATAAATGTTGAACACATTATTTAATTCTTTTTACCAGTAATAATACAGTCCAATTACTACTTAGTTGAGGCGAAGGCCTGTTGAGAAATCATCCATGTCGATATGAAGTACATTTTTAGACATTCACAATTTAAACCGATATAAATATAGCAGGCTATATTTTAACCATATTATTTACAATAATTTACACTTGTAGACGACAAAGAACAGTAATCAACAGCATTGCATTTTGATTTGTATAAGCAAATAAAATGTTAGTTCACAATCAATAACATAACTTCTGCTTGAATTTGGGTCCAAGCTAAATATCATATCAATGGATATTTAAATGTTTATTTAATGTCAATTGCTTATCTTATAAAAGTTGGTTACAAATTTTAGCTTCCATTCATGTATTTAGTTTCTGTGCAGATGTTCCTCAGTAGATCTTCTGAAGTCAAAAGTCCAACTGAGCTGTGAGTGTTTGTTGATGCATCTGTAAAATGAAATATGGTTGAGTTAATTTACATGCCTAAAGTGACGGTCTTCTGAGGAGATTACTTATAGAGAAGTTTGCAAGAAGTCGTGTTGTGTTGACACCAAATGAATTGAAGAAGGGCAACGGAAAGATTAATATTTCTGAAATCTTCAAATATATTTTACCATCCAAAAATAATCACAGTGGGTAAAGAGAGAACGCACTTAACAACGTCATTAGGTGCTGGGTGCAGACAAATACCGATACCAACTTAATTCTTTTTGTGAGTAGGTACAGTGAACCACTATGATAACTTGACAGAGCTTTTTAATTTCACTAGGTAGCACAGTACCTACGATTTTTCTATCTTTGCCTATGCGAAGTACGTCGCTATTGGTTGCGCAGGATATAAATTTGACAAGAAACATAGAACAGCGCATGCGCGGGTAGGTCGCGCATGTCATACTTGTGTCCCGCTTACTCAATGCAATACGATTGTTGACGCGAAAAGTGTTACAGGTTGTTATTGTTTTAAATTATTTATTTTGATTTTTCTTACTGTTTCATTTGTGTTTTTTTGTAGTGAATATGTTGTTGTGAGTATTGTAATTGCATTAACGTCGAAAAAAGTATCGCAAAGGGAAATACAGAGCTTGAATTGGTTTGAAATCGCCGTAGTGCTGCTGTGAGCAAACATCGTGATCGCAAACCCTCTCTAAAATAAAGAGTATAGTACGTACGCCATTCTAGTTATTTAATATTTTTAACAGATTAAGCAAAAGAAATAGTACATTACTGTTTCGGAACATAAGTTCGTTCCATTTTTAAATTACATGATAGATGAGTTTACTATGTAATTTATTTGGCAGCAAAACACGATAGATATGTATTTTCATACAACTTTTGCCGGCCGCTGCTCGGCTAGTACGGCAATTTTCTCAAAATAATGCTCACATTTCCAAGCATGTTTGAGAAAAAAACATTTTTGTTCATGAATATGAATAGGCACAAAATCTGACACTCGATTTATGATGAAGTAGGTAGTTTATATTTACCTGATTTAACAACAACAATGTATGGGGCAATGTCGAGCATCCGTGAGACTAATCCTAGTGTTGGTTTGTGGGTAAGGTCTACTTTGTAAAATTTCTTGATGGTGAATTTTTCGAGAGCCTCGGACAGTGAGCCCGACAGGTTGGCCAGCCGGCGACGCACATTGTCCGCCGTGAACACACCGACCACAGATCTAAAACAAGAGACATATACTTAGTTATAATATTTTATGTAAGTTCATAGAAGGCAGGGAAAATCTTATAAAGGTGCTGCCTAGCCGGGAGCATTCTCTTGTAAGTAACGTTTCAAATTCGAGCATTACACAAGTGAATGAGAAGAACTGGGCATTAAAATGCAAAGCCTGTATAATGCGATACAGATGTGGGCTGGGAATGCAGACATGAATCCTATAGCTGGATGAGCAGAAACCGTGAGCATTTAGTTATGTGTAGACAGACAAATAAATAAAGCATCTCTCTCTATCTTTGACAGATTATTTTACCGGTATTACAATCTGGGTAACGTTTTTCTCAGCGATCGAACTTAGTATTATCTCAGTGAGTGAAGGGTACTTATTTACCATGAAAGAGTGTCTAATATGGGTGTTCATCTGCAAATCCTCCGCCCGCACCGGCCCCGTGACAGTTGGCCTATGAACTCTACCACTACGAATGTGTATAAAGATAACGATAACACGAGAAAGAAGTAAAACATTACATTAGATGAACCTTTTCATCTGAAATTTAAATCGAAACCAGAAAATTTTAACATGTTTGTTTTGAGTTGATGTTGTGGCAGATTTAACTAAAACGTAGCAACTGGTTTTTTTTTACTATTGACAGAAGTTGTCACATATTCTTTTCCAAAATAGGTCAGAGTATTTAATAGACATAAAGGCTTGACCGCACTGGGCGAAGTTTCACGGCAGTGGAGCGACGCGACACGCAACGGCAAAATATTCTTTGTAAAAAATTGTATGAGGTTTAACGCACTACGCAGCAGCGTAACTACGCGCCGCGACACTTCAAGTGCGAACGTTGTTACGTGTCGCGTCGCTCCGCTGCCGCGAAGCGTCGCACAGTGCGGTCGAGCCTCTCATACAATTTCTTACAAAAGGCTTGACCGCACTTGGCGACACTGCGCGGCAGCGGAACGACGCGACACGCAACGGCAAAATATTCTTTGTAAGAAATTGTATGAGGTTTAACGCACTACGCAGCAGCGTAACTACGCGCCGCGACACTTCAAGTGCGAACGTTGTTACTTGTCGCGTCGCTCCGCTGCCGCGCAGTGTCGCCAAGTGCGGTCAAGCCTAAAGAATATTTTTCCGTTGCGTGTCGCGTCGCTCCGCTGCCGCGAAGCGTCGCTAAGTGCGGTCAAGCCTTTAGTGCGATATAGCAAGCGACGCGACACTTCACTTTATTCAAGTTAGAACGTGTTTGGTAAGAAGAAATTGCCAAACGACTGACCGACAAAATTTGCTGCAAACTGTCGCAGCACTGCAGTTCAAGTGCGGTATACCTAATAGTGTTGTTACGTGTCGCGTCGCTCCGGTGCCGCGAAGCGTCGCCCAGTGCGGTCAAGCCTTTAACCGACTATGGTCTTGGACTACTTTTTTTTGGTACTACGTTTCGTGCGGACTAAATTAGAAATTGTTTGATAGTACTGTGAAGGTTAAATACTCATTGCTTCAGGGCTACTAAAAATATAAAACTTATATTATAAGTTTGTCAAAGTGCTATTAGGTTTTTACATTGGGAAATTTCTGAGTAGCAGTCCAGAGCTTGAAACCTAGTGGTGTGACATCCTCGTGGCTCGGAAAGCGTCGGTCCTACGCCTGAGATCTCCTCGGTCGGACTATGAAAGTAAAGGAACAAAAAGGGCACCTGTGGTTGCATACACACTTGTGTAGGTACTTAGCTTATCGTTCATAAGACTGACCACCGTGACCGGAAGTCGGTCAGGAGCTTCATTTCTTACCCTTTATCATTGAGCACAGTCAACAGTTGTGATTGAGTTTGTTTGAGAATGGCGAGCGCTTCGGTCGGCGTGCTGTCGTGGGACACGCTCTTGACGAGCTGCACCATGTCTTGCGTTACTGGCTTGCTCCACCACCTAGAAACACAAGTATTAATTATATAACCCTTCTTGGGGAAGCATACATTTACCGAAAAGAGTTTGACACAATATCTGCCTTTGTGGTCTAATAGGTGCTTCTTTAGTTTATTCGATTTCGGTATAAACTGCCTATCCCATAGCCAGCTGTTATGGGATAGGCCAATTGTTGCCCGTAAAATGATCTACGGGCAACAATTGCAAGAGACAAAACGAGAGCCGGACCTACGGCTCTCTGTTCATTATAGGCAAGTACCTACAGTTCGCTGGATCACATCTCAACGAAACCTTAACAAAATGGGTTTGTAGATGAAGAGTAACGCGTCGTCTTAATTCACAGCGATCATCGTACGAATACGCCACTGTCGCGTTCGTTTAAAAGGCAAAACCGATGGCATCGTCCCGCCGACGCGCGACGAGACAGACAGAGGCCGCTGTTTTTTGGTTTGGCCGAACACAGGCGAACAAGTGATCTCTTTTTATTGAGGCGACGGAAGCAGCCACATCGACCATGACTGTTCTGTGATCTTGAGACATTATATGCTTCGGTTTACCCGTTGATCCTACACGCGGGTTACTCGTTATGTCAACGTTTTTCTTGTTGTTTTTACAAACGTTATCCGCGTTATTACAAACATGTGCTAAAATTCTTAATAACATGATAACACCTTGACACTCAGATGATAATTTTGCAATTATTGACATTAAATGAAGATTAAGTATAATATGACGTAATTTTAACGAAATTGATTAATGTTTATCTATGAGGAAGGTCAACGTCAATACATATTTACCGGGTGATCTGCAAGTTATTGATAAGCCAGTAAACTGGAGGAATAGGTACATCAATAACTTGTCATCTACTTATAATATAAAAATAAGTCGGGTTTTCCTTCCTGACGCTATAACTCCAGAACGCACGATCCGATTTCCACGGTTTTGCATTCGTTGGAAAGGTCTCGGGCTCCGTGAGGTTTGTAGCAAACGAAATTCAGGGAAAATGTGAGGCAGACGAAGTTGCATGGGTCAGCTAGTTTCATTATAATAATATAGAGGTACCTAATGCTGAGACATGTACCTAGGTATGATTTTTCCTGTCGGTTTTATTCATACGCACTAATCGAATATGCGTATATTTAAGATAAGTTGAATCTGGTGTAATTATAATTTTAATAAAGGTTTTGGCTATAATCTTATCAGTATTTAGTTCTGGTATATCATTCTGATACCAAGGTTATCGTTACGAAGACGACCAACAAATGATTGGCCATACTAAATGTATTTGATTGGAAGTTTTACGCAGCAGGATGTAATATATAATTATATATATATATATATATATATAATATATTTTTTAAATTTAATTTATTCTTTACGTACTAACTAGCTTCTTACTCAGTGGCGTCGTAGCTAGCGAGGGTCATTCGGGGCGGATAATGTGATGTCACCCCACTAATGGTCCCGACCCAGAAATATTAAGTATAGGTTGCGACTTTCGTACTGGTGACGACCTGCACCCTATTTCCGGGGATAGGGTAGGTACTACAATTCTGCAGCTATTTTTTTTGCAGAAATATTCTGTTGACTGATGATGTTGCTGATGCAGGAAAGCTCACTAACTAATAGAGGTAGAATGCGAGCGAAGGTAGCTCAAAAATTGTTTCATCCCACGTTGGATACCTAGGTTTAATTTTCTTTTATTGCTTGCAGCTAATCACCGATATACAGTATCATTGCATCAGTCGTCATTGCATTACCGGAGGCGGGCCGCTCCCCGTTGCTACGCTACTGTTCTTACGTCAACTTCAAACTTGACGTAGGTCCGGTCATAGGCTCATTGCGACTGCTCATGTGCTACGAAAGTGGCTTCTATCCCTAAGTCCCGACTTCATAGAAGCCACAATATTTCGTTCTAATAGAAAGCGATCATCGCGCAAATAGGCGATCATTTTTTCAGACAACTCGAACGCGTCATCGCGCCGATAGAGGGCGCCTTCCGATTTTTACAAACAAATGGCAACAATACTCACGGCAGGTTCTCCTTCTTGACTAATGGTTGGAAGTTGCGCGCCTCCATCCACTGGTCAGAGATGAACTTGGTCATGTAGTTGCGGATGTTGTCAGGCAGCAGTACGACGCACTTCTGGCCCTCCTTCAGCGAGCGCGCCGCTTGGATGGCCCCCCACATGGCAGAGCCACTACTGCCGCCTGTCACCATAACAACGATATTGCTATAACAAACATATTTTATCGAACAATCTAAAATTATCTGTATACCTCATGGCTGTTTATTACCTCATTAACGTTTTACCGGTTGTACGGATTTGCATGCAACTTGTCGAAGTCTAGGTACCTGTTTGGGTAGATCATGCCCTGGAATAGGACACATACTTACTTTTTATCCCGAGAGCTTTAGGATCACTTTTATTTAACGCGTGCGAAGCCGCTGGTAGAATATGGTAAGCTCATAAAAAATCCCTGTACCTACGATATGAATTCACTACCTACTTTTGAGGGTTACTACCAACTGAACTCTATTATTGAGCCTCCGCTGTCCGTCAGTCCGTCTGTCTGTCTGTCAGCGGGCTGTATTTCAAGAACCGTAATAGGTAGACAGTTGAAAATTTCATTGATTGTGTATTTCTATTGCTGTTATAGCGACAAACAATAAAGAAATAAGGTGTCATGTCCGAACCAGAAACCTAATAAATATTTTAATATATATAAAAAAAAAAACTATTTAAAAAAATGTGTATATAAATAATTTTTTTGCGAGTACTCATAGGCACTTGGCTGGTTTTTCTTTGATTGCAGCATTAAATTACTTGCTTATAAACCGACGATTAAATTTTAATTAAGCTGGGGTAGGTGGTCTATCGTTTGAAATTAATTTAGGCAGTGCCTAACCTAGATCGTACAAGTTAAGTAGCTCACCACACAGTAATCCTTCGTCTTTGATGAGTCTTCGCGCCATTTCCAGCGAGGTGTGGTCCTCAGACTTCACCCATTTATCGATGACATTTCTGTCGAGGGAGCTGGGCAGGAAGTCGTAACCGATGCCTTCCACCTTTGGAAAAAATCAGAATCAAATTTACCTGTAGAAATGGGTAAGTACCTACCGAGTTACATAACGTTGTGGTTACGTAACTTTGTACTTTCGTATTAAGACATTAAGTATAACAATCTAAGACAGAATAAGATTGTTTTCCCCATTCCTCCAAAATTAAAATATAGTAAATAGTTTGAGGTCTTTGGGCGTAACATAAGTAGGTAGGTATGTCTGTCGTGTAGGTATCTACTTATATTTCATTAGGTAGGTTAGTAAGGTATTTTTATTCATATTTTATGTCCACATGTCTTTAACTAATTAATGATATTGACCTTCGGCCGTTTTATATTAAAGTCCTAAAGATAATAAGTAACTATTATTTTTTCTGTTTCCAAGCATAAATAATACTTATACTATATAACGAATTATCATTTTAAATTTGTAAATCAGCATGCTTTTGTGACTAGTTTATAAACATGCAAATCGTAATAATATTGATAACTCTGTTTACAACGAATGCTGAGCATCTGGACCACGGCCGGGTGATGTAAGAGAGCATCAAACTTGTGAGATGAAAAATATTTTTCATAATTTAACCGATATTAGGTCTGACTGACGTCATGTGGTGTAACAAAACACTGGGTTCTATGGTATTATCAGTGTATGTTGTTTGATCTGTATGCAACGTCGCGCGACGGGTCACGGCTGATGTTCAAAGGATACGGCATGGCGTGCGCATCCGTGTTGAATTGATTTAGAGATTAGGTGCTCGAAATAACACAAAACAGCTCTGTTCGATCCTATCGCGATAACCCCGTTGGTGCAGATGTTAAATATTTATAATAATGATAGAACGTGATTTACAATAACGTGTCATTGTATGAAACAGCTTGAATAATGTATTGCACAAGATTTTACGGTATGCTTTATAGGTACGGCTTAGTTATAGTCAAGTGCTGCAACAAATACCAATACCAAAGCTACCCTTTATGCGTATTTTGTTTCTGTTACGAGGACATATCAATGTTCCGGCAATTACAGATATGATAGCCAGTTCCTCTATGTTAGAGGATTCCGGGTGAAACTCGCATCCATCTTCGGCCTAATCATCACTTTCCATCAGGTGAGATTTGGGCCAAGAGTTTCCCCGTTTTGAATTAAAAAAAAAAAAAAAAAAAAGGACGGAAGTAGATACTGATACGATGCAGTTCTAATTAGGGTGATTGTCGTAATTAATTTGACCGTATATGTGCGCCGCTATTGTTGCTATAATAGGCAAACGCATTGTATAGGCATATCAAATAAGAATATTCATGATATCTAAGTATAAATCTATTCTGGGTAAGCTCGCTCCATCGTAGACTTTGTCTCTGTCATCTCTGACCAAGACTAGAGTCAAGAGAAAATCCATCAAAAATAATTTAAAAAAAAATCTGCACTGCTATTCCAAGTTTGGAATTTTGGATCATAGGGCCATAGGTTCTGTTCTATAACAAGAGAAAGCTAGTTCTATAAGTATCTACATAGCTTTTTAGTTTAAAAGTTATAATTAGCAAATCATTGTTGGCACGACTGGCGAACTCACTTAGATGTATAACTGTGGAAACATTTACCTCGTACACCTGCACGTCTGAAGCGTTGAGCTCCTCGGGCTGCGCGAGTATGGAGCCGTAGGGATCGACGCCCACCACCACGCACTGCGGACAGCGCTCCTTGATCTTGTGGCCCACACCGGAGATGGTGCCGCTGGTTCCCGCGCCCATCACCACCATGTCCACGTCATCGTCCAGCGACCACAGGATCTCTTCAGCTGTGCCATCGTAGTGCGCCAGTGGGTTGCAAGGGTTGTTGTACTGCAATTATTTAAAACTCATGCATTGCCAAATGCCTGCTTGCAATGCCTTCAGGGTGTTGCTGGGGCTCCCACGTTACTGCAGTGCTTCAGGAATGTTTTCCGAAGCACGTACTGATGGCTTCACCACCATCCTTCGGAAAAGGATGGCCTCCATGATGCGCAGGGTCCGTGGGAGCGTCAACGACATTCTGAGGGTCATTAGTGATAAGCCGTGTTGCGCCATCATGGCGCATTGGGTACATACACATGTGCATGTGCCCGGTGCGTCAGGTGAGCGCAACAAATATATGAATTAATATCTTTTGTATTGTGTCTGTTACTAACATAGTTTTTAAGTAGTGTGTATTACTAACATCATATGGATCAAGATCTGAAATAAAATTATTTTTTTTTTTTTTTTTTTTTTTTATTGCAAACGTCTGGGATCTTATGGTTCTTTAAGGGGGCGACTACCTATGAATTGTCCATACAAACGTAATACCAAAACCATTTGCAGTTTGAACATATTTTCACCATCTAATGCTGATATTCGGATTTAGACAGTGTTTATCTAGGTTTCTACGTCTTTAAAAAAAAAAAAAACTTCCGTAAAAATGAAGTTGCAAATTGAATTTCGCACATTTTTACAGCGTAAATGGCATGTTTTAATTTAGATTTCTCTGTATTTTAAACATCAATATTTCCTATTTTGTTTCCGTAGAAACATAGCTTATACTATTATCAAGTTACTAATTATGAAAAAAAAAAAATTTAAGAACATTAAGTTTTCATTCTTTATTTTGGTATTACGGAACACATCCAAAGGAGATGGCCAACCATACTTAGGACACGGAACAGAAAAAAAAGAAAACAAATAAAATCGTACTTTACGATGGCATGAAACACCTCCATTTTTAAGATTTATTCTCCTACCATGATTTTTGTAATCCAAAATGGAACAATACGGCATGGTTCAGACATTATAAATTTATTTCGAGAGTCAGCGAGACTATCGGTTCGTCGCGTTGTTGGAACACAACTGGGTTGGAGTTGCGTAGCTACGCATAATATCGGCACGCGTGCCACGCCTACTTTGCACTTCCACTGTTTTTTCTGTTCCGTGGCTTAGAATGTACAGAGATGAAACATATGTCGTTCAATAGGGCATATCTTCAATAATAAAGAATTGAAAGTAACACATAGCTATGCAGTCGTGGAACAAAGTAAATGAAGATTTGAAAGTTTTGATTTTTTCAACTCAGTGTTTCATTATCTCAGGCATATTACAATGTTTTCATAATATTATAATTGACAACATTTCAAAATTATTCAGACCCCAAAACAAAAATACCATTTCTAGATTTTTCTACCCTGATTTAAAAAAAAAAATCTTTTCTTTTTTTGAACGCTTACTTTTGGAGAAATAAAATAAAAATCAAAAAACGAGTGATGACGTCATTAATACGGTAGAATAAATTATGACCTTTACTTGAACATAAACACTTATTAAAAAAGATAGAGAAATTTGAAAATACGTCATTTTTAGTTTTGTCAATGTCACAACAGAAAATAAACCAACAATTTCTTTAAAAGTAGTATATTATTTTCTCAATTTCTGTGTTAATCTTTTGAACCACGTTGCAAAAATGAATCCTCACAATAGTTCTAAATTCACACCAGCTATGGAAGTTGTAAAATATTGTTTCGTACCAGCCTGTAAAAACACTTCCAAAAATGTCCATAAATTATTTTTCACGGTGCTTAAATTCAGCCAAACATATCTGGTGTGATGCAGTGGGTGCTACATGCCCTAAACGTAATCTACATATATGTGAAGATCACCTTGATGTAAGTAGTAAATATCAATTTTGTTTTTCAACATATTAAAAAGCATGTAAAGGCAAAGGCATGTGTTGTCTAAGTACGACAATAATATGTGCTTATAAGCAATTGCCGGAAAATATGTATCACCGACAGCAAGAGATCTAAATAATATGTAATCCTAGCAACTTGCCTCTGCTTCGTATGGTAATCAGACCTCAAAACGCTGAGATATATCTTTTACCTATATACTTAAGTATAATATGAATGAACTATGCACAAGAAGCTTCCTTAATCAATTCCTTTAAATACGAAGAAAACACATCATGCTCTACATACAGATATTAGGCACTAATTCTTTTAATAAAGACGGAAGAATGTGATTTTTCAACCCAGATTTAATTGTTAATCAATACTAAATTATCTCTTTCAGTTGAAGCAAGACATAGAAAACTATCAATACTGGAAAATTATGAAAGGGCGTCGTGCTAAGTTAAAGCCTCAAGTACCACAATCTCTGATTGGAACAGACAAGCAAGACATTGATGAACCTAAGCCTAGCATAAGTTCAAAATCAGTAATTTTACCTTCATCACAAGTTGATACGACACACTATAGTCAGATGTCTACAAAATCCCACAAAGGAGTGCAAGTGAAGCCAAAGACATCGGATCGCACAACTCACTGTGTTATTTACAAACATAAAATTAGAAAACCAGCAAACAAAGAAAATCCATATATAACAGAAAGCACATCACTAGAAGAAGCTGTACCCTCAACACAAGGATATACCACATCTGACATGTCAGAAGTCTCATCTGAAGTCTTTCCTAAATCAAAAATCCAGGGTAGAACTGTTTATGATTGGACTAATTCAACGAAAACCACAAGTTTATATAGGCTTACCAAAACATTATTATTGGTTAATTTCCTATTTAGAAAGCAGAAACTTTAAGATTAATAAAAGATTTTAAAAGTGTAAAGTATTTTTATTTAACACTTTCTAAAATAGTCTCAAAAATAATTATACTTTTCCAAAATACTTCAGCAGCATCTAATAAACCTTGCACATATTTTTTATCATATTTAACCCACTATTTGTGGTGTACGTTACCCCAGCAAGAAAGTATCTCCTAGAGTTAAATGAGTGGAACGTATAGTTGGTGCCTTATCTGGTGTAAATGTGCCCCCACATAAAAAATGTGTGCCCCCTGTCGTTTTGGAAAAAAACGGAAAAAACGATTCCTGCTGGGGTAACGTTTTTCTAGCAGGAAAATTCTAAACGAATGATCGGAGAGAGAAAAATTGTGCATGGCCAGAGAGCTTACATGTGTGCCAAAATGTGCCCCCAAAAATAAAATCTGTGCCCCTTCAGATTTACGAGATATTGCATTTCCTGCTGGAGTAACGTTTTGATGAATCGTATATCTCTAAAACCATTGCATGTGCCCATGTAGAATAAACATACAGGAGTAGCTCTTAATGTGTGCCCCTATGTGCCCCAAATTAGATTTAAGAAAATATTTATAGTTTTCAAGTTATCGCGGTTTTATGAAAACTCTAAAAAACATCGCAGCGCCTAAATGAGACAAGGTATAAGTTCGCTGAAAACTGTATTCGGTCCTTCTTGACGCTAATAATAACCATACAAAGTTTCAAAACTGTTCATGGATGCGTTTTTGAATAATCTTGCTAAAAGTCAAAACAATGGTGTCATAATTTTGAAGGCAAAATACAAGGAACCGGCTCAATCCCAGATGTGTAGGTGTAAACCAAAATCTTGTGCCTTTAGTCAAAAATATATGGTGAAAATATTCAGCTTGGAATGTTTCGCATTAAGTAAATATTAACAAAATACCAAAATATGTAATCAACGGCTGGTTATCCGACCAAATTTGAATGACTACTAAAAAGCGACGGATTCATACATATCGATGACCTTCTTTATTGAACGTATTATACCTAAGCCGTTGTCCGTACAGTTGCGTTTAAAAGTTTTGGGGGCTAAAATATACTAAATGCACCTTGTGACTATATTAATGAAAACAGCTTGTTGATGTGGAAATTATTATATTTATTCCCTACGTAATTCAAATCAGAGATCAAATTTTCTACCTATTAATATTAGAAATTATTTTCACGTTGTGTAGTCATTATTATTTAAGTGACTGATCAGTTTTTCATCTAAGTCTAACATTTAATTAGTAAATTTGCATCACAAAAAATCACAGAACAGTATTAGGTATACCTTAGTATAATTTTTTTTTTCCTCCCCAGAAGAGATTGGCTTCGCACATCTTGTGCATTTGCCAGAGTCAAGTAAAAGTATAATATTGTGTAAAAAAAATATTAAATTTGAAATCACAGATAAATAATTTTCTAACGAGTAATTTGCTTATACATAGATTCAGATAAAGTGTGTTAGTACCTATAGTTAACCGCATAAAGATATAACTGTAAACATCGAATGTGCACAAATTTACTGATGGTATTTGGCTATAAATAATCATATTTATCATATATACGTAAGAACATTATCACCTGACTGTGGAATGTCACTTATATATCTAAATCGCCATCAAATCAAAATTATGTGACCCTACATAATCAGCTTATAATCGTTGATTAAAATTATAAATCCCTCATAGCTACGTAATACGACATACAAAATGGAAACACGTTGTTGCAACATAGATCATTGTGCGGTTGACAATAGGTATACCTACCCTAAATAAAACGTAGACACTAGACAGAGTATTCTAATAAACTATCAAAACTGTAGGTACCAAAATTTATTTGGTTATGGTGAACACTCCAACCAACCCGCGAAATTCAAATTTTCTTACGTTTTTTGCAATTTGCACGCCAGTGCTAGGTTGTATGTTGATTAAAATAATATTAAGAAGTATAATCATCAAAATCACCAATACAACCCTCCAAGTTCATAAAGGCGTTACAAATACGGGCTTTTTATTGATTAACAAAAAAGAGCTACCTCTTTTTAATAGTAGGTAGGTGTTCATCACACATTTCATGAACTATATTTTTTTTTAAACATCGGGACCAATCAAATTTTGGGTCAAAGACCTGACAAATGGCAAATATCTGGATATAGTTATTTCTTTCGTTCACACATAAATTACTGAATGTATTTAATTAAATTTAGAATGGTGAAGATAGCTTACCTTTGAATAGCACTTAGGCATTAGGCTACTATTTATAATGTACTTAATCATGTGTAAGGTCATAGAAACGGCTAGTAGAATATAATCCAATAACATCTTTATTTTATTTCTTATTACTTTTCTACTTCAGTGTACTCAGGCACAACACGTGTGAACCGGTTCATGAGTAAAGTAAAGAAGGTCATCGATATGTATGAATCCGTCGCTTTTTAGTAGTCATTCAAATTTGGTCGGATAACCAGCCGTTGATTACATATTTTGGTATTTTGTTAATATTTAGATTTACTTAATGCGAAACAATCCAAGCTGAATATTTTCACCATATATTTTTGACTAAAGGCACAAGATTTTGGTTTACACCTACACATCTGGGATTGAGCCGGTTCCTTGTATTTTGCCTTCAAAATTATGACACCATTGTTTTGACTTTTAGCAAGATTATTCAAAAACGCATCCATGAACAGTTTTGAAACTTTGTATGGTTATTATTAGCGTCAAGAAGGACCGAATACAGTTTTCAGCGAACTTATACCTTGTCTCATTTAGGCGCTGCGATATTTTTTCGAGTTTTCATAAAACCGCGATAACTTGAAAACTATAAATATTTTCTTAAATCTAATTTGGGGCACATAGGGGCACACATTAAGAGCTACTCCTGTATGTTTATTCTACATGGGCACATGCAATGGTTTTAGAGATATACGATTCATCAAAACGTTACTCGGCACACATGTAAGCTCTCTGGTCATGCACAATTTTTCTCTCTCCGATCATTCGTTTAGAATTTTCCTGCTAGAAAAACGTTACCCCAGCAGGAATCGTTTTTTCCGTTTTTTTCCAAAACGACAGGGGGCACACATTTTTTATGTGGGGGCACATTTACACCAGATAAGGCACCAACTATACGTTCCACTCATTTAACTCTAGGAGATACTTTCTTGCTGGGGTAACGTACACGTATTTGTGTATACGTTTCGTCCGTTCAAAAGTAGGGTCGGCAATACAAAAAAGACCCTTCTCTTTTTTGGCCGCATGCATTTGGACCATTATCTGCGCTTTATATTTTTCTTTCAGTTTACTATCTTTTACATAGTTTGTCATGGTTGTTTCTTTTATAGGACATTTGATTTCAACTACAAAATCTTTTCAAATTCCATCTGGGGAGACACCAATGATAGGGGATATCAACATCAACCCAGAACCTTCGACTATTCCATATTCCTTTTCAAGTTCCTTTAGCGCTTGTTTCTCTAGTACCTTGCCCCTTCTGATCGCAATAGTTTCTGGCACTTTGTATCCACCAAATATGCTCTGCACCAAAGCGCCATTAGCTGTTCTGTTTTGCAGTGAATAGCATCATGTATTCTAGAGCCTGTTACCCTTCCTTGGCGTAATGCATGCCACAGCTTTGAATTTGCTTGCTCTTTTCTTGCTTCACAAATTGTGTTAATAATATCTAAAGTCAGTGTTTTTTTGGAATATTCTATAAAATTGCTGTAGCTATGAATACCGCCTTGTTGTTCAAATTGCAGCATCAAATTGAACATACTGTAATCTCTTAGTGTTGGCTGCCGATTGCCACAGTAATTTAACAGCATGCCGGATGTAATCTTGCGCCGCTTGCATTCTTCAGAAAACATAGACAATGTTACATTCATTTTTATATTTTGGGGGGTTCTTTTATTTTTTCCTATATTTTTTGCTAAGATGAACTTCTGGTCACCTACAGCTCCAGCCAGTTTTGGTTTATTCCAGTAACATGTAGTAGATGTCACCGATGGTTCATCCGACCTTAATAAGCCAAATGCCAAAGCAGATGGCATGTTTGCAGCCTTCTGCAGATACTACGCAGTCTTTGCACTCTACTGACACGATCTTTTCCATTGATTCTTCTATAACAGCAGTCACCAGGTACAACTTTGTTCTGACCTTATGTTCCGGTGTAACACAGCATTGAACCGTGCATAGGCTTCCTTCACGCTTGAGCTCTACATATCCTACTGCTGTGTCTACGTACGCTTCCCTTGACGCTAGTAAAGCCTTGGCACTGCGTGTTTCTGCAATGTTGTAGCAATCATTTTCATGCATGTACTCTAAAAGCATTAAATAGTCCACTTTCGGCAAGTTCCTGCTGTCTGCAACTTGAAACCCATCAGAATGTTTCATGGTGACGAAATAATCCAGATACAAACAATGTATAAGATAAATTAGGTATTTGAAAATAACAGTCCGAGATTCCAAAAGCCGCAGGATGACGTATAACGCTAGATTGTCAAAACGACAAGTGATGTGACAGTTTTTATTTTTCGAACTGACATAGAAGTATGCAAAGGTACACCATCATTCAATCGTTTGTATGACGTCATTTGTCGCTTACGTCTGTTTAGAATAGTAAGAATTTCAAAGACGTTTTTTAAATGAAAACTACAAAATATTGAAAATACGAAAAATACGGGTGTCTTAATTTTGAATCTAGTTTTATTTAACAACAAAATATCTGTGTCTTAAAAATATGAAATGTTGTCAATTCCCTGAACGTTAAGTTGAGGTGTTTATATTTGTCTTAAGTAATTAGTAAATATCATATTATAACTTGGAAGAACTGCCACATTAGTTAGTGAACTTTTTGTAGCATAGGTTAGCATTAGGCAGAATAAACCACATACATTATTATATACCTACATTTAATCATTCAATGTTACAATTATCCAGAAATTGCAGCTGGTGGAACAATACTTCTTTGGTATCAGGAGGTATATCAGGGGGTACTGATGATGTTTCATGCCGCCTGATGCGTTCTCAAATAGCGATACCTCAGTTAACACACGATCGTAAAAGTTCTATTTTCCTTAGTTATTTTGGTATTACACCGTTTATTATAATAAGTAGAGCACTCACGTGGGGCTACGACACAATAAAATAAAGATGAAATAAAATATTAGCACAAACACGAAGCAAACATAGGGTTGGGCAAAAAAAATCGATATGTCAAAATATCGATATTTTTTCATAAAATAATCGATATATATCGGCGATTTTTTTTTCGATAAATCGATATTCAATATTTATTTTCGGATATCGAAAACAATATTATTTCGCCTCCGAATATCGAAAACGATATTATTTCGCCTCAGATCGGCATCTTCGCCATTCCCAGATGTCATAAACCTTTTACGCATCTCTGACTTAGACTAGAGTCAAGAGCAAACCAATCCCAAAAAAAAAACCTGCTCACCAGTTCAATTTCTCTCGCTAATCAAATTTTATAAAGTAACTAGCTGACCAAAACAACTTCGTCTGCGTCACATTTTCCCTGAATTTCGTTTGCTACAAACCTCACGGAGCCCGAGGCCTTTCCAACGAATGCAAAACCGTGGAAATCGGTTCGTGCGTTCTGGAGTTATAGCGTCAGGAAGGAAAACCCGACTTATTTTTATATTATAGACTAGCTGACCCGCGCAACGTCGTCTGCGTCACATTTTCCATTATTGCTCCGCTCCTGTTTGTCTAAGCGTGATAATATATTATAGACTATAACCTTCCTCGATAAATGGGCTATATAACACTGAAAGAATTATTCAAATTGGACCAAACAAACTCCTCTGCTTTATAATATATTAGTGTAGATTAGTATAGATAAAGCAGACATGGGCGAAGGTCATTCTTTCAAGGAAAATTTTAACACCGCGATTCAGAAAATTGACGTCACACGCCAACGCCATCTATCGAATACTGCACGCAGTCACAGTATAAATATGGACAGTACGGAAACTAAGCCTAGTTGAGAATATAAATACCTACGCTCCATTGAAGCAATAGGGTTGTCACTTTTAATGGTTTTGTTTATTTTTTTTTTAATTTTTGTTCTGTAGTGATCAATCAATCGAATTTGAATAACTAGCTTACAAGTACAATTTAAATAGGTAATCTCATGGCGTTGATTAATCTCGACAAAAGACGATAGTATAAACACGGAAATAAATTTAATATTAACACACAACAACTTGTAGCACTAACTTTGTCATTACGGCGTAACCTTTTACAAGTTTTGGCGGGAGCGTACGCGAGCCGCTGTTGGACGAAAACGTTTCGGGCGCTCGGTACCTTTGCAACCGCCATCTTGGATTCCCGTTTTGACAGCACTATCGGCTTCAACACGTTCGTAAACCATGAAAACGACACCCGTGACGAAAAAATTTATACCTATTGCAGCCGCCATCTTGGATTCACGTTTTGACATGACTAACGGCTTTAACACCCTCGAAAACCATGGAAACGACACCCATGACGAAAAAATTGGTACCTATTGCAACCGCTATCTTGGATTCACGTTTTGACATCACTATCGGCTTCAACACCCTCGAAAACCATGAAAATGACACCCATGACGAAAAATTTTATACCTATTGCAGCCGCTATCTTGGATTCACTATTTGACATGACTATCGGCTTCAACACCCTCGAAAACCATGGAAACGACACCCATGACGAAAAAATTGATACCTATTGCAGCCGCCATCTTGGATTCACTATTTGACATGACTATCGGCTTCAACACCCTCGAAAACCATGGAAACGACACCCATGACGAAAAAATTGGTACCTATTGCGTGTACGTTACCCCAGCAAGAAAGTATCTCCTAGAGTTATGTGAGTAGAACGTATAGTTGGTGCCTTTTCTGCTGTAAATGTGCCCCCACATAAAAAATGTGTGCCCCCTGTCGTTTTGGAATAAAACCGAATAAACGATTCTTGCTGGGGTAACGTTTTTCTAGCAGGAAAATTCTTAACGAATGATCGGAGAGAGAAAAATTGTGCATGGCCAGAGAGCTTACATGTGTGCCAAAATGTGCCCCCAAAAATAAAATCTGTGCCCCTTCAGATTTACGAGATATTGCATTTCCTGCTGGAGTAACGTTTTGATGAATCGTATATCTCTATAACCATTGCATGTGCCCCTGTAGAATAAACATACACTAGTAGCTCTTAATGTGTGCCCATATGTGCCCCAAATTAGATTTAAGAAAATATTTATAGTTTTCAAGTTATCGCGGTTTTATGAAAACCCGAAAAAACATCGCAGCGTCTAAATGAGACAAGGTATAAGTTCGCTTAGAACTGTATTCGGTCCTTCTTGACGCTAATAATAACCATACAAAGTTTCAAAACTGTTCATGCATGCGTTTTTGAATAATCTTGCTAAAAGTCAAAACGATGGTGTCATAATTTTGACGGCAAAATACAAGGAATCGGCTCAATCCCAGATATGTAGGTGTAAACCAAAATCTTGTGCCTTTAGTCAAAAATATATGGTGAAAATATTCAGCTTGGAATGTTTCGCATTATGTAAATAATAACAAAAAACCAAAATATGTAATCAACGGCTGGTTATCCGACCAAATTTGAATGACTACTAAAAAGCGACTGATTCATACAAATCGGTGACCTTCTTTATTGGACGTATTATACCTAAGCTGTTGTCATATATTCGCGTTCAAAAGTTTTGGGGGCTAATTAAAAAATATATGAAATGGATCTTGTGACTATAATGAAACAGCTTGTTGATGTGGAAATTATTGTTTTAATTCTTAAAGTAATTATTGCATCAAATCACAGATCAAATTTCCTACCTATAAATATTAAAAATTTATTTGCACGTTGTGTAGTTACATTATTATTTAAATCACAGATCAGTTTTTCATCTAAGTCTAACATATAATTAGTAAATTCGCATCACAAAAATCACAGATCAGTATTAAGTATAAGTAAGTATAATATTTTGTAAAAAAAAATGTTAAATTGGAAATCACAGATAAATAATTTTCTTACGAGTAATTTGCTTATACATAGATTCATATAGAGTGTGTTCAAAATTCAATGTGTTAGTGTTCAGTGTATTAGTATAGTAAACCGCATAAAAATATAACTGTAAACATCGAATGTGCACAAATTATCTGATGGTATTGGGCTATAAATAAACATATTTATCCCATATACGTAATAATATTATCAGCTCATCCGTAATCCGACATACAAAATGGAAACACGTTGTTGCAACACTGATCATAGTGCGGTTGACTATAGGTATACACTAATTACAACTCTCAAAACTGTAGGTACCTACCAAAATTTATTTGGTTGAGAGGACTGCTCCTACGCCTTTATGAACTTGGAAGGTTGTATTGGTGATTTTGATGATTATAATTCTGTAACTAATTACGTCTTACAGCCGCGAACAATATTGTAATCAACATACAACCTAGCACTGGCCTGCAAATTGCAAAAAACGCAAGAAATTTTGATGATTATAATTCTGTAACTAATTACGTCTTACAGCCGCGAACAATATTGTAATCAACATACAACCTAGCACTGGCCTGCAAATTGCAAAAAACGCAAGAAATTTTGATTCAAGGGCTGGTTGGAGGATTCCCGTGATGATGAAAAACTAACTGTTACTCATCAATATATATATATATATATATATAAATACATATAAAAAGACAAATACGGGCTTATTATTTATATACAAAAAAGAGCTTCCTCTTTTTAGTAGTTGGTATTCATCACACTTTTCATGAACTATATTTTTTTTAAACATCGGGACCATCAAATTTTGGCTCAAAGACCTGCACGCGTAGCATGGCGATTCTATCTCTATTCTACCAAGAAAAGACAAAGCTCTTTCTATCCCACTCGACATGTCTTCTGCCCGAGCATGGCGCGACCCGTAGACTCGCGTTTCTATGAAGACAAAGACGTATCTAATCTTTCCATAGCAACGGAGAAGTAGCTAGTGATGAGTTCATTCTGCGACTACTACGATGAATTTTACGTTTAGTTAGCCAAAAAATTTGTGTCAAATACTCTATTTTTCACACTCTTTGCACGTAACTCAAAGCAACAACAAAACGTGTTACTCGAACATATTTTTAATCTATATGGTTTATGTTTGTTTACAAATAACATGTTTTTGTTGAATTTATTATCGTACCGATTTAGATTAGAATTTTAGTGTTTATGATCATGGCGGCAAGGAAAAAGTAAGTAGATTTTATGATTAATTAAATAAAGTACTGATTATTCCAATAATTGTGTGTAATTAATGTAAGTGAACATAAAATCCTACCATGCGATGAGAAGAGAACATAATATCATTCTAAATAAAAGGTGATTGGTGGTATTGTCTGATGAAAACTTTGCCATACACAGTGCAATGCGTTCTTTACTGTTATCTGTTATCTTTCTTTCCTTTAATATCGTCCGAAATGTTTTTACATTAGTCATAACAAAAACAGTTTATTTACAACGTACAACCCGACAAATTAAGATGTTGGTGGACTTATGCCAACCCTGACATACTTTCTAAGTTCTATTTGGCAAAAATAAAATGATTGTTGAAATAAATATTCCTTGTCTAGGTCCGAGAAGATGTAGACTATTTGACATTTCATATAGAGAGTTATTTCTACCCCCAAGTGTCAAAAGTAGAGAAAATATTGGCGGCATGCTCGACGTTGTAGACTTATGTTGATCGAAGAAAAGAAACATTTCTTTTCTACGTGTCAAACATCGCCATGCTAAGGAAGATAGAAATCTTTCTTCTATCTGTCATTTTGTCGATTCTCCGGTCGACAAAACTCGTTTCTACGGTGGTCATGCTACGCGTGCTGGCAAATATCAAATACCTGGATGTATTTTTTTCGTTCACACATAAATTACTGGATGTATTTTAAGGAAATTTAGAATGGAGAAGATAGCTTACCTTGGAATAGCATTTAGGCTACTATTTATAACAAACTTAATCATGTGTAAGGTCATAGAAACACCTAGTAGAATATAATCCAATAACAACTTTATTTTATTACTTATTACTTTTCTACTTCAGTGTACTCAGGCACAACACGTGTGAACCGGTTAGTGAGTAAAGTAAAGAAGGCCATCGATATGTATGAATCCGTCGCTTTTTAGTAGTCATTCAAATTTGGTCGGATAACCAGCCGTTGATTACATATTTTGGTTTTTTGTTATTATTTACATAATGCGAAACATTCCAAGCTGAATATTTTCACCATATATTTTTGACTTAGGGCACAAGATTTTGGTTTACACCTACATATCTGGGATTGAGCCGATTCCTTGTATTTTGCCGTCAAAATTATGACACCATCGTTTTGACTTTTAGCAAGATTATTCAAAAACGCATGCATGAACAGTTTTGTAACTTTGTATGGTTATTATTAGCGTCAAGAAGGACCGAATACAGTTTTCAGCGAACTTATACCTTGTCTCATTTAGGCGCTGCGATGTTTTTTCGGGTTTTCATAAAACCGCGATAACTTGAAAACTATAAATATTTTCTTAAATCTAATTTGGGGCACATATGGGCACACATTAAGAGCTACTCGTGTATGTTTATTCTACATGGGCACATGCAATGGTTTTAGAGATATACGATTCATCAAAACGTTACTCCAGCAGGAAATGCAATATCTCGTAATTTTGAAGGGGCACAGATTTTATTTTTGGGGGCACATTTTGGCACACATGTAAGCTCTCTGGCCATGCACAATTTTTCTCTCTCCGATCATTCGTTTAGAATTTTCCTGCTAGAAAAACGTTACCCCAGCAAGAATCGTTTTTTCCGTTTTTTTTCCAAAACGACAGGGGGCACACATTTTTTATGTGGGGGCACATTTACACCAGATAAGGCACCAACTATACGTTTCACTCATTTAACTCTAGGAGATAGTTTCTTGCTGGGGTAACGTACACACCTATTGCAGCCGCCATCTTGGATTCACGTTTTGATATGACTATCGGCTTCAACACCCTCGAAAACCATGAAAATGACACCCATCACCCATGACAAAAAATATATACTTACCAGGCGCCATCTTGGATTTACAAGAAGTAGTAGTACCTAATTGAAATTGAAGTTCACGAATTCATTTTGATCGATCACACGGACTTATACTTCGATAACGATTAAGTAACCTCACCTTTCAAAATCAGCAGGAAGTTTAAAATACGTTAGCTCCGGTTGCGGTGATGCCGAGTTCAAACAGCCGTATACTACGCATATACATAATTATATATATATATATACGTTCGTGGCATTTTTAAAAAGATCGTGGGTCTAAACTAAAATGTGACCACTCGTCTTAACGCGGCCGGCGGCACTCACTACTGAGAGTACCGCGACGGGCACCGAAAAGTCTCGTCGGTGCGCATGTTTGTGTGAGTGTGCCGATTCGAGCGTTTGTAGGTAGTTTCCGTACTGTCCATATTTATACTGTGACGCAGTTGATCTTTAGGTATTGTCCAGTCTAAGTTTGATAGATGGCGCTATTCCAATATTTTACTTCGGAAAGACTATTATAATTATAATTTGATTAATTCACATGTTTTTATTATAAGGTATGAACTGATTACGATGAAACAAAAAACTTAATATTACTACAATTTACGCACAGTTTATTGTTATGTATAAAAGTTACGTGAAGTAATAATTAAACTAAGTGCACATAACCCTAATTTTACTTCTGGAAAACTTTAAATTCAAATATCTTTTGATAGACTGAACCGATCGCAATGAAACAAAAACTAAATGTTACTCCAAGTTACGCTCAATCCTTGTGTGTAAAAGTTATCTACATTGCTTTTGCAGATTTTACGTGATGCCCGAACAAATAAACAGACACAAATTCTAAAAATGCTGGAAATGGGTTCTATTGGTTGTTCTTTAACACCCTAGCTATTTTTTTTGATTTTTTTTTTCATGTACAAAAACCACTTTTCTACAGTTTTATTATATGTATATGTATATAGACTAGCTGACCCACGCAACTTCGTTTGCGTGACATTTTCCATTAATGCTACAAACCTCACGGAGCCCGAGACCTTTCCAACGAATGCAAAACCGTGGAAATCGGTTCGTGCGTTCTGGAGTTATAGCGTCAGGAAGGAAAACCCGACTTATTTTTATATAATAGACTAGCTGACCCACGCAACTTCGTCTGCGTCACATTTTCCATTAATTCTGCGCTCCTTTTTGACTTAGCTTAATGATATAGCCTATAGCCTTCCTCGATAAATGGGCTATCTAACACTGAAAGTTCCTGAGATTAGTGTGCTCAACCAAACAAACAAACAAACTCTTCTGCTTTATAATATTATAACTCAGAGGTTCTCAGATTTTGTTGTGCAAGGCGTTGCGAACGTTCGGCACTCGACTCTCGTGCGCGTACCTGAGAGTTTCTCTGATTTTGTTCAGCAAGGCGTTGTGAACGTTCAGGTGAAGATTCTCCCATACGGCGTATTCTTGCTGCCCGTGCTTGAGAACTATGTTTAGTAAGTTGAGACATGGCTCTCTTTAGGCATTTTCAAATGTTTAAGAAAATGTTAATAGCGTGTAATATTCTAGCTCTGAAAAGAACTGTTGTGTAGCCCTGAAAAGAACTGTTGGTTAGCCCTGAAAAGAACTGTTGGTTAGCCCTGGAAAGAACTGTTGCTTAGCCCTGAAAAGAACTGTTGTTTGGCTCTGAGAAGAACTTTTGCGTAGGTGTAGTTTTAAGAACGAAATCTAAAGAAAATCGCACGAAAATTATTAGACTTCGCGCACGACCGCTGCGTATGGAGCCGTACTTATACTTATCTATGGAGCCGACCTCGCGGCTGAGCCGCGCGGGTACCTTACTCATAGATCTAAACTCCCCTCCCGCACGCGCACCCCGCCTTGGTGACGTCCACTTCGCAACGGGTCGTGCAGCAGAAATCGTAATATTTTAATTTCGCCATAACTTCAAAACCAAACGTCCGATTTTAATCATTCAAAGACCAAATATTATCTACATAAACTGTACTTAGTGATGAACTGTACTTTATTTTGATAAAGATTAATAGCATGAGTAAAATAAACGCGTTTAAATGTAGTCCAAAAAAAATCAAAATTTTTAAATTAAAAAAGTGGTTGTTGTGCATCACTCGACATAGATAGGTATAGTGTGTCGCGGACTTTTTTGTAAATATTTATAAGATCTACAATTAATTAGAACAATGTATGGTTCTATCTTTTATAGTTTAGGCAGCGTACACAAAATAAGTTACTTTTCTGGTTGATTTTTACACCTTGTGTCCGAAAAACCCAAATATCTTACGGAACCCTATTTTTTTCCTAAATAAAATATAGCCTATGTTACTCGTGGATAATGTAGCTTTCGAAAGGTGAAAGAATTTTTAAAATCGGTCCAGTAGTTTTTGAGCCTATTCATTACAATCAAACAAACAAACAAAGTTTTCCTCTTTATAATATTAGTGTAGATTGATAACTGATTCCTGTTTTTGAGCTTCCAGCATAGTGAGTAGGAACTTAACCATGAGGTATACTCTTAAAGTCGATATTCGTGTCATCTGTCGTGTCTTATCCTACTGGTAGTTACATCGTTTTCTCAGTCGTAACGACGATTAAATGAGCGATAAGTACCAAAAACGACGATATCGATCGAACCCTAGGTACTCTTAGCAGCAAATATCAGAGAAAAATATTCCAATTTGACGATAACCCTGCCCCTGTCAGCCCTTGTTAATACATTCTACAATATTAAGTTTTTTAAGACTGTATTTACTTACATATGGATTTGTGCTTAGCAGAAAAGAAGTTTTGCAGATGGTTCGTGATTATGTTAACCAAAACGATTTGATTACACCGTTTAAAAATGGTATTCCTGGCAAAGACTGGTTCTTGGCTTTTAAAGAACGTCACGGTCTATCCATGAAAAAACCACAAGCTGTAGAGTACGGGCGAAAAAAGGCTGTTGACCCATTCATTATCTACCCATATTTTGATCTCCTCGAAAAGACGATAAGCGACTTAGATTTAAAAAACAAACCGTGGGCCATATGGAATCTCGACGAAATGAGCTTTTCCTAGGACCCAGCCAAAACTAAGATCATTGGTGCTAAAGGTCATGCAGCAACTCTAGAGTTATTTCTTCACCTGGAAGAGATTATACGATAGTGCTACTTGGTGCCAGTGCTTCAGGAGAAAAGACGCTGCCTCTAATCGTATACAAAGGTAAGAATGTATGGGATATATGAACTTCTTCCGAAGCATATCCAGGGACATCTTACGCTGCAACAAGAAATGGTTGGATGGAGGCAGAGGTGTTTGAAGCATTTAAAAAAAAAAACTTTTTTGCCTGCTGTCCAACACCAACGCCCGGTGCTTCTTATATACGATGGACACTCCACACACGTAGGGCTGAATATTATTGAAGAGGCTCGCAAAGAAAACATAACAATTTTGAAATTGCCACCGCACACCAGTCACATTTTCAAACACTGGATGAGAGATGATGATGAGAGATGAGTGTCAGATAGTATTTTAAACAACCACGACGAAGATAATCTAGTATCAGATAGTATTTTAAACAACCACGACGAAGATAATCTAGTATCAGATAGTATTTTAAACAACCACGACGAAGATAATCTAGTATCAGATAGTATTTTAAACAACCACGACGAAGATAATCTAGTATCAGATAGTATTTTAAACAACCACGACGAAGATAATCTAGTATCAGATAGTATTTTAAACAACCACGACGAAGATAATCTAGTATCAGATAGTATTTTAAACAACCACGACGAAGATAATCTAGTATCAGATAGTATTTTAAACAACCACGACGAAGATAATCTAGTATCAGATAGTATTTTAAACAACCACGACGAAGATAATCTAGTATCAGATAGTATTTTAAACAACCACGACGAAGATAATCTAGTATCAGATAGTATTTTAAACAACCACGACGAAGATAATCTAGTATCAGATAGTATTTTAAACAACCACGACGAAGATAATCTAGTATCAGATAGTATTTTAAACAACGATGAAAATAATAGTTTTTACAATTTCCCACAAACTTTTAATACCACTCAAGACATTGATGCGGTAAACAATTTCAACCCTGATATTATATTATGCCATATTGCCAATGAAGAACATCAAATCGCCACCTATTTTGCTGGGGACGATGTCTTAAATTCCAACAGTTTACCACAAAATTTTAATATCGTTGAAGAAACTGATGCGGCAATAGTTTTCACCCCTGATATAGACATAACTAATAAAGAACATCAAATTTCTACTTATTACGCTGGGGACGATGTCCTAGTAAGATACCATGTCAGACAAAAATGGACATACTACGTGGGACAAATTGAAGATATGAAAATCATAGACGAGGAACTCTTTTACTCAATTAAGTATTATAAAACAATAAAGAAACCAAAATTAACATTTAGAATGACAACAAAAAAATTATCGCGATGATGTTCCTGCGACACTTACCTAAGTATAGTAAAAAAAAGTTGATTTGACACAAGATCCCGTTAAATTAAATACTCTTTTACGCACCCTGATGAGGATTCTGTTTATTTTTGTTATATATTGTGATGTTGGTAAACGAATAATAAATCAGTTTCGCTCGCATGAACTGTCTTTGAATTTGCATCGATATTCCACAGTGGCGACGAGTAATTGTAAAAAAACTGTAAAATATCAAGATGCCGATCGGGAAAATACACTTATTTGACCTGGATGGAGGTGAAAACTGGCCAGCATATGTGCGTTTGGTGGAACAGTTTATTTTGCTAAATAACATCAAAGAAAACTTACGCGTGGCCACGTTGGTGACGCATGTCGGAGCGCCGACTTACCGACTGATGTGTGACCTGTGTGCTCCAAACAATCCAGAATATAAAACCTTTACTACGTTAGTAGAGCTCGTGAGAAATCATCTGGAACCCAAAAGGTCTGAAATAGCAGAGCGTCATGTGTTTCGCCAGCGGCGGCAAGGGGACGGCGAAAATATCAAAGTGTTCTTACAAAATTTGAAACACTTGGCTACCTATTGAAATTTTGAGAACCAGATGGAAGTGAACATACGAGATCAATTCGTGTCGGGTCTTCGCAGCGAATAGATACGGTCTCGTTTGTTTGCGGAGACCATCAGACCACTCTCGATTACAAGAAGGCAGTGGGGCTGGCGCTAGCGCTGGAGGCGGCCGAGCAGCACGCGGCTAAGGCCGTATCGCGCTCGCCAGCCACGCCGTGGGCAGCAGCCGGGCCAGCGGGACTCCAGGCAGACGCGGGCGAGCGGGTGCACCGGGTGAGCGTGGCCGGGCCGGCCAGCGCCACCGGTCGTGACGCCGAGGCTCCGCAACGCAAAAGGTGCTGGCGCTGTGGCCGAGACGGCCATGCGTCAAACAAGTGCCGATACAAGTCGTATGTGTGCGAAAAGTGCAAAGTGAAGGGCCACTTGGGGTCCATGTGCGATAAAAAAAGATGTGAGTGCGAGCAGGTCTGGTTCTAAATATCAAAACTTTATGGAAACAGATTCATCGGAGTCTGGAGGTGAGGAGTTCGAAGGATTGTATAATATTAAAGGTCAGTCAGTTCACGATGTAAAAGACAGTCCATATTATTGTGAACTCAAAGTAGAAAATAAAAATGTGTTATTTGAAATCGATACGGGCAGCAAAATATCGGCGGTATCTAAATCATTCTACGATCAACATCTACCTACTTTACCGATTGAAAGAGATAGCATAAAACTACAATCATATACAGGCGACTCAATAATACCGTTAGGCCGGGTCTCGGTGCGAGTCAGCTGTTTAGACGCAGAGGACGCCATTTTATTGCCATTATTTATTGAGCAGGTCGGACCTCCGCTTATTGGCCGCACCTGGATGCGTGAACTTAAAGTAATGCCACTAGAGATATTTCAACTAAAAGAAGAAATAGATCCTGTAGTTTTTAAATTGAAACAAGAATTTCCAGAAGTATTTACAGAAAAAAAACTTTTTACAAAAAAATACAACCGACTCCCAAAAAAAAACACTACAAAGTAAAAAATAACTTTAATTTCGGAAATCGGTGTTTTTGTTCGTTTCTTCGTATTTTGACACCGACTTCCGAAATTAAAGTTATTTTTTACTTTGTAGTGTTTTTTTTTGGGAGTCGGTTGTATTTTTTTGTAAAAAGTTTTTTATTTTTCACTTTTTAGTGGTGCCCCACACCTACCACACCACTGCCAAATCGCAGAAAAGCAAAATACGCAATTTCGATTATCAAAGAATCATCTAAATAGTCAAATTCCAGCTATTTCGATTTAAAATCCAAAGTTCGTAACCGATTTCGATATAATTTAAATGGGACCAATCTGCAAGCATATCCTTTCAGATGAAACAAAAATTTTTCAAATCGGTTCATAATTGTCGGAGTTATGAGGTAACAAACATAAAAAAAAAAAAAAAAAAAAAAAAAAAAAAAAAACATACAACCGAATTGATAACCTCCTCCTTTTTGGGAAGTCGGTTAAAAAATAGGAACCTATAAACATAAGTTATCATTGTACTTGACTGATAACACGCCTGTATTTTGCAAGTCTCGGCCCCTACCACTTGCGCCGCGCTTGCCAGTGGAAAATGAACTTAAACGCTTAGAAAACGAAGGTATAATTTACAAAGTAGACAGATCCGATTATGGAACACTTATTGTACCAATTATTAAGCCGGACGGTTCTATTCGTTTATGCGGCGATTACAAAGTAACCGTGAATAAATTATTTAAAGATTTTCATTTTCAATTGCCGAAAATAGAAGAGTTATTTGCAACTCTAAGTGGTGGGGAGCAATATATGTAGTAAATTAGATTTTAAAAATGCATTTATGCAACTAGAATTAACTGACAACTCACAACCGCTTACAGCGATTACAACACATGTAGGGACGTTTGTATATCGCAGGGCTCCTTTCGGACTTAAGTGCCTACCTGAAAAGTTTCAAAAAATTGTTTACGATAGGTACGTTAAATGGTCTAGAATATGTGGTAGCCTTTATTGATGACATTTGTGTCAGTGGCAGGAATAAATCTCATCATTTGGAAAACTCGTATTTAGAAAATTTTATTGCCAGAAGAGAAGCTGGTTTAACAAAAAAATTTTCTAAATACGAGTTTTTAAAAGATGAGGTTTGTTACTTGGGATACAGAATCAACAAACACGGTCTTTATACAGATACATCAAAAGTAAATGCAATAACGAAAATGCCCATCCCCGAGAATGTGCCACAGTTGAGAGCTTTGCTGGGTTTCATAAACTACTATGCACGTTTTATACCTAATCTAAGTATGATTTTACATCCACTTCATGCTCTTTTAAAAAAGGGAGTCAAATGGGCGTGGTCGGACAACTGTAATGCCGCTTTTGAGGAGATCAAGGTGAGGTTGACGAGCGACCCAGTGCAGGCCGTGGACACGGCCTGGGCGCCGTGCTAGCGCAGCGCCACACCGACGGCGGCGAGCGCCTCGTTTGCTGCGCCTCGCGCACGCTCAACGACGCCGAGCGCCGCTACAGCCAGGTAGACAAGGAAGCGCTGGCCATAGTGTACGGCGTTACGAGGTACCATCAATATCTCTTTGGTAGGCATTTCACATTACGGAGCGATCATAAAGCTTTAAGCTATATATTCGGGCCTAAGAAGGGTATACCGCAAACTGCAGCCAGCCGCTTACAGAGATATGCTGTGCGCTTGGCGGCTTACGATTTTAATATCGTGTTTGTAAATTCACAAAAGAATAGCAATGCAGATGGGTGATCACGATTACCTTTAGAGAAAACCAAGGTGGAGGACCAAGACGACGCGCGACGCGGCATATTTACATTTCGTTGAGGACAGTTTTTCTCACAAAAACGTAGCACAGGCGACTAAAAAAGATAAAATTTTAAACTCATACCTATGTGATTCTGAAGATGAAAAGACATATTTTCATCGACGCGAAAATCTACATATAGATCACGGATGTATAGTTTGGGGATACAGGATAGTGGTGCCAGAGCAGCTGCGAGCGCAGATCCTGGAGGAGGTGCAAGCGGGACACGTGGGCGTCGTGCGCATGAAGAGCATCGCGCGCGGCTACGTGTGGTGGCCGCGCCTGGACGCCGACATCGAGGTGCGCGCCGCCTGCCGCCAGCAGCTGGACGCGCCACCGCGACACACTCCTATACCGTACGTATGGCCTTCGGAACCTTGGACGAGACTACACGTAGATTTTCTACAATACTAAGGTAAATATTACTTTTTGATACTCGACTCACACTCTATATGGATCGAAGTATTTCTGATGGGGACCGGTACATCGGTAAATTTAGTGTCAAACAAATTAAGAGAATGCTTCAGCCGATTTGGGCTCCCCAAGTGCTTGGTGAGTGACGGGGGACCGCCATTTCGATCAGCGGAATTTGAGTTATTTTTAACCCGCAACGGAATCAAACACATTTTAATAGCCCCTTACCATCCATCGTGCAACGGCGCAGCCGAGAACGCTGTCAAAACTGTAAAGAAAGTAATTAAAAAAGCGGCATCAGAAGGTGAGAATATCGAACGAGCGATTAACAATTTTCTTTTAGTGTAGGTATAGAAACAGTACACACACAAGCACACAACGCGAGCCAGCAGTGGCGCTGCTGGGACGGAGGCTGCGCATGCGCTTGGATTTGCTCCGCAGCAACACGGTGGATGCGGTCGAGGAGGCGCAGACCAAGCAGGTTGAACAAGCTCAAGGTACAAAAAGAGAGGTCCAACCTGGAGACCGAGTGCTATTTCGAGACTACTCGAGAAACAATCCCAAATGGGTGGAAGGAGAGGTCTTTGAGCGCACCGGAGCAGTGACATATAAGGTAAAATCTGATCAGGGGGAACACCAAAAGCATATAGATCAAATTATGCCAATACGAAGACACACACGGTACTCTGACTCTAACCCAACTATCACAGATACTGCTAATCAAACAGAAAACACTGAAAATTAAACATGGGAGTCTGCACCTAATTCACCGGTTACGTCATCACTTCAGGTAACACATGACTCGCCCGTTAATCATGAGACTCAAAGCGATCGCGCGGTTGAACCGTCCACTTCCGGGGTTTGGGTCAATAATAGACCTAGTAACAGAAACAATATCAATGTTGACTAATCCGTAGTTTTTAGAGGTCTAATCCTGTGTTCCCAGTTGATATAAAAGCCGTGTCGGTGATTAAGAAAGTTTTTAATTGCTTTAAAGCACAAAATTAGGTATTCTTAAGTATTTTTTTATTAGATAGCCCACAATGTTTGTAATGCAAGGAAACAGTTAAAATAATAACGTAGGCAGGTATTGACAGAAACGTACTGAGTAACTTGCATCCAGCCTAACTTTAAATTAAAGATAAGAGGAAGGTAATATTATTACATGGTCGATCAAGTTAAAGTTATGATAACCTTTCATTGTAACACTAACTTAATTCTGTTAATTTTTAGTTTGGATAAGTTTCAAAATTAAAAAACTTCTTTATTAACCTAAGCATATGTATCTTGTGAGGGAGGAAATGTAATATATTGTGAACTGTCTTTGAATTTGCACCGATATTCCACAATTTTTAATTTTTTATCAAGAGTTTTTTATTTGTCATTGAATAAAATACTTAAATTACTTACTTAAATTTAGCAACTGTTTTGTCGAAAATGAGTCGATTGGCATGCACGGATGCATGCCAATCGACTCATTAAGTAAGTAATTTAAGTATTTTATTAAATGACAAATATACAAAGGTAGCGTCTTTGAATTTACCTATCACTTAATTACTTTAGCATAATTTGCATATCTTATTGCGGCTTATTCAATAATTTGTAAATAGCTGTAATACGAATAAAATTTTGATCTCGAGTACCAATACTAAGTTAACATGAAAAACTACAGCACACATTGAAATGCTGTTGAATGAAACACATACGTGTTCACAATGTCTTTTATCGACTAAACCGAGAATTTATAGGTTTTTTTTCCTATTAGACTCTCTTATCCGACGTGGTAGTAAAGTCCGTCTACTTTGCCATTTTTACAAAACTGGTGCTACTTTAATAAATCGATAACCTTAAAGCAATTTTGACAATTTTTTTTAATGGTCAACGAAATAATTATGGCCACCTAATTAAATAAAACTTGCTTAAAATATTACAGAAATAGCAAAAACTGTAAAATTAATCAAATTTTTAATTAAGTTTTTTTTAAGTTTTATTTTTATTTAAGTCTTCGCCGAGTTGACCTTACGTACATTTTTGATTTTTTTCCAAGTTTTTATTTCCTTACCGAGCCAATTCTCGGATCAAGTCCAGATGGTTTGATGACGCAATCATACAAATAGTATTTTTTTTAAAAAAAAAAAAACGTTGCCCCACACTAGAAATTTCTCCTGTATCGTGGGTGCGTTTACAAACATACAAAGTCACATACACAAACAGCCAGACCCGGAATAACTATCTGTAGGCCATACAAATATTTGTTCCGTGCGGGAATCGAACCCACGACACGCGACGCAGCATTCGATCGCTCAACCACTGCGCCAAACGTGCCGTCAAAGTGTGCTGCGAGCACAGCAAACTTTACAACGACTGAAGCAATTGAACAAAAAAACTAATGTTTTTTTTGCACTAAAACTACCTACTATCTATACTGATATTATAAAGAGGTATTATTTGTTTGTAAGTTTGTATGTAAGGGGTAAGCTCAGGAACTACCGGTCCGATTTGAAAAATTCTTTCAGTATTAGATAGCCCATTCATCGAGGAAGGCTATAGGCTACATATCATCACGCTAAGACTAAAAAGGAGCCGAGAATTCATGGAAAATATGACGCAGACGAAGTTGCGTGGGTCAGCTAGTAGGGTATAAAATGAAATAAAATTAAAAATAACTATTTTTTACCAAATACAAGGACAGTTAAAAATAACAAACTGCAAACACAGTATTTTTATAGTATGAACGATGGCAAATTCTGGAGTGCTATAGTCATACAATTCTGTATCCGTCAGGATGGCGGGTGTATAACTCCCAAATAGAAGAAGAATCAAGAAAGAAAAATCAACCAAATAAATAGACGAAAAATGTACGTATTTTTACTTAAATATACGTTGCTCTATGCGTAGCAAACATCGTTTTAAAGTGAGCCATCAGTCATCGTCAGGTTGGCCGGTGAATTTTAATTCAATTAACATTTATCAAATTTGACTTTAGGAATTAAATGGAAAGCTATTTACAGTAGTACCCAACTGATATGGCGCGTCGTGAATCTTCGTTCGCGCAGAAAAGAAAGTATGGTCCCGAAGATTAACGAAAGAATGCTTAAAACTTACAATCAACCTAAGATCACTATTATAAGGTTCATAATACACTGCAGCTGTTACTTCCATCTCACTCGCAAGCCATTGTAAGAAGTATGGCGGCTGACTAACATGCCACGCGGCGATCGCTAAGATGGCGGCAGCTGCCGACCAATAGCGGTTCAAGAAAAAGAAGCGCGGTGCATGGAACGTGCCGATTGGTCAATAGCATTTCCTGCGCTTTAAAAATTCATCTTCTGCGCAGGAACATCGGTAAGCCATATCAGTTGGGTACTACTGTAAGAGCTAAAGCCTAAAAATCCTTAAAAACCTCAAAAGATATCGTATCAGGCTCGTTTTATAACATCAGAACTTGTATTAGATGTAAATAACACTTTTATACGTCAATCTTTTTTGTTCATCTAACTAGATGAGGCCGGTGTTTTCTAGCAATCCTAGCTAGACTGCTCTGAGAAGAAACACCGTAACAAACTCAAGAGCTCAAAGTTTTTTTTAAAGTTCATACAATTGTACTGGTCAATTCACATGAGAACTATGTAGGTTAATTTCTGAAGTGGTATTTTGAGGAAAGTACCACACAGGGGACCTGTCCAGACAGTGCACAATTTGCTAGTTCTCATGTAGCTCAAACTTAGAACTTTAAGGAGCTCAACGACCTGATGAACAATACCAAAGTAAGGACTTTTGTGTAGGCCGCATAAATAACTCAAACCGCCAGACAAACATTAAATGAAATAAAACGCTAACATAGCAATCTCTACATGGTTCTCATATTCACAATACGTTATATGAAGACCATGCAGATCAGTGTCAAAAATGGTCTTTTGAGAAAATAACCACACAGATTTGAGTGGTAATGTCCAGTCAATGCAAGCCTTGGTCAGTACCTAGTCGATTAGCTCAACTTCAAACCAATAGAGCTCAACGACTCGACGAACAATACCAATTATAACCGACACATGATAGTATTTAACTGAGTAAAAAGCTTTCTGGCATAGCTTACGTTCTATAAATTTTGATTTATTAATGCTAAGTTGTTGAATGTGGCTAGGAAGTTAATTATAAAAATGTATACATTGTTTTCGAAACAAACCACCTATTTTCTAATAATAATGTTAATTGAATTAAAATTCACCCGCCATCCTGACGTCAGGATGGCGGCTCACTTTAAAACTTATTTTAGTAAAAATGTATATTTATTTAGTTTATTATTGATCTATTTGGAAGTTATAGGTACACCCGCCATCTTGACGGATACATCACCTTACACGATTATCACGTTGCTCTTCATATATCTTTTGAGAATGAAGTAAGAACATAAATGGTTGTTCAAAACTTTATTTTTATTATTCTTAGTTCAGAACGCTATATTTACTGAAATCGCGTAAATGTAAGTTACCTATTGGAATATTTGTTTTACCTAATGATACCTACTTTGCGTAACACTTTCACTATTTGTCTTTAGTAGTAATAGTATTTTAAGTTTAGTCAAAGGAATATAGAAACAAGACAGAAGAAGCCTTAGCTTTTTAAAGCTGAGACCGTCCTAAAGGAATTATGTAAACAAACAGGCTTAAAATAAATAAAGACAATTATAATATCCCAATTATTTAAATTTAGTACCCGATGCGTGACGTGCTAGTGATAAATATCTCGTCGGCCGCGGCCGTGCCGATTTGCTCCCAAGACCTGCTAACTACATTGTATGAAGTTATGAACATTGTATGAAGTGTCTGCTAGGTTTTCTCTACAAGGCCTAGATCTCGAGAAAATAATTATAATATCGAATATGTTGAGATATTGGCACTGTGAGGAAACTTCCAAAAAACGCATTACTAATCTGTACATTCACTAACGATTCCCTAAGTATCCGACAAAAATAAAGAAAATAATGAATATACCTACCTATGTTCATTATTTTCTTTATTTTATATTTGATACCTTATTTAACTAATAAAATTAAATGCCTTCGACTCGAGTCGTTTTGAATGAATGACACGAATACAGCAATCTATCCACGTACACAGACACGGCTGTGCACTGCGGCCGTCCCCGCTTATCTTTTGTCAAACTGAGACGGCAATATTCCGCGAACGAGTATTGTACTCGCCTCAACTCGAAGTTGCGAGCTTCGTTTACGGGGCTCTTAAGTCGAGAGTGAATAGGTTATTTCTAGGCAAGCGTGCCTCATTGGACCACGTCACTACTTTCCACTAGGTGAGATTGTAGTCAAATCCGAGCCTATCAATAATAAAAAAAAGTTTGCTTAGTGGGCCATCAAACTGCATGATATGGATGTAATGGTTGCACCCTTACACTTGGATTAGGAAAGGCAGAGTTTTTTTAATTATTTGCCTCATATTCTCTTTCATAGTTCTTTTAAATGTGCAGCTTTAGTATGTATATAAGTAAGACATGAAATATAAATTTGTTACGAATGTTTCATGACATTTCTACCATATTTTTTCTAAATTACACATGAATAAACCTGACCCTTTTTAACTAATTAGTATAATTATGGATAGACACATACTTGATCCAAGAGGACTGCATCGGGGATCTCTTTGGCTAGTCTGTTGGCCACCATGATGTTACTAGTTGGATCATCCCACGCTGCTTCTGTTGGGGTTCTGATTATTTCAGCCCCCAAGGCTATCAATGTGTTCACTTTCTCATCTGACATTTTTTCTGGTAATACTATTATACACCTGTAACCTAGAAGAGATAGATAATTATTTATTCACTTTAGTTTATACATGTTACTACATAATCCTACTATTATTATAAATGTGAAAGTTTGTATGTTTGTATGTTTGTCCGTCAGTCACGCAAAAACGGCTGAAGGGATTTGGATGAAATTTGGCACATATGTAGGTCACATCCTGGAATAACACATAGGCTACTTTTAATCCCGGTAAAATACATGACCTAATGGAGACAGAGGAAGAAGTGGAAGTCCACAGTTTCTGCTACCTTAGTACTTCAGATTCAAAAGTACCAGGAGTACTAACAGAAACATGTCGAAATTTTTTACCGAGCTACAATTTTGTTACGAGTGCTAAAAGATTCACAAGTACCAGGAGACCAGCAACATGTCAAATTATTTTTGGGAAAGATTTTTTTTACTAACAGAGGGGCTAGCACGAATATTTTGACGTATAGTAACGTTAACGTAAGCGAATTTTGAATGTGAAAAACTACAACCCCATAGTATTTTGGTTTAATTTTATGGGACATCCACAATTTATATGATTTTTAAATATGAATATTGTATCTAATTCAAATAAATATAATGTGCGAAACGAGTATTATAGCTATGGTAAAATTTTACGTAACGTTACTATACGTCAAAAATATTCGTGCTAGGCCCTCAGAGCAGAAACGTGTCGAAGGTATTTTCGAGACTGGAATTCCGAGCGCTACAGATTCACAAGTACCAGGAGAGCAAAAACATGTCGAGGTATTCCGAGGCCGGAATGTCAAGCGCTACAGATTCATAAGTACCAGGAGAGCAGAAACATCTCGGAAGCTTTTTTGGGGCTTAAATTATGAGCGCTTTAGATTCACAAGTACCAGGAGATCAGAAATATGTCGAAACATTTTCCGCGCTGGAATTGTGAACGCTATATTTTCACAAGTACTAGGAGAGCAGAAACATGTCGAAGCATTTTCTGGGCTGGAAATTGTGAACGCTATAGATTCACGAAAATAACCAGGAGAGCAGAAACATGTCGATTTTATTTTCGGGCTAAATTAATGAATTCTAAAAATTCACAAGTACCAGGAGAGCAGAAACATGTCGATTTTATTTTCGGGGCCGGAATTGTGAGCGGTTAAGTTTAAAAAATTCCAAGAGAACAGAAACATGTCGAAGTTTATTTTCGGGCTAAATTAATGAATTCTAAAAATTCACAAGTACCAGGAGAGCAGAAACGTGACGAAATATTTTGGGAATGGAATTTCGAGCGCTACAGATTCACAAGTACTAGGAGAGCAGAAACATATCGAGGTATTTCGAGGCAGGAATGTCAAGCGCTACAGATTCACAAGTACCAGGAGAGCAAAACCATCTCGGACGCTTTTTTGGGGCTTAAATTATGAGCGCTTTATATTCACAAGTACCAGGAGATCAGAAATATGTCGAAACATTTTCCGCGCTGGAATTGTGTACGCTATATTTTCACAAGTTCTAGGAGAGCAGAAACATGTCGAAGTATTTTCTGGGCTGGAAATTGTGAACGCTATAGATTCCCGAAAATAACCAGGAGAGCAGAAACATGTCGATTTTATTTTTAGGGCCGGAATTGTGAGCGGTTAAGTTTAAAAAATACCAGGAGAGTAGAAACATGTAGAGGTATTCCGGGGCCATAATTACGAGCTATACAGATTCACAAACCAGGGAGCAGGAACATGTCAAATTATTTTCGCTGGAAATCGTGAACGCTATATATTTTCAAGTACTAGGAGAGCTGAAACATGTCGAGGTATTCCGTGGCCATAATTACGAGCGCTACAGATTCACAAATACCAGGAGAGCAGGTACATATCGAAGTTTTGTGGGGCTGGAATTATGAGCGCTATAGATTCACAAGCACCAGGAGACCAGAAACATGCCCAAGTTTTTTCAGGGCTGGTAACCGTTCACAAGTACCCGGAGAGCAGAAACATGTCGAGGTATTTTCGGGGCCGGTATTATGAGCGCTGAAAAAATCAAAATTACCAGAAGATCAGAAACATGTTAAAGTATTGCCGGCGCCGGAATTTAAAGCGGTTATGATACAAAAGTAGGTACCAGAAGAACAGAAACACGTCAAGTATTTTTGGGGCTGAAATTGTTGGGATTAATAATTACCAGAAGAACCAAAACATGTTGAAGTAATTTTGAGGCTGCAAATATGAGCGCTAAAAATTCACAAGTAGGTACCAGGAAAACAGAAACATGTTAAGTAATTTTGAGGCTAAAAATATGACAGAAACGTGTCGAAGTTTTTTTGGGCTGGAATTGTGAACGCTATAGAATTACAAGTACCAAGAGAGCAGACACATATCGAAGTTTTTTCGGGGCTGGAATTGTGAGCAGTTAGGATTCAAAAGTAACAGGAGAACAGGAACATGCCGAAGTTCTTTTCCGGGCTGGAATTATAAGCGCTAAAGATTAACAATTACCAGGAGACCAGAAACATGTCGCAATATTTCTGGGGCAGGAATTGTGAGCGGATAGGATTCTAAAGTACCGGGAGACCAGCAACATTTCAAAGTATTTTTTCGACAGGAATCGTGAGCGCTTAAGATTCACAAGTACCTACCAGGAGATCACAAACATGTCAATGTAATTTTGGGGCTGAAATATTACTTTCAGCGCACTGCAAAGACTCACAATATCTGGATACCTGAATTATGAAGTTGCAGTTCCAAGGATGAGACAATGAGGCAAAAAAGTTGCGCGGCAGTTCTAAAGTCAACGCAGACGAAGTCGCGGGAAGAAGCTAGTAGTTATATAAAGAGTTTAGCCGCTCCTTGTGGTAACAATCCCCCAAAAAACAAAAACGTGAAAAAGGCCAAGTCGTCTCCCCAAACATTCGGCCCACAAAAGTAGTTCAAGCTCTCTGTTCACTGGTATTCTCATAAGACACATGATAAATTCATGGCCTATTGATCTCACTACTTCTAAGACCAAATTTTTTGGTAACTTGGCCTTTTTCACGTGTTTCTTTTTGGGGAATATCATGTCTTTTTTCCAATTAAATGATAATAATACCTAGCCATTATTTTTTCTTATTATTAATTAGCTCATGAGGCCTACCCTGATTTCAACCTTTTATCTTTAAAATTTTAATGCTCTTTTCTGATTTTTCCTTTAATTGTAGCCTAAGACCAATCTCCACACCAAAATTTCAACTTTCTAGCATGATTGGAAGTGCCCCATAATTTTGATGTGTCAGTCAGTGTAAGTAGCAAATTCTTCACTTTTTAGTCCCTGTCATTTTTCATCTGTTTGATCTGATTTTTTATAATAAATAGTTTAAGTTTAATCAAGTTGCGATTATTAAAGCAAAGTTATGAGTGGAGTACAAAAAATACTTGAAATGTTCCCTGTCTGGCCTAATATACACACTACATACATATATTATATATATTCGGGCACCCATTGTGTGGAGATTTTTGCCCAATGATCAATGTGCGTGTGGCTAACGTGACCCGGCCAATCCCACTTGAGCCTGGCAGCTTTCTTACCCAGATCCATTATTCCCGTTTTGGAATGCAGTGTGGTGTTTCTGATTCGGTCCTGTCTTTTTACGTCGAGGATGCTGCGTTCCATCGCTTTTTGGCAAACTCCAAGGCGGAACTTTTGAGACTCGGTAAGCGACCAGGTCTGAGCACTGTAGGTTAGGATGGGCAGAATACACATGTCGATAAGTTTTAGCGTCTTCATTCGGCGATCGATTTGCTTTTCTTGCCTGTTTTCGAAAGAAACTAACTGGCCCAAGTAGATATACTCATCGACATAATCTATTTCTTGCCCATCTACCTCGACCCTACGCTTCGTGCTGGTGGTCATTAGCTGCATTTTAGACCGTTGCATTATGAGTTCTAAATCATCAACAGAAAATCTAAAATTGTAAGTACTTATTTACCTCTGACAGCAGCAGCGAGGGCTAGCCCAATGCCAGTATTGCCGGATGTAGGCTCCACAATAACAGACTTGCCAGGCTTCAGCACACCCTTCTGTTCAGCGTCAAGTACCATCCGGTAAGCAATGCGGTCCTTTACAGATCCTCCAGGGTTCAAGAACTCACATTTTGCATCTGATAACACAATATTTTTTTTTTTATTCAAAACGGGGAAACTCTTGGCCCAAATCTCACCTGATACAATAACCTGATACAATCAACCTGATATAATAAATGAAAGGTTTTTTTAACCGGTTAGATCCAGCGGTGGAACCATTGGTCTCACCTGATGCAATTGATTTTACACTTGATTTTTATGTTATTACGATTTCTAGCAGAGCCATCAAGTGAAACCAATGGTTCCAATCCGGGCCCAACCGGTTAAGCCATATTCAGGACATGATTTTTGTAATCTTTTAATAAACATTTGGTCCATAAATTGTAAAGAGATATCTGTTTATTTGACAAAGTAAAAGAAAATAAATTGAATGATAACATCTCAAAAAATTAAATAATACATAAGGGAAACAGTGCTAAGAGGTCATCAAAATAATTGTCAGCATTACTGTTTGGAAGGGAAATGCTCAAAGATTAAAAATTGTTACAAAGTGAAGGTTTTTTATTGATTGTAATGTTTCATTTTAAGTAGTGTTTAATTAATAACCACTTACACATTAATTTTAAAAACAAGTTAAATATACAAAAAGTACTCACACATATCACATTTTATACCTTCTTCTTTAGGTATTTTCGAGAGTTTTACCAATGGAGAATTACCAATTACATTTAGAATATCTGGATGAATTTTCTGATTTCTATCACTAAAAAATTAAAGAAACAATTTATATCAATATGATTTTATTCTTAAATGTATTTGCTTCATGTGTATCAAGCCTGTTAAGTATACTTACAGCGGTCTTACAATATGCGGCATTTCCTTGAGGTTAAAAAATTTTTTTACCACATTTTCTGTAGTGTTGTTCACCTCCACATTGTTCGACATTTTACTGATTTTTCAGGTAATTAAACCTATGGATTTTAAACTTTGTTATCTTATGAATGCCAAGAATTTTAAATAAAATAATAAAGTTAGAACCGTGACTTAGACTAGTGATAACTTTCAACACAGGTTAGAATGTTGGCATATTAAATAACCAAGATTTACTACAAACCGAGTCACTGTAATTAGCTAGCCACGCCGCTGAGCAGGGTTTTAATAAAAAAACAAAAATAGTTGAACCTGAACACTGCTCACAATCACACAGACTCTGTGCACAGATCACTGACTACCTAGTACCTACGGTACCTACGTGTACATACTAATCAATTAGGCGTGTGTAACTCTTTACGGAACCGACTCACTGATCCGGATCACTGAAGTGATTCAAAAGATTCGTTCAGTATCAACGTTTCAAACGCATCATTTGGATCTGGAACATTACTCTCTCTCAATTCGTTTCACGACGCGTCACGCGAGCGGCGAGGCGAATGAGCCGCGTGGCCGGGAGTGAGAGAGAATGAGAGAACAGAGAACTGAAACACTAAGTAATTTATCTAGACTCGCTCGTGGCGAGTGAGCGGGCGAAATAATTACAATCTATACAAGTCAGAGAGAGATAACAAATTTATTTATTTATTTATTATTTACAAATGAGGAGAAGTGTATCATATGCACGTAAAAATTACCACTAAGGTCCTTACGTATCAAATACTATTAGGTAGTTATTTGCATGTAATGTTTGCATTGACCAGCTGGTAATAAATAAAGGACTAGCCGCTGAATGTTTCACTGACTCGGTCACGTACGAACCCGCGACGTAACATTGTATTCGAAACATTCTGTTTTATATCTTATGAGTCGATGATCCAAATGAGCCAAATGAAACATATCAGTGTTTCGGAACATTTCAATGATCGAGATGCAAATGTTCCAATCGCAAAAATGATACACTTTGCCCACCTCTATAATCAATCAAGTCTCAACACCACAGACTTTTATTACCTACAATACCCCTACTCAACAACACCAATAAAATTGACATTATTGACAACTGCACAAGTGCACACACACCACTGACGTCAGTGACACACACACACTCTGCTACGCTGTCAACCACAGCTGTCAAGTGTCAAACTAGAGTTTAGCTTTACTGAACGAATACACCGCGTTCACAACTGCAATGAAAAAATGATAAAACCACTAACCCTTTCTTTTTGGCTTCATCGTATTCGGGTAAAAAATATAAATTACAATCGGTAAATAGTCTGTCAAGCAAGTCGTGTCCCATGAAAAAGGCGGTAAATGCAAAACTCTTACATTAGTCAACACTGTTAGAGTAAACATGTTTGATAAGAATTATTTTGTTAAAAATCTATTCTATACTATAATAAAATTGTTGTTGCCGTGTCTGTGAAAAAAAAATACATAGAAATGTCAGAAAAAGACATAAAACACAAAAATGCAATTTTTGAAATGTTTGTCTGCGTGTCTGTGTGTTGGCGTTTGGAGGAGCATCACGCATAAACCACGGATTGGATTCAAAATTTAGATACTTATTTTTATGTGATAACCGGAGTAACATTTAGCGTTTATTTTATCAAAATCGACTCACAAAATCAAAACTCAAAAGATGAATGAGAATGTTAAATTTTACGAAGAAACTTCATCGAGCGCGAAAGTAGGTGGTTTTCATTGATACTCCAGATACTTACAATGCCATCTATTGAGAAAATTTGTAGTAAGAAATGTGTGAAAAGACCCCAAAAGTCCCAAAACAATGTATTTTTTAAATAATCTTAATATGTGGCAAAAGAATTGGTATTCAGCTGAATCCGGTTTGACTGGTAGCCGACCCCAATATAGTTGGGAAAAGGCTAGGCAGATGATGATGTGGCAAAAGAAAAGTTAACATGTACCTAAAACATTATCTTATCATTATTTATCGTAACGTGTGAGCTTGTAAGTTCGAACTTACGAGGAGTAGGTACCTATATTTGACAGTTCAATTACATTGTCGATAGATGGCGTTGTACTTATGACGCGTTCTTCTGAATCGCGGTGTTTGATTTTCCGCAGTAGAATGACCTCAGCCCCATGTTTTTAGGTTTCCGTAGCCAAATGGCAAAAAACGGAAACTTATACAGTCTTAGATTCGTCATGTCTGTCTGTCTGTCCATCCACTTTTCCCCGAAACTATTAGAACTATGCTGTTGAAACTTGGTAATTTGTATTCTGTGAACCGCATTTAAGATTTTCAAACAAAAATAGAAAAAAAAACAATAAATTTTGGGGGTCCCCATTCTTAGAATAATATTGTAAGCTGATTTCCGAATCGAAAAATGGTTTTTACCAAATCCTATTATTTTAGACTGAGTGCCGATTCTCCTAATTTTTAAACAACTTTGGCATTCGCATGTCAATCGCAAACTGTCAAAAAAGCCTTAATTTTCATACATTTTTGACAGTTTGCGATTGAGATGCGAATGTGAATATTAGTAGAATTGGCACACATATCTATTCAACGATACGTTTTGTTTAGTTATTTATCTCATATAGGTAGTTATGTTTGACGTACTACAAATGTGGTTACGATATACATATACGGGTGATTTTTGGGCGGTATGTATTCGAATCTCTCGCAGAATGTTTATATAGCGACGCAGGCTTCGAGTGTCGTCAGGTCTTCAGTTCCTATGTGGCGGTATAGATGCCGCTACAGGAATTGTCGCTGGGACTACTCCACCTTAGACCAGGGCTGGACGTTCCGGTTTTCAAATAACATGAAGTTTCTTTTCGTTGTGAAAATGAAAGATTTCATTTACAACATGGACGCGGCGACATAAATGTAGGTAAAGTAGTACCCAACTGATAAGGCGCGTCGTGAATCTTCGTTCGCGCAGAAAAGAAAGTATGGTCCCGAAGATTAACGAAAGAATGCTTAAAACTTACAATCAACCTAAGATCACTATTATAAGGTTTAAACTTAAATCCTATCTCTTTTACGATTCGGCGTAGAGTTTCTCTGCCCCCTTCGAAGTCGATATCTCTTCTTAATAAAATTTCTCCAATAGCGCTTTCATTGTAACTATCTGTTTTTCTTCGCGGTGAAAGTCATAAATTTTCCTGCGTATGGCTTGGTATGAAAAATCGTCCAATTCCTTACGATAAGTTTTTTTCAATTTGCCCTTTTTCGGCGTTCTAAAAAATGGCCCCGCAGTGTTTTCATTCGTATGTTGATCCTTCTCTTTAAGAATTCTCGTTATTGTTCGTTTTGAAATTTGTGTAGCTTCGGCCGTTCGGTCAATAATTTTCAAAAACCGATCTTTTGTTAATGTTGTGGTCTTAGATTCGTGAGCTTCTTTCTTCATAAACTCGTGCACATTGAAAATTATTTCCCGAGCTTGACTTTTAAGTGGTAGCCCCCTTTTTTTTAAAGAACTCATTTTATAACATAAAAAGAAATCAGTTTTTTTGCCACTAAGTGTACTTTTTGCCTGCTACGCGTGCACAGTAAGAAGTATGGCGGCTGACTAACATGCCACGGCACGCGGCGATCGCTAAGATGGCGGCGGCTGCCGACCAATAGCGGTTCAAGAAAAAGAAGCGCTGTGCGTGGAACGTGCCGATTGGTCAATAGCATTTCCCGCGCTTTGAAAATTCATCTTCTGCGCACATCGGTAAGCCATATCAGTTGGGTACTACTTACTTCATTGAATAAAGGAAATAATATAGCTGATGAGTTTGTTTTTTGTCACCCTGCTAATCCGGAGTGAGTGAATGATAGACCACACCTGTCTGCAACTGAAGTCTCACTTTGTGGATGATACAGGATGTTTCAAAAGTGCGTCATCATATTTCAGAGTACGTTCTGTAAGTATCTTTTATAAAATTAAGAAAAAATAGCAAAAGTAAAAACTATCTAATAAAAAACAAAATATGCAGTTTGTAGCCTAAATATAATAAAGTCTTGGTTGGTTTAATCTGTCATAAAATAAAAACCACCAAGAGCATGACTACAACTGCTTGGAACTTGATTTTTTTGCAACTTTTTTGTACTTCTTTTTGCAGACGGAATTTTAGAAAAACGTTGCTATTTTTATTTTTCTATTATCTTCTTACTATCAGCAACGTCATCTTTGAATAATATGACCACACACTTGAAACATCCTTAGATATAGGTAGTACCTATTAGATGCCTATTGAAACAAAAATTATTTTAATTGTTAAAATTATTATAATAGTAAGTAGGTAAGTATATTCCGTTCTAGGTATAAAATATCCTTCTGAGTTCCTGAGCAAATGTATACTAGTAGAGCAAGATCCTAAGAGCCCAGACAGACAGACATATCGAATCTATAAGGGTTCCGGTTTTGCCATTTGGCTACGGAACCCTAAAAAGATCACTCAATGCACACGCACATGTTTCCTCCATACAATGCGTTTCAAATAAGAATAGGAACGTCAATGACCTCTATCTGTCAAATGTCTCTTGAAAAGTACGGTTTGCATAGAAAACTTAGTTGCATATTAATAACGGTTTATTTTACCTTGTTTAAATAAGTCTTTAAAATCTAATCGATACATCTATACATATAAATAAAATTGGAGTGTATGTTTGTAATATTGAAATAACCGTTTTTTACTACCTACATGTAATCGAATATATATATATACGGTACATACACCAAAATAACATTTTTTTACAATTTTTGTCTGTCTGTCTGTCTGTCTGTCTGTTTGTCTGTTTGTTCCGGCTAATCTCTGAAATGGCTGGACCGATTTTGACGGGACGGGACCGATTTTGTTTGATTTTTATTGGTAGGTAGCTGATTTAATAAGGAGTAACTTAGGCTACGTTTATTTAAGAAAAAAAAACTAAAAGGTTAAAGATTTGACTGTTAGGCGAAACGAAGTTCGCCGGGTCAACTAGTTTTAAATAAAAATGTTCAACAGTTGTAAATTAGCTATATCTTATACTAGCTGACTCGCGCAACTTCGTTTGCGTCACGTTTTCCATTACTGCTCCGCTCCTGTTTATCTTAGCGTGATGATATATAGCCTTTAACCTTCCTCGATAAATGGGCTATCTAACACTGAAATAATTTTTGAAATCGGACCAGTAGTTCCTGAGATTACGCCCTACATACAAACTTACAAACATACAAACTTACAAACAAATGTTACCTCTTTATAATATTAGTATAGATATAAAATTCTCGTGTCACAATTAGTTACCTTACCCCTCCGAAACGGCTTTACCGATTTTTACCAAATTTTACATACATATTCAGTTGGTCTGAGAATCGGCTACTATCTATTTTTCATACCCCTAAGTGATAAGGGTTGTCCACCCCTAACTTTTTTTAAATTTTTGGTAATTTTTTTTTATTTATATTTTTTTATAATGTGGCATTACAAATACATACAACCCTAAATTTTTACCCTTCTATCACCAACCCTTATTTTTTATAGCAATATTATTAATTAATAATGTGACGCAGACGAAGTTGCGCGGGTCAGCTAGTATTTAATAAGTAATTATTTAAAGTCATTAATATCTAATTATTTTAAACTATACCATAACACTTATTTCACTCAATATTTGTAAATAATAATTAAATAATTTTGCTTTGCTCACCCTACCTAATTGGTTTGAATTGACAGCTTTGACAGCACAATATGGCGCTAAGTCGATCCTATTCTTATTAGAATAGCATTGTACAAGACTAACAAACAAGGGCATTTTAAAGGTTAATATATTGTAAGCCGATTTCTGAATCGAAAAATGGTTTTTACCAAACCCTATTAATTAGACTGAGGGCCGATTCTCCTAATTTTTAAACAACTTTGGCATTCGCATGTCAATCGCAAACTGTCAAAAAAGCCTTAATTTTCATACATTTTTGACAGTTTGCGATTGAGATGCGAATGTGAATATTAGTAGAATTGGCACACATATCTATTCAACGATACGTTTTGTTTACTTATTATCTCATACTTATAGGTATAATTATGTTTGACGTACTACAAGTGTGGGTAAGATATTATACATATACGGGTGTTGTACCTATCTGCAGAATGTTTATATAGCGACGCAGGCTTCGAGTGTCGTCAGGTCTTCAGTTCGTATGTGGCGGTATAGATGCCGCTACAGGAATTGTCGCTGGGACTACTCCACCTTAGACCAGGGCTGGACGTTCCGGTTTTCAAATAACATGAAGTTTCTTTTCGTTGTGAAAATGAAAGATTTCATTTACAACATGGACGCGACATAAATGTAGGTACCTATAGTTAATAGCTGATGAGTTTGTTTTTCGTCACCCTGCTAATCCGGAGTGAGTGAATTATAGACCACACCTGTCTGCAACTGAAGTCTCACTTTGTGGATGATACAGGATGTTTCAGAAGTGCGTCATCATATTTCAGAGTAAGTTCTGTAAGTATCTTTTATAAAATTAAGAAAAAATAGCAAAAGTAAAAACTATCTAATAAAAAACAAAAGATGCAGTTTGTAGCCTAAATATAATAAAGTCTTGGTTGGTTTAATCTGTCCTAAAATAAAAACCACCAAGAGCATGACTACAACTGCTTGGAACTTCATTTGGTCTCATGATCATCAAGTCATGACCTGATGCTGCAAAGTACCTAACTCCTCGACAACTAACAGCAGATATATCGTGTTTAGGGTCGTTGAAAAGGGCTCGATGTGTGGATAAACGTACTGTTAATGAGGAACACCGAAGTACATAGAGATCTGATGCTGAAGCCAGGAGCATCAGAAAAAGTAGGTACAAACCTTGAAATTACAGCACCATAGTCGTGTTTGGGCTCATTTTAAACAGGACTAAATTTTAAGTTCAATGCAATGTTGACATAAAACTGGCCTGATGCTGCAGCCTGGATAATCAGCATCTAGTCTAAAAACGAATAAATACTTCTTAAAGTGAAATAATTTTGCGACTTTTTCTTCTGTATAATTATTAACCGACTTCAAAAAGGAGAAGGTTCTCAATTCGGGTGTTCGTATTTTTTTTGTGTTTGTTCGGGCATAACTCCGTCGCTTGCGAACCGATTTTAAAAATGTTTTTTTTGTTGGAAAGGGTATACCTACTTCCCAAATGGTCCCATGATAAGGAAACCAGGATCTGATGATGGCATCCCAGAGAAGTCGAGGGCAACTTTCAAAAATCGTATGGGCAACTAGTGCGTTTGTTAATTTTTTCATTAAGTATTTTAAAGCACTACAATTTAATGAAGGTCTGGAGTCGTTCTGATGATGGAGCCGAAAGACAGTCGAAGGAACTCCTCAACGATTTACAGCAGTTACCTTGTGTTTGGGCTTGACTAATTTGTATTGATGAGAACTTTACACCTAGATGGATTGTGGCTGTCATTACGGGTCTTTAACTTTTTTTATGTTTGTTACCTCATAACTCCGACAATTATGAACCGATTTGAAAAAATCTGAAAGGATATACTTGCAGATTGGTCTCATTTAAATTTTATCTAAATCGGTTACGAACTTTGGATTTTAAATCGAAATAGCTGGAATTCGTCTACTTGGATGATTGTTTCATGTCATCCAAGTAATCGAAATTGCATATATTGCTTTTCTGCGATTTTGCAGTGGTGTTGTTAGGTATGGGGTACCACTAAAAAGTGAAAAATAAAAAAACTTTTTACAAAAAAATACAACCGAAAAACAAAACTACAAAGTAAAAAATAACTTTAATTTCGGAAGTCGGTGTCAAAATACGAAGAAACTAACAAAAACACCGACTTCCGAAATTAAAGTTATTTTTTACTTTGTAGTGTTTTTGTTTTTATTATCTATTATCTATTATCTCCTTACTGAATAATATGACCACACACTTGAAACATCCTATATAGGTAGTACCTATTAGATGCTTAAATGAAACAAAAATTATTTTAATTGATAGAAATATTATAATAGTAAGTAGGTAAGTATATTCTGTGGCGTTCATGAGTAAATGTACCTTAATATTAAATTTCTTGTTTGCTTAAATATGGCGCTGATGTTCGATGATGTAGTCCAGAACGATTTCAGAAGTAAGTATGCCCTTTGGTATGAATCCTGAAAAATAGCAAGATTAGTGGTTTAGTTCAATATGTGATGGAAAACTTATATCTAGGTATAAAATATCCTCCTGAGTTCCTGAGCGAATGTATACTAGTAGAGCAAGATCCTAAGAGCCCCAGATATTATCAGTTTTCTAAGTAACAAAATGTGTAAGAGTAGTGTTGCCTGTTGTATGTTGCTTTGCCAAAAAACTTCACATAGGCCACTGAAAAATACAAGTCCAACTGCCTATTTTTAGTCACAAACTTCAAATTCCAATTACATTATTTCTTAAAAATAAACAGAAAAATAAATGTTGTGTAATTTATTTATGTTAATTTTAAGTCAAATAGCCAATGCCGATATTTAAGCTGGTTGCGAATGTTTGACATTACACAGTAAATAGTGCGTCAGGCTAGGTTTTTTTTTTTTTTTTACTTGGTATGGGTTTTAACGTAACCCAAGCCAAACGTAACCTATGCCTGGTGGTAGTATACCTATCTTGGTATAGGTGTACCACTTTACCTGCGTGAAACTCACGTTAGATAATACCTATATAGGTGTGATGGTATATTGCCCGACTTTCGTATAAACTACTAATAACCTTCATGTTTACAAGCTAGCTTACAGTTGCTTGGCCGTTATGTAGCTAGATTATATTATCACTATCGCTAGATATTACTAAACTATGTCCCCCTGCCACATCTGTCAGTCTGTCTGTGCGATATAAACACAAAAAGTACCAGACTGATTTTCACACAGTTTTCACTAATGGGCAAAATGATTCATTGGGAAGGTTAGGTACTTTTATACTTAATTCTTCAAGGTTTTATGTAAATTAGCTAAAATATGACTATGTTTGTTAAGATGTCGCAAAAAATGATGAACCCGTGCGAAGCCGGAGCGAGTTGCCAGATAATAAGTAAATTTAATCAAAGTTATGTTTTGTTGGCTGACTACCGAATACAAAACATAACTTTAGGACCTTTCACACTATTTTTTATTTTAATAGTCCAAACAAGATTTGATAGTACTTATCTACCAACACCGTCCTTCGGATCGATGTTGCGCTCGATATGTTGCGAGAATGCATCCCGTGAGAAAATAACTCAATTTTGATGCCGCTATTGGAACCGAAGGGTAATTAAATGTCTCCGTGCGTCATGGTAGGAATGTAGTTTGAGAATTGGCCTCTTGGTAGCTGAGTATGTCGCGTGTCGCAAACGAAGTGATTCATATTATTAAATTGAGATCATTTATAATACACGGACTATTTATTCTTTGTTGTTTCCTTATAGTCGTAGCTTTGCAGACATTTAAGTTACCTACCTGTTTACCATTAGTTAGTTAACCATGTAGGTATATATGTCGGTCAACCGGTTTCTTTTATTCTAATGCACGTAATGTAATGCTAGATTAGTAGGTACCTATCTTAGTAATAAGTGCCTTATTATTAATGTATCAGTAGACTACTAGAAAGACTCTTCACTATAGGTACCAGTTGTACTTAGAAACAGTGGATAATAATATCGTATATTCAGAGCATTACGAAAAACAACTGCTCGATTACATACTAAATGAGGACAGTTAGGTTAGGTACTACTCGTATCCGTGATTACGTATATTGATCCGTACATTCAATATTTGAAAAAAAAAAGTAAGTACCTAGTAAGTGCACAAACGCCCTTATTGAAGGGAGCCGTTTGGGTAAGAGTTTTTAAAACAAACGATCATATTTACCTGGACCGTTATTGTTGCCATTAACATACTCTTCGACGACCACGACGAATGGCGCTATATCTAATATTCTTGCCGCTAACCCAACTGTAGGGTTCCCTTTGTTTTCTGCTATCTTGTAATGTTTTTTCATAACATATTTGCTGACTACATCATTGAAATCGAGATTACCCTTCTTTTTTGGATTTGTGGCTTCAGATCTTAAACTATCTTTACTGACGACGCCTTTGAGGAATCTGAAAAAATATAATTCTATTTAGGCTGTAAGTAAGATTATCAAAAAATACTGGGAACTTATTTTTTACTTTATAAAATCAATAAAAATTGACGAAGATATAACGTATCAAAGATCACGAGTGGGGGCTTGCGACGTCACCATTTGGTACAAAGTGTACTGAAATGTGAAGTCACACGACTTTCAACGCACTGTATCGTTTCAGTTTATTGTCTACGTAAAAAAAGAAAAAATACGTGTAAAATATTTATTGGAATTCTATTTGACGGCCTATTAGTGACTGGTGTTTCTAATGTTTCTAGCCCTCAATTGCTGTAAGGTGTACTTGAATAGTAGTTAGGTTTTGCGCATTTAACATTTAGATTTTGCCAGTTATGTTTCAGTCCCAACTGGGTATCATGGCGCAAGTTTCGTATCTCTATGTTAGTTAATTTTAGAGTACCCGGGATAGGGTGTCCCGCAATCTCCATTGAAAAGGGAGGATCCTCCGAGGCGGGTGTTGTGTCAGGTGGGATATCAGCTCAGCTGAGCTGATACCTATTTGTGGTACTCTTGAAAATAATGAAAAAATGAGAAAAGAACCGACGAAAAATTCCAACACTGGGGTGTCCAGAATCATGCCCTGGACCCATGGAAATCGTTTGTGCGTCGATGTCAGATACACGCGGTAGACTGTGTATCCGGCATTTATCTACATACCCATCATCATTGACGACGAAAGCTACTGAGTTGTGAGCTCCCATGGCGGCGAGGGCGTCCAGGCAAGAGTTACTCTCTTTAACACTCGGCACCGAACGGTTGATTTTTAAATTCGAAATACACCTTTTCCACCAGCTGAAATTTTCAATTTAGAAAAGTTATTTTTTTACGTAAAAATTTCGTAATTCGTAGTTGAGCGAGGAGTACAATCTCTCGCAGTTGTCAATTGACAACTCAATTTAGGGTCGTCTCACCTGTGGTTTTGGGTGAGATTTTTACAGAATAGACCACATATCTATATTACTAGATAAATGAAAAATCTAAGCTAATTTTATAAAATCGTTTGTTTTTGAAAGGTATAATAATCACTGGAAGTACTGCCGGTCTATTCTGCCAACATCTCACCGTGTAAAGTTAGGCGGAGTGAGCATGAGGTGAGCTGTCATGCTCATGCCATCTTATTTGTATGGATTCACAGCTCAGTTCATGTTAAGTTCTCCCAAGCTAACACGGTTTCCAGAATCGCACTGCTGATCCGATCCCTAAATTCTTTCAGTGATAGAAAACTATCAATTTGAAATAGATATCTGAATATCTACAATGAACGGCATAGACTAATTTTTGTCCTGTACATGTGGAATAGGGCTAGGAACGAAGCTGCGGAAAAGATGTACAGTCAACGGTCAACAGTAGAAAAGATTAATTTATTTATTTGCTTAAAAGATGAAATGTGAGTGTGTGTCTATACTAATTAAAAGAAGGTCGTAGGTAAGTTAAAACGAACTGTCAATCTACTGCTTTGTGAGATTGCAGCTTCTCCACTTTTGGCCGCTACTGTACATATATGGATTTCTGAATTTCTGGCTATTTAAATCGGTATTTTGAATATATCAATCAGCTTACATCTGGAAAGCGAATTTGTTATGGTTGAAACAGGTTAACATACAGAAATTCACGTTCAGGTGGTTCTTTGAAGAGGTGCGCTTCCATCCACTGATCGCTGACGAACTTCGTCATGTAGTTGCGGATGCCGTCTGGAAGGATCACCACCACTTTCTTACCGGTACCGAGTTTGTACTCCTTCGCGGCTTGGATGGCGGAGTATGTTATTGCCCCGCTGCTGCCGCCTGAAAATATAGGAGAATGAAGCCAGGCTGTCACTGTTAAGAACAAATTATTATTTTATATGGATTTGATCGCTGTCTCAACCCCATTGGTGGACCGATGACCTGGTGAAGGCCGCGGATATCCGCTGGATGCGAGACGCACAGGATTGGTAAATGTGGCGACACTTTGGGGATTCCTATGTCCAGCAGTGAACGTGTTTAAGCTGAAACGATGATGATGACGAGATCATAATGAAATGAGACCGTTACCTATTTTTTTTCTTACCACATAATAATCCTTCTTTTCTGATAATCTCTCTAGACATGTTGAAGGACTGGTAATCGTTAGGCTTCACGACCTTATCGATGACTGATTTATCTAACACCTCTGGCACAAAGTCTCCGCCAATTCCTTCAACCTGGAATATATTTAATCGCATGAGTCTGCTGTTACCACATTATATTACTAGCTGACCCACGCAACTTCGTTTGCGTCACATTTTCCATTAATGCTCGGCTCCTTTTAGTCTTAGCGTGATATGTAGCCTATATCCTTCTTCGATACATGGGCTATCTAATACTGAAAGAATTTTTCAAATTGGACCAGTAGTTCCTGAGATTACCCCCTGCAAACAAACTTACAAACAAATGTTACCTCTTTATAATATTAGTATAGATTGGTAAATATAATATATTTTGGTTAAGATAACCATAATTTGTAGTTAAGAAATAATAAGTCGTAACTATCAATTTGATTGAGCCAAAATATCTATTGGGGTATGTTTTATACATATTTTACTAACGACCCGCTCTAGCTTATCACGAACGAAAATTAAAAACCTTTCTCGTTTCGAGTGAAAACTGTGTCAAAATCCGTTGGTTTAGAAGAAATAAGCGGAGAAACAGAACAGGCAGGCAGAGAGACTGTCTTGTATTTAGGTCCGCTTGCACTAACCAGAGTTATCTTATTAATTAATAAGATAACTCTGGTGGAGTTGCTAACCCGGGGCCATTATGTATTTAACATACAAACCTAACTTAAAGTACGTCATTCTAACCCGCGAGCAGCTCCCGTCCGCTTGCGCTGCTAGGTGCAGTGAGCGCAGTCAAAATGCGCTCCAAATTCAAATCACATTATTGCCGATTACCGGGTTATAATGAAACTCAGTATAATATTATTACTCGGTCGGGGCTGGAGCCACAGCTTCGGACGCACGAAATGCTACTTTGGCGGAGGCCGACGCGCGCCACCTGTTTTTATGGCTAGAGCACAATATTCTCGCAGTAAGTGTGAAGAGTACAGTATACTCTTAAGACTTGGGCTAGCTTGGATTCCTCGCTGCATTCCGGATTCTCGTATTAACTCCCGAGCGTAGCGACGGGAGTTAACTCTCGGATCCTTAATTGTATCCGGGATTCCATATGACGCCCGTGTCATAAGACACTGCTTTCATGCTGCTGGTTTCATAATTTACTATTATTTAACCTAGTGTTATCAACCAACTCGGAGTTAAAAAATAACTCTGGTTTGTGTAAGTGTACCTAAGGAAAAGGAGGTCTATCAGAAACAGAACTACTAAGGTACGACTAGAAAGAACATAAAAAACTTTTTACAAAAAAATACAACCGACTTCCAAAAAAAACACTACAAAGTAAAAAATAACTTTAATTTCGGAAATCGGTGTTTTTGTTCGTTTCTTCGTATTTTGACACCGACTTCCGAAATTAAAGTTATTTTTTACTTTGTAGTGTTTTTTTTGGAAGTCGGTTGTATTTTTTTGTAAAAAGTTTTTTATTTTTCACTTTTTAGTGGTGCCCCACACCTACCACACCACTGCCAAATCGCAGAAAAGCAAAATACGCAATTTCGATTATCAAAGAATCATCTAAATAGTCAAATTCCAGCTATTTCGATTTAAAATCCAAAGTTCGTAACCGATTTCGATATAATTTAAATGGGACCAATCTGCAAGCATATCCTTTCAGATGAAACAAAAATTTTTCAAATCGGTTCATAATTGTCGGAGTTATGAGGTAACAAACATAAAAAAAAAAAAAAAAAAAAAAAACATACAACCGAATTGATAACCTCCTCCTTTTTGGGAAGTCGGTTAAAAACTTACAAAGTACAGCACCGGGTTGCCTTCACCAAAAATGATGGAACCCTCCGGATCCACGGTGACGATGACGCAGTTGGGACACCTCTCCTTGAGCTTGCGGCCCACGCCGGTGACCGTGCCGCCCGTGCCGGAGCCCATCACGAACATGTCCACCGTGCCAAGTGCGTCTAAGATCTCCTCCGCCGTGTGCTCGTAATGCGTCAGAGGATTCACTTCGTTTGAGTACTACAATGTACGAGAACAACGGAGGTATTAGGTAAGTCACGTACATGCCTTGGTATGTAAAGAGAGATATAAGTTTATTTGGGAGTTGCACAGGACAAACAACAAATTAAGTTAATTGATTAATAAGAAATTAAAGCTAACAACATGAAATTACCTGTGGGAGTCCGGAATGTTGCTATTATTATGATAGGGATTGTGCATGACGCCACGGACACACTCATGTGTTCCCAAATGATAAAATCTCAAAATATATAATTATATAACATTGTCCTAGACCAGTTTCTAGATTTGGATTTTGTCGCCACTAACTATTTTATGGCATTTAATTTCAATTAAAATGAAGTGGCACGATTTTCGGGAATCATCATGAACCACTATATATTCGTTGATGTCTACTTCACTACTACTTGTATGATCGACTTCGAGCGTTTTCATGGGAAATAAAACATCGTTACCCGAAAAAAAAAAATAGTAGTAGATTTGCATAGGTACCTTACCTGGTGTGATATGAAACTTACCTGGTTCATGGATATCGCATTCGGGTTGGCGTCCAGCAGCCGCTTGGTGACCGACACGAAGCTGTCAGGGTCCTCGTGGTGCGCCATGGCCGGCGTCTGGATGATCTCCGAGCCGAGCAGGCTCATAGTGCTCATCTTCTCGTCGGAATTCTTGTCAGGTGTCACGATGGTACATCCATATCCTAGAAACATAGTACTTTTATTTACCTAGCTGTATTCATTGGATGTCTGTTTTTACACAATCAGTGAAATTTCGTGATCGCTGAGTTTCTCTCAAGATTGATCTAATAATTTCCTCATTAGAAATGCTTGGACGTGGTGGTAAGGTAAGTATTGCTATCTGAAAACCTCCACCGCAAAACTCGTGCTTAGTCTGTTATGGATGAAAATAATTTCTGAAAATTCCACCAGATTTCACGACCAAACATTCCACGGGGAGCCTGCCGTTTTGCCGAAAAGATTTTGACAAAATTTCACTATCTAAACAAATTTAGCAACCTTTTTTTATACCAATGCAACATTTGGTATGATTTTAATACGCACTTTTTCATTTGGTAAATTTTTTGCTTGGCAGAATATTATCAAAGCTAATGTCATTACGGCATCTTTCATCAAATGATGTATTACAGCAAACAATCTTTAGACAATAAACGTTAGGTCAAATGATTTGCTATGACAAAAAATAAGGGAAAGATATAAGAAATATAAGGGGAAAAGGGTTAGGTTAGGTTAGAACTGTGACCTCTTACGCACGAGCCGAGCGAGCGGAGCTACGGCAGCGGCCGAGCGCCAGAAATTACTAGATTATATAGAAATGAATCTGGAAAAAAACCTAAAAAATAAACTTAATAGAAATGGTAAATTGAAAACTGACGATACCTACTAAATATTTGCCTTATTTAATGTAAATAATAAAAAAATTGCATAAAATGTGTTATTCGAACTGAAATATATGACTGCATAAAAATTGGTAAAAGTACTTGTTGTAAAACAAGTTATTGTTTAAACAGGCTCCTTCTGGGTTAGCTCACTCCATCATAGACTTTGTCTCTGTCATCTCTGATCAAGACTAGAGTCAAGAGCAAACCCATCTCAAATAATAAAAACACCAACTAAAACCAACTGGTTGGTTCGCTGTGAACAACTCTCTGCATGAAAAATGGTTATGTTTTTATGTTATGCTGAGCTTTATTCTACTTGTAGCCATCTAATTGTGTTAGAACTATAGTTACCGCAAACTGCAGCTGTGAGGGAGACTCCAATGCCTGTGTTTCCCGACGTTGGCTCAACGAATCTGGTGCCATGTTTAGCGATACCAGCATGTTCCGCTTCTTGTACCATCGTATAAGAAATACGATCCTTTATCGAACCACCGGGATTCATAAATTCGCATTTTGCATCTAAAACAAATATAGGCACTGTTGAAATCTACACTACCCTACACAACGTGTTACAGAATTAACACAAATAAAATTTTGTAAAGAAATTCAAATAAAATTCTGGGCCAACCCCGAAATCACGACAAAAACAATCACTCGTCAAGAAGATTTTGCCACAAGGAATGTGCTTACTAATTTTGAATAACACACCTACCCTTATCACAAAATCATTATTTATTTGTTTTGATCTGAGGGCTGAGTAGCATGTCAATTGCAAACTGTAAAAAAAGCCATAATTTACATAAAATTTTTGACAGTTTGCGATTAAGATGCGAATGTGAAAATTTGTAGAATTGGCACACAGGTCTAGTTTTTGTGTTACAGCTACTACCAATGACATTATTTTCCCTTTAGCTTATGAATTCCGATTTTTTATTTTTCTTATAAAGTGGCTGTGTTTTTCTGAGTTTACTGGTTTATTTTATTCCTATTTAACACGACAAGGGTGTTCAAAAGACTCTGGCAAGTTTCTTTACATTTATGGTTAACTTATTTTTAAAACTCACCAAAGATTTTCTGCACGATCAGTTAAAAAAAATGTGAGTTTTATTTTGGGATATATTTGAATATAAAGGGATAGTTGAGTATTGTGAAGTACCATCTGCTGCACAATCAATCCTTAACTTGATAATGTGCCTGTATTAGAACCACCTGAAAACTTCACTTTTCGCCGAAAAGCTCCACTTCAAAATCATATTACAGGAAAACTGTATGTGTCTTAAATATTCTAATTTCAATGTTATGATACTAAAACATGTTATTAACGTAATTAGTTAGAAACATTCTTGTGACACATAAAAAATATTATTTTATTGACCTGTGAAATCAGCTGTTCAGTACATTTCGTCGAGTTATACGCACATAAATGTATGGGGCAGTAGAATATTTTTTCGCGGGATCAGTGTGACCTCGCGTATCAGATGAAGCTATGACTACGGCGACGCATAGCAGACAATCAACCAAGAGACGCTATGGAGCATAATATGAAGCTACGAAAACTACGCGTAGCGGATGAAGCTACGAAAACATGCGTAGCAGACGTTGCTACGCAGACAACGCGTAGCGGATGAAGCTACGAAAACATGCGTAGCAGACGTTGCTACGCAGACAACGCGTAGCAGATGAAGCTACGAAAACGACGCGTAGCATATGTTGCTACGCAGACCTGGCGTAGCAGATGATGCTACGAAAATTACGCGTAGCGGATGTCGCTATCTGCTACGTAGATGACGCGTGGTAGATACATCAAGAGACGTAGACACGGCGAAGCAGATGTTGCTACGCAGACTCAGAGTAGCAGTCGAAGACACGAAAATGACGCGTTGGAGACGAAAGAGCATCAGGAGGAACCTGAATGGGTATAGTCAGTAAAAGTCTGGCATACCCTTCTGCTCCGCCCACAGCGGGAAATATCGATTTGAAACCAAAATGACTTTGATGGTTTCAAATCCTTAAAAAAAAGGAAGAAAGAGAGAACAAGCTACACAGACGCCACGTAACACATGATGCTACGCCTACATCGCGTAGCAGATGAAGCTGTCACCGGGAAATGATACAGTAGGAGATTTGACTAATTCACTAAGAAAGATGATCATTCCTGGCTGATAAGTGATAGTTAAACTTAAACAAACTAGCCGGGAGTTGAGTGGTAACAATTCTGTGATCTCGTTTCCTTAAAGAAACTTAGCCGTTTAGACTGTTTTAATGAAATAATATTGTTTAGATAAACAAAAAAAAACAAAACAATAAATACAAAAACTACCCTATTTATTTTTCGTGAAAACAATAAAATACAGCGGAAAGATTTTTTGTTTAAGTTTTGATCAAGAGGTATTTTTGGGGGCCAACCGTAAAAACTGTTTCCCAGTAAAATTCATAGGTATTGTTGCTGTCGATAAAATTCATCTTGAACCCTACAAGGCCACAATACAATTCATTGGGCGAGATCTGCCGATCTATTCTGATAACGTTGCACTGTGTTAACTTGGGTGCAGCGAGCGTCAAGTGAACTGTCATTCCATAGTGTTTGTTTGGATTGACAGCTCACTTTAGGTGTACTGCACCTAAGTTTACACGGTGCGAGGTTTACAAAATCACACCACAGACATGCATTTGTTTTTTTTTTTGTTATTCTAACCAGCTTAAAGCAGATAATTAAATGAGCCTTAGTAAGTAAGTTCTAACTTCTAAGGAACCACGAGCTTACAATAAAAACATGCACTCATTTCAGTGTCAGTTTCGGATTCCTTGGAGTAACTTTACATTATTTTTTTAATATTTAAGTGTAAGTTTTTCTTAAGTTTAAGATTGTAAAGAAACCTGGATGAATAGGTATCTCACTTCATTTGTGGGACGAGGCCGTCACTCTACGGTGTGACAGTTACAGGCTGGGACATTTACAAAATCTACGAGGAGGTTTCCTATAAATATCGGCCCTTTGTTGTTTCCTATTTTTACGCACTGATTCATGTAAATAGAAACCCTGTATTTATTTAAAAACGCATTTATTTTACCTTGAATCCTTATTATTAGTTTAACGTAGGTATGTTTGCATTATTGTTGCGAATGTCGTACTCATTCATTAGGTACTTACGTATAATTTCAATAATTTGCTAAACACGCTTCGTTTAGCTATCTAAATGATGACGACAAAGATAACTTTCATTTTACACTCAGTATCTGGGTGAGTATAAATAATATTACTGATGTGATGATAGTTATCGAGTCAGTACACAGGAGGTTATTAAGTCTTGATATCACAACGTAGCGATTATATCAGCAAAATTATAAAATAGATTTTTAAATTGTACACTGATTTTGTATCGTATTACAAAGAAAACAAGACAAGACGTTTTTGGAAAAATATACCAAGTATCAGCAGAACCCGGTAGGTCTGAACATTGAAAGAAAAGTAACAAAAAGGAAAGGGTGATTGATTAAGAGTTACAAAAAAGAAATCAGCTTGTCTGTTTTTCTGTTGTTTTTTAGCGCACATCTTCGTAATTACTGAAGGATTTTCAAATAGTTTTCATAGGTGAATATCATATTGCTACGTTAAATTAAAATTGGATTTCGGAAAAAATAAGTGATCGTCATTTGAAAATATTTGCAAGTTGCTTAAATATTTAGAATTCTAAGTGGTGCAAGATAAATAATAATTAAAGATCACTAACACTACGTTCTTGCTTCGGAAGGCACGTAAGCCGGTGGTCCCTGCTGCCAAATGGCTGTCGTTAATAAAACCATGTCAGAGGCCCTTCAGGCGGTTTAGAAACTCTGACACTATAGTATGGGGTCGCTAGACCTTACTGCTCATACGATAAGAAGAAGACCCAATCTAAATGAATAAAGAGCAGTTTTTCAGCGTTCTAGTTTTATATTAAGAGTATTTTACAGTAAAATAAAAAAAAATGTACTCACATATCTCACATTCCAGCCCATAAGCCTCAGGTATTCGATTTAACCTGACTAAGGGAGTGTGTCCGATGCATTGGAGTATGTTGTCATATATTTTTTTCCCTCTGAAAAAATATTAATCAAATTATTTTCTTGCCTTCAAAACTAAAATATAGAAAAACCAGTTAATTAATAATTTATGTCATTCATTAATCCTGCTGATGCTATGATTCAGATAAAGTCATGTATGTGTGAAAAATAGTTTCCCTTCCCCACAACTATAGATATGGTCATAAAATTGCATCACTTCGGTAGAGCCCTTGCAGTACCTACAACTGTAGGAAATGTTGTTATCACGTGATAGTAAACTTAACAAAAATACTTTTTATAGTAAAGTTACGAATTAGGTTCCTTTCATATTTCTCACAATACATAGGAATAATTTAATTTTTGCTGCATTACTTTTTTTGTTTGGTTTAAATAAATAAACTATACCGGTTGTCTAGCTTACAAAAACTTTTTACAAAAAAATACAACCGACTTCTAAAAACAAAACACTACAAAGTAAAAAATAACTTTAATTTCGGAAGTCGGTGTTTTTGTTAGTTTCTTCGTATTTTGACACCGACTTCCGAAATTAAAGTTATTTTTTACTTTGTAGTGTTTTGTTTTTAGAAGTCGGTTGTATTTTTTTGTAAAAAGTTTTTTATTTTTCACTTTTTAGTGGTGCCCCACACCTAACAACACCACTACAAAATCACAGAAAAGCAAAATACGCAATTACGATTATCAAAGAATCATCTAAATAGTCAAATTCCAGCTATTTCGATTTAAAATCCAAAGTTCCTAACCGATTTTGATATAATTTAAATGGGACCAATCTGCAAGTATATCCTTACAGATAAAATAAAAAAATTTCAAATCGGTTCATAATTGTCGGAGTTATGAGGTATCACACATAAAAAAAAAACATACAACCGAATTGATAACCTCCTCCTCCTTTTTGGGAAGTCGGTTAAAAAGCTCAGAAAATAATAATTTAAATAGTACCCACCGTTCATTGTGACTGACGTTCATTGTGGCAATCCGTGTTGGTTGATCTTCGAAACAGAACGAGCACTGAGAGACTTGCCAAGCGCAAGGATCTGTTGGGACTTATATATTGAACATGCACGTTACATTTTATAGCATTATTTATGTTCGATAATGTATTTTTTATCACAAATCAAAATGACGATAGTGTATTTCTTATCGCGGAGATCAATGTATACCTTCGTATCACTGCTACAGTTATTAACTTTGATTTATTAACAAGCTCCGTTTACTTTTCTTTAAAGACATAAATAATGGACATGACATGTGGGCGGAACATTAACGTAGAACATATCAATGGTAATGCGTGCGCTTGTCTGTTAGCGTATTTTATATAACTGAAATATGGTCACTTAGACACGTGATAGAGCAGGTACTCATCACATGATGATCAAGAGAAGTTACAGTATTAATTATAAGTAGGTTTCAAAGTTACTACTTCAATTTAACATTTTAATCAAGCAAGTGCTAACATTTTCGTCACAACTTCTTTATCTACTTCTTGCCAGGGCTACATTAAGAATTAAATAAAATCATAGAAATCTGTACCCATGGCTAAAATGAACGTTTAATAATGAACCATATTTCTATGCATCTCATTTGTAACCTCCATCTATGGCCTTCATCTAAAGGTTTTCAGGGTTAACAAGTTATTGGTCAGGAAGTATAAATAGTAAACAGTAGTTAATCGATTCCTATTTGTGTCAAATCACCCATATCCTAATATACAAATTTGTCCTTTTGTGACCAATGGCCATGAATAGGCAAGTACCCAATTACTTAGTAGCATGTAGGAATCAATGTTAAGAACGCGTATTTTTCAGTGGATGCATATTTAATACTGATAAATACAGGTAAACATTCGGAGATGGGTCACGGTCGTGTGTCGTGTGTATCAAGTTCTGTTGCTGTGGTTATGTATGTAGTCGAGGACATCATCTGCCGTCACCACTCCAGAGGGAATGAAGACGTCTGAAAAGACAAGCACTTGTTTATGCAATGCTCAGATAAATGGAACGGAAAAGGCATATAGAACTATTAAACTAGGCATAATGGTGCTGTCAAAGTATTTCCGGTAAGTCCTTAGTGTAGTATTTCAATACCTAGTTAGGAAGACCGGAACTTTAATCGAGCTCAGATCACATCTTTTATTGAAAATGTCCATCAAAATCAATTTTAACGATTCGACTTTTACCTTGGACAGAGGATAAGCATTGCCATATAACGTGGCAATGCAGCCAGTCTTTTGGGCTCACTTCCAGTCGATAGCGATGGGGACGAATTTTTTGATGCCATATTTTAGTTAGGAGTTTTTTTTATTTTATTTTCTATTTTAAGTGTATATAGTTTGTTCTTTAAATAAATACACATTTCGACTTTGAATCTAAACTGACTGAAACATTGTTATATTTCATGTTATCAGTGGATAACTATTTACACAGGTTAGAAGTATTGGAAGATAATGTTGTTTATATGTGTCCAAGCACTTATCTGCGATAGGTAGACATACCAGTAGACAGTGAAAATAATGCGCCGGTGAAATGTGGTTTGCAAATCGTTCGTTCGTAGATCCAGAAGAATACCTAAATCTACAGTCTGTTTCGACGACTTTTTACTTATAGAATCATCATCATCATTTCAGCCGAATACGTCTGCTGTAGGACATAGCCACTCTACGTTTCGCCACATCGACAGGTTCGGTGCGTTACGCATCCAGCGGATACTCGCAGTCTTCACCACGTCATTGCACCAAGTTGTGGGAGGCCGCGCAAACGCTTCGTCTGCCGTCTTCGTCAAACCTTTCAATTTCATCGGCTATCTGCTCTGCGAGCAATGGTTCCTGCACTTTAGTTTGGCGATTTCTATTTTGCTATTCTATTCCATGTTAACTTACCGTCTTCGTCACTATTAAGGCTGTACTCTTCCGTTCCAAGGATCACGTAAGGAGTAATGTCCAATATGCGCGATAGAAGGCCGATTGTAGGGTGTCCTGCTCGTGCGTTTTCAGCCAAAGTGTAAACGTGTTTGTCAAGGTTATTAAACGCCAAGTCATCGAAGTCAAAGATCTCAGAATTTTGACCGGGTAACTTGGTGGGATTGGTCGCTCGGTTGCGAAGATTGTCTTTAGAAACTGCTCCCACGAAGTGTCTAAAATAACAATAAATGTTTTTTTAAGTATTCTAAACTGTCTGTTGAAATATTTTGATAGTTTTTCATCTTATATTTAAGAATACGACGACGACCTAAAATCCACTAGTTTGTCAATTTGGCATCTATAAATCGCAGGAAAATGATGAAATTGGAGATTTGATCGAATCCTTAACTCTCTTAGGAAAATTACCCCATACAGTTGTTTTTTAACATCTGCCGAAACTAGAACAACCACCTTAGGGGTTTGAAAAAATTCACAATTTCCTACAGAATACTACTACTACTACAAAATGCTAAAGAATACTACTACAGTATGCTGGAGAATAGCAGAATGAAGGAATTTAAATACCCGTTGTTATTGACGATGACAGCAATGTTCACGTCGTTGAACTTCATAGCTTGCAGGACCTGCTCGCAAGTGCAGTCTTTATTCAACTTGGGATAACTATAGCTCAGATTTAATTCAGTAATCGATTTTTTCCACCATCTGAAAATTTAATTTTACATGTTTATTCATAACTAGCTGACCCACGCAACTTCGTCTGCGTCACATTTTCCATGAATGCTCGGCTCCTTTTAGTCTTATCGTGATGTTATATAGACTATAGCCTTCCTCGATAAATGGGCTATCTAATACTGAAAGAATTTTTCAAATCGGACCAGTAGTTCCTGAGATTACCCCCCAAGTAACACAATCGCGTCTAAAAACGGACTATTAGACATCTAATAGAATGTAATTGTACTGTCTACCTTAAGAGTAAAATATCTCTAAGTAATATACAAGAACACTTATAGACACAGTTTAGTAAAAGTGGGCACAATCTTATCCTTTCTCATAAGAATGAGTTAAGAAAACACGAATAGATAGAGATAAGAGTTGTATATTTTGAAATTGTCTGTAGAGACTTTTCTAGTGTCTCACTAAACTGTTTGTGTTTACTAGTAGATAGTTTATAGATAAAGTTGAGACCTTTATAGAAGTCTTTACTCTTCAAGTTTTTAAACCCAAATTAACTCAAGACTAACAACTTTAAGTTACATTTGATTTGTAATGGACAACGACACATAATGGCGCAGAACTTACAAGATTTACTTAAACTTATTATTGTATTGCATCATGGCGTAACAAATTTCTTATTTCTTACATTACTTTTTTAGCTAGTTAATAATGGGTAAACAAGCAAATCTATATGCGATTGAAATTCTATCGTCGAATATTATGTAAAATCCTCTTAAAATAAGAGCGCCCACTGTAAATGTAAGATTTAATATTTTTTTTAACCAAATATGAATATTATTTATTATAAGTTTTTTTTTTTAAATACGTTTTACTGTTCAAAATACTCATTTTATTTAAAATGTAGTCATTTAAAACATTAAATGTTTAATAAGACATAATTTAATGATAAAAACATAAAAAATAAGTATCAATAAATGTAACAAAAATCATTTGAAACAAAAATAGGCAATAAAAATGGCGTCAAGATAAAATTTACTAGAAAAACGAATTTTATAGAACAAACACTCTAGAGAATTTTCTGTAGTATGGCTCTAGCTCTAGACAAGAATAATTTCACTTGCTACATACTAAACTGTCTAGTGAAAGAATAAACAGATTTATGAGTGGTTTAAGATTACCTAGTAACTGTCATCTCTGTATACCTTTTTATCTTCTCACAGTATTTCTAGACGTTCATCAGTGAACAGTTAATTTGATGTGTTGTGAACGGAAGAACTTATGCAGTAGCAGAGCAATTTAATTAATAAATTCAAGAGGGTAAGTAAAAGATATACCTATCTGTTTTATTTATAGACAATGTGAATAATAGTAGGTATAATAGTAGGTAGGTAGGTATGTATGTATAAGTATACGCCGGCGGTGGTGCCAAAGACGCACAATGTTAACATAACGTAGCTGCGTATTCGTAGGTCCTGTATTTAATTTGTAATGTGCATATTCGCAGATTTGTGTACAAAGCTCGTAATTTGACCGAGTAATAGATGAGTAACGCATGTTTTGACATGTTCGGTTGTAGGTACTATGCGTCCGCGCCAAAGAGGCTTTATAGTCATTGGTCCACGCGGCCGCCCGGTCGCAGTTTTGACGTGCTGTTTGTTTACGTATCACTCGTATCGGTGCATTAGGAGCGGACGGACCGCTCGCGCGTTGTCGGTCATAGTAAATAGTCGCATTGATATCTAAATAGTTAACAAAGGTGCTCGAGCTGCTGCATGACATCAGGTACCTATATAATCAAAATGTTATAAAACGAATCTTAGTAGGTACCTATATTGAACCTTGTGGAGAATTTCGTATACTTGTAGATGTATGGTTACGAATAGGTACCTAATTTAAAACTACTAAACTTTTCAAAGGTATTTTTATAACTACGAAATTTTATTCATTAGTGAATAAGATAATATAAGATTTTTAGATAAGATTTATTATTTCTTCCACAAAGTACAGCTTACAATATTTAGGATTACAAAATAAATTCACGGTACAAAGGTTTGTGGGAGTCAAGAATCCAAACTAGGATACCCTGTGCTATGGACTCCTGACCACCATTAGGTAAAGTTGTTAATATTTATTGTATCATATTTCGTAAAAACTACCTTCAGAACCTATTAGAATAGGTATGCATGTACTCTACAAACTTCTACTTAACCGGTTCACAGTCCAACATACCACATGTGGTCTGCGCTGATTGTTTTACTATTGTGTCTGCTTTGCGGACAGTGCGGACAGTGAACCTATTAAGGTGCTCTACCATACACTGCTGCCCGGTAGTAGTGCCGCCATTTACAAACAAGAACTCTGATAGTTGTTTGATAGAGCGAACGATAGGTATTAAAGGATAGGTAGATATATATACAAACCATTTTGTTAATAACTTAAACTTACTTAACCTAAAATTTATTTATATATACCTACATGGTAACTATCTTCTTAATTCCTAAATTATTGTTCACAGGCTACTACAATTGATTAAAAAATACAACCGACTTCCAAAAAAAAAACACTACAAAGTAAAAAATAACTTTAATTTCGGAAGACGGTGTTTTTGTTAGTTTCTTCGTATTTTGACACCGACTTCCGAAATTAAAGTTATTTTTTACTTTGTAGTGTTTTTTTTTTGGAAGTCGGTTGTATTTTTTTGTAAAAAGTTTTTTTATTTTTCACTTTTTAGTGGTGCCCTACACCTAACAACACCACTCCAAAATCGCAGAAAAGCAAAATACGCAATTTCGATCATCAAAGAATCATCTAAATAGTCAAATTCCAGCTATTTCGATTTAAAATCCAAAGTTCGCAACCGATTTTGATATGATTTAAATGGGACCAATCTGCAAGTATATCCTTTCAGATAAAACAAAAATTTTTCAAATCGGTTCATAATTGTCGGAGATATGAGGTAACAAACATAAAAAAAAAAAAAAAAAAAAAAAAAAAAAAACATACAACCGAATTGATAACCTCCTCCTTTTTGGGAAGTCGGTTAAAAATGCCTTTCAAAATTGTACAGACTCAAGAAAATAATCGAAGTGTATTAACAGTTGTTCCAAATGATTGGGAAAAAGACGGAGTACTGTTTTGGCCTAGAAAAATTAATGAAACAAAATTGATCCACAACGAATACTCTATACCAGGACCTGATTGGAAAACAATGCGCTGTAGAACTAAGAGGATAATGCATTCTCTAGGAGAAGCAAATGCTGAATTGGAACGCATGGAACAGATTTCTGACACAGAAAATGAGTACGACAGTCCAGCGCCGACTCCAAGACCAAGAAACAAAAGAGGCACTCATGTTTTAGCTGCAGTGGACTTGAATGATCAAATAGCTGCTTTGAATAATAATTATGTAAGTACCTATACCTAAAATACTCTTTTTTCCTTTAATATACATACCTAATACCGATAGGTACCGCCCTACTGACATTTAGGTGTGACCCTTTTCTTTTTAACCGACTTCCCAAAAAGGAGGAGGTTATCAATTCGGCTGTATGTTTTTTTTTTTTTTATATATTTACAAGTATTTTTTTTAATAAATTGATACAATTCCTACACTTGTATTTTTATGAATATACGTTACAGTTAATTCTTTGATAAGGTGCCACAATATACGTAGGTAGGTAAGTAGCTAGGTGTAATTTTGTAGGTATTTTGAGGGGAGATGTATGTAGTAGTTTTGTGACAATATTTTATATTTGAACTTTCGTTCAAAATGTTTGATTGTTCCTACATAACTAATTACATTACAACTACTACTATTACTTTTCCGAAAAAACAGCTGAGCTTATTTAGTACGACTACTTTTTTATTTGGATAACCTACATAATTACTCAAATAGATACTTACATGAAGATCATAAAACATTTGTTTTTGTTACAGCTTGAACGGAGAAATGAATCACCCAAGCTATCCTCAGCTAGTTCCTATCCATATTCAGCTTTTAAGACTTCTGTTCAAAGTATGATAATCAATAATGACTCTGTCCAAGTAACTCGCACTCAGTCACCCACTGGAACGACCTCATGTCTAATGTCTATAGCTGAATCCCAGTGCGGGCCTAGAATATCCTCTGCTGTTACGCCTGTTGCAAATTATATTTCACCAGCTACTTCCGGTTCTTTAGATAGTGTTACACCAGCCACTTTTGACCCTCAAGTCGGTACATATACTAATGAACCAATATTAATCACTGTGCCAAGTCAGCTAGCCTTTCCTGTGGGCACCGCAGCTTCTTCGAATAACACAAATGCTTTACCATCAAACCAGCAAAATAATGTTGTCATCCCTAACGATATGCTGATTAAAATATTCGAAGAACAAAAGGCAGTTAAACGACAACTTGCTGAACTTCAAGCAACAGTTGACACGTTATTAGCCCATGTGATGAACTTATCATCAAAAGCTATACCATCAAATGATACTGTTTCTAATGTAAGTCCTATCATTAAACCTGTGAATAGCCGCCAAGAGCTTGAAGGTCTTGAAGAACTTTTGAAAAACGAACAGAATTTTTCGGCAATATTGTCTGCTATGGTTTTTATTTGTGGTACATCGGGAAAAGCAAAAGGACTGGATTGTTGCTACAAATTAATTGATTACTTTTTCACTAGGGATCTGCTTCTGTTGTGTTCATGGACTGGAACTTCTCGCAAAAATGATAAGATACCTCTGAAGTATTTCTATAACACTAGAAAATGTTTTTTGAGTTTGGTAAGGAAAGCAGACAAAGATTTTGCAGAGCGAGACTGCGATAAATTTTTAAAAACTATAATTAAGAACGCAAAGCAGAGAATAAACCCAAAAATAATGTCAGCTACAAAACATAGGGCCAAAAAAATTACTTCTGCACCCTCCCTTCAAAATACAGTACCAGGATCTCCGCAAGAAAATAATAATGGAGAAAGAGAACAAGCAGTAAACGACGAACAACAAGAGAACCTTAATGAAGAAAGAGAACAAGTAGCAATTGAAGAACAACCAGAGAACATTAATGAAGAAAGGAAACAAGCAGCAAACGAAGGAGAACATGGACATCGAAGCGAAGACCAAGTAGGTGAAGAAAGAGAGCAGCTTTAAAAGTGTCAGTGTAGAACTTATCTGTGTCCACAACGAAGAATAGGGGGTAGGTCTCATTTGTTCTATGGAACATGACGTAATAGAACAAATTGAGAAAATATTGTCCCTATTTGTACCTACTATAGAACAGTTTGTCACGTTTTTGTGTCAAATTGTTCCATAGAACAAACTAAGTACATAAACTTCTTGAAGTTGATATGTGGACTGGCCACTCGAGATTGATTTGCTACCACTTGTCTTGTGACATTGATGATTAGATGGTTACTCACCGACAGAAATTTTAACGGATTTTTCATTCACGTCTTATATATCTCATCATGGAAGATTTGGGAAAAGCGATTCCCATTTAGTTCTGTGCATTCACAGACAAATAAAAACAGAAGCAAAAGCTAGTATGTAGTTCTATTGTACAAATAGGGAAAATGTTTTCTCAATTTGTTTTTGTTCCATAGAACAAATGGTAATTTAATGGAAAATAGGCAGTTGCTATAAAAAAAACGAATGACCTCTGGATTTACCACTTAAAATCTAAAGGTAATTCGTTTTTTTTCGTCGTAAATAATGTTTGTTTGTTTTTTTTTTTGAGAATGTTTTAGAATATTAAAAACGTCATTTGTGGTGATGCTTTTAAGTAAGTGCCATCTTAAGTAGAAAGGCGATAACTACATTTGAACATGTCATGATTAAAGTGACTAAACGTGTTTATTTTTTTATGTACCTACTCTCCAAAATAGTTATGGCCTTTCTTCATATGACGGTGGTAAAGTATATAATAGCATACTTTGGTGTATGTTCCTTGCGAGAAGTTGTTTTAGCAGGTTTACTTTGTAAGCGTTTTGTTTCAATTATTGAATACTTTTATCTTAGTATGTTGTTACTTATTTGTAAGTTATTTGATAATTATTAAGCTAAATTAGTTTTACAATAGTTCAAATCAATATGTTTGATATTTTAATATAAATTACCTACCTCTCGATGTGAGAAGGTTCAGGAAATGATTCCTGTAAACATATCTGTACAAAATCACGCACAGTAAGCTTGTAGCTACTTTTTTTCTATGATTCTTTCTTCTTGTAGGTAAAATAAAACAAAAAAAAATCAGTAACTACTTTATTTTTGATAAAAATAATATTATTTAATTGTATGAGTCAAAGGTATGAAGACTGATTTGTTTAAGTCATAGCTAATAGATACTAATTTACATTTAATTTCGTTGATATTATAAAGTAAGGAGTTATCTACATACTGTAAGTCACTCAAGAAAATATACAAATGTGTCGATAACATCGGTCTTTCAAAAAAAGGTTTTTTATTTTTTAGAGCTATTCCCAACAAGTAATAGTTATTATTGTGAGCAACTACACATCTCAATTTCACTATATCGTTATTTTCAGTGAAAAACCAACAATCTGAGGCATTATTGATTAAAGAAAAATTTTGCAAATCAATACCATCATGAAACAAAATAATTGTTTTGTTAATTACCTCTAAGTTTAATAAAGAATAATCAAAGTTATCGTATGTTTTTAGTTTTTTTCTGGGTCTTGGAATATTGAAAGAGGTTCCGTGAGTATCAATTTCCATACAAGTTTTTTCAATTATCCTTTTTGCAGCCTGTTGTAATGGTTTATGTCCTGTTCTTAGCAGTCTCTTGATATGATGTAGAGTATTTTCAAAAGGATATGCATTAAAAGAAGATAAAACACCAAATCTTCTCACTTCCTCTACAACATGGCATAAATTGTGCACATTGCTTGTCATATGTGCTTCTCCATAAATGTCTCTGTAGTATTCAATGTAAGTATCAAATAACTCTTGAGCTATACTTAATAAATGTCCGTACGATTCTGAAGAACAAATAGTTACAGCACAAAACAGGACAAGAAAGTGATCGTATGCATCAGGCTGCAAATGTTTTTGTAATACTACTATACCGAGGTAATATAAGAAAGTTCTAAACTCTGAAGCTTTCCAAAAAGCAACAGTGTCAAGGCCTCTTACAGCTCGGTGTATTTCTGCAGGTAACTTGCATTGCTGCAACCAATATGTTATGCTCATAATATCAGCAGCCCGCCATTTAGTTTTGTAACCACTGAAAGAACCGTCCCGCCAGCCTAATAAACATCTCTTCATAATGCCAAGATCAATGAGATGTAGGGAATCCGAAACGGGAAAATCTAAGACCATATCTATTGGTAATTTTAACAAGGCGCTATCTACTTTATGATGCGATCCGTATTCTTTATTCCTAAATCCGTCATCGGTTCTTTGGGGACAATTGTGTCTGGGAAAAATGTTACAGTGCGACACGTACGAATATTCACCAATTGTTGTGCATTTTGGACACCCGTTTTGACTGTTGAAGTTTGCAATACCTGAAATAAAAATTATCTTAAATAAAACCGTTTCAAAGATCACATTAGCGGACCATGATCGTATTTTACTTAATAGGTAGTCCAGTTATTTATTTAAAACGCCTTTTTCTACAAGAATAACAGTAGAGTAGACAGTTTAAGGATAGTCGATAGTTCAAATAAATCAAATCACAATTTTTTTATAATAAGTAAGTAGGTACATGACGTACCTAATTATGATGATGTATGATTTTATGAGTTAGATCCATTCCTATAAGTAGTTACTAGCAACAATTTAGCTAAATAAAATTTTATGTTAGTGAGTAAATATTTAAAAAAAAACTTACCTTTTATTAATGCTCGGGCAGGAGAATCGCAAATGAAGGCTCTGATTTTTATAGATAGCTGAGAATTGTTAATTTTAATTGGCTCTTTAGTTATTTCCAAAGCCTCAGTAACAAATGACATTAAAAATTCATTAACGTCTGAGGGTTTGCCTACTCCGCAATATATACCAACCACCAATACAGGGATTGATGGCATTTCAATAATTTTTATCAAAATGGGCCAGAATTCCACTTTCGAGCTTCTATACGTAGGTAGTCCATCAATGTTAACATCGATTGTCAGTATTTTGTTCTCTGTCAAATTTTGAAAATATCTTGTGAGATTATTCTTCAGCCCGTGATGCCAGTATTCGCCATTACCGATTTTTTTTATTTCAATCGTTCTTGGACTCTGCAACAATGTTCTCGGATCCTTTGGTAGAGTATCGGGTTGAAAATTATTGATTATTTGAAATAAGTCCTTCAAGGCTATATGAGTTATAGCATGAGTTGCTGACCACTGGCGCAGATCCCTTTTGAGGCAATTGGATCGACTTTCGTCGTCGTCATTTGTGTTGTTTTCATCCGAATCGGACTGCTCACTAACATAATTTTGTGATGTTGTAGGGCAGTCTGCAAATTCAGTTGTACTCGTATCTTCATCTTCTGTCTTATCTTTATCGTCTATCGTAGAACAATTTCCCGCGTTTTGGAGAAAGTTACTAGAAAGTTTCGATTCTGAATCTGAATTACTTTGCAACTCTTCTTCACTTTTCTTCCTTTTTAAATATTTGTCGATTTTTCGACGAAAGCCACCAGACCTTTTAATTTTTTTCACTGTCTCCATTGCATAAAATCATCCAATTTAAATATGTAACACAAATGCACTTAATGAAGCCATTTTTAGGAAAAAAACCACTAAAAACACGTTTTGACTATCATTTTTTTAGACAAACTAAATGTATCTAAGTATTAAACGATTTTATCGAGACTTAAGTCTCTTTATAAACAAAGATAAGAGTACCAATAGCTAAAATAGAATATTTTATCTTAAAATATATCATCTTATCTATAAAATTACTTCAAGTTAGGTACCTTTAGGCATTATTGACTATTTGTAGAGCATTTTATCTTAAAACTTTTTATATACCTATAAACGTACTTAAAATAAGTGTGCTATAGAACAAATGCTCTAAAAACAATCGAGGTTGAGAAAAAAACTCTATAAGAATACATTTTCTTTATTGAAACCATCTTTAGAAAGCCCCTATCTAAAGATTAACCATGAAGAGACTGTCAATAGACAGATTTGCTTTAAACCTACAAGACTGTGTTACTTGCCTACATACAAACTTACAAACAAATTAGTATAGATAATATTAGTATAGATATAGATTACGGATGATTTTTTAAAGTGTGCGTGGATGGCCAATTCCGAAACTATGAGGAATATAGATAAATACTAAAAGCAGTCTCGAGTTGGATTTTGATGAATACTAAAACTGTATCATTAGATTTGTGAAATATCGGAATTCCTTGCCAGAGCTCGAACCGGTTCATTTTGAAATAAGACACAGCCTATATACTTGTATTATTAACTACGCAATCCAAAAGTCTCGCCAGAAAAATGAGCGCTTTACTAGTTCGTTATGTATTATTACGACCCAGAATTTGATCACAAGTAGCAATTATTTTATGTACCTAACTTTCGGATGGTGTAATTATAATTGTGTTTTTGTTTTTAAATCAATCGTTTCAACTCCTGGCTAGTGTACCGAATTTTCCAAAATCCAATGTTGTAGTTTTAGTTTTTAGATGTTGTTTTTAGGTATTCCTCATAGTTTCGGATTTGGTCATCCACGCACACTTTAAAATTTAATTTTTTAAAGTGAGATGTCGAATGGTGGAAAATGGCGGTACGATTTTAGTGTGGGCTTTGATTTTTTCTTAATTCTACGAGTTTAGAAATACAAATTTAATAACTCACTTCATGGAATGTTCTGGAGGTTCCATGAAACGGTGCGCTTCCATCCACTGGTCGCTGACGAACTTGGACATGTAGTTGCGGATGCCGTCGGGCAGGATCACCACCACGCGCTTGCCGGCGCCGATGTTCAAAGTTTTCACTGCTTTGAGGGCTGCAGCCATGGCTGACCCACTGCTGCCACCTGGCTCACATTGACAATGGAAACGTCCTTAAGAATGATCAAAAGGAGCTGCAGCTGCAGTATTCTTTCTTTCATTACATACACACGTAGCTAAGACCAAGATAACACCGCTCGTAACGTAGTAATTTTGATTTCTCTATTTTCCATACCTATGCTGTGCCCTTGATTCAAGCTTCAGATTGTGTATTGATGGTCAACTACAGATAATCCAGATCAGTTTTTACACTTTAATCTTCATGCTTCCACATCCTCCCGATAATCAAGATTTGATATCAATGTTGACCAATGAAAATAACAGGAAGTACCAAATTACAATGATACGGGCGGCCTGCTTACTGTTGATAAGATTAGACGTAAATAATGAATCCAATAAGTGCGAAATTTAGATTAATTTAATTACCGCAGAGCAAACCCTCCTTCTTTGCCAGTTCTCTGGCCATCAAGAAGGCTTCTTGATCAGAGACTATTTCGAAGTGGTCAACCACTGATTGATCACATACTGTCGGAACATCTGACCCTCCAATTCCTTCCACCTACAAAATAACCGAATTCTTAATTGTAAAATCACTACAGCTTCATTCAGAGATAGATTACATAGTTTTCATGACTTATTTTTTTTTACAGAGACGCCTTTATAAAGCCGTTTTTATCCAGGGTGTACCAATGTGACATTCTCATAGTTATTAAAACTTTCTAATTAATAAGATGATATACGGTACTCGTGCGACGACAAATGAGCATTAAGATTACTAGTATTCAGATCAATCAGAAAATAACTTTGTCGGTTAATTTAAAGTAGGATAATTACCAAAAAGGGCTGGGATTTCCCCGTCTTGTTGAACATGGTGGAGCCTAGGGGTTCGGTAACTACCACGAGGCACTTGGCGTTCTTCTCTTTCAACTTCGTGCCGATTCCGGTCATGGTGCCACCGGTGCCTGTCCCCATGACCACTACGTCAACGTCGCCGAGTGCGGTTAGTATTTCCTTTGCTGTATTCTCGTAGTGAGTCTTCGGGTTAACAGGATTGTCGAACTAAAATGAACGCTTTGTGCGATGAAAAGCAACTTAATTATGCGCCGCAGGCTGGTAGAACACAGACCAATATTTTGCAACGCGATTAGTGTTATTACATAGTGGCAAATTGATTTTTAGTGAAATATAACTGACCTGATTTAACATCACCACTTTGTCCGGATTTTCATCTTTCAGTTGGCGAGCAATTTTGAATTCTAAATCTTTGTTTTTAGTTTGAATAACTTGGGCTCCAAGCAAATTAATAGTGTTCACTTTTTCAGATGAGTTTTTGTCTTCTGTTACAATGACACATTTATTTTCTAGAATACAAAATTGAGGTACTATCTGAATCTAATGTGTTCTGTCATAAACTTTAAACAAATCAAAATCTTATACTCTACTACTATCAATAGATATTTACTATTTATTTATTTCTATCAACTTAGATAAAATAAATAAAATAAAATTCATATATTCTAGACCCAACCCATAGAAAACTCATAAAAATCAATCAATACATTTTACGTAACTATTATTTCTATTAATATCGTTCAGGTTTAAAATGGCAAATACCCGAAAGTACAGCATTGAAGGCAATCCCGATGCCAGTGTTCCCTGATGTTGGTTCCACATATTCAGTGTGCTCATTCACAACTCCTTGACTCCGTGCATCCTGGATCATCGCCAAGGCGACTCTATCTTTTATAGAGCCGCTTGGATTCAAGTATTCACATTTAGCGTCTGGAATTATAAATGGTGTCGAGTAATTTCTACAAGTTTGATTAAATGTTCTTAATCTTATGTGGTGACAATTTTTTGAACTGGTAGAAGAATTTAACTTTGAAAGATTTGTTTGCTTAAACGTTTTGAAAAACTCACAGATTTCACACTGTATACCGTGGTCCCTGGGTACCCTGCTCAGCTTAACAAGAGGCGTGTTGCCCACTGACTCCAAAATGCTATTATACACCTGATTTTCGGGTTTTCTTCTGTTGAAAGCGAGAAGTATTTATTTTAGATTGATTTTATTTAGATACCTATAACAATAAACCACCACCGCCATCACCTTTGTACCTACTTTTCTGTTTCCTTTTTTTTATATTATTTTATAAATAAACTCTCTCTCTACTATGATGTAGGTAGATAGAGAGTTTATTCTATTATTTGGGGTCTAAAAAACTGATCTGAATCTTAAGGCACTGTCTTGTTCAAATTAATAAAAAACCGGTCAAGTGCGATTTACGATTTATGACGTATTAAAAAAAAACTACTTACTAGATCTCGTTCAAACCAATTTTCGCTGGTAGTTTACATGGTAATATACTTAATATATTTTTTTTTAGTTTTATCATTCTCTTATTTTAGAAGTTACAGGGGGGGGGGACATATTTTACCACTTTGGAAGTATCTCTCTCGCAAACTATTCAGTTTAGAAAAAAATATATAATATAGAAACCTCAATATCATTTTTGAAGACCTTTCCATAAATACCCCACACGTATGGGTTTGATGGATTTTTTTTTTTGAGTTTCAGTTCTAAGTATGGGGACCCCCAAAATTTATTGATTTTTTTCTATTTTTATGTGAAAATCTTAATGCGTTTCACAGAATACATCTAGGTACTTACCAAGTTTCAACAGCATAGTTCTTATAGTTTCGGAGAAAAGTGGCTGTGACATACGGACGGACAGACAGACAGACAGACAGACAGACATGACGAATCTATAAGGGTATCTATAATTTTGCTATTTGGCTACGGAACCCTAAAAAGGAAAAGAAATTTAGTCAAGGATTTCTCGAACTTACCTCAAACCAACATTTTGAAGATCTTTTTCAGGACGTCTCCTTATGCTCACTAAATTGCTTGCCATCTTAAACATTCTGATTTCTGATGAAGGCGATGTAGCAGCTACTTAACCTCGAATGCAGGACCTCAGACTGATGCTCTGTTGACCCAATCTGTTTTTATATGTACTTATTTTCATTTAACTAACACCTCATCACTCATTCCGTTTTCTGATTTAATTTTTCGCTATTATGAACATAGAAATGATTTAATATTTTTTTTATGAAACAATAAAATGTTATTGTTTTCATTAAAAAAATAATTGTAATAAAAAATAATGCAGTTTTCCATGATGCTTATCTGACTCACATCTATAACCAAGTGTTTGAATATGAAATCAAAGCAACGATAGGTTGTTAAAAATAAATATCTTCAATCTCAATATCAATAACTTGTTATTAAAGTACAGTACCTACAGGTCGATTTTTAAAGTGAGCCTGCATGGCTATATTCGAAACTATGAAAAATATAGAAAAACAAAGGAGTCTCGAGCATGATTTTTAATGAAAACTTTTAGCTTTCATTATTGGATTTTTAAAGAATCGTTATTCCCATCCAGGAATAGACCCATTTGATTAAAAAAAAACCACATCCTGTATTATTATTACACCTTTTGAAAGTTTAACTAATAAGAATCAAATTCTGGGAAGTACCTAATAACACATGGCATACTAAAGGAAAGATCTAATTTTGAACCCTTGTAATTTAAGTTCTGCGTTTATGAATCAGGACAAGTAATTAAAATAGACTTGCTGACCACATTTTTCATGAATGCTCTTATTGGTCGTAGCGTCTCGATAAATAAGCTATCCAACACTAAAAGATTTATTCAATTCGAACCAGTTGTTCCTCAGTTTAGCGCGTCCAACCAAACAAAAAATCCGCCCCTAAGACGACCCACTGACTAAACAATAAAACAAACTTTTCAGCTTTATAACTTTAGTATAATTTAATTTAATTCCAGAAAGCATTGATCAATTACATTACATTTTTTCCATATATTGTTAGTATGAACTTCAAAATATGTTAGTACCTTACAACTAAGAGAAACATCGTCCTCTGGGTGAGGCTCCATATCAGTGCGCTGTCTCCTGTTATTGCTCCCACGAATCTGCTTAGCAATGAGGCTGTCTTTAGCGCCAGGGCCTTGTTTCATAAAGCTGACAATTCGATATATATGTCAAAATTGTAGAACGTGTCGCGTTTAGGCTGTTTCTTAAAGGTGACAAATATCTCAAAACTTGACAGGCGAAATCTTGACAAATTTGTCATTCAAAAGCGCGTTTTATAAAACTCGACATATGTCAAAAAACCATAGTCAAATTAGTTCTGATAATTGTCGGATTGTCGTGACATAATTGTCAAGACAATTCAACAATTTTATTGTCGTTGTTGTGACTAATATGTCAACAAGAAAGAATTGATTTTTTGTTAGTTCGCCATGATTCAACTAAAAAACTTCTCGACCAATTTTCAAAAATCTTTAACATCTAAACTAATATCATAAAGAGTAGGTAAAGATTACATTTTTTGTTTTTTTTTTTTAATTTGTTTTTATGATTTAAAAAACTCAAAAACTTCTCGACCTATTTTAAATTCAGGGAGAATACAGGAAATATATTATTTATTTTTAAGTAAAAGAGATTTTTAAAAGAAAATTACAATAATGCAACTCAAAGTAGCAAAACTACTAGTTCTAAGTATTCATCAATCACTACTCTCACTGCTCGATGTATTGTGGTCAAGAGCAAGGCTACTACTTAATAGAAAAGTACCATTTTTATAATAAACCTTTACAAAAACTTTTTACAACTTCAAAATTCAAAATAACGTTTCGCGACAGAGGGTAACGCGCCTGTCAAAATGGTCGGACAATTTTACAAATTTGTAAATACGTCAAGACAATTTTCTGTTTCATAAAGCAGATTTGACAAGTTTTTCACGACATATTGTCACGTTGTTGACAGAAAAATGCCAGATTGTCGCGACAATCCGACATATTTGTCAATTTTCCACCATGACAATTTTGTCGCCTGTAAGTTTTATGAAACAGAAAAATTGTCGAACGGTCACTTTTTGACATATGTCAGACTTGTCAGCTTTATGAAACAGGGCCCCAGATGCCATCAAAGCCGTCTTTGCGGGACTCAGCGAACATTGTTGACGCACTGCAGAAGTCATAGTCGTAACAGCGTCCTGAAGCCATTGTTAAACTGGATGCGCAGAGAATTGTAAGCCCTTCGGGTATTTCTGAACCACCAAATTGATTAATAACTTTAGTATAGATAGTATCGCACCAAAAAAATACACCAGAAATAAGAATGGACTCAGTAATGAGCCTTGAGGCACTCACACACAAATAAGAATCAATCACTTTTTATTGAACGTTATGCTTCGGATACCGAAATGACGTAGTTTAAGCAAAGCGTGTCATGGTGTACGTAATCAAAGGCTTTGAAGTTTTACTTTTCCGTTTCAGATCACATAAATAATTTTTAGGCACACATGCAATAGCTAAAGACGGGGATGAATTTAAGGAGGGATTTTAAGTTTTGGGCTTATTGGCATAAAACGTAATAAATACCACAGCCCATTTAATAACGTCGCCAGATACAGCCGGTGATTGGTGATCATCTGACAATCTGATATTTTTGTACGTTTGTTTTACTTATACCTTTTTTGTACTTTAGTAAACAGCTGTTGCGAAAAACAAGTTTTTGTGCAAATGTGTCGCTTTATCTGTTAAGTACAGACGCCAGCACATCAGCAACAACAATCTGTCAAATTAATAGATTTTCAACGTTATCGCTGAAGAATTAGGTTCAAAGTGGATTGGGAACAATTTACAGTTTTGGATAGCTTGATGTGCTGGCGACTGTACTTAAATGCAAACGGGTCGATCTAATTTACATGATAAAAATACATTCACGGAGGGTTAGTTGGTAACTTCTAATGGATGCGGCAAGAAAACTCATTTGTTTACCCAATTTATTTCTGGAACTAATTCCAGTGAGTTGTGGTACGACAAAAGTAGGTATAATATTCAGATACGAATCAAAAACATTTATTTTAATAGATATAAATAATTTAATACTGGTAAGAAACGATACAATATTTTTTTATGAATTCCTATAGGTGTGAAAACAGTCGTTGACATTACAAATTCATTATTATGTCGAAGTCAGCGTTTGATTGAATTCTTCTTAGTTTCCGTTGCAAGGTTGGCTGTGCTCGTGAATGTAGTCGAGGACGTCATCCCCAGTCACCACTCCACTCGGAACGAAGAATGCTTAAACAATTATAATACCATTATTATTATTATGATGGTTGTAGAAAGCAGCAGATCATACAGAACCGGAACAGACTGAATATAAAAAATCTGGATAATATTTTATGACCTGTATGCCTGTATGCTGTATTTTACTGCATTAGAGAGGCAACCAACTAATTAACGTAAAATAGGTTTGCCCGTCGTCAGTTCTTCCCATGCTACGAATGAGTGGTTCCCCTAAACCTAGTCTTCACTTGTTTTCAATATCTATGTTCCTTACCGCTAATGTCGTAACCTTCCTTTCCGATGATGACGTAGGGAGTGATATCCAAAATACGCGACAAAAGACCGATGGTCGAAGCCGACCATTGGTCATTCTCCGCGTTGACAGCCAGCTTATAGACGTGCTTGTCGAGGTGGTCAGTGACCACGTCCTCGAAGTCATACTCCACACAGTCCTCGCCAGGCAGCTTGGTGGGATTCGTCGCTCTGTTGCGGAGGCTGTCCTTAGAAACAGCGCCCACAAAGTGTCTAAAATATATTTTTTGTTTTAAATATTGATTTAGAGTTAAGCTGCTTTCAGACTAAAATATATAGCATAAAGTATATAGCTCATAGCACAGCAATATCGCGCACCATACATTGTCAACAATATATATAGTACAGTACAGTGTGAACGTATCCATAACAATGTATGGTGCGCGAAATTGTTGTGCTATGAGCTATATACTTTATGCTATATATTATAGCGTACTATAGCGTACTATATCCTATTATATTATAGCGTAGTCTGAAAGTATCTAGCTTAACACTGTATCACACTCAGCTTCATCGATTTGTATTTACGGTCTCAAAGGAGAAATTAATGTGTATAGTCACCCGATGTTGTCGACAATGACGGCAATGTTCACGTTGTTTGCCTTCATAGCCTCCAGCGCTTGTTGACATGAGCAGTTTTTGTTCAACTTAGGATAAGAACGCTCCAAGCATAATTCACTTATAGGATGCCTCCACCACCTGAAATGATAAATATGTTAAAAACAATGAAAACCATGATCGATGCTCATTTAACTGTATGTAAATTGATGAAACGAAGACTGAAACGACTATTTGGTATTATGGCTTCCCTTTTTCAAAAAAGAAAAAAAACATGGGGACACACACATGGCTCGACACTGTTTTTCCGAATTTAGGCTTACTTTATTTAAAAAAAAATCATGATTATACAAACTTACTTCATGGTATGTGCGGGTGGTTCCATGAAACGGTGCGCTTCCATCCACTGGTCGCTGACGAACTTGGACATGTAGTTGCGGATGCCGTCGGGCAGGATCACCACCACGCGCTTGCCGGCGCCGATATTCAAGGCTTTCACCGCCTTGATGGCTGCACACATGGCTGACCCACTGCTTCCTCCTGGAAAACATATTTTTATGTTACCTATTGAGAATTTAACAACATATTGGGCCTTAGGATCACCTATCTCACTAGTGTCAGTACCAGTGAGGTATTTGATTCCGTGATCACGATGCCGTATATAATTTATAAAAGGGCTAAGTTACCCGTTAGCCTTAATATTTTTTTTTTTTAGGTACCTTCCTAGTATAGTTATATTACATTCTTTTGATGCATGTTTTCGTTCTATTGTTTCTTATTTGTATCAAAAACATCATGGTCAACTAAAGACGGCGACTCCGTCATATAGATTGCTTTTATGACCTTTTTATAGATTTGATTGACCGATCGATTTATAGATTAGCACGCTTTGATAACAAGGCTGAAATATAAAATGTATGGGAAGGAAATACCAAAGATATCGTTTGACCTAATTATTGAATAGGTAAAATGCGTTATTGCTCATCGATAATCACCACATAATAAGCCCTCCTTTCGCGAGAGCTCCCTGGACATCAAGAAGGATTCTTGATCAGTGACTACCTCGACGTGGTCAACTACGGTCTTATCCAGGACAATTGGCGCCCACGTTCCTCCGATACCTTCCACCTGAAAATGATTGCTAATTAATATTCACATCTTCAAACTAGCTAATTTAGAGTAAAACCAGAGCGGATTTGTGAGTGTATTTACCAAAAACGAATGAGGTTTCCCATTCTTGTTGATCATGGTAGAGCCGTCGGGCTCAGCTGCCACCAGCACGCACTTGGGATTCTTCTCTTTCAGCATCTTGCCGACTCCGGTCATGGTGCCGCCGGTGCCCGCGCCGAGCACCACCACGTCCACGTCCCCCAGTGCTGACACAATCTCTGCACCGGTATTCTCGTAGTGAGTCCTCGGGTTGACGTCGTTGTCAAACTGAAAAAGGACAAAATTATTTTCACACTATCTGCACGAAAACGTCAAATTATTTGCTATGCAAACCTAACCTAAAGTACGTCATTCTAACCCGCGAGTGCGGCTCCCGTCCGCCTCCGCTGCTAGGTGCAGCGAGCGCAGTCAAAATTCAAAATTCAAATCACATTATTGCCGCCGGGCAATAATAATTTAAGGGTTACTCTGGAAGTAGGTCCTGAACTGACTGGCTGGTATTCTTTCACTGATAGAACATGTAAACTATCGCTGGCTACTTTTTAATCCGAAAAAATGCACCATCGGAATAGCTTTTACAGGTCGCCAAGTTAAACTTAAGTAGTGTAAGGCCGTTACCTGATTTAACATCACCATCTTGTCAGGGTTTTCGTTCTTCAGCTGGCGAGCGGTCGCGATCTCCAGATCACCATTCTTGGTTTGAATGACTTCGGCCCCCAACAAGCGCATGGTGTTTACCTTCTCCGATGAGTTCTTATCTTGTGTAACAATAATACATTTATTTCCTAGAAAATAAACATTATTATGTTTAACTGGTTTTAAAATATCTGCGATGGATTAGATTGTTATCAGATTCGTACGTCGATTGATTCTTTATCGCCTTGCGTTTGTATGAACGTAAAACCAACTCAACTAATCTGAATGACTTTTTTTATACTTTTTTCGAATCACATGTTTTTATTACTTTGACGCTCAATATTGAGAATGATAATTATAGCGTTAAATTAAGTACTGTGAATAATTTTCGCTTCAGAAACTGAGCATTAGTTAATAACAATTTACTATCCAACATGACTCATTGGTCTCATAGAAGTTCCTTTTATCCGTTTTTCCTATAAAATAATTAAACATTATGTTTACCCATAAGAGCGGCATTGAACGCAATTCCGATGCCAGTGTTCCCTGAGGTAGCTTCCACAAATTCAGTGTGTTCACCCACGAGTCCTCTCTTTCTTGCATCCTGGATCATTGCCAACGCGATTCTATCCTTGATGGAGCCACCAGGATTCATGAATTCACATTTGGCATCTGAAAATGAAAACAGATGTGTTACAAAACATACCGTTAACATAGTAAGTTTTGGTTACGCTTTCATTTGTTTAAAGTGTTCAAATAAACACTTACAAACTTCACACTGCAGTCCATGGTCTTTCGGCAACTTGTTCAACTTAACAAGGGGTGTATTACCCACTAACTCCAGAACGCTGTTGTACACCTTACAGACAGCTTTACCACTGAAAGTGACGAAATATAAAGGAATGAGCATAAAGCAGTCTAGTTGTTGTTGAACACCGGACGACGCACATGAAATCAAAAAGGAGTTGGAAAGATCAGAAAAAGACTAACAGCAGGCCTGAGTACGGCTCTTTGAAGAATCCTAGCGGAATCGCTAGAGAAGTATTTTCTAAGACGCATCATTTGCTGAATTGAGAGAAAAAAATAAAATTATGATTTTCCCGCTGCTGGGACACAGACTCTTTTTATATGAGAAGAAAATAGTTATCGCTGAAAAACAAGCGCCTTTAGGTAGGTAGCTTTCTAACTTACAATTTTTTTTTAATAAAGAGTATTCTATTCTATTCTAAACCAGCAGTTCATAAAAGAATTGCAAGTGAGGGAGATTTGCTCTTCTTCTTTGCAATTGTTCTGATTCTTGATTTTGAGATACCGAAGATTGTAGGTATAACTACTATAGAACCAGATCCTCGACCCAAAGCTGAAGTAAGGTCTTGTCAGACAAGTGGAATCTTACCTCGAATTATAGTCATTCTGTGGTTCCTTAGTATCGAAGCGCCTCCTGATGCTCACTAGGTTACCGGCCTTCTTATACATGTTGGAGCAGTACAGTTATTTAACTTTATTGCAAAGCTGGCACAAAGGTGTCTAGGACTGAGTGACATTCAGATTGATCTTCCTCGGACCGAACTGCTCTTATATATACCTTAAAGTTGTGTGGTAAAGGATTCTATGACGTATAGGGAAATCAAACTAATTCAACCACTAGTTATTGAATCATCTTAAAATCCAATTTTCCCTGTGTCATTACGTATACAGCCCACTTTTCTTGCTGTGTGGAAATCCTCGTCGCGTCGATACAATCTCTGGTTTGGAAAACAAGAGTCATACAGAGTTTATCTTGGGCTCGGCTTCATTTCGGTTTGAACTTATTAAAACAACAACAATAATTTTATTTACTTATACATTTTATTTATAATAGAACTTAGCAGAAGTTAAGAAATATTAAAAGTACAAAACGTACAACATAAAAATACTTAAACATTTATTATTTACATTGCAGTTAAGAGTTAGTTATATAATTAGTTGGCTAATGTTCCATTTCTCTCTTCAGAATTGGAATAAGCCTCTATGAAAAACGTAGTTCACCTATAGTCCAATGAAATTAAACACACACCGTAATAATGAATTCTCAGTTCGTCAGTCACTTTTTGCGCCATTTTCTGAGATCACATGATGCTGTCAAAGAGTCACTAAGTTTGTTTTCGTATTTTGGCACTCGGTGATGAGCAGAGTTTATGATAGTCACACTGGCAGGAGCAGTGTCTGGATGATACACTTATCACAAAACTGTACTTTGTCACTCGTTCACTACCGTCGTAATGTTGGCGCCTGGCTCCCGCTTGGCTGCGTAGTTGTCGTAAAGCCAGTTCCAGAACTTCACTCGCTTGGCCTCGGGGTCCGCCCGCACGGTGAAGTTCCCGTCGATGTCGAGGTAGCTGATGTGCTCTGTATCGTTGACTTGAGGCCAATTGAAGTCGACCACTGACTCGTAGTCTATTGTAGGTGTAGGGTTCCTGAAACAACCGTAAAAGCCGGTATAGGTCCTGATAGACTTAGCCAGAGGTTACCGTTGCTATAAGTAATATATTTAGTTTTTAGGGTTCCCTACCCCAAGGGTAACCAACGGAACCCTATAACAAGCTTCTGGTGTCCGTCCGTCCGTCTATCAGCGGGCCTTTCGAAAGAAGCGCTTTCGAAAAGAAGTCTTTTCGAAATCTTTCTTTTCAGTGTTTGGTTTTTTCCCTAAAATCATATCGGTATCACTGCACAGTGCACAGATTAAAACAATTCATCATTACGTTGTATCAAATGAGCAGATAACGAGTAATCTGTAAGATAACTGTGTAATCAAACACCGTACGGTAGCTGGTACTCGTATACGTAATTCATTATATCTGAAGGCTAATTCTACTAATTATTAAAACACTTAAAAAAAAACGCATTCGCATGTCAATCGCAATCTGTCAAAAATGAATGAAAATTCAGGCTTTTTTGACAGTTTGCGATTGAGATGCGAATGGGAAAACTAGTTTTCCCATTAGTGTGAATGGGAAAACGTTAGCGTGTGTGTGTTAGCGCTGCTCTACGGTGAAAAGTTATCACATTTTAGAACTGTTAATTTTACGATCAAAACTAAAAAGGAACTTGTGGCAAAAATGTCTGGAAAATTGGTACTATAGTAAACTAGCTTTTGGCAGCGCCTTCGTCAGTGTGGTATCGAAAACCATCCCAGGGATCATACTTCCCAGATAAAAGTTGTACCTATAGCAGGACAAGGTTTACTAGTCTGGCTAGTTTTATTCAAATTCGTTCAACCATTAGGTAAGGCGTGAAGAGGTAATAAGTCAGAGACAGAGTTACTTTCGCATTTGTAGGTCTGAATAATATCGTGATTGATAGCGTGTGTAGATCGATACCGTATCATAAATCAAATTGGCGCTTACCCGGTCTTGGCAAAGTTCGTCCACATCTGGACCATGCGCCGGGAGACTGCTAGCTCGGGTGAGTCATCGTCCAACCTGTAGTTTAACCTTGAGAAATAGAAGAGGTATCCCATCTCGTCACCGTGGCAGGCCCCCGGGTGCGTGATGCCCAACATGCGCTTGAAGAGCCCTAGCGCTCCGTCGAACGCGAACCGGTACAGGTACGTGGGACTCGTTCGATTGCTCTCTACTTGCTGGCGGACTGTCTCCAGAACTGGCCGCAGGAACATCACATCTGTGAATAACTAATTAGAAACACACATACAATGTACTACATATTTTCACGTGACAAACGACTAAAAGCAGTTGATCGAATTTTCATTGGTTCAGCAATCATGAGCATTTAAAAATTCAGTCTCTGTGATTTGAATAATTTTTAATATAGGTACAATAGTAACCAAAAATGCATAAGCATTCTTACGCACTAACAGCTTGACGGTTAGTTTGACTTACGACCTTCTATTTTCCAGCAGTAGTCAACAAACGGTTGTGGTTTATAATTTCGTAATTACAAAATGAGCTCAGATAGCCCAACGGTTTAGCGCCCTCAGAGAGAAGTGTGATCCAGTGTGTCGTAAGATCAAATCCCACGCACTACCAGACTTTTTGTATGTTCTTATTCACATTGCAATAAGTTAGAAAGGTAGATCACAAAAAAATACAAAATAAGAATTTAGATTTCTGCGAGGTAGACATCAGTTATTTATAATTATTAATATTTAACTTGAACCAAATGAACTGTCGGTTTGTTGTAGTTGTTGGTTAGTGACGTGTGGTTAGCAGTAGCGTAATTATTCACAAAATGCAGGCAAACATTAGTATTGAAGTGAGGGCGACTATTATTGCGCTGCATAAAAGTGGTCTTAATAAAACTCAAATATCTGAAAAAACCGGACTGAATGCGAGTAAAATATTTATATTTGAATTGTAACTTTATAAATTAATCTTTTAATATTTTTACTAAAAATTTATACCTGAGATTATTTGGTAGAATATGGCTTAATTCTTTTTATTATTTTTTGAATCCATCCATCACTTTATGAGGCTTAAAAGCGAAATATTAGTGTTTATTATTGGATTTATAAATACGCAGTGTTTTATTTTAAAATTATATTAAATAAATATGAGTATGAACTATATAAAACTGGCCAAGTGCGAGTCGGACTCGCCCATGAAGGGTTCCGGTACCATTTATCTATAAAACTACGAAAAAAACACGTTTATTGTATGGTGACCCCCCTTAATATTTAATTATTTTAAATTTTTAGTGTTTGTTGTTATAGCGGCTACGGAAATACATCATTTGTGAAAATTTCAGCTTTCTAGCTATCACGGTTTATGAGATACAGCCTGGAGACAGACAGACAGACAGACAGACAGCGGAGGCTTAGTAATAGGGTCCCGTTTTACCCTTTGGGTACGGAACCCTAAAAAATGATGCCACTTTAGTATTTTGTTAAGTACAGCGACCTAATATTTTTATTTTTTATTAGAGAAATACTGTAAGTCTTTGGAAAAAAGATATGAAGAAGAGGGTAGCCTTGCTAGTCGAAAGAGAAGTGGAAGACCGACGCTTATTAGCGAAGCGCAGCGACGACATATGGTGGACGAGTATGAAAATAATGGTTTCACACCAACGAGACACTTTGCGGAATTATTCGACACCTCGTTGCAAACTGTTCGCCGTGCGCTCCACGCTGAAGGTGTGTATCACAGAAAACCTGCTAAAAAGCCTTACTTGACAGAGAAACATAAACAAGAACGATTACGTTTCGCACGGGATTATTTAGATTTCGACTGGAATACCACCATATTTTCAGATGAAATAACATTTAAATCCAGTCAAAAGGGCAGACTTCATTTATGGCGAAAGGATAACACTTGATGGTGTGATAAAAACGTAATCCCTAACACCGAATCAGGTCGTATTACAATTAATATGTGGGGGTGGATGAGTGCAGCAGGACCAGGAGAACTGGCTTTCATTCCTCCACGCGCAAACAGTTCGACTTATGCGGAAGTATTAGACTCCATCATGCTACCTACTGTGCGCAACATTTACCCTGCTGATGAGTTAGCACAATTTTCATTTGTCCAGGACAATTGTCCTATTCACCGGGCGAGTACTGTGCGTGAGTGGTTTCACAATCACCCGGAGGTTATTGTTGTTCCATGGCCAGCGCGATCACCCGACCTCAACCCCATAGAAAATTTATGGGGCTTGATGGTGCAAAGGTGGGACTCACGGAATGAGAGGTCCACGGAACAATTGAAAACCCATTGCATGGAGGTGTGGGAAAATTTAAGAGGGAGCGAAACATACGTTAATAATGTTGGGTCCATGCGCAAACGGCTACTTGACTGCATTGAAAATAATGGGGGTTATACAAAATATTAATTAAATTAAAATATCCTTGTTTTAGTTTTAATAATCAGACGGTGTAACTAAATATTTAGTAGGTCATTTTAAAATATTAATAACGTTTAACGAAACACTAGACATATTAATTATGTTGTGTTGACTTTCGTGTTAAATATATTAATAATAAATTAATAGTTAGATTTATTTTTCTCATCTAATTGACGATTGTCTTAAGTTTTTGAGGTTGAGTTTCAATATTCTTTTCGCCAAGAAAATGAACAATTAAGCTATAACCTCAATACATTATTTATGACGTTACCTAAAAATAACATGTTTACCAAGTCAAAACCATATATCAGTTTTCAATAAAACTGGTTGAATAGCAATACCTTTAATAACTAGCTATCGACAGTTATATTTTGTATTATTAAAATATCCTTTCATTGTTATTAAGAATGGTCTAAGTGGGTATATTTCCAACAAACAATGTTATCAACGGTTACAAGAGAACTTTTTTTGTCTAGGTAACAATATAACGAATAAACATTTGTATTATCATTCAGCACGACTTTTTTATTTTTACCTTACAACATCGACATGATGAATAAGATCACTACTAAATAGTTGCAAATTACGAATACGATAAATAAATCATAACATTCGTAATTTGCAACTAATTAGTACAAAAAATACAATATATAAAATACAATTGTAGTTTCAATAGTAGAAATATAAAAAAAGAACTTATTTATTAAATGGTATTTTCAATAACAGAAAAATCAGCTACGGACCATTAATTGGATTTGAACTCGGAGTTCGTTGATTGCGAGTCTATTACCTCGCCCTGACGGCTACAAGCACATGAGTGACTAGCGCGAATTTTATCAATCCAATGGTCGCCTCAGCTGTGACTGTATAAGGCATGTTCTTAATGACACACTAACGCGCGTAGTGCGACGACAGTACATTAGTGTGTGTTATCTGTGGAATGTTGAGATACTCATACAAGCAACAAGTATTTAGTGTTGACGACAACGTGAAAATAGAAGGTAGTAAGTCAAACTATACGTCAAGCCAATTACTTTGAGAGATTCTTATCGACTTTTGTAGACTGACTGTACGTATGTACATAATTTGGGTTGTCAATATTTATAGCAAAGTTTCGCACTTGGCTATGAAATTGCAACAATTGCGTAAATCTTCAACACCTCTTTTGTAAGCTTACGTCAATAAGGCTGTCAACGTTCCTGTTCTCGATGGGCTTCTGCTGGAAATAGAACGCTCTGATGGCGTCGGATATCTTGTCAGTGAGGGTGTCGTTGTGCCCGAGGAGCGCGGGGGGTACCACGCGTCGGAACTCCTGTTCCAGCTCGCTCAGCAACTTCGGGTACCGCTGGAGACCTGGAACCATCGATATGACAAAACTGAGATTTGTGACAGACGTCGAGTAAGTTAATACGACATCGTATGATGAAATTTTGGTAAATGCTTCCTGAGGGGCAGCACGAATATTTTGACGTATAGTAACGTTAACGTAAGTGAATTTTGAATCTGAAAACCTACAACCCCATACTATTTTGGTTAAATTTTATGGGACATACAGAATTTATATCATCTAAAAATATGAATACAGTATCTAATTCAAATAAAATTGTGCGAAACGAGTATTATAGCTACGGTAAAATTATACGTTACGTAACTATGCGTCAAACATCTGTCCTCTGTTTTCTAAAAGTAAAACAAACTGACGGCGGCTTCGCTCCCATCAACTGCAACTGTCCTATTTTTACAAACACAACAAAAAAAAATATCGAAAAAAAAATCGTCCCAGGCCTTCACGCGTGATGCGATGACCAAGGGAAATAGGGATTCAATAAATATAAGTACATAGATGATATACATAGAAATTAAATATACATAGATGACACGAGTGAAGCTGTTAATTGATATTAAGAACTTCACTCTTGTCAATCACTAGCTTGCAGTGAAATGGCAATTCGCACTAAGCCTTTAATGCGCACAGCAAAAGAGTGGAACTCTCTGTCTGCGTCTGTGTTTCCGAACGCTTACAACGCTAATCTCTTCAAAGATAGAGTGAACAGGCTCCTTCAGGGTATGCTCGCTCCATCGTAGCCATCTCAAATAAAAAATAATGGTGCTTCAGTGACATTTTGACTTACGGCGGTATCACTTTAGTAACGTATGTATATTTTCATAAGATTTTATCATTCGCAATGATAAGTTTACTGTAATTTTCCCTTGATTAATTAATTTATCATTATTTCCTAAGGTAGATAGACGAAAGTCGGTCAGCGGCACAACAATGATGGAAAGGCCCCGGCGGGCGCCAATAAGATAAAAAAACCGGATAAATGCGTGTTGGACTTGCTCACCGAGGGCTCCGTACACATTTATAGGTACATATTACTTCAAATAAAGACTGTATTTTTAATGATTTAATTATAAATGCATAGTTTTCAGATTTTTCCCTAAACTCACAGTGTAAGACGATATTTCTTGTCTTTTATAGTTCTAGGTCAACGGAAAAACGCTATAATTTTGATTCCCTTGAGAATGTCGAACACAACTGTCAAGTCTTTGTCCGAAACTGAAAAGAAATGAGGAAGTAAAGTATCTAGCTAATTGATGCATGTTTACGCTGGGATAAACATATTGAAGTCCTCACCACTAGAACCTTGAGGCTTATCCATATTGTCAAGTACCTCAGATACTCTGAGGACCAAGATGCTCTAAAGATGATTTATAATGCTTTCTGCCAATCGATCCTAGGGTACCTACTGTATCACAGTTTGGGGTGGTGCAACTAAAATAAAATTCTTGAGGGTTGAGAGAGTACATAGAGCCAAAGATGATGACTTGGAAACCCTACCGTTATCCTACAACACAATTATACATGGACTGTAGGGTTTTAATAGTGCGTGTCAGCTCTATGTGCTCCAATCAATTCTCAGAAGACATGTTAGTGTGCCCCCTTCTGATCCTAATAATTTATGTATTAACCTTCCTTTAGGTACCCAGCACAAAACAGTCAACACCAGTATTATATTTCAAGCACATACATTTACAAGAAAAACCATAAATGACTAAACTAATAGATAAATAAAATCAACTTTTAATCTAAATTAACGGAATGGCTTCTCCAACAGGCATCCTCACAATCAGAATCCTTGCTCACATACATCGTCTAAAAACGTTCAATCCTCACATATTCAAACACTTATACATACACCCCACACCCTCAGCCTCACTCCTCCATTAATACACACACACCCACACACACAAATTCATACACGCTGGCACCCCCACACACACACTCAATTAATCATTACTTACAGCAAACATACCTTTCAGTGCTCCTAAATTTATTTTATAAACTATTGTTTTTAACTTATTTATTGTTTGGTAGATCGTCACAACCCACAAGTTGCCTCCTAAAATACATGTTACTCCTAGTTTAGGAGGAAGGGTTAACCTATATTTTTAACCGACTTCCCAAAAAGGAGGAGGTTATCAATTCGGTTGTGTTTTTTTTTATGTTTGTTACCTCATAACTCCGACAATTATGAACCGATTTGAAAATTTTTTGTTTTATCTGAAAGGATATACTTGCAGATTGGTCCCATTTTAAATCATATCAAAATCGGTTACGAACTTTGGATTTTAAATTGAAATCGCTGGAATTTGACTATTTAGATGATTCTTTGATAATCGAAATTGCGTCAAAATACGAAGAAACTAACAAAACACCGACTTCCGAATTTAAAGTTATTTTTTAATTTGTAGTGTTTTTTTTTTAGCAGTCGGTTGTATTTTTTTTGTATACAGATTTCTTCAACAATCTAAGTACCTCTTGCAAATGTTCAATACCAACTAAATTTACGTATAAAAATTATAATAGTTTGTAAGTTTGCTGAAAATCATTTTTTTATTATTTTATTTAATGTTAACATAAAAGGCGGATTTAAATTCAAAATCGTTTATTGATTACTGACTCAAGGCGTTGCTCTTAAGCGACGTCCTAAGGCGTCGATAAAAATACGTCGTGATCTGAAGACATGATTCTAAAAATTAAAATGATACCTATGATATAATAAAAATCTTTTTCCAAAAATATACAACCGAATTCCAAATATAAAAAAGAACCACTTTTTTATTTGGAATTCGGTTGTATTTTTTTGTAAAAAGATTTTTATTTTTCACTTTTTAGTGGTACCCCACACCTAACAACACTACTGCAAAATTGCTACGCTATTTCGATTACTTGGATAACTAAAAACATCATCCAAGTAAACGAATTCCAGCTATTTCGATTTAAAATCCAAACTTCGTAACCGATTTTGATAAAATTAAAATGGGACCAATCTGCAAGTATATCCTATAAAAACAAATGTAAGGGGCGTCAAGCCATGGTCCGGAGCGAGACGGAATGGGTCGCCGTTGCCTCCTTCTGCGAAGCAGTCATGCTAGCGCAGGAGGTGGCGGAGAGGGAGAGGAGACCCTCTCGTCCCGGCCGCCGTGTTAGGTCGGGGGCCACCACCTGGTGACCTCCGGCCACCGTAGGCGCGGGCCTGTGGACGGCGAGCTATGGGTGGCTCGCCGTCCGTCGTCGACGTCGCCGTCGACACGGCGCGTTAGTGTTCCACGCGCGCCTCAAAGAGAGTCAGCACACAGAGGGGCCCGAAAGGGCCGACGCCTGCCGGAGTCGCGGGATTATTCGCAAGAGACACCGTGGCTCCGGAACACACAGGGCAATGAAGGAACATGGATGGGTTTTAGTCAGTAGAAGTCTGACACTCCCTCCCGCTACACCCAGAGCGGGAGGAGTCATTGGATGATTTCCATCCCTAAAAAAAAGGGGTCTTGATGTCGTATTTTTTAATTTACTAACATATTAGTATTAAGTATTACTAACACCTACTGTAAACCAAACCGAATTGAGAACCTCCTCCTTTTTGGGAAGTCGGTTAAAAATGAATCGCTGAATATGTTGCTAAGCGCAAATCTAGAGAACAGCTGAACCGATTTCGCTAGTTATTTTTTTCAGGAGAAGGTTCTTAGGAAAGAAAAAATAAGAAAGTTGCAGGGTAGCCAGTTGACGGAAGCGAAGCCGCGGGGGACAGCTAGTCTAATAATCATTTTAGTACTTGATAATAATTTATACCAAGGTTTTTCTTTTCGTAGTTCATAGTATATATTGTGTTTTAACGGAATCTTCCATTCAAATAGTTTCCTTGAATGAAACCCCAGTGCGGTTTGTGTTGAAACTTACGCAAACACCTGAGCTAATGAGTAATTTCAATCAATAGTTATGCCAATTATGTGGTCGTCTGAGCGAGGCTATTGCTTAATTAGGTATACCCTAATTTCCCCTATTGACTTTCTTAGTGACTAGGTAGATCCTAGTCACTAAGAAAGTCAATAGGCCCAATACTAACCTACCTGAATTATCAACGTATCACTAACCATGCATTGTTCGCAAATTTAAAAGTGCTTGGAGTTTCTGACGCCTGTAACATTGAATTATCATAAGAAGCGCTTAAAGAAAAATACCCACGGTAAGGTACGTTTGAACATCCGGCCGTAAAAGTGCTCGCGTCACAAGAAGCAGGATATTGTTAAAGTAATGTTATTGTCAAGCGAGTGGGAAAGTGGCACAGCGTGGATATGATCGCATGTGTTATTTATTATGTAAATACGAGTAACGACCCGGTCCAACCGCGGTCGACGCTGCAGCGCTGCTTATTGGCGGTTACTTTGAACACAGTTAGAACATTATGTAACGTACAGTTTACATCATCGAAATAACTATATATTATATGTTTTCACTCAATTAACGACCAATGTTAAATTTTTTTGTCAATATTACCTGTGTGTTCTACTTTTAAATGTGTGTTCCTTGTTACTTTTAGGCTTCCGTACAATACGTCATTGTTCCGTACCAAGAGTTAGAGTTTTTAGGTTTTTTGTTGAACTATATGGTTTTCATGTTGGAACTCATTTTCACGGGTTATAAATATGGCTACATTACAGAAATATCAAAACCCACAGAAACAAAAAAAAAGTGATTTAATTTTTTTTTATTATAATCTATATATATAAAAGAAAGTCGTGTTAGTTACACTATTTATAACTCAAGAACGGCTGAATCGAATTGGCTAAAAATTGGTGGGGAGGTAGCTTATTAGAACCAGGAGACGGACATAGGATAGTTTTTATCCCGGAAATCCCACGGGAACGGGAATTTCCCACGGGAACGGGAATATCCCACGGTAACGGGAATTATGCGGGTTAAACGGGAGCGAAGCCGCGGGGGACAGCTAGTTATATATAAAGTTTACTTGAGTTAAAAATCCTAGTCTAACCGAAATTGTTATAGTTCCAAGTGGCCTAAAAAGTACGCGCAGGTACATCTTATATTCTTAACATTATACAATATGATATCTGAATTGAATTGCTAATATCAATGAAGACCCTTTAAAATATCGGTCCTCTTAACTCCACAAGATTTTGCTAATGTTTATGGTGACCGTGAGAAACAACAAGTAGATGACACTCAATTCTCCCTAAGTTCCTGTAAAATTTGATGACGTAAAGGATTCCTAAAGAACAACTTTTAGAGGAAAGTCTCTTGTTAACAAAAGATGAGTACGTTTTTCTAGTAAAGCATCTGTCGCAAGTGTAACAACGATCCGTTGTGAAACCAAAACGACGCTAATGTGTGACTCACACACAGTGAAATTAGGTTTGTAGAAAACTAAAGACGGGTAAACCGTTCACGTTGACATGACATAATAGGTATACGACGTGGGCAAACAGTTTGAAATGTTTATCTTATTTTAACACCGCAGTGACACATCTGTGAAGATAAGATTTCATCCACAGATGTTATCAGAGTAATGTACGTCAAATGTCTCTGTTCTGCTTATGCTCAGATGGTCTGCGTCTTTAAAAGATTCTGAATCGATAGGAAGATTTATGATTCCCTAACTCGATAAAGGACATCATTTTTAAGGTTCCGTACCTAAAGGGTAACCAACGGAACCCTATTACTAAGCCTCCGCAGTCCGTAAATCCATACGTCCGTCTGTCAGTGGGCTGTATCACAAGAATTGGATAGGTAGACAGATGCAAATTTTGCAGAGAATGCATTTAAATTGCCGTTATAATAACAAATACTTAATAAAAATTAAAGTGTAATAAAAATCATGTTTTATTTCTCTATTTATGGTACGGTACCCTTCGTGTGAGAGTTCGACTCGCACTTGGCCGGTTTTTGCATATTATGTTTTTGTCACCGAAAAATGGCAAACGTCGTAAGATTGTAAAATACCGCGTGAAATTGTATTTTTTTTTTTTAAATAAGACGGATATATTGAAAACTATTCAATTTGAATGGTATTTATTATATCTGTCACCGGAAAGTGGCAGACTCCGTAAGATTGTTATTTTCGGTGACATATTTTACTTTCCGGTGACATATACATTACGATTTTATCATAATATATCGAGATTATTCGAGATATTAGGTATAATCTAATCAAGATTTATTACAATCTTACGGAGCCTGCCATTTTCCGGAGACATTTATACTGCGACAGCGCTACATACGATATTTCCAAAACTAAAGTCATTCAAATTAAAGTTCACCAGCGCAGCGTGTTGATTTAGAAACACCGAGTTCTGAATACATAGATAGAATGTGTGATATAGCAGTTTTGCACCGTGGCGAACGCGCCGTGTGCGAATCTTTGTGAAGGGCTCGAGTACCTATACGATAAGTTCCGCTCACCCGGATTGCAACATGTCGCCAAGGATATTATTAAGTCGCCTTCATAGTTATTAACGTGAAATTGCTTTCCGTCACCGGCTAGAATGCCCCGCATCAAATTGAGCAACATGTAATATGGTAGGTCTACACTGCTGTTAGGTATTTCCGAATAGGAGGGGACTAAAATAATCATAGTTTAGTAGGTAGGTAGTGTTTTGTGAGTGTGCGCAGGTACTCTACGACCTAATCCTACCATCACCCTTTTACTACCGGAATACCAGACGTACTGCAGGGTACCATGATACCACCCGTACAAGACTTCTCTATCTCTCATCTAGTCGTACCCAGCGCTTCTCAACATTTATTATGCGCACAGCTAAAGTGTAGAACTCTCTGCCAACGTCTGTGTTCCCGTCCACATATAACCCGCCTTTCTGGAAAACAAAAGTGTACAGGGAACTGGACTCGGTCGTTCAATCATAGACCTCATGTAACGCTTTCCATCTGGCGTGATTGTGGTCAAGAGCAAGACTATAACTTAATCTTAGAATAATAACGCATAGAAACCTAGTACGAGTGCAAAAAGTGAGGCAACTAAAACTTAGCCTAATCGGTCAAACTTAGCCGTCAGGCCGTCAGTACTCAATGTCACGTTCCGTGGAACACAGCTCGCGAGTAAATAATTGAAAATAACAGTTTGTTGCGTGAAAGGATGTTATAGCACATCAGGAAAACAAAAAAAATGTGATAAAATAACATTTCACAAATAAGTACTCACATTCTATGCACTATTTTTACGTAAATCGATAAATAAAACAAAATTCTAATAACCTAACTTGTCATAACACAGTGTTGCTATTTGTGAGAAAAAAATACCCACATTGCCTTCATTCATGTTTTTCATTTTTGTAATTTTAAAATACAATACTTACTGTTAATTCATATCAAACCCGATGTTTTAACATTGTTTATAATTATAACCCATCAAGCATTCTAAACGCATTGAACAATATCTCATTCTTTATGCGATTTATTTCCTTTTATTTTGAAATAAATTGAATTATACCTTCCGAAAAAATACGTCATATTACATGTTTACCTTTTCCAGTTCCCAACAACATAAAATACTTGCCTTGATAGCAAAATAGTAATGCGTCTTCCCATATTTTGTGGGTAACGGCTTAGTAATGGTATCACTGAAAGCTATATCTGTGTGCGTTAGAGGAACGTAGACACATTCGGCTCACGCACACAAAGAAAATGAAGTGGACACACGATTTTGCTCGGGTTTTGTTCTAGACGCGGCTTCTATGCGTTATTATTCTAAGAACTTAATAAAAAAAATCCTACCAAACAGAGTAGTCGGTACTTAGGCTACCTTTACACCTTAACAGTGTGTTTGTGTTATAGATACATACTTGTTTACAACTTGTAAATAAGTTATTAATACACACTTACAAGTATTACTTGCACATAAATAAATATTGTCTGTAGCTGAACATGCAGTGATAAAAATATAAAGTGATTAAATTGTCTCCCTTTCTAGTTTATGAATTCAAAACAGACAGCTAGCCATCTTTCAAGGCTATCGCAGAGCTATATCGCAACTTTTAGCGGAATTATTGTACTGTGCTTACAGATTTTGACGCAAGTGTAGATACTAAGACGTTGCCTTTTTAGTTAGTATCCAACGCATCGGCTCTGGGTGTTCATTATTTACATTTTATGTATGTACGATTGTTACTGATGCAATCATCCGTAACGCTATTTGAAGTCTTTGTGGGTCACTTTGTGGATATTTTCAAGTGTTTTGTTTTCGTAGCTCGTTGTTTACTTATTGCATATTTACAACAAGCCACCTTGGATTTCTTGAATACGTTTTCTCCTTCTCTGTTAACTGAGTCCAATGGTTCTTATTTTTGTATTAAGTACTTATAATCGTCTATTACAATAGTAGATGATGCATCGAGGCCTCGAGGGGATGAATCAGTGTCTTAAGTTACGGCGTCATAATATTATATTCCGACCGTCAAGAAAGATTCAATTTTATACTAGTATGCAGTGAGGGATTCAAGCAAGCCTAAGGCAAAGACTCGAGGAGCATACTCTACTTTTCACACGTACTGCATCATGATAATTAAAAGCAAGCCACGAGAAGTGGTGGCCGGCCACCACGAGTAGACATACGTTTTAATACGAATATTAACTAGAGGTTCCATATTCAAATCACATTATTGAAATTCAGTACAATTTGGCTACAACCGGCAGCAACAGGGGTATGTCCTCGGCCGAGCGCCGGGTATTATTAATGATTTACTTTTAAGGTGTGTTCAGCACAGCAGTAATTAGAAGTTCATTTACTTACGTCTGAACAGTATAATGCCTTCCTGAGCGTTGTAGCCGGTGAGGAAGGGCACATCAGCGCCGGGCAGGGTGCCGGCGGGGGGGCTCGTGAGGAAGGCGTCGGGGGCGTCGCGCTCCAGCGTGGGCAGGAAGGGCAGCGCCACCGTGGACTGCAGGTCCGCGGACTTGCCCGGAGCGCTCGACAGCCGCGCGCCTGCCTTCACCAGCAACTCGCTCGGAGTAGCGCGGAGGTAACCTGCCACCAGACACAATACATTATAGCACTTCAATTTTTAAACCACGAAGTGCTCTTCAGAGAATTCTACATCAGTTAACATCCAATTTATTCTGATCTGCATCATCAGCAGCTCACCGTGTAAACTTAGGTGGAGTGAGCGTGAGGTGAACTGTCATTCCATATTGTTTGTATGGTTTGACAGCTCACTTGTCGTTCACTTCACCTAAGTTTTTACTTCGACATGTTTACGGAATCTCTGCAGTTGGCCGGTCGGTGATATCAAAACCAGTTTAAGCTGGCTAGCTGTCTACGCTATGCCCCCTCAAGGTCAAAATGTCAATATCAACGAACGGTCAACTAAGGACGGTACAAAGTTTCGTGTTAAACAAAACTTGATGAATTTCATCACAGCAAAAGAATACAGTCTGTGTGCACCAATACATGTAGAACGACCCACTTGGGAACCAAAGGGCTGAGTGCAAGTTTTTAACGCACTCGATAATGTTAACGTTCGCTTATAATAATAATTATGTCAAATTGTATGGAAAAAAGTTTTTCTGAAAAACTCGCACTAAAGCGTGAAGTGCGGGCAAAGAAGTTTGTCATGGATGTATACATCCACACCTAGGTACTAGGTAGCATAGCAGAGCATGCAGCTACCAGACTATGCCGGAAAGTTTAGCAATGCTATGCATTATACAGTGTTAATACTTGCCCAAAAGCTCAGCAGTGTTGTTGGTGTCGATACCGAGCTCTCTGCCGAGCTCGAAGGCGCGTGCGCGGGGTTCCTGCGCCAGCGCCCACGGGGCCACAGCCACGCCGCTCTGCGCAATGGCAGCGTGGAACAAACCCTGCCATATAAACATCTTGTAAGGACTTGGTCTTAGTTGTATCACAACGGGAAGTGGTGACGGGCGGACTTCTGGCACTCAGCCTTATTCGAATAAGTACCTAAATTACTTTCGATGCTTATAGCTTCGATGCATAAAGCTTAGTTGTATACTCCTGGCTACATAAAATATGAACGGATGTATGGAATGCTGTTAGAGGTCCGTGAAGGATGAACCTGACTGTCAATTACACATCAAGATCCCGCATGCGATAAAAATCAACTTAAGCTATATTACGGGAAGTCAAAAGACTTTGAAAGCCACACAACCAGTTTTAGAAGAAAAAGAAAACACTGAATCGTAGTCCATTTTGCTGCGTTGAATGACTAGACACCATCTAGGTACCTATTTTTTAAAACTAAGTAGTTCTCAGCGTCTGCATCATGTGGATGTTGTAATAGATACTTAAGTACAAATCCTTGACATCCAATAACACATTAAATATGCACCTGAGTCAAGTACACTGGCACTTCTTACTACGTACTTACCTATGCGGAAATTGTACAGGATAAACGATAACATTTAATTACAAACGGGAAAATAAATGCGTCATCACACATGTGTACATGTCATAGTAAGTTTATTTTTTTCAACATCTTCGTCATAATAATAATACTTACCTATACCTACACCCGTGTTATGTCAGAGGTGCAGCCTGCGCAGACACTGAAGATGCAGTCATAAGAGTTAATAAAACTGAAATTCGACAGACGCCTTGCGACAAAAAATTCCATAGGATTTCCAGGTATCTAGTTATATTATATATGCTTAGACCTGAGGTTATATGTTGCAGGAAACAACATAGTGGTGTCATGCATGTTATGCGGTAGTAAGGAATATATACAAGATGTTTCAGAAGTATGTGGTCACATTTAAGAGTGTTTTTTTGTAGCCGATATCTGTTTGGAAATTGCTTCTTTGCTGTAGATCAGCCATATGGGCATGTCATTTACTTACGCTAATACTTCATATTTGGATTACACAAACCTGGGAGGCAGGCGACAACATATGTAGATGGACGGAAGCGGCGCCGGCCGACTCACCAAAGATGGTGACGCGCCCGGGGTCGCCGCCGAATGCCTCAATGTTGTCCCGCACCCACTTCAGCGCCATCACCTGATCCTTTACACAACATTACCGCATAAGGGGCAGAACCACAGAAATATAAAAATACTGGAGAACTGGCAAGGGGGCGCGTGGGTGTCCGCGCAACATGCTTACGTAGAGCATGTTATACGGAAATGGCTTTCGCCGCGTACTAGTGTGCTTTCGACCACGATCGTGACAAATAATAAGAATGCCGTGTTGGTCAGTTTTTGTAAAAACCAAGCACAGACCAAAACTATGCTAATCATGGGATCACTTATCATAATTATGTAATTACAAGTATTTTACTATAATTTTCTTTAAAAACAACAAAAACAACAAATCGTAAAATATTTCTTACTATTAGTAATTAGTATGTTATTTTTGGGTATATTATTGACTAGCTGACCCGCGCAACTTCGTCTGCGTCACATTTTCCATTACTACTCCGCTCCTATTTGTTTTAGCGTGATGATATATAGCCTATAGCCTTCCTCGATTAATGGGCTATCTAACACTGAAAGAATTTTTCAATTCGGACCAGTACTTCCCGAGATTAGCGCGTTCAACCAAACAAACAAACTCTTCTGCTTTATAATATTAGTATAGATACCGCGAGACGGCCGCCCGGATATATCAGTCGAGTATTGGCGATCTTTATTAAAATATGGGATCGCAGACAACTACCTACTAAGCGGTTATCGATCGGCACTACCCGAATAAAGTACAACATGTTTAGTAATTGATTCAAGCCGGCCTTCAACAAATACTGGCGACTGATCGATTTATGCCAGCCAGCCCGCAAGTATGTAGCGCCCCTTAGGCCAATATCACACGTGTACGAGCGAGCCGCATGCGCGTGATTCGAGCGTGAGCGTCATCGCACGGTGTAAACGCCTGTGCAATATCTACCTAAAGCGGTTAATCGCTTTCATTCACAAACCTAACAACAATCTGTGTCGTTAATTCGCCGAACTAAATTGACACTAGATATCAATCTTTTTTCAATCTTCATCATCTATACTAATATTATAAAGCAGAAGAGTTTGTTTGTTTGGTTGAACTCGCTAATCTCAGGAACTACTGGTCCGATTTGAACATTTTGAAATTCTTTCAGTGTTGGATAGCCCATTTATTGAGGAAGGCTATAGGCTATATATATTATCACGCTAAGACAAATGGGAGCGGAGCATTAATAGAAAATGTGACGCAGACGAAGTTGCGCGGGTCAGCTAGTAATTTTATAATCAGCGGCTGTTTGTGTAATAAACTAATTTAAATTTATCGGATTAGATTTCAGGGCACAGTGATCACGAAAATGTTTGAAATAATCTAATAACGAATTATTTTATTGCGCCATTAATAAGGCTTTAATTAGTAATAACTTTATTTCCATAAACTTGTACGAATTTTTGTTGTATCTATGTTGCGTCAAAATATTGCGAACTTGACCGGAATGTGTAAACCATGACCGAGAATTATGAAACCCTGTATTCGTTATTTTTTTAATCATATTTTTGCATTGCTATGACGACCAAAATAAAAGGCATGTAAATATCACTATCAACAAGTTTCCACGTTAACAAATCACTCGGTGAATACTTGCGCAAAAATTACAGAACTTACTTCAAAGGCGTTTGTAAAGACGTTGTGAAAAAGAATGAAACTATAAACTACAGTTTTCTAGCCGTATTGCTTTTTTTTTATATGTCGGAAATCATCAAATGACTCCATCGAAAGGGACTGTCAGTCTCTTACTGACTAAAACCCACTTTACTTTGCATTCCAGGGCTGCAGTGACTCTTTCGAACAAATTCCGCAACACAGTATTCTAGTCTGCTACTACAAATACTTACAAATGATGACCAAAGTGGTTTTTGTTTGAAATGAATTTGAAACAAAAACCACTTTGGTCATCATGCTTCATCAATTCAATTTATTGAATTGATGAAGCATGATGACCAAAGTGGTTTTGTTTAGTACTTTTTTTTTATTTATTTTTTTATTCAAAACGGGGAAACTCTTGGCCCAAATCTCACCTGATGGAAAGTGATGATTAGGCCGAAGATGGAAGCGAGTTTCACCCGGAATCCTCTAACATAGAGGAACTGGCTATCATACCTCTAATTGCCGGAACACAACAATGCTGTTAACATTGTTGTTATGGCGACAGACTTAGACATGATGGTGGTAGCTTGCCAGGCGGACTTAGAAGCCCTACCACCAACCAAACCAAGCAAAAAATTTGCCCCCGCTGGGAATCGAACCCGGGACCCGGGACCCGGTTGGATAAGCATGTTGTTGTATGTGTCTACAGACCTCCAAGTTACCAGAATCTATCTGTGTTTGATTCTGTAATGGAAGATGTGTTAAAAAAAGTTTGTACCAGCGATAAAACAATAATAATATGTGGCGACTTTAATATTAACTTATTAGAAACTAACTCAAATAGTATCAGATTATTGAGTCTGTTTAAATCATATAATTTATCAAATGTTTTTATTGAACCTACCCGAGTAACAGCTTCTTCTGCGACTTGCATAGACAACATATTTTGTAATTGTGATTACTTACATAAAGAGATTGTTAATAAGTTGCCCTCTGATCACAGTGGACAAGCTATAACGTTTTGTACCTACATACCTTTACAAAAAATTCAAATTCAATTTAGACCAATAACAGATAAAAATTTAGAAAAATTTAGTAATACTTTGGCCAGTAAATTATGTGTTCAAAGTTTTAATAACATAGAAGACCCAAATGAGTTTTACGGCGAGTTTTTTTCAATACTAAACGCTCAATATAATGATAGTTTTCCATTAAAGTCAAAAAGTGTTAACACAAAGTTTATATTCAGTGATTGGGCAACTACGGGCATTCGAATAAGTAGGGAAAAGCTATACGAACTATATGGCCTTAAGCAACATGTGATTAATATAAGCTTTCATAAGTATGTCGCGAAATATTCAAAAACATTTAAAAGTGTATGCAAAATAGCAAAAGCTCTGTTTATTAGTAATAAAATAAAATCAGCAGATGACAAAATAAAAACTACCTGGAAAATAATTAATAATGAAACAGGTAGGAAGAAAAAGCGTGAAACTGAATTTAATTTAAAATCCGTACATGGTCCCATAAACTCAGATGCAGAGGTAGCTCAGGAATTTGAAAACTTCTTTGCTGATATTCCTCGTAAAACTACAGAAGCTCTTAACTCGTCACCCGCGCTCTCTGCTGCCTTACTTAGGAAGAATGTCAAGGTTTGTCCATCAGAGTTCAAGTTTAAACATACAAACCCCCTAGCCATTATAAAAGCTTTTAAAGATCTTAAAATTAAATCAACAGAAGATCTTTGGGGAATGTCTGTAAAAGTCTGTAGATCTATTATTGAAACTATTGCTCCCCACTTAGCTCTTATATTTAACTCTAGTGTAGACCAGGGAGTATTTCCTGATCTCATGAAGCACAGTAAAGTCGTTCCACTGTTTAAATCTGGTGATAGTCAAGAACCCAACAATTACAGGCCGGTTTCAATCCTGCCGGTTCTCAGTAAGGTGTTTGAAAAGTTAATGCTTAACCAGATGTTACTACATTTTAATGAAAATTCCATCTTTCATGAACATCAGTACGGTTTCACCAAAGGGCGTTGTACAACTGACGCCGGTGTCACTCTAATAAAGAACATCTTTAATGCCTGGGAAGATTCGCAAGACGCCATTGGAATTTTTTGCGATCTCTCGAAGGCGTTCGATTGCGTTAACCATGAAACACTTTTGTTGAAACTGGAGCATTATGGGATTAGGAATACATCTCTTGATCTGATTAGATCGTACTTGAAAGACAGACAGGTTAAAGTACAGGTAAACAGCGTGAACTCACTGGGGTCTGAAATGACAATGGGCGTTCCGCAAGGTTCAATATTGGGTCCATTCCTCTTTTTAGTGTACATAAACGATTTGCCCCAATTGCTTCAAAATGAGCCAAAGATGGTGTTATTTGCTGATGACACATCATTGATATTTAAGATAGAACGACGGTCACAAAATCTTGATGATGTCAATAACTCTATTCATCAAGTTCAAGATTGGTTTACGGCAAACAACTTAGTATTGAATGAAAAAAAAACCAAATGTATTAAATTTACTTTACCAAATGTTAAAAGTAACGAATGTGACATCGTATTGAATGGACAAAAACTGGAATTTATTGATCAGACGGTTTTCCTGGGAATCACTTTAGACGAGAAATTGCAATGGGGACCTCACATAACATCTCTTGCGGCGCGGCTAAGCTCAGCCGCTTATGCTGTTAGAAAGATAAGACAGTTAACAGATGTAGAAACTGCGCGTTTGGTCTATTTTAGTTACTTTCACAGCATTATGTCGTATGGTATTTTGCTATGGGGTCGGGCTGCTGACATTGAATCCATATTTATTTTACAAAAGAGTGCTGTCAGAGCCATTTATAATCTACGTCGACGCGATTCTCTTAGGGAAGTCTTTAAAAAGATTAATATTATGACAGTCCCATGTCAATTCATTTATGAAAATATTATGTATGTAAGGAAAAATCGACATCTCTTTAGCAAAATTAGTGATACACATAATTTTAATACTAGAAATAGAAATAAATTAGATCAGCCATTTTATAGATTAGCCAAAGTACGAACATCTTTCATGGGGTACTGTATTAAATGTTACAATAAAATACCTTGTGACATATTAGAATTAAATGAAAGAAAATTTAAAAATTATGTTAAAAGCACACTATGTAAACAAGCATATTACAAATTAGATGATTATATTCAAGATAAGAATGCTTGGAAACATGCTGGTCCTGCTCCATAGGACAGTCTGAGGTGTAGTAAACAAAGTCAAACTTATTGATAATGTTTGTATTAATATATTTAGTATATCTATAGATGTCTTTAATGACTTTTATATTTAATTTAACTCACACACTGATTTATTGTTCTTTATTTGATAAATCAGTAGTACCAACATTTTTAAATATGTGTGTGTTTGCATTGTATAGACTCAAGTACCCTGGCGGTTGGGAGTGTCATGCTCACTCAAAAGCCTAGCTGATGGTGGCGGCGGTATGCGTTAAATTATGTGGCTCCATTCAAAATGGTTGAGACGAATGGGCCTGGCGTATGTCATGGCGCCGTCGGTTGGGACTGGTCATTTCTCAGCTGCCATGGTTTATTTTAATTTATTTTAATTATTTCTTTGAATTGTTTCTTTTTTTTAATTCGGATGTTTTTATCATGCTCGTCACATCGTTCTCACATGTATGTATAATTTCAACACGATGTCAAGAAAACTTTGTAACAATTTATTATTTTTAAAAGAGTGTCCGTGGAGTTTCTTGCACGTTCTTCTCCATAGAGATCTACGCTTTGGAACGTGCAAATAGCTTCATCTTTTTGGACCGACCGACCTTGACAATTCAAAAGTGCCTGTAAATGGTTTAATTGAAATAAATGTTTGAGTTTGAGTTTGAGTTTGAGTTTGGACCTCTGGGTCTGAATCGGGTGGTATAACCACTTGACCACGGAGGCGGTTAGTGTCACCTGTTTAGCACCACCCGGGGACCACGTGTAGGGATTCGCTGAAGGGTATTCTCCTACGGACGCGGGTGACTCGGCCCCCAAAAAGTAGTACAAGGAAAAGAAGGCCAATTTCTGTCTACCTTAAGACCCATATTCCCCGAAACTTCATCATTTTCGAGGCTCAAGAAGCCCAGCGCTCCGAGCCTGTAGTTGAGCGTGACCAGCAGCACTCCGGCACCGACGAGGTGGTCAGGTCCGTACAGGAACGCGTTACCAGATCCCATGGCAAACGCCCCTCCGTGGATCCAGACCATCACTGCTAGCTTTGGATTGTACCTGGGAACAAAATGAAAAATGAACCAAACATATCCAGTTCGGTGCTTTCTTAAAGCAATCTTGATGCGAATTGGATATGACGAAGCGATATTTTGGGTTCTTTTTTCTTCGCGAATTTGGATTTCCCTTAAGGTTTAGTACTGGCACAGTGGCACTCCCTTTAGTCACCACGCTAAGCCTGCGTAAGGTCTTAATTCATGACGCAAACATGCCGCTACAGCCATTTCTCGTCTCAGTTGTTCTGCAGTTCGATTCTGTAAACATTTCGAAGTGAACACTTAGGCGAAGTGAACGACAAGTGAGCTGTCAAACCATACAAAAAAGATGACATGACAGCTCACTTGTCGTTCACTCCACCTAATTGATCACGGTGAGATCTCAACAGAATCGACCGGCTGTTTCCTCCTGTCTCGCAATCTGATGACTCAATCAGTGTCATCATTATTTCGTCGGAGTTTCATTAATTAGCCAAGGAAAGTAAGTACATGACGTAGGCGTGTGGTCAATTCAGCGTCATTTGCACGCACATAGAATAAAACGGTAGCGTTGGGTTAAAAAAATACGGTTAGAAGGTATATGTCACAGGATTATCATAAAATCGGAGTGTTTATAATCTTATCCCCAGGAGTTGTCAACCAGAATAGTGACTGGTATAATATTTTTAAGTTTGCAGCAATTCAGCAGCTATACAATCGCCATCGCTGAAAACAAAATGATCTACGAGCAGCACTTTGTTTGCAACCATTTGCAACCTATACCTAATATTCTAACTGACCTTCGCATGACCTGCTGAACCTTCGCTGAAACCTCCATTTCATCATAACCCTACATGCGACGTTTAATTGTGAAGTAGCCTTACCCAGACATTTTATCAGGGAGTGCCGGGGTGTACACATTGAGGAAGAGGCAGTCCTCGTCTCCCTTGTAGGTGTCGAAGAGCATGAACCTGTGAGGGCAGACGGCGCCCTCCTCCAGCGCGTCTCGCACTCCGGACCACGGCTCCAGCGGCGCCGGCGGCCGGAACCGAAGCGACCCGCGGGGCGGCTGGGCATACCTTCAAGACAGTCATTAGGTACTTAATTACTGTCACATTAGATCAACTGAAATGTAACGTGGAAATATGCATAATTTCACTACCTCGTTAGAGAAGTGGTCGCAAACTCGCAAGCACTAGCGCTGAGCATGCAATGAGGAACTGGGTTTCATTCAAACCGTGAAAAAAGTTATGGGTTTTGATTTAAGGCTCTCTCCCTTTAACATGGGTCTCGCGAAAAGTAGTTGGCAGTACTTACCTACTAGGTAGTGGTACTACACTGCTCAACTCACCAAGGATTACAGACTTATTGTTATGCATAATTTTAACCAAAAAGCAAGCTTTTTTCTTTGTTTTCTGAAAATTACGGGTAGTCATCGTCGTCATTGTGCAGTATATCCAGTCATTGTCATGGTGTCATAGTATCTTTTTCTACCTGATCCCCTTAAAGCTGTAGTAGGGCGTCTGTGCCGCGGTCCTGGTGACGAGCTTCCGTCCGCGTAGCGCGCCCAGTTGCGTGGAGACCAGCGGGCCGCCGCCCACGCGCATGCGGTCCACGAGCGCGTGCACGAGCCGCGCCGCCCGCGCCGGCACCGTTTGCAGCCGCCGCAGCGCGTGCTTCAGCCCCACCGACTCGCTCACTGTGCTCGACAGCCGCCGCCATGCCCCCGTCACCTGAGAAAAGTACTCATTGTTAAATAATATTTCCCAACATGAGCGTTCAGCAAGGGGCAGCGTAAGGGGTGGGGCAAAACTAAAAAATTGCCCAATTGCGAGTCGGACTCGCGTGCAAAGACTTCCGAATCAATTTAATTTTAAGACGTTATTTTATAACAGACTTATTTTAGGTTTTTTCTTTAATCTTTAGGTATAGAACTATTATCTGCATTCTTTTCAAAATTTTAGGCTCAGTAGTTTCGGAGATAAGGAAGGGAATTGTCATTTACCTATGGTTTAATTTCTTGAATAACTTCAAAAACCTTTATTTAAAAATGAAAAAAAAATATAATTAAACCCTTTCAGTAAGCCCTTTCACTTGATATGTCACACGATAGAGTCTAGTTTGACCCCAAAAAGTGACCCCCATACTAAAAGTTTATTTATTTACGTGATGCGTCCGTGTTTGGGTCACAGAAGTCCATATTTATATAAATTTCAATAGAATCAGTCCAGTAGATCCAGAGAAAACTGGCCCTGACAGAAAGATAGACAGACAGACACACTCGAGTAATCCTATAAAAAGGTTCCGTTTTTTTTTTTTTTTTTTTTTTTTTTTATTTAAAACGGGGAAACTCTTGGCCCAAATCTCACCTGATGGAAAGTGATGATTAGGCCGAAGATGGAAGCGAGTTTCACCCGGAATCCTCTAACATAGAGGAACTGGCTATCATATCTCTAATTGCCGAAACACAACAATGCTGTTAACATTGTTGTTATGGCGACAGACTTAGACATGATGGTGGTAGCTTGCCAGGCGGACTTAGAAGTCCTACCACCAACCAAACCGAGCAAAAAATTTGCCCCCACTGGGAATTGAACCCGGGACCTCTGGGTCTGAATCGAGTGGTATAACCACTAGACCACGGAGGCGGTTAGTGTCACCTGTTTAGCACCACCCGGGGACCACGTGTAGGGATTCGCTGAAGGGTATTCTCCTACGGACGCAGGTGACTCGGCCCCCATATTGTTCGGAACCAAAACCTTGACGAGTAGGATTTTTTTGCCGCCCCGTGCTCCCGACTGGTTTGGTAGCACCTGTCAACTGTCAAGAGCCCGAGGCGGAAAAAAACCTACAATTTTGTAAACCTTTGTTTATATTCACATAGATATGAGAGGGTGGACCGATTTCCCCCAAAGACCACGCATCTCGCTCCACTTTTGATTCAACCATTGCTTATGACCAGGCAAGCTCAATAGGGTACTAGGCACAAACAACAAGTAGGTATAAAATGAAAACGTATAATTATGCTTCATATAAAAGCCACAGACACAAAGGCTACTGATTTTTTATGCACAGGAGGATCATAGGACATCACAAGACTACAGCCCCCAAAGATGTCGACTAATAGGCCACATTATCTGCCTAGCCTTTTCCCAACCGTATTGGGGTCGGCTTCCAGACAAACCGGATTTAGCTGAGTACCAGTATTTTACGTGGAAAGGCTGCCTACCAGTCCTCTACAACCCATTAACTGAGTAACACGGCACTTCATGGCAAGACTGGAGTCAGATTTACTGGCTTCTGAAAATCCGTAACGACTGCCAAAGATCTGCAAATGACAGCCGGGACCAACGGCTTAACGTGCTTTCCGAGGCACGGAGGAAACTCTTTATTTTAAGATGGTCACCCATCCATAGACCAACCTTGGCAAGCATTGGCTAACCTTAAAAGATCCATCCGGGCGGCTAGTATATTCTTTAGCCACGAGCTCCTCCGACTATTAGGCCACAGACCATATAAAAAACACACTTATTGATTTTCAGAACTCTCAAAGAACGTGCAGCAGATGTCAAGTACAACTTTACCAGATGTTCATAATAACGATAATTTGCATAATTTTCACACCGCAGCGTGTTTAAACATAGCCGTTAACTTATTAAACCAATTTCAGTAAAGTTTAACTGCTTGATCTAATCATTGACACCACATGGAGCCGGCGGACCGCACGCAAGCCTCACAAACTGCAGTCGACGTAATCGTAGTGCAACGTTACGAGATATACCTATTTATTTATTTATTTTATTATTTATGTACACACAGAAAAATAGTAAAAATAAATACCTATTTATAAAGTAATCTATACTTATAAAGCAGAAGAGTTTGTTTGTTTGTTTGTTTGGTTGAACGCGCTTATCTCTGGAACTGCTGGTCCGATTTGAAAAATGCTTTCAGTGTTCGATAGCCCATTTATCGAGGAAGGCTATATCATCACGCTAAGACCAATAGGAGCGGAGCAGTAATGAAAAATGTTACGCAGACGTCGTTGCACGGGTCAGCTAGTAATTAATACCTATACTTTAATATCATGTCAAAGTAGATTCGAGGCAAAAATTAACACGGACTTCCGAGAATTAACCTTAGAGCGGTTTTCTTGAGTCCCAATTTGCTGTAGAAGTGTTGTACAGAAGACCCGGCCGAGTTATGAACTAGGATTCAGGTAGAACTCCGTACTAAAATTCGAATTCCATCGATTGGGTGCAGTGCAATCTCCAAATTATTTGCGTAAAACAAACACAAGAGTAGTCTTTCTTGGGTTTTAAATATGTACCAAATAGTTTAGAGTTTATTAGTGTAATAGCCTATTAATCGCCTAGCAGACCCGCGCAACTTCGTCAGAGTCACATTTCTATTGGTCGTAGCGTGATATTTTATAGCCATCCTCGATAAATGGGCTACACTACACAAAAAAAAATATTTTTAGATTTGAGCCAGTAAATCCTAAGATTACCGTGTTCGACCGAACAAACAAACAAACTCTTCAGCTTTTTATTAATCTAATAAAAATCTAATATATTTAATAAATAAATAGATATAAAAATCTCGTGTCACGGTGTTTGTTATCGAACTCAGTGAATCCGAAAGGGCATGACCGTTTTTTCTAAAAAAAAATGTGTGTGTATGTTAGGTCTGAGAATAGGTTGTAGGCTATTTTTTAATTTATATATGTCAAAACAACGTTTGCCGAGTCAGCTAGTATTAGTATAGAATATGGCCGAATAGGGAATCAAAAAGTCCGTTCCAAACTTGGCTACTCTCTCCCTCTCGAAAGAAGCTTAAAAAAGCGTGCAGATGTAGCAGCTTTTCGTCGTCACTTTCGGAGGTATCACATCGAAAAAAATAGTAAGTGATCTACATCATATGGTACATAATTTGGTTTAGTCATAATTTTTTATGTGTTACATAATAAGAAAAAATCCACCATATTACCTTCAAATCGTTGAGAGTCATGAATCAAAAGAGTCATGATCTGCCTAGCCTTTTCCCGAGCATATTGGGGTCGGCTTCCAGTCAAACCGGATTCTGCTGAATATCAGTATTTTACGTGGAGCGGCTGCCTACCAGACCAACACAACCCATTTACTGGGTAACACGGTACCTACTCCTTGGCAAGACTGGAGTCAGATTTTCTGGCTTCTGACTATCCGTAACGACTGCCAAAGGTATCCAAATGACAGCCGGGACCAACACGAGAAACTCGGTATGAATGGTCAAATATATCAATCAGTATTATGTATCTCCTCATTTTATCAAAAGAGTATAAAAAAATTTCTACAGCTTTGCAATACAAACGAAAATAATTTAGTTTTGTTACTTAAAAAAAAATTATATTAACAGAAATTAAAATGCGGTCGCATATTAAGTCCGCGTCTGTATCACTCGGACCGCACTCGTTTGCATGGCCAAGGTCATTGGCATGAATACAAGCCTTACTGCCACACTCAGAGACGTTTAATGGTTACTTAAGTTGCTCCTTAGTATAGATTTAAAAAAGTTCGCACTCAGAGACAGTTAATGGTCCGTTACCGTCCCTTAATGACAATTAAAGTTAAGTACGGCAAAACCTTCACTTAACTTACTAATGATTGATTTTGACATTTACGTTTGAGGTTATATTTTATTTATATTTATAGAATTCACAGGAATAGAAGTGTTTTTTAACAATAGTAAAGATGGCTGATCTGCTAGGCTTTATTGATTTTGTAGACTATACCAGAAGGTATAGAGTAGTGGGGCCGAGGCGGTATTTACGTGATTATTCTGATCCCTTTTCAAAATACTCGGTTCAAGAATTTCATGCACGCTATAGATTTACGCCAGAAACTGTAAAAAGTGTAATATTGCCTTTGCTGGCACCCGACCTAAGTAAACCAACCAAAAGAGGATTACCATTCGCCCCGGAAATAATGTTACTGCTGACATTACGCTACTTCGCTACTGGTAGTTTTCAGGTTAGTACTTATAGCATACCTACCTATTTATTGAATTAAACTGCATTAGGTAGGTATTGTAAATAATAATAGAATTTTTTAGATAAGTAGGTAAGTACATAATTATTATATGTTGTTGCCTTTTTTTACAGAAATTGGATGGGGATGTCATGAATATCTGCCAGCAGTCAGTTTCACGAATTATTGCACAAGTCTCTACATTGATAGCAAACAAAATGAAAGATTTTGTTAAATTGCCATCTACTGTAGAAGAAATGAACACAGTGAAGCAAGTACTATTTATAAAATTAACATACATACCTACTACAATATATTGATGAATGTACTACTTAATTGGTTTGTTTTCTTGTTCCAGGCAAAAATTTTATGAAATAGCTCATTTTCCTGGAGTAATTGGGTGTATCGATTGCACTCACATTAAAATAAGAAGCCCAGGAGGAGTAACATCAGAAGTTTATAGGAATAGAAAAGGGTACTTTTCTATCAACGTTCAAGCAGTTACCGGGCCAAATATGGAATTTTATGATTTAGTAGCCCGGTGGCCTGGCAGTACCCATGATAGTTTTATTTATAACAGCAGTGCTATTAAGCAAAGACTGAATACTGGTGTGTTAAAAGGGATAATTTTAGGGGACAGCGGGTATGCAGTTAGCAATGTGCTACTGACACCATTTTTATCACCAAATTCAACTGCCCAAGAAAACTACAACAGAAGCAAAATTAAAACAAGGAATACTGTGGAAAGATGCTTTGGTATTTGGAAACGAAGATTTCCTTGTCTCCAACTGGGCATGGGTATTAAGATAGATACAGTTGTTGCTGTTATATGTGCATGTGCGACACTGCATAATATTTCCTTATTGGTTGATGATTTGGTTCCAATGAACTGGGATTCTCATCATATTGAGAGTGATGATGTTGCACTGATTAGTGAAAGTAGCACCAACAGCAATGGATTTATGGTGCGACAATCTATAGTTGATAGGTTTTTCTCCTAATATAATTTTTAATAAATAAAAATCCATAAAATAGTAAATAATACTTTTATTTTTCAATCTTTGAAAAAGAGACAAATAATAGGATACATTAAGAAGAACTGAAGAAATCTATTGCCAAATAAATAGTAGTTTATTTGGTAATAGAAGATAATAATTTCTTCAGTTCTTCTAATTCTATTTTAGCTTTTTCTAATAAAAACTTGTTTCTCTCTTCCTCCAACAATGCTGCTCTTTTTTTTATTTGTGCAACTTCCTCTAATAAACACTTGTTCCCCTCTTCCTCCAACAATGCTGCTCTTTTTTTTATTTGTGCAACTTCCAACTGCAAAGCAAAAGGTAAACAAATTATTAATCTTGCTATAAATTAAAATACTGGTATAAACATTGATGTTGAAAGCCATTGTTAGGTACCTGTGTTTTTAATATTTGCGTTTCCATCTTTTTTTTATTTTCTAGATGACGTATTCTTAACACAGCTTCCCGACGAATATAGTCTGTGGGTCTACGCACTTGATCCGTGGTTTTTTTTAACCGTGTAACGCATGCTCCTAGAAATCGGTCGCCAATGCATAAAATGTCATTGAAAGTGCTATTGACATAAGCAGTCATTCAATCACTAGTCAAATAATGTCTAGCCAATTACAACCAACATAAGTGCTTATTATTGTTTTGCTAACCTCACGCCGTGCGAAACTATTCAGAAGATGAAAAAATGATATAATTTCAAATAGATAGGGTTTTCAAAGTGTCTTAGCTTGAAAACCCTTGACTAGAATAGCACGGAAGAGGGAGATTAGGAAGTGTTGTGTGTTCACACGAAGCGTCTCGGACCATAAGCCGAAAAAAACACGTTACTTGTACGGGAACCCCCTTTACTTTTTCATTTAATTTAATGTTATTATTTGTTGTTAGAGCGACAATAGAAATATTATACCTACATTACGTACGGTTCTTGAGATACAGCTCGCTCACAAACAGACGAACGGGACGATAGACAGCTGTTCCTATATTACAGTTCGCGTCACGCAAGTTTACCTCTCCGAAGTACCTACGTCCTAATTGATTAGGCATGACCGCATGATGTCAATTTAGCAAAAAAACATAGGACAGTGCACAGTGCATGCGTGTTATAGGATCTCAGTCGCACCGACGCACGTATACGTTTGATGCACAACTGTGTCCCGTTTGCTCAATGAAATATGACTGCCGATGTGAAAAGTGTTATACGTTGTTATTGTTTTTAATTAGTTATGTTGGTTATTTCTTACTGTTTGACTTGTATTTTGTGTCTTCTTGTGGTTTATGTGTTTGTTGTGCTACTTTGTGATATTTTTATTGTTTGTGTTTGTGACTTGTTTATAATGTAATACGAATAATAAAATAAAAAGCTCCTGTGCTGAAGCAGCTGTGTTCAGCTATCGTGTTAGATTTCGGTCAACAGTAAATGGGTCGTTCTACTTTTCTACCGACAATGGTCTGTCCTTCGTCTTATTATGGCATCTCGTTGAAGTATTGATATTTACGGTTTTTTAATTCAGTTCAAATAAACTTCCATATTTTTATTATCTACTAGCTTCTGCCAGCGGCTTCGCCCGCGTAATCCCTAGGGAACATATTCCCGGGATGAAAAGTAGCTTATGTGCTATTCCAGACTATAATCTATCTTTGTTCTAAATTTCATTAAGATCCGTTAAGCCGTTCTGGCGTGATTGAGTAACAAACAACTAAACTTTCACATTTATAATATTACTCGTTTGGTGTAAAGCGAAATTATAACCATCTTCCCCTCGACATTATAATTATTAAAGGATATTGCAAACTGTCGTAAGCCGTTTTCCGAAGCTACTCGCTAGCCTAGCGCTAGCGCTAGGCGCCAAGCTAGCCGCCTGCCTGTACGTTCGCGACCACAAAAATGACAAAAATAATCCTTATAGCATGATTCAGTATATTCCGATTTCTATGATTCTGTGTTATTGTTCGTCAATCATAAAAGATAGACATATGCTGTCGTTGGATATTTTTTATATAATTTTAAGGAGAACATTTCCGTCATACATGATTTCTGTGTAGCTTTCACCATTAAGGTTGCACACGCGACGGAAGCTTAAAAAATGGAGTAACTTCTCCCGTTTTCCCAACATTTCCCTTCACTGCTCTGCTCCTATTGATTTTAGAGTGATGAAAAGTATACTATAACCTGCTCAGGAGTATGAATAATAATTGTACCAAGTTTCATTAAAATCCGTCGAGTAGTTTTTGTTTCTATAACGGTTATACAGACAGACAGACAGACAGACAGACAGACCGACAGACAGACAGACAAAAATTGTACTGATTGCATTTTTGGCATCAGTATCGATTCCTAATCACCCCCTGATAGTTATTTTGGAAATATATTTCATGTACAGAATTGACCTCTCTACAGATTTATTATAAGTATAGAAGATAGATTAATATTATGTAATTTTTCATTTTCTCTAACCAGCATATTTTATACGTGTGCTTTCCGTAAAATGCCGTGACAGAGTGGTAAACCGAAATGTGGTCTCCACAGAAAAAAGCCACTTTGTCACAATTTTTTTTAAAACCAACATTAAAAAAGAATTAATATTAGCCGGAAAGGAAACTTTAATTAGTCCTAATGAAAACACGTATGCATTTTTTTTTAATCTCACACAGTAACCACAATTGTAGATAGTTCAAAAACTAAAAAAAAAAAACGTCGTTTCACTGTCGGTAGAAAAATAGAACGCCCCAAATACCAGTAGGATGCTAAGCTCCCACTGTCCAAATCCGAGCTTATCCGCTTTTCTCCCCGATCAAGTTGACGATCACGGAAACAGAAGGTGGTCTTTGGCGGTAATCGCGGAGCCATTCTTAGGTAAGGAAGTGAGTTCCATTTCCATATCTTCCTACTTTCCCTTCAGACCGGCCAAGCGCCGTTAGCCAGTATTGTTCCAATAACTAGTGATCTTGTCGTGTCTGATTCTAGCATCATAATGTTACATAAATTAATTGCCCATAATAAAGATAGATACTTGATTATTATGACAGCATCTATTATAAGTTTTAACATATAATTTGCTTGTAAAACTTACTCGTTTATAATTATCCAACTCACATTACTTATAGGTACATTATATCAAATACTGTGCAAAGATTTAGTATTCAGTTTTTATTTACTTTGACCAGTATTCATACTAAGTTTCAATTTAAGTATTAGGCCTAAGGAAAAATATTTATGTTACAAACTTTCATCTCCTATTTCACCCCGTTAGGAGAAAAACTTCCAAAAACCCATTCCATCCAAATTTTATCGGATGCTACATAATTACGGAATAGGTAATTCAGTTTGTATTTACTTTGGCCAGTATTCATACTAAGTTTCAAGTATATAGGCCCAAGGAAAAATATTTATGTTACAAACTTTCATATCCTATTTCACCCTGTTAGGAGAAGAACTTCCAAAAATCCATTCTATCCATTCCATCCAAATTTTTTCTCGTATGCTACATCATTACGGAATAGGTACGTCCTTCAAGTTCAATCCCTACGACCAGTGCAACTCTATTTCTATGAGCGCAACAAACTATAAATAAACACAACAATAATTATTACTAAATGAATAAACCAAGCAGTAGTTTTTTTGTATAATATGTGATTTTTGTAAAAAGTCACGTCAAGATCGTTTACCTTCATCGAGATGGATGGAAGTGTCATTCTGTTTTTCGGGGCGCCACTGGGGTTTGCCAAGGGCGATAGTAATATTTAATCCACCTCTGTTGATTTAACAATATCTTTATACCTACAAAGCTTCAAATTACCCAATAAAATTGACAGTGTTAATGACCGATTAAAACGTTAATGTTGCCACAACATTGCAACAATGGCTGAATTGACATGGTCGTCGAGGGACCACGGCGGCCTCAAACCACGCTCCAAATACTACATAAACTATGTAGGTATTTCGAATGTATCGGAATCAACATGTCTAAGATAAGAAGTTTGGTCGACATTTTTAATTATAAGTTAGTTCCGGTAATTTTGTGTTACATAGAAAGATGATTTAATTATATCTTGGAGAGATGCCTTTCCATTTTTTTTATTTCGTTAGGCACAGGTAGGCCAGGACTAGGGCTGTCATCATATAAAATTGCCTACCTCGGACAAAACCTATAAAAACCCTGGACATTTGGGTGAAATTGAATTATATCCCCGGACGTGCGGACGCACCAAAAAAGAAATTCACCCTGTTAAATAAAAACTTGTCAGACGCTTTCATAAATAAAAATACCAAAACGACCGCTATTAACCGCGAGCGAAGCGAGCACCAAAATTTTAGGAGCTCGTAGGGTACCATAGGTTTTTTGATCATTTGCACAGAACCGCGCTTATGCGGAAAGACAGTAAAATCAAGCGAACTAGAAATCGAGGGCGGGCGAAACGAGCTCGCTAATTTTAGTACCGGCCGTCTCGGATCAGATAATTTCTACTTATCAACCACTCATTATCTTTTTTTCATTTGTTATTGACAGGCTTGAATTGATTAAATTGACAACTAGTGCTTGCCAACTAGTGTTAACAAGCTCAAACTCTTAGTATGAGGGATGAAGAAGCTGTGTTTAGCATTATTGTGGCTTACAATAATAACGAAATATGTTTTAGCTAAGTTTACTTCTAATTTATTTCAACCTTTTACCTTTCAATCAATGGAGCTTCCCCGGACACAAAAATCACCTTTTTGCAAAACCCCGCCCACCGGACGCCCTCCAGACTAGGACAAATCCGGGAACACCCGGCTGGATGGCAGCCCTAGCCTGGGCTTGCGTATGAGTAATACTAACAAGACCTATTTTGACGAATTTCGGTACAGAGATAGACGGGACCCTGGAGGCGATTATATGCTATATCAATGCGAACGACATGCGACAGCCAGTTATTATTAACAAAAAAAAATACTTATCGAGACGGAACATATATTGAAGTTTTGTAACATGTTACTTTAAGCGGAGGTTAACTGTTGCTCAATCTGCGAATGTTAAATTGAATGGATGCTTCATTGAAGATCTCGAATAGTTTACGCAATGTTAATATAAAAGGATGGCCTTTACGATGTTGGTCAACATGCAGTCACAATCAAAAAGGTGTCTATGGATGGAGGTACGTAATTAGTTAAAATGCCAAGGTGTATTTGTACTACTTGTATAATAATTATACTGGCAATAAGCAGTTAATATTATTTAAACGGTTTTCAATAAATTCAAGTATCTCTACATTTTTTCTTCAGCTACATACTGCAAGAAGTAACTGGTTGTAAATACAACTTTTTGTGTCAGATGATTTATTTTAATTCGGCGATAAAGATGTCACGCGTTGTGCGTATCAGGTAGGTACTACATACATGTATTTTCTGCGTACCCCTTGAACTCGTTATAGTTAGTTTTTAATTCCAGATAAAGCATCTCATGGCAAAACCCACTTATGCCTATAATTTAACTGAGGAATATTATTTAAACGAAAAATAAAACAAGATTTTAGCATTCTTGAACGATGCAGTAATAATCGCTAAATTTAATCACACCCACTTGGTTCGCAAAGTAGAGAGGTAATGAATTCATATTAAATCACTAAAGACATTACATAATTATGTAATAAAATGTACGCATGTAGATAGAGTTATGCCACTTACGTAATGTGGAATCAGTTGCTCTTGCTCGCGAGCGTAGTAAGACGAAGAGTAATATGTATCTACTTAATATTATAAAATAATGCGAAGAAATCTCTTTCTGTTTACCTGAAAGTCTATATGTTATCTCTTCACGTCGTTATGTCTAAACGGATTAGGATGACACATAGCACGCGGGTAGACCATGTCCTGGAATAGGACATAGATATCTACTAATGATCCCGGGAGTATATTCCTTTGGGATAGTTTCGCTAAGCTGCTCGTAGGAGCTAATAATCATTGCCTTCCTGCCCTTATCCCATGTTACTTGGAACGGCGTAACACTTTTTCCTTTTCCATTCTGTCTTATCAACAGTCATGCGCTAGGCTGTCACTAACTGTGCATTTCTGCGCGGCGCCGGTACGCCAGGCATCGCAGGCGTCGCATCCGCCCACCGGATGCGGATGCCATCGAAGCGGAGCTATACGAGGGATACAGAGCTGCGAAGACCGCTCTCCGCGACGCTGTCCTGCGGGCTAGGGATCTGGCCCGCGAGGAAATGCTGGCGACTCTCGACATAGATCCGTGGGGGCGCCCTTACCTTATGGTGCGGAACAAGCTCCGCACCTTGGCCCCCCCGCTGACGCAGAGTCTCCGGCCTCAGCTCGTGGAGGACGTGGTGAGCGCTCTGTTCCCTGCGCGAGGGGAACATCCTCCCCCGCCTATGGCTCCGCCGCCTGCGGTGCCGGAAGCGGACCTAGAGGACGACGACGACGACATCCCGGCTGTGACTGGGGTAGACCTGAGAGTGGCGGTACGAAGGCTTAAGGCCAAGAATACCGCCCCAGGGCCCGACGGCTTGCCTGGCAAAGCCTGGGCCCTGGCCTTGGAGGCTCTCGGGCCTCGACTAGAGGGGCTCTTTAGCGCATGCATGGAGAGGGGCCAGTTCCCGCTTCCTTGGAGGACCGGGAAGCTGGTCCTCATCCGGAAGCCTGGGCGCCCTGCGGACTCGCCGTCCGCATTCCGGCCCGTAGTGTTGCTCGACGAGGTGGGCAAGCTCTTCGAAAGAGTTATCGCAAACCGCCTCGCCGGGCACCTAGCGGGAACGGGGCCGGATCTTGCGGACAACCAGTTTGGTTTCCGCAAGGGGCGCTCTACGGTGGACGCCGTCATGTGCGTCAGAGCCCTCACGGCGGGGGATGCGGTCTCCCGGGGTGGTGTTGTCTTGGCGGTGTCTCTCGACATCGCCAACGCTTTCAACACCATGCCCTGGAGCTGCATTGGGGAGGCACTCCGGTATCATCGGGTGCCGACCTACCTTCGTCGTGTTGTCGGGGACTACCTGTCCGACCGGGCAGTTATCTACCCTAGTCACAGCGGTGAGTGGAACCGGCGAGAGATGTCGTGCGGTGTCCCACAGGGTTCGGTTCTGGGGCCGCCCCTGTGGAACATCGGTTACGACTGGGTGCTGCGAGCCGACCTCCCTAGCGGCGTCAGCGTCATCTGTTACGCTGACGACACGCTGGTGCTGGCACAGGGGGGGTCGTACGCGGAGGCGGCCGACGTTATGACACGCGGGGTTGCGACAGTCGTAGAGAGGATCCGACAATTGGGTCTCGAGGTGGCGCTGCACAAGTCCGAGGCCATGTGTTTTCATGGCCGAGGCAATACGCCATCGTCGGGATCCTTGCTGACGGTAGGAGGGGTTTCCATCGGCGTCGAGTAGACGCTGAAGTACCTAGGGCTCGTCCTCGACAGCCGGTGGAACTTCGTGGAACATTTCCGACGTTTGGCACCCAAACTGGAGCGGGCCGGGGCTGCTTTCAGGCGGCTCCTGCCCAACTTGGGGGGACTAAACGCCTCCTGCCGGAGGCTCTACGCGGGGGTCGTGCGGTCCATGGCCCTCTATGGGGCCCCGGTGTGGGCGCGTTCCTTGCAGCAGCGTGCTGCCAACTATCTGAACGCGCCCCAAAAGGTGATGGCACTAAGGATGGCCCGAGGGTACCGCACGATCTCGCGCGAAGCGGTGTGTCTCCTTGCCGGATTGCCGCCATGGGATCTGGAGGCGATAGTCCTCGCGCGCCTGCATGATTGGCGCGTGGAGGTACTACGCCGGGGGGAAACTCCGCTGACGCGGCAAATTGTCGCGCAGCGGACAGACCTCCGGCGCGATCTCATGGCGTCATGGAGACGACGACTGTCGCATCCCAGTGCAGGGCACGCAACGATAGTGGCGATAAGTCCCCTCTTTGAGGAGTGGCTAGAGAGGCGCCACGGCGTCCTCACCTTCCGCCTGACGCAGGTCCTCATCGGACATGGATGTTTCGGGAGGTTCCTGCACCGAATCGGGTGGGAGGAAACGCCCGGGTGTCACCACTGCGAGGATCGACCGGAGGACACGGTGGAGCACACTGCGCAGGTGTGCCCCGCTTGGGCGGCGCACCGCCGTGTCCTCGAAACGGCGATCGGCGGCAACCTCTCGCGTCCGGCCCTGGTCCAAGCCATGGTCTCGTCCCGGCCGCCGTGGTGGACGCCGCGGCCGTCGGGGGACACCACCTGGTGACCTCCGGCCACCGTAGGCGCGGGCCTGTGGACGGCGAGCTATGGGTGGCTCGCCGTCCGACCGTCTAGTGACGACAGGCCGTGTCGACGGCGCGTTAGTGTTCCACGCGCGCCTCAAAGAGAGTCAGCACGCAGAGGGGCCCGAAAGGGCCGACGCCTGCCGGAGTCGCGGGATTATTCGCAAGAGACACCGTGGCTCCGGAACACAAAGGGCAATGAAGGAACATGGAAAAAAAAAAGGCTGTCACTAACTCCCTTTTCTTTAATATCTCCTCACACAATCCATATATCTATACTATAATATTATAAAGAGGTAAAATTTGTTTGTAAGTTTGTATATTTGTAAGTTTGTATGTAGGGGGTAATCTCAGGAACTACTGGACCGATTTGAAAAATTCTTTCAGTGTTAGATAGCCCATTTATCGAGGAAGGTTATAGACTATATATCATCACGCTAAGACAAATAGGAGCGGAGCATTAATGTAAAATGTGACGCAAACGAAGTTGCGCGGGTCAGCTATAGTATATATATATATTCTTTGGCCTTCCTCTCCCTCTCCATCCATCCACATTTATACTTATTCATAACTCTTTTAGTTACATACATGTGTTTCTTCCCTTTTTTTCACATGACATACCAAGACACGCGTTTCCTTTTTAGGCTTGTAGGAGCTAGTATGATAATAACATAAATCATCGTGAAACACGGTCAGGGTGCAATGTTGCAAAAATGTCAGTCCTTAAGCGATTTTTAACAACATGGCTGATTGTATTGTAATGATTACGTTCAAAGCCCTGATAATTTTACTGCGCCCTAGACTCCTTAATAATAATAAATTGGACGTGCTATGAGCCAGGCTGCCCTTAATCTGGTCATCCATCTGGTGTGGTAAGAGGTGACTACGTTGGTATTCTTATAAGGTAGCGTCGGTCTGGTCATAAAATAAAGATACGAGTAGAATAGACTAGAATACTCTTTAAATTGTACATACGTTTCAGAAAAGATAGATTTGGAAAACATACATAGTGTGACACAATGCGCGGCCTTATCGTTAAAAGCGACCTTTTCAAGACAACCTTTTGATGGATTTTAAAGAGAAAAGAAAAGACTGGTAGTATTTTTTTCGTGTAAAAGTCAAGATCGGATGAATATTGTAAATTAAAATGAAGGGGATGGTAACAGCAGACGGGCAATTCGTATATTGGCATTCTGATATGAGAGTGCTGCTGCGGCTGCCGTGGCGGTGTCGTCAGGGATGTTTTCAGATAATAATATTGATGGTTTTGCCGCGATTATTAGAAAAAGATGTGCATGTCTCGTGTTCGCGGCAGCACCAACAGTATTCTCAGTGTATTCGCAGATCGGTGGCATTCCCCGATGTTGCGGAGGTGGATGCGGCTCCACACCACATTAGCAGTCTATTACAGTAATATCTGGACTAAATTTTAAATAATGGATAGGAAGTCATTACCCTTCTGAAATACAAGTGGACCGTTTTGTAAACATTAGCAGTCTATTACAGTAATATCTGGACTAAATTTGAAATAATCGATAGGAAGTCATTACATGAAATACAAGTGGACCGAGTTACTAGTACATATGTGCAGCACGGAGATTAACCTAAAATATATTGCAATCACCTCGTGGAATGCACATTACAGTATTACAGAAAACCTAGAAAACATATGATTAAGCCTAGGTTATTGCATTTTAAAATCTATTTTGAAATTGCTTGACAAACTTGAAATAATGCTTTGAAGATGTTGATGAAATGATATCTGGGTAAGACGTTTTTCAATCCTAATATGTTTATAACTAGTTCGGTACAGTATCTGCCCAATTGAGAATTTGAGAAGGAGAAGAACGTCACCCTGGATGGTGAAACCGTAAAAAATATTATAAAATAAGGATAAGAAAAGCCTGGGAAAATAAGACTTAGTCTGCGAAATAAATAGAAAGAGGCTGACGTCAGGCACAGCACAGTCGATGGTTTAAAATACACCGAAACAAAACCCGTTTCCCAAAAGTTAAAATCATGAAATGTCAAGCAATTGACAAACAAAAGATAAACATTTCAAAATCGTATACCCGAATGACTTCACTTGAAGTGCATAATGTGGACCATATGAATGCGGCACACTCCTTGTTGCTTCACTTCTGATTTGGCCGTTTAGTTAGGACAATCCCTGGATGCTAGCGCAACGCACTGTTGTAACTTCACGTGCACAGTTTGAAAAACGCTGTTTTTCTATTGCAGAGCAAGGTTGAACACGTAAGCAACGCAACCTTTGTGGGAGATTAAAAAGATGGGACTTGTGTCGTAACATGCTTTTCTAACAGTGGCAAGGGCTATTAGAAAAGCAACATTGTGCCACGCACGACCTCTAATGGGAATTGGGACAATTAGATTGCATTTTGTGTGTTCCTTTCGAACGAGACGGCAATGACTGTAGACAATGAATGTAAGTAGGTACGTTCTTCTATTAATTTGCGATTGTCATAGCCTTGTAGGTATTGGAACATAAACATCATGGTAGGTAACCTAGCCATCTGCTGGTATAATGTTATGTTTAGGCCAACCTCGTCGCTCAGTATGTCCTAACTATATGTAGAGAAACAATGGGCCAACACTGACAAAGTTCAGCTGTCTGAGCCCACGAAATCCCTTCAGCGGTTTAGCGATTTAGTCCGGCTCATAAGATAATATTAATCATAAAACAATCTGTCAAATTTCATTTTCATCTTTATTGCTAACGCGTTAGGTTCAAGTTTCTGTTAAAGTGGCCCTTTTAGACCCGCGGTAAGTCAGCGTCTTGGTGTAGATTTCTAACTAGCTTTAAATTAACATTAACCCCGTTCCAATTAGTAATATTTCATTACATGCACTGTAACCTACTTTATGTAAATGTTCTAACTGAAATGTGGCAACACATTTTAGGTATTACAACAGTGTATTGATCAATTACATCACATACGGTCAAAATAATGTAACAATATAGAATTGCATGCAGTAGTTGTTAGCAGACGCGATTACGTCGTTCACTTTTTAGAATTTCACCTTTTCAAGAATTGGCTGTTAGAAAGGGATCAGCCATATCAACCATGTGGTAAAACTGGCTATTCCTCCTGTTGAAACTTCTAGATACAGGATTATCTTCCGGATAGGGCACAGCATGTTCATTTGTGCAATATAAGACGGTGGTCTTTATATACTAGGTATAGCAACCTGAATACGGTTAATAGGACAGCGTGACGGTGAAAACCATCACATTGTCCTTTCAGCTGGGAGAGCGCGTGTGAGATTTGATTTGAAATCCTTAGGTAAGTTTACATAATGCAGTGCAAAACGATTTCAAATAAAGTGTGATGTCGACCACAACGCGATCTGATGAAATTAAAATGATTAGCTTGCTACAAAAAAACTGAGCATAAATGCTCATTAGGTACTTTATATTAAGACAAATTAAATAAAAATCCTTACCTTCATAGAGTTAAGGCTAGTGGCGGCATTGGCGACGACATCCCCCAGCGTGGCAGGCGGCAGCGCGTCGCTGCGCAGCACGAGCGCGCAGGCGCACAGCAGCACGCCGCGCCACCAGCGCACGCGCATCTTCACTCCCGACCGACTCACTCAGCACTGTCCACACGTGGCACCAACACTCGGCACTAACAGTCACTCCGTCCACTTCCTATCGATGCATTGCTTCAGAACTATTTGTTATTTGTTGTACTTCTGAGTTCAGTCTTCTAGGCATGCAGAAATCCGCTGGTTCTGTAAGTTGTAGGTACAGTAAACAATCTTAATCATTATTAAGATTTTTGCATTTTAAATATACTTAGATCTTGGGTGCTATATATAGAGCTACGTATTCATAAAGGCATAAGAATTAAGAATAGTCAATTTAAGTTTTTAAATTGAGTCATATAATATTCTGCAATCTATATAGGTAGGTACCTATGTGTAGTCTAACTACCTGATCAGTGTTTATCAAAGCTACAAAAGTAGGTAGGTGTAGCAGATTAACATTAAATGCGACTAAGAAAAGTGGTCTCTGTCTGGTCGAGACCCACCATTACTAACAATGCTTGATCTTGACTTTTCGAGACAATTAAATGCTCACTACACAAGTTCAAGTGAAGTGCACTAACCAAAACAATTATTGGGAAATTTTAAAGATTTGCCGGTTCAATGGTTGTTGCTGAGGTAATTTTTCAATTCAATTCAATTAAATTTATTCTATTTCAGATAATTACAAACACATTTAGCAATTGCAACCATCCATAAAATATACAAAACTTAAATTACAACAACACAAAACAATAGAAACATTGGAAAAACAACACACATACAACATAGAAACATTGGATTTTTGGATTTGGAGAATTTTTGACAAATCTCTGTCGATTTCGACAAAGATGAGAAACCTTACAAGTATTTGATTATTAAAACAATTGGATTATAATTAGAGAAGGATGGTGATTTTAGTGATAGCGATTTTAGAACTAATTGAAACAGATTGAAAACTTCTGCCAGCTCGTTCCGTATGAAATTCAAAAATTATTCCAAGGAATCGTACCCCAGGAAATAAACTAACTTTCCTATGTGCTACTATCTTTCTAAAATGAATAAAAATTGGTTCACTGGCTTAGGCCTGAAAAGGTAACAAACAAACAGAGTCGCAGTTACCTTTGATATTTATTTGATTACTTTGGATGAGACTCTCACCTCGCATGCATTTGTTTTTGTATGTAGGTACACACATGTTTGAGCAAATAAATTTATCTGAATCTAAATGAGTTTGGAAGAGGAAACTCCTGCGGCTTAGGTAAGTTTGTGTGCAAGTGCCCTGCCACCGCATTACCTGCGTATATAAGTGCAGGATTTTGTATTATTTATGGTTCTGCTAACGAGTCACGGTTGACCGCTGCCTGAGGGCCAATTCTAATAAGTTTTAAACAACTTTCGCATTCGCATGTCAATCGCAAACTATAGAAAAACTTTAATTTTCATACATTTTTGACAGATTCCGATTGAAATGCGAATTAGTAGAATTGGCACTCTGACGATCAGCGATGTTATGGTCGACGATGCAGCACACTAGCACCGAATTCTGATCTACGAGTATGTGTATAGAAACTACATGTCATCTGTATCGCGAGCTGTATGCTCCACCACTTGCGGTACCGAGTCGCAACTTCGCGAGTCGCGCCTGGTGCGTGGCACGTTGCCGAGCCGAGCGCGACGCTCTCGATATTATTCAACTTGCACTTTCACTCAGCACTACATTTGAACCATGAACGGATCGATGGTGACAGGTTAATTACAAACAAAGACTGTAAACGATTAGTGATGCTCCAAATTTTATGTTTTACTAGCTTTTGCCAGCGACTTCGTACGCGCATATCCCATTACGTTTTATTGGAGCTCATTAAAACAGCCATATGGTCTATCGCCAAGGTTAAGTGACGCTTGCAGAAGTGTTTCCGAGGATGGATGACGGGTCATTACATTCCAGGACTCCTACGTGTCTCAAAATAAGAAAAATATCTTTGACGCCAGTCATGCCAAGGAAAATTGTGTTATCCAGTTTCTGGGTTGATAGGCAGTAACTTCATGTAAAATGCTGGCATTAACCAGCAACTTGTAAGATTGGAAGCCGACTCCAACTAATTGGGAATGGCAGATTGGTTTTATTGAACTAGTAAAGCCCTATTTATTTGGTAGGTACTAAATCCATAAAATCAATTTGGTTGATGTAGATAGTTTTAGGTATTCTATGTTAGAAAAAATCCAAATCGACTTATTGGTAATATTGTCTAATTACTAATTAATTAACCAGCAAGCAATATGCAACCAACAAATTCTAACAGAATAAAAAACAATATTAAAAAATATAAACATAATATTAAATTCTCCTTAGAAAAGACATCAACGACATCGACTAATATTTTAGAGTTCCGTAGGCTACAAAACCTAAAACATCCTTCACACACACTGGCCATTCACGACTAAAAGAAAAAAACATAACTAGGTAGTTTAAAATAATTATGGTTCTAATACTGAAGCAGTTAATAAAACCGTAACTCAAGGCAGTAATGCATATAAATAAGATCAGAAGCCCGGAACAGAGTTACACAACGTTTGAGAGTATATTCTATATACCTAGTTATTTCTGAAACAGTTACATCACCAGATAATAGCATCCCTAACTGTAGGAAGTGGACGGTGCTGCTGGTGAAGGGACCACTGACTACTAAGCTCGTGGACCGTTAGAGGTGCGGTAATTGATTTTTCGGAAACATGCTTGGAAATGTGAGCATTATTTAGACAACTTTCTTCGAGATAAATCAAAATTGCCGTACTAGCTGAGCAGGGGCCGGCAAAAGTTGTATGAATATCTATCGTGTTATGCGGCCAAATAAGGGCCTGTGCACACCGCGTTTTTATCCTACAGAGCATAGTTTGTTGTCGTTTGTATCGATTCAAACGCGCGGCACCAGCACGTCTGTATCGATGCACGCGTGCATTAGTATAGCGTTTGTATCGATTCAAACGCGCGACACCGATGCGACCGCTAGCGCGCGCACCTACCCTACAGGCGGGGTTTCCCCCGCAACGAAAGAAGTGTGAATTTACGCTAGTAGCAATCGAGTAATTTGGTGCACCGCACGTCTTTGGAACAAAAAAATGGCGCCTTTCGACGCATAAAACTTCATAACTGAAATTCAAAACCGGCCAATATTGTGGAATTCACGATTGCCGGATTATTCGAATAAAGTGTTAAAGAAAAATGCCTGGGAACAAATGTCAGTATCGATACACACGCGCGTTTGCATCGTGTCTGTATCACTACACACGCGCGTCTGTATCGATTCAAACGCGTATTTGAATTTATACAAATGTGCAAAGTTCTACAGGCTGCGTCCGACTTGCGTGCGTATCGCGTCTGTATCGCTACAAACGCGCGTCAACGGCGCGTTTAAAAAACGTGGTGTGCACAGGCCCTTAATTACATACTAAACTCATAATATATCTATCGCACAGACATATAAATAGTAGCAGACCAAACATTCGCTAAAATTTGCGTAGCCATTACGCACACCGAGGGAATGATATCATTACAGGGCCGAATTAGGACCGGTTGCCAGTATTATCTAACGATATTCTGAAAATCCCTGAAAATCTATATTCTCTGGGTACATGAAATATAGATTACTCATCAATAGTCTTAACGAATAGAACCACCCTCTATTCCCGTGGTTATTGTTAAAGGCGACTAAGGGAATATTTTAAGAGGACGATGGGCAGCAGTCCACTCTTTATCTTTTGACGGTGTTTACAAACCATTGACGGACGTCAGTATCAGCTAGAAAAACTGACACTGCAGTCATTAACCCGCATGCCATGTTTTGTACAACCGAGAGTCAAGGTATTAGTATGCCTGAAAGCTAGTTTAGGAATAAATCAGGATTTTTGAAATAAAAGTAATGTATGTAATTCAAAATTCAAGCATTTATTTCAAATAAATCGTCTTTGTTGCCTAATTCGTCCCTGACTAATTGAACAGCTTAGAATAATAACGCATAGAAACCTAGTACGAGTGCAAAAAGTGAGGCAACTAAAACTTAGCCTAATCCGTCAAACTTAGCCATCAGGCCGTCAGTACTCAATGTCACGTTCCGTCGAACACAGCTCGCGAGTAAATAATTGAAAATGACAGTTTGTTGCGTGAAAGGATGTTATAGCACATCAGGAAAACAAAAAAATGTGATAAAACAACATTTCACAAATAAGTACTCACATTCTATGCACTATTTTTACGTAAATCGATAAATAAAACAAAATTCTAATAACCTAACTTTTCATAACACAGTGTTGCTATTTGTGAGGAAAAAATACCCACATTGCTTTCATTCATGTTTTTCATTTTTGTAATTTTAAAATACAATACTTACTGTTAATTCATATCAAACCCGATGTTTTAACATTGTTTATAATTATAACCCATCAAGCATTCTAAACGCATTGAACAATATCTCATTCTTTATGCGATTTATTTCCTTTTATTTTGAAATAAATTGAATTATACCTTCCGAAAAAATATGTCATTACATGAAAAATCATGTTTTTTCACCTTTTCCAGTTCCCAACAACATAAAATACTTGCCTTGATAGCAAAATAGTAATGCGTCTTCCCATATCTTGTGGGTAACGGCTTAGTTATGGTATCACTGAAAGCTATATCTGTGTGCGTTAGAGGAACGTAGACACATTCGGCTCACGCACACAAAGAAAATGAAGTGGACACACGATTTTGCTCGGGTTTTGTTCTAGACGCGGCTTCTATGCGTTATTATTCTAAGTTGAACAGGTACTTGAGCTGTCACTTGATGCCACTTTCTGACTATTTTGTCCTTGTTATGGTTTATTTCTTTAGTTGTAGGCTAACGGTACAGACAAATCGCATCTTTGTTAAAAACTGTATGTAAAATACGAAAAAACAGTATGGAAACATTTGAATTTAGTAAAGAAAGCACTAAGATTTCCCAAAACTTTCCGATGAAAGGTCAATCCAGGTGTTTTGTGGTAGCTAGCACTGTCACAGCGATACGAACAGCACTTCACCATATTATTTTACCGTCCTCGTGTGTTTTATGTCCCAAACAAGTAATATTTTATCAATTTTAAACGCGATTGAAAAACATTTGATGCTTATCAATATGGCAGACAAGCTACGCGTCAAATTTTGTCTATGTATGAGTCAGTGTGACAACACGTGACAGAACGAGACATGCTTATGAATTGTCACTTAGAAAAAAAAGGATAAAGAATCATACCATATAAAAAAATATATCTACGTATTAATGTTTGGTCTGCTACTATTTATATGTCTGTGATCTATCGTGCAATTTAAAAATGGAACGATCTTATATTAATTCCGAAACATGGCAACCAAGGAGGTATAACTTATCAAAAGTTTTATTTATATTACGAACTGGCTTGCAAATAGAAAGCTGTTTATTGAAATTCAAAATGAACACTTTTACGCGGGAATTATTTTGGTTGTCCAACATTGATTTTGAAAAGTAATTGTATTTTCATTTCCGGGCATTTTTGAGAAAAGTACTATACAAGCCTTGGCCACAACTAGGCATTGATGGACTTACGTATGTGTGCCTCGGTTACGCCTCGGCCCACATTTAGGAACACGTCGCCCATCAATGCCTCTTTTGCTGGCCGCTGCAGTAATGTACTATACCAGCCTTCATTGGTCGCCGATAAACATCCACGAATATTGACATTGACAAATGAAAAAAATATCCGCGAACCATTTAATATTGAAAAATGCCGCTTGGTGCACATGGGCATTTATGCATTAAAATTTACGGTAAAACCATCATTGTAATGTTAGCTAAGTTTGTTTATTTGGTTGTGCTGGTATATCGTTTGTGGTTTTGGCTAACATAAAGTTAGGTCTTCGAGTATCTAGCTCATAAATCGAGTGCGCCTGCGTCGCCATGCGTGTTAGCGGCTAGTTGATTCGTTCCGCAGTCGAGGCTAAGCTTCCCCGAGATAAGCACGTAACAATGATGGTATCATACATCTCCCAGACTATCTGACGAGATCACATTGTTCCCGGTTAATAAGCAATCATGATACGCCTCAGATACTTTGGCACGTGATGCACTCGTAATTGTTGACATGCAACGTAAAAGAAGACGCGTGGAAATGGGACGATGTCTCCTAGGTAACTATGTATTACGTAATCTAAACTACTACTGTTTGTAAGGTAAAATTGTTTCTTGGTAGTTTATACCTACGTTTAAAGTAAATCTTACATTTTACTTTAAACATAGGTATAAACTCTGGAACTACTGGCAGTATTAAATAAGAGTTTTTCTCTCGGAGGATTATAAAGGAAATTAATCCATTCCTTCTTTTATTAAAATTTTGGATGATAGTCTCATCTAGATTAAATTGGACTAGAAAAGATAGACATGTAAAAAAGTTATTGGCATGAATTTGCAAAATAAATATCATTTAGTTTTTCTTCTCTCGCGTAGACAATGCAGCATTGTCGATGTATTAAGTGTTAGGAAAATTATTTCACTGATAGCAAACGCAGAGACTATATCGGAGTGTAATATAGACACAGCACAGCTATAAAACATTGTTCCTTTAGGTCATGCCACGTGAGGGGGTGGGCTAAAGAAAATGCTTAGTAGGTAAATGAATCCCCGGGCAAAAATACTTTAACATGACCAAAATGTGGTCAAATGAAACAAGAATTTTGACTGCCTTGTCTGTGTGTGTGTTTGCATTTTCGCATTGGAGATAATTCTGTAATTCTTTTGCTCCATAATTTACAACTTCATATTAATTGGATGTCCCGCCCTTGAGCTGGATCTCGCCTGCCAGCGCGCCCAGAAGACGCCTGTTCAATTTTGAAGGCTGACGTGTTATCGTTAATAGGGGACACAAAATAATGTATTTAGAGTTGTACAACATTGCCAAATAAATACTACATATTTAATTTTTCAAGCTATATACTAGATAGCCACTGACCGACATTCAGAGACAGCTTAGCAATGCTAAGCCATGTGCTGCAGATACTCGTAAACAATAAAATATTTTATCTGCTTATAATGGATCGTATGATAATTACTACATATATTTAAACCTAAAGTTACGTTTCAAAGGGTGTGTTGTTAAACGCATCTAACCAATAAAAATATTATATGGTATAACTGGTTATCTCCAAAAGTAGAAATATGAGGTGTCTCCCGTGTCGTGCTTCTTCGTGCTCTTTGCAAAGCAAGTTTTTGATGTCACATCATGGCATGAAACAAAACGTTTCTGGAATGTTTGCTGCGTGTTGCGGGTTCGATTCCCGCATAGAACAAATATTTTTATGGCTTACAGATAGTTGTTCCGAGTCTGGCTGTTTGTGTACGAGAGGCTGTATGTTTGTTTACGCACCCACGATACAGGAGAAATTCTTAGTGTGGGCACCGTTATTTAAATAAATAAATAACTTTAATAAGCAGGGAATTCAACTATTTAGCTGAATGTACACAGCTAAGGGGTGAAATTCAGCAGTCTGTGTTGCCTGATAGCTACATCCATGTAAAATTGTGAGCATCTAAATCATAGTCGGATTTAAGGGAGGGCATTCAGGGCAACTGCCCGTAGCCTCACAAGAGAGGGCCTCCACATAAAAAAAAACTTAGGCACCCAACTATAAAGTACCAAATATCACGATTTGAAAACTTACCTATGAAAAGATCTATCTAAGGAGATGTTCTATGGTTCAAAAAATATGGATGTTCAAAAAAATTTTTTTGAAAATTTCAAAGCTACATTCGCAAACATCGAAATTACATTGCGAATGTACCTACTTGGTTTTGATGTTGTCAAATTACTTGGAGAGCTCTCATTTACAAAAATGAAAATAGTAAAAATAGAACTAAGTACGTTGAGCCTAAGCCGCCTAAGTTATTCCTACTTGGCATTGACAGTGATTTACTGCAGCTAGATTTCAGCGAAATCATCATTGACTTTTTGTTGAAAAAAGCTCGCAAGGTGCGAGAGACTTAGATTGCTTTTTTTACTTATTGTGTGATTTGATTTGATTGCCAGTTTTATCTTTTAGTGCCATCCGACTAAATAAATAAATGACTGAAACACTTGCAGGAAAAATATTATTTAATCTATTTGAAAAATAGTTGCTCCAGGGCCTCCACACCTCTAAATTCGGCCCTGGTATAGCGTTGACCTGTAGCCATCTCAACTAATATTTAAGATATTACAAGTACAGAAAATAAGCTTTAAGCTCTAGACATGGGTGTTCCAGTATTATTTTAAAGCTTGAACACTTACAACAACTTTTCCAGAGGGCGGTCAAAAGACAATTGGCCTTTGAGATTTAAATTAACTTAAAAAAATGTACCCAGTCGGTATAAGCATATTAGCACAACCCCTACCGATTATATACTTATCCCCAGTTTCTGGAACGAAAATATCGAAAATGTATTTGACAAATTGGTCTACGGGCCCTGTTTAATATAAATGACAATGCGACAAAATTTGTCACAAACTGACATACTTAATTGTCATAATTTGGCGACAAATGATGTTTATTAAAACACAGTACCTATGTCGCGAAATTGTGTCAATTTTGTCAGTTGCATTGTCAATTACACGGCCCAGTCAGTTTTATCAAATAGGTCCCTGCAGTAATGATTAATTGCATGAATATTCAACGGCCAATTGGATCGCTTGTACAATGAATTTCGTCAAAGAAATTATCGACGCGCCACAAATAATTATTAAAGTTATTAATTGTTGATTGATAATTTTACATGACATTCTGTGACCTTTTTGTGTTCTAAGCTACAGTAACCAACTGAAATCATTCTAAAAAGGTTACAAAACAGTATGATTACTCAATCAATTTATTACCTACCCAAATATTAGTTAAAAACCGCAATTTTGCTCAAATACTTAGTCGCACTCGGACACAACACAACACTTATTTCAACTGCAGTTCTTATTAATACCTATAACAGAGTCGATTCCTTTAAACTAAACAAAGTCCTTGTTTATACGAAATAGTAGGCTGCAGTGTTGTTAAAATTTCGTCAACAGATTCGGCAGCGTTGAATGCGCGCGCGAGTGTCCGGTATGTTCACTTCACTGGTCGTGCCACCGCCACTCCGCCGTGACTCGTAACACACCTGAGAACTGTTACCCAACACCCGCGTCAGCCACCTCCACCGCCGCCGCTACATATCCGAGGATCTATGTTATCCAATACACATTTTTTGGCGCTGTTCTTGCAAGTAGGCTTAGTAGCTAATAAAGTTACTTTGCATGTGAAGTTTCTAGAAAATATCTATTCGCTTGAGTAATGCTTTTTTCGCCTCATAAACGAAAGTGATGGGCAGCCTACTAAATATTTTGTATAGTAGGTAGGTATAGCGGTAGGTAGCCTAGTATGAGTTGCTGAGAACAGTCGGCTGAGTCGGCATCATAAGACGATAAATGTTTCAGAATTTTGGTTTGAAGCATAAGCATAAAATCGCCTATAATATCGTAATGATCCATCCCTATAATGATCCCAGTACCTACTGGGACACAGGCCTCCTGTGTGTGAGAGGGAAGGAACAGTGCCGGATTAAGCCAGCGCGGGGCCTGTAGCAAATTTTACCAAGTGGCCCCCTAAACCTAAAACTTTCGTAAAATAAAAACATAAATATCCAATTAAAACAATTATAACCTAGGTTAGTAAAGGTTTTGCCTACATTGTCTACAGTATAGTCGGGATCCGGGGCTGTTTAGATTTCAGACAGTAACTTGAAATAAAAGAATACCTAAAAAAAACGAGTTTATTTGCGCGAAGAATAACCAAACGTTAGTGTCGCGTTGAGCCTTTAGAGACTCGACGCAATATCAACGTCGCATCTACTACGCACCGTTGCCGCTGCGCAAACGTTGGAGAAACGTCAACACTCGTGAAACGCCAGTGGGATACCGGCCTACCGACTAATTTTACAATTGTGAACAAAAATGACATGTCAAAACGCTAAGCCGACGCTTCCAGGAGCAGTTACTTTTGTCGTAAGTACCTATAAAGCCAACTTTTCATCATGAAACTTATTTTCCTGAGAAGAAGAAAGCAGAATTTTTGCTCCTATAATTTTGAAAGGCGCTAAGTGTTACATAACAAAATCTGCCTAGCCGCGGTTCTAGATTACATAGGATATAGCGCCTACCGGGGTTCGAAACCCGGTAGACCCCTTTTTGTGATATTATTGTTTTTTTTTTTTTTTATATACAAAACGGCGAGACTCTTGGCCCAAATCTCACCTGATGGAAAGTGATGATTAGGCCGAAGATGGAAGCGAGTTTCACCCGGAATCCTCTTACACAGAGGAACTGGCTATCATACCTCTAACTGCCGGAACACAACAATGCTGTTAACATTGTTGTTATGGCGACAGACTTAGACATGATGGTGGTAGCTTGCCAGGCGGACTTAGAACAAGTCCTACCACCAACCAAACCGAGCAAAAAATTTGCCCCCGCTGGGAATCGAACCCGGGACCTCTGGGTCTGAATCAGGTGGTATAACCACTAGACCACGGAGGCGGTTAGTGTCACCTGTTTAGCACCACCCGGGGACCACGTGTAGGGATTCGTTGAAGGGTATTCTCCTACGGACGCGGGTGACTCGGCCCCCAAAAGTTGTTTCAAAGCAATCAATAGAAACCTGGGTAAAGGTGATTCCATATCGGTATAAGGCCGTTTTTCGTTCAAGCGAATCTTGTTAGGTTCCTGGAACAGGAGTGTGAAATTATGGTATATGGTAATTGACTATATGATCTAGTATCCAACTGACGGAATAGGTACACGACGAACAAAATTTTTTCGATAGAAAAAAATTACAAAGTTCGAAATATCTTTTTACTTTTTTTAGCTACAAGACGCAACGCTTTAGATTGATCCTATGAAAATGACTTTAAAATGTATAAAATAACCTTATCGAGGTTTCAACTGAACAGATTTTAATTTAATAGGTAATACTTTTTATTTATTTATTTATTTAGTAGCTGTTGCCCGTGACTTCTTCCGCGTGTATGTCGAAAAGTAAACACACAGTGATGTAAGATTGATACGATATGATATTAACAAACAGTCAATATCTGGCATTGCTCTCAGAATTAGGAATTTGGAAGACTGTAATGCAAGGCACTGGCTGTATTATCTCTTCTGTTCAAAATGCCGTCCAGCCCTAGTCATTTTTCGAAATGAGAAACTTCTGTGCACAATGTTGAAGAAAGTTGCTAGGGTTGATAACACGCGATAGAGCTTCATAAAGTTGGCCATGGGTATACCATTCCGAATAGAAATCTAACCCCGCAACGGATAGAGTAGAGTAGATTAGAGACTGCGCTATCCGCACTTAGACTCCCATTTGGTCTGTTGACCGTAAGTGTTCTGGCTAAGTTAACCAGCCTAGCTCCGCACAAATGCACAAATTCCTTCTGGGTGATCCACAGTTTTTGCGCTGCGACCTCACCGTTACACGATTTGTTCAGGTCGGGAAGCAACGGCCTCATTTCCAGGAAGTCGGCAACTTCTCGGCGTCGAAGAAACCTCTACAAATTAGGCTGTCTATGGAAGGCAATGTCTCATGATACCTATTATTATTTGAATGGTATTTCTACTTAGGCTGATACGTCGTTAAGATGGTCGCATGTATCGGTTTGACATTGGCATTTTAGCAAATAAATTATTTCATTTCATTTCATTAGTTGAAACTGAGAAAAATATCAGGAGGAGTGGGTGTTTGGGTCCAGCACTACTAACTTGGAACCTCTTCGCAAGTTCGTCTGTGGCGTCATGGCCTAGGGATCTACAGTTCCCCTATGATACTCGAGGGTGAAACCCGCTACGGGTAATTTCTGGCCCTGAGCTGGTAATGACGCTTACTGAGAATTGAACAGTATAAAAAGTAAATAGAAAATAATTGGGAATAAGGGAGATTCTGGGAAAGATCGCAACGTGGCTGGAGCATCATGCTGGAGCAAATTAGCCGAACAGTTTGTTGAATATGTGTGACTTTCAGCTATAACAAAATTTAATCGAAATTAAATATGTAAATAAAAAAAAATTGGATTATGTGTACCTTTTCTTTCACGGCCATCTTAATGAAAATATTTTCCTTATCTTCCCCACAAACATTATATCAATATAATGGGTATTGATGCTTACGTCGGTGGGCTCCCCGTACACAGACGAAATTAATTAATGCTGAAGCAACGGGGGGCTATCCTCTAAAATAAGATTGGGGGCCGAGTCACCCGCGTCCGTAGGAGAATACCTGTCAGTGAATCCCTACACGTGGTCCCCGGGTGACACTAACCGCCTCCGTGATCTAGTGGTTATACCACCTGATTCAGACCCAGAGTCCAGGGTTCGATTCCCAGCGGAGGCAAAGTTTTTGATCGGTTTGGTTGGTAGTAGGACTTTTCTAAGTCCACCTGGCAAGCTACCACCTCTCAAGCCTAAGTCTGTCGCCATATCAAAAATGTTAACAGCATTGTTGTGTTCCGGCAGTTAGAGGTATGATAGCCAGTTCCTCTGTGTTAGAGGATTCCGGGTAAAGCTTGCTTCCGTCTTCGGCCTAATCATCACTTTCCATCAGGTGAGATTTTGGGCCAAGAGTTTATCCGTTTTGTATAACAAAAAAACCTAACCATACTTTTGATTGTGGTGTGTGCCGTCAGTACTTTTTATCAGTTTTTGTATAATTATGCCCATTTGAGTGGCCTTCATCTTTTTCTTCGTCGTTCCCTCACTGCTGAAGACCGTGACTACATGATACATCGCGTTTCCAAGGCATTCGGTAGTCTGGAGGGTGGAAAGCTCTGAAATGCCAATAGCTCTCCAATAGCCTTCTTTATGGCGTTGCACCATAAAGAAGACCACATGTTTGCACATTTGAACTTTAGCGTGTTGTCAATAATGTATTGCGCTAAATGAATGGCGCTTTTCTTCAAACTGCGAAGTTAAGAAACTACTTTTTGAATAAAATTGTTTCTTAATTTTCTTCTTCTTTTCGAGTTGATGATTAACTCTGTATATTGTTTTGGCCCAGTGAAGTGTAGCACCTAATGCGTGAGCAATAAAGATGGAAAATTAATTTGACAGATTGTTGCGTGGTTAATATTATGATTTTAATATGATTCTGCTAAAGTGACCTCTTTAAACTCGCAGGTGTTATTGAAAAGCTTTATCTCATTAATATTGCAGCAACGCGAAAATGAGATCGAATGCATAACGCCATCTATCGAACATGAAGTTGAACTATGAAAAGATTAGTTAGAGTTCGTTTTATTGGAGTTACTATGAATATAACGTTCATTTATAACGATATATTTTTAAGGTATTAAAGAATTACAATCATTTTTAGACGTTTTAAATGCACCTACCACTAATAACTAAAAAATATGTTGAGGTGTTATGTCATGTTGTCGAAAGTACTATTTGTATCAATAGATGGCATTGCAGGTATTACGTAGTAAGTTGATTTCATCTACATTTAAGTAAGTTGATTTTATCTACATTGGCATAAATAAAAAAGTAAGAAAATATGCATCAACAATAATAAAATACCGTTTCAAGTACCGGGGTTCGAACTTACACCGAATCACTCGGAAGTCGGTTTTTGTACCGCCGGGTCTATAAACTCAGTCGACTACAGATTGATATAGCCGATCTTATAATATTGTGGTTATTGACTGCTTAGCTCCTCGAAGATATAGCGTGATGATTTATAAGCACCCCACGTGTGGGGTACTTTCGTACAGTAGGTAAAATTTTGTTTGTGCTATCTAAATGATAACGTAATTTTCCAATTTTTGTATAATTTTTACCCTCTTCTAATTCTGCAGAAGAAATAAAAAACAAACATGTTACAATATTAGATAATAGAACCAAATACATTATGAAATCTGAACTAAATAAAAGGTTTCCGATAGATGTATATAAAAGTGCCGTAATTATTGTAAGCGTGTAACAAATTTAAAAAGATAGGGTCAGTGGGTCGACTTAGGGGCGGATTTAAAGATAGGGACCGTATTATTTAATAAAAATAGAAAGGAGAAGGGGACTTCTGGGCCCAGCAGTTAACTACTTAGTTGAAATGTATATTAAAAAAACCGTTATATTTTTCTAAAGGAAATCACAAAATATGGTACCATGTTTCTATCTAGGAAGCGAAAAAACTTAAATTATGCCTGAATTGCGAGTAATCGATTATGAATAAATCGGTAAAATCTCAGAATATGTATGAAGGTCGAGTGACATGTTTTTTTTTCGTGGAATCGATTCATAGCGAATTGAATTCTTTTGATTTTTCTTCCGGCCTAACACTCTGCCTGACATCAGTCAATCACGACTGACAGATGTCACTCGTTCGTTTTTTTTCGTTCTGAGTGAACACCAAAGACTACTATAGTATACTGGCTAGTGCGCACGTATTTATTGGATAGCATTAGTTAAGTAGATTATATAGATATAATAAACAAACGTACATACGAATCTATGGAATGTGCCGTTTGACCGTTTCACTCATAAAAAAGGTGTAGGTAACCTATAACTTGATTCCTGGATATTTTTTTTTTGGGACAAGCCCGCCACACATTCCCAACCACTGCAACTCCTGAAAGCCAGAATTAACAGTGGCGACCACCAGAAAAACGCCGAGCTAATGAAGCCCGACGAGTCCCGGAGAAACGATTCAACTGTCTTGGATCCCGCATCGAAATTAATTAGAAAGTACAGCGGAGGAGTAGGAAAAAATTAATATAATTTCCACTTCCTTCCTTATCAAGCATGAGCCAGATTTGAGTTAGGCCAATAGGCACCAAGGGACATATACAACTGAGTTAAGCCCAGTTGCCAAGCACCACGGATTATAAATTAAAACTGAAATTAATGGGTCCTAAATTGTGAGCTACTTTTGATTCCTGTAATAGGTATGGCAAAATCGCCTGAACGCACGGAAATTTGTTCTGGTTTCTACAAGGTCCGTATAGTAAACTACCCCAGATGTAACCTGAATACTATTTAACATAATATTACGTTCAGTCTGCCAAAGAATACACTCCCATAAGACGTGATGTGCAGATTGTTCGTATTCAAGTTCAGCTGTACTAGAACATTGACATAAAGGTGAAGCCACAAGCCTAAAGGAAAATAATTTACTCTTAAAGTTGCCATGACCTGTGAAAAATTGGGCAACACAGTGATCTACCTCCAGCCAAGTCCTATCCAGTCGCTCACGAACGGATGGAAAAAACTGGTGAAGGTGTCGGCCTTTGATGGAATTTTCCCAACTACATTGCCATTCTGATAAAAGTTCCTCCCAGACGTCAGTCTGGGGTTTTAGTAATCTAGAGATTTTAGCACGGTCGCGCTGCGGTAAAAACTCTGGGTCCGTGATCTTTCTAGCATAGTAGTACATTGCAGCACGCCGCTGCACCTCCAGATCTACTGAGAGAACACCCGCCAGCACTGGTAAGGCTTTAGTACCAACCGTCCTATACGCCTTGCATAAGAATATCAAAGCTTCCTGGATAGCCGAATTTCACCAAATATTCAGTGAGGTATTTTTATTATATCGTCTTACAAATACGGCTAGTTTGATTCAGTTAACACCTGGGCCCAGGAATGTATAGAGTCATTCCCTTCTCCTTTGATGTATTGGTGGTAGGTAAATAATATCCAAAAGGGAACATTCTAACGCGTACGAATGCACCCCCTGTACCTATGTCTGTCCGAATGTACCTACCCCAGGCCTTTCTCCAAATAAAATTACAACTTTGTACAAATTCTAATTTAGAAGCAAAAAATATAGCAATGAAAACTCAAAATAAACAATATTTTGCGTTTTCATATTAACTTTAATAAATCATCACTATTTTTTAGCCAAAAACATAAAAATTCTACTTACGATTACGAGTTAAACTTCAGGTAAAAATTTACTCACCGCGCGCGAAAACACATAATTACATCTTTTCAACTCACACAGAGTAAAGCCACTGTCGCGACATTCCGGTAGCAAAGTGGCGGCCGTTATGTATATGCACACATGCAAAGGCGTGTTTGTGTGCCCTTTAGTTTTTCTGTTTTAGGTACTCGGTGTATGAATGTACCCCGCGTACGAAGGGTGACCACTTTCCCCACGTTTTTTATTTCAAGCTAGTCTCTTAGGTATTATCGTCATCTCATATTTTGCCTTGCAAATGTATTTGCATAGACAAATAAAAGAATCGCTCAAGGCGATCCTATATCACATCTGCTTTATAATTGTTACTAAAGAGATTTGTCGAAACATAAATCAGGTATTTATTTGTCAATATGCAGACGAGTTTGTTATGACCAAGGTTTTAACGTTAAAATAGCATTTAACCTTATAGTATCTACTAGCTGACCCGCGCAACTTCGTCTGCGTCACATTTTCCATTACTGCTCCGCTCCTGTTTGTCTTAGCGTGATGATATATTATTTAACCTTCCTCAATAAATAGGCTATCTAACACTGAAATAATTTTTCAAATCGGACTTTTAAGTAGGAAGGAATGGTTTCGTTCATTATTAATTTAATACCGTGCTACTTACCTGCCACCTGGTCTGACTGAGTAGCAAAAATTCTACGTAGTTTATCAATACAATCTTCAATAGTTCAATAACTGCGTTAGTTTTCGGAAATGCGATCATACTCCTTATTGTAACAGCTAGCCTACTGAACAATTTCGTAGGTTTTTACTTTAATGGTTTCCTTGCAAGTATTTATTTGTATACGCGATTGTGATCCTTATTTGTAACAGTCTACGGAACAATTTCGTATGCAAGTATTTTTACTTTATTGGTTTGTCTTTGCAAGTATTTATTTGTAAACGCGATTGTGCTCCTTATTTATAATAAGTCAGGGTTCAATTTCCCATGCAAGTATTTTTTCTTCCAACAGGGCTTTTTGATGAAATAGAAGTAGAAAGTAGAAACTTGAATCGTCGTAAGAAGGTATTTATTTGAAAACGCGATTGTGCTCCTTATTCCTAGAAACTTACGGGTCAATTTCCTATCCATATACATAATACTTGAAACTGGAAGCCCTGGAACTCGATTTTCCAAGTACGACCCGAGTCTACTCTCTCCTCCCAACCCAATAATTCGAAAAAGAATGTAGTCATTCTAACCCACACTTCCATAGTTATACCATATATCTACAACGTATCTGAACTGACTTTAAACTTGTTGTTCGAACTTAGAAGCTTAGCGGAGAATCTTAACACCGCGATTCACAAAAACGCGTCATAAGTACAACGCCATCTATCGATCTACAACGTAACTGAACTGTCTTTATACTCATAAGTTCGAACTTAGAAGCTTACACGTTACGATAAATAATGATAATAATATAATAAAATTTTCACTTTTTTGCTACATTTTAAGTTAAAAAAAAAATAACTCAGAAATACATTGTTTCGGGGTCTTTTCACACATTTCTTATTACAAATTTTCTCAATAGATGGCTTTGCAAGTATTTGAAGTCTCAATGAAAACAACCTATTTTAGCGCTCGATGAAGTTTCTTCGTAAACTTTAAAATTCGATATCTTTTGATTTTGTGGGTCGATTTTGATGAAATAAACACTAAATGTTACCCAGATTATCACTAAATATTTTGAAGTACCTAAATTTTGAATCCAATCAGTGGTTTATGCGTGATGCTCCTCCAAACGCACAGACAAACAGAATTACAGACAAACAGACAAACAGAAAAGAATTTCAAAAACTGCTTTTTTGTGTTCTATGTCATTTTTCTGACATTTCTATGTATTTTTTATGCGAAAATATTCAATGTACAGACACGGCAACTCTACGATTTTATTATATGTATAGATATTGGAACAGCTTGAATTAGATTTGTCAACTTCTAAATCCAAATATTGTATATTTGGTAGGTCTCGTAGAATGCCGAGGGTACAGCTTGAAGTTAAGAGCGTGTATTCCGTCCACTAGCGCCGCCAATCGTTTTTTATTAGTTGTGGTAAAAAAACCGCTCTGTAGTGTACTGAAGAAATGTATCTATTATTTTTTGAAAGCTATTTTTAATACATAACTCATGGCTAAATAGCCAAAACGGCAATTATTGCTAAAAGTGGCCACTTTTAGCAAACATATCGAGTTTGGCAACTATTTATATTCTAAAGTACAAAACATAACTCTCAAAACATAATAAATACATTTCTTCAGTACACTACAGAGCGGTTTTTTATCTACGTGTCTTAAATTTACCACAAATAATAAAAAACGATTGGCGGCGCTAGTGGACGGAATACACGCTCTTATGGGTTCATTATTAGACTCAAGTGATTGTGTCAGATATCTAGGCATTTGGTTGGATATGTCTTTGCGATGGGGAAAGCACATAAATGAATTTTGTAGGAAAGCGATGAAATTTTAAAGTTTACTTAAGGTATTCGCAGGCTCTTCCTGGGGTACTCATCCTACACACATTCGTAGGATATCACTTATTAGAAGCCGGTTAGACTATGGGAGTTATTTAAACGACACCGCAGCGAATTGTCACACATACAAGTTAGACAAACTCCAAAATCAAGCACTTCGCGTTATTGGTGGGTTTCTGAAGTCTAGGTACTCCTATTCGTGCTATGGAAAACGAATTGGGTATTCCCCCTCTCCATATTAAAGACTACAGTCTCATGACACTTACAAACTAAACAAACATTTTTCTATTATGTCGGCGGAACTACTTGCAGCGTCTCAGGCTTTGTCCTATGCTGTCAATTAATAAGACAAAAAATTTATACTAATTTTAACGGACAGTATAAGTGCTTTATTTCATATTGCTCGATGCGCCTCTGATATCAGAGAAGTACCTATAGCTTATAAAAAATTAGAGCAAATAAAATTAGCAAGTGAAAAGAACATAACTCTGACACTGCAATAGGTTTCATCCCACATTGGAATAATGGGAAATGAAGAAGCCGACAAATGCTCGTGGCTAAATATTCACAGCCGCACAGGTCGATCTTCAAAGTTAAGCAACGCTTGCCGAGGTTGGTCTGTGGATGGGTGACCATCTTGACATACCGAGTTTCCTCCGTACCTCGGTATCTGACACCAGTCTTGCCAAGGAGAACCGTGTTACTCAGTTAATGGGTTGTGGGGGTCTGGCAGGCAGCCGCTCCACGTAAAATACTGGTTTTCAGCTAAATCCGGTTTGACTGGAAGCCGACCCCAATATAGTTAGGAAAAGGCTAGGCAGATGATGGAAGAAGCCGACAAATTCGCAAAACAAGCTATTTCCGAAGGGCTTGAATTAAATTTTACCTAACTTTTCAGAATTGCTTTCTATTTATAAAAAATCATTCAAAAAATTTAAAAATTACTTTGATGAAAGGAATATGGTACAAAATTACACAATGCGAACCTCTTCATGTCCCTTGGTTCATCAATCAGTCAATGCTTTACTGAGTAGACATCAAAAGGTGACCTCATGTCGATTGCGTTCCGGACACATTCCCATCTACTTATACTATAATATTAGAAAGCAGAAGAGTTTGTTTGTTAGGGTGAACGCGCTAATCTCAGGAACTATTGGTCCGATTTTAAAAATTCTTTCAGTGTTAGATAGCCCATTTAGCGAGGAAGGTTATAGGCTATATCATCACGCTAAGGCAAATAGGAGCAGAGCAATAATGGAAAATGTGACGCAGACGAAGTTGCGCGGGTCAGCTATTTCCCAATAAAAGCTTTGCATTTTTAATGAGAAAAGTCGACTCACCTAATTGTGACATAATGTCTGAAAATAGACGACGTGCAACAGTTTTTGGTGGAATGCGTGAGCAATGCAAACAAAAGAGATCAATTGGCAAGGTAATTTAAGTTGAATTATCTAAATGTTGGTGCCTTTCCTAGTATTCTAGCTTCGCCAACATCGGATGCAGCTAGAATAATATACTCCTTTAAGTTTAACTAAAATGTCTAAGAAATCTTTAAGTAGAATAAGACAGTAGTATTATAAGGTACGATGGGATTGTCATCGTCATTTTTATGTACAAAAATCCCTTTAAATCAATAAAGAAAAAATAAATCATATTTATTTTATTAATGTTTATGTTGATCATTGTCATGAGCGTCGTCTGCGCGGTCTGCGCATTCGGATAAAATAGCACAGAACATAATTATATACCCTAGACGGGTAAAATAGTGAGTTCGAGTTTTTCCGAAATTACCTATCAATCATAATTTTTCCGTATGCGAACGTTACTATGGCTACGCTAAAACAGTTGTCGCTAGGTAACGGTTGCTAGACTTGTAATGGTTGACTTGTGGTATTCACTACAGACAGAGTGACTACCACAATCTATGTACGAATGTAACCGTCTAAACCCGATTTGCATTACCCGGTCAAAATACGAACAGTGGCAAGTGGCTCATCAATTATAGACCGTGACTATACATATTATGTATCAACTGTGTCTATAGTACCTAACCTGAGCACGGTCGCGACGTGGAAGGCCCACACCTAGCCTCCAGGCCTTCCCGTTTAGTTATATAACGTCTTACAGGTTACAAGCAGCTACTGCGGTGCCATAATATGACTCATTCAAGAGATCATAGTTTACCTAATGTAAAAGTTACCTACTAGAAATGAAGTGAAGTAACAGTAATAGTAATAAATTTATTCACAAACTTTTTTACAAGAATCCTATGAAAACCCAGTAGTGCGATTCACTAAGGAAGAACATCTTTACAACCAAGAAATCATCGTTGAAACATCTGATGTGGCTTAACAGATGTTTCAACGATGATTTCTTGGTTGTAAAGATGTTCTGCCTTAGTGAATCGCACTACTGACTTCTGAGCTAGGTAAAAATAAAAGAACAAAATAATATTAGATGAAATAAATCAAATAAGTGATGGGTTAGGTTTACTCATATTGTGTTTATGCATGTAGATAACGTGTTTGTGTGTACAGACGCCAGCACATCAAGCTACAACAATCTGTCATATTTCTTTTATAGATTTTCGACTTTATTGCTTAAGAATTAGGTTCAAGGTTGTTTGGGAAAATTTGACAGTTTCGGATAACTTGATGTGCTGGCGACTGTACGTGTGTGCGCGCGTGTGTGTGTGTGTGTGTGTGATGGATGTTAGATGTAATTAGTGAGGTATGTGGTAGTAGGGAATATTAATCTGTGAGCAATAACATTTCTGTTTGGTCGTAGTTTAATTGAAGTAGCCAGTGCTTAATTTTCATTTTTGTTTCTCGAACAGTAAGTGGATGAATGTTTATTAGTTTATTTATTTTATTGTATAAGTAGGATGACCTATAAGATTGCTGTCGTTTAGCCGTAGCTGTCCGACATCTGACAGGTAAGCATATGTTAGTAATAACACATTATTACTCTTATACACATTTTACATCACAGGGAGTTTGCTTGTGTTTTTTTAATATAATTTGGGATATAATATAATTGTCTAATTGTTAACAATTCGCAATTTTCATACAATTGTTTAGTCGGATATCTGAAGGGTTTAGTCATTACTTTCAATAATGACCTTTGAGCCCTTTCTAATTGCATCATGTTGGTTTTACAGGCACCACCCCAAACCCCTACACAATATTCAAGTATGGATTGAGCTAAAGCATAATATATATTAGAAGAAGAGGAAATTCCGCAGCGCGCCTAAGTTTTTTGAAAACCCAGATTAGCTTCCTAGTGCGACCCGTAACAAGACTTATATGGGGTTCCCAACTAAGCCTCTCATCTAAGATAACACCTAAGTATTTGACCTGTGGAACTTTATTTATAGAAAGACAAGAACAGCTATTACTATTAGGATAATTACAAGAATGAACTTTAATATTAACGTTTTTAAGGTTCGTTTTGGAAAATGAAAATTGTATGAATGAAGTTTTAGATATATTGAGAGTAAGGAGATTGGCTCCGAGCCATTGGCCAAGTCGATGGAGGCCATTCTCGGCAATGCGACGTACCTCATCCCAAGTCTCTCCGTGGAATATTACGGCTGTATCATCAGCATACGTAAATATTTTACCGTTGCAGAGTGGTCTAAGACATAGGTCATTGATGCTGTACACCAGGGGCCCGAGTCTGCTATTTTTATATATTTGTCATTCCGACACGATCCCATTGTCATGCCATTGTCATTTTGCTAAAAGTTCGTAATCTGCTAAATTCATAATCGCACGGTCACTGGCACGTCAGTGGCCGGTCATTGGAACGTCAATGGTCTCGTAATAGAATTGCGTTAGGAATGCCGTATTGCTATTATTATAAAACCGAGCTAAATTTGAGCATTTATTCATGCCAGATTTTATTTATATTTAGTTTTACATAGTATTTATTAGTGTTATAAGCCATCTGAAGTAGTGAGAAGTTCGTAAATACTAAATCTGTCATTATGTACGAGATTACCATTCATATGGCTTTCTTTCAGTGGCGTGTCAGTGATTGATCATTGGAATGTCATAATGACGCCATTATGACGCCATTATGTTAGTAGATTACCAAACTTGTCAAAATCAACCATTTTGAAATCAGTGATCGACCATTCTGACACTATTGTAATAGCAGACTCGGGCCCCAGGAAGAGACTTGGACCGAGTATACTGTCCTGAGGAACGCCATAGACAACATTTTCATCAAAGCTAACATAGTTTCCAATCTTTACCTGCTGTCTACGGTTACACAACAAGTCCCCAAATATTTTTAGGGCCGTTCATCTTACGCCAATGACATCTAGCTTGTTCACAAGTGCTGAAATCGAGACTGTGTCGAATGCTTTGGCTAAATCAAGGAAAACTCCTATACATTTTTTATTTCCGTCAACTTTAGATGATACAAAATCAGCAAGCTGACTAACTGCATCATCGGTGCTTTTAGACGCCCAGAAGCCAAATTGAGTGTTAGCCAAAATATTTTTACTTTCAAGAAATTGAATGAGTCTGCTATTAGTAGAAGTATTGATGGTCCGACCAGTGTGACGTCAGCGTAGTCTAATACGCTGACTAAACGCTGGTCTTGAGTAACCAGCAATTGGGTCTCAAGGTGGCCCTGCACAACCCATTGCTTTCATAGCTCGCGGAACGCGCCACCATCGAGATTTCAATAAAAAAAAATCCTCTTGATAGGCATACGTTTAACCACTATCTCACCTGATGTTAAGCGATGATGCGGTCTAAGGTGGAGCACGCTTGCCTAGAAGTAACCTAATTCACTCTTGACTTAAAGACTCCCAGGTTGTAGCTATCAGGAAACACAGACTCCGGCAGGTCAAATAACGGTCACGCCGGCGTCGGTTCGACGATGGTTCCCTAGATGTCGTCATCGATAGCTGGTGGAACTTTGTTGAGCATTTCCAGCGTTACACTACCAAACTGAGGTGAGCGAGGGCTCCCTTCAAGTGGCTCCTGCCCCATCTAGGGGGTCGAAACGACCTTAGGGGGTCCATGACACCTGCGTGGAGCCTCCAGTGCGGTCCACGGCCCTTAATGGTGCCCCAGTGGAAGCGCTTTCGTGAGTCGACCAGCCCGCGACCTTTACGCGTCCCATAAGATCGTGGCCATTCGGCTGACCCGGGGATACCGCCCGGTCTCCGGGCATTTCATTTAGTTACATTGCCAGATCTTCGCGGGTGAGAGCCCTCGCGCACATTTCCGCGTGGCGCGTGAAGGCGCTACGCCAGGGTGAAACTCTCCTGCCGCGTCAAATCGCAGCTCGACTCAAAGTGACCTAAATAGGTAAGGGTCAGTGAAGTCGTGTGACTGATAAGAAATTTTGAAAACGTCGAATTAACGCCAACTAAACTATGCGACGTTATTAAATGGTTTCGACCACAACGTTCACTCGACATCATTTTGGTCGTATTAACGTTTTAGTTGCATAGGAGGTTTTTGGAAGACAATATCGTAGCCCAAAAAAACTATTATATGACATTTACATGACATGACAAATATGATTTGTTTTATAGTAGTTGAACTTGAAACACGTTTACGACGATTTGGTTGTTATGTGACGATAATTACTACTACGTTTGAGTCGTGTGACTATTAAGTCATGCAGTGTCAATTTTAACATGATACATATAGGTATACGATGATTTGGTTGTAATGAGTCCAGTAAACAAGTGCTCTTTTGTTAACTTTTATCAGCAGTCTCGGAAAATTATGAATGAGGTGTCGTTCGATTTGGAAGAGCATGAAGAGGAAGAGCGTGAAGCTATATGTACCACAAATGAACGAAATTACAATCACACATGTAACCACAGCAGTCCGTCCTTTACCGAACTGGAAATCTCTGGGACCGAACGGACTGCATAACATCTGGCTCAAATTGTATACCAGCTCACAGGCGCTCCTGGCATCTCAATTCCATTCATCCTTAGAATCTGGATCGCTGCCACAGTTCCTGACAACTGAAGTTATCCACCTGCTCCATTAGACAGGTAGTCCCGCGGAACCCAAGAATTATAGACCAATTACTTGTTTGTCGACGGTCTTTAAACGTCTTACATCCATCCTGAGACTTGAGAGTGAAGATCAATGAGCACATTGCGACTAACTCAATTATGTCCGCCTCTCTGTATGGATGTAGGAAGGGGTCCCGCGACACTAAGGAGACATGGCCATAAGCCAACAGGTTCGTCGATCCCGCAAGAGTCTGTCGACATGTTGGATTGACTACAATAATGGCCGTGATTATATATATGATTCTGTGCCACATAAATGGCTCATGAAGGTGTTAAACATGTAAGTATAAATTAGATGCAACTCTACGCACCTACATTTATTAATGTAAGTGCTGTTGCCCGCGACTTCGTCCGCGTGTATGTCGAAAAGTAAACACACAGCGATGTAAGATTGATACGATATGATATTAACAAACAGTCAATATCTGGCATTGCTCTCAGAATTAGGAATTTGGAAGACTGTAATGCAAGACACTGGCTGTATTATCTCTTCTGTTCAAAATGCCGTCCAGCCCTAGTCATTTTTCGAAATGAGAAACTTCTGTGCACAATGTTGAAGAAAGTTGCTAGGGTTGATAACACGCGATAGAGCTTCATAAAGTTGGCCATGGGTATACCATTCCGAATAGAAATCTAACCCCGCAACGGATAGAGTAGAGTAGATTAGAGACTGCGCTATCCGCACTTAGACTCCCATTTGGTCTGTTGACCGTAAGTGTTCTGGCTAAGTTAACCAGCCTAGCTCCGCCCAAATGCACAAATTGCTTCTGGGTGATCCACAGTTTTTGCGCTGCGACCTCACCGTTACACGATTTGTTCAGGTCGGGAAGCAACGGCCTCATTTCCAGGAAGTCGGCAACTTCTCGGCGTCGAAGAAACCTCTACAAATTAGGCTGTCTATGGAAGGCAATGTCTCATGATACCTATTATTATTTGAATGGTATTTCTACTTAGGCTGATACGTCCGCGTCGTTAAGATGGTCGCATGTATAGGTTTGACATTGGCATTTTAGTAAATAAATTATTTCATTTCATTCGTTGAAACTGAGAAAAATATCAGGAGGAGTGGGTGTTTGGGTCCAGCACTACTAACTTGGAACCTCTTCGCAAGTTCGTCTGTGGCGTCATGGCCTAGGGATCTACAGTTCCCCTATGATACTCGAGGGTGAAACCCGCTACGGATAATTTCTGGCCCTGAGCTGGTAATGACGTATCATAGGCTTACTGAGAATTGAACAGTATAAAAAGTAAATAGAAAATAATTGGGAATAAGGGAGATTCTGGGAAAGATCGTAACGTGGCTGGAGCATCATGCTAGAGCAAATTAGCCGAAATCTTATATCAGCTACTTTAACAGTTTGTTGAATATGTGTGACTTTCAGCCATAACAAAATTTAATCGAAATTAAATATGTAAATAAAATAAAATTGGATGATGTGTACCTTTTCTTTCACGGCCATCTTAATGAAAATATTTTCCTTATCTTCCCCACAAACATTATATCAATATAATGGGTATTGATGCTTACGTCGGTGGGCTCCCCGTACACAGACGAAATTAATTAATGCTGAAGCAACGGGGGGCTATCCTCTAAAATAAGATTGGGGGCTGAGTCACCCGCGTCCGTAGGAGAATACCTTTCAGTGTATCCCTACACGTGGTCCCCGGGTGACACTAACCGCCTCCGTGATCTAGTGGTTATACCACCTGATTCAGACCCAGAGGTCCAGGGTTCGATTCCCAGCGGAGGCAAAGTTTTTGATCGGTTTGGTTGGTAGTAGGACTTTTCTAAGTCCGCCTGGCAAGCTACCACCATCTTGTCTAAGTCTGTCGCCATATCAAAAATGTTAACAGCATTGTTGTGTTCCGGCAGTTAGAGGTATGATAGCCAGTTCCTCTGGGTAAAGCTTGCTTCCGTCTTCGGCCTAATCATCACTTTCCATCAGGTGAGATTTTGGGCCAAGAGTTTATCCGTTTTGTATAACAAAAAAACCTAACCATACTTTTGATTGTGGTGTGTGCCGTCAGTACTTTTTATCAGTTTTTGTATAATTATGCCCATTTGAGTGGCCTTTATCTTTTTCTTCGTCGTTCCCTCACTGCTGAAGACCGTGACTACATGATACATCGCGTTTCCAAGGCATTCGGTAGTCTGGAGTCTCATTAGCTTCTAGGTCAATAAAACCAGGCGTATGGCAATATGATTTCTGTACTTCAGAGTACCTGACCTCACTCCATTCACTTTTATTAAAATATTGTATATCCTGAAGGGCTTTCAATAAGTTATCGGGTGCTTTAGGAATCGTAGGCTCTTTCAGTTTTGTTTCAATATCGAAATTGAACGGTAGTTGAACCTGAGTAGGCTCACTCGCGCACGCGTCACTACCATCATTGTACAAGATGCCACTAATATTGTCATCAATCAACACGTCGTTGTCTATAACTGACGCGGGCTCCGCACCGCCACATGGTACTGATGATGATAAAGCAATTTGATTACGTAATTCACTCACCTCTCGGAATAACTTGTGCATCTGCCGATTGTCTTTCCGTGATTTGCGACTATATTTGCCCCCCCTTCTTTTGTGGTGACGGCCACGTTTTTTCTTTCGGCCGGAAGAGCTCGCGGAATCCGTGGAATCACTTGACGAGGAAGGGCTGCTACTAGATGATGAACTCCTGGCTGAGCGTGCACGTTTCCGAGAACTGGACTGATTCTGCTTTGGCACACGATCCCGTGATAAATCATGTCGCGGCTCCTCAACACTCGCGTTCACACATGTACTATTTTTATCTAAATCATCCATCCTAAAAGTAAAACACTTTTTAAAAAGGTAGGTATTTGTAAAACACAAAAATTCACAACTAGGACACAGTATGATTAAGAATTTTCATACTAAGATTAGGAGAAAGGACAATAGGTAAATGTTTCTAGAAACAAAAAGAAACCAAGAAAAATAACGCTTAAAAATACGTTACATACCTGTGTAATCAATTTGAATTATGAACGTCAATATCAAATCGACTTTGAAATACGAACGGTAAAACCGTTTAAATATGAAATTAACTCACGCGCAGGGTGATACTTCTATTTACGGTTTAGTGAAGGTGAAGACAACCGTACTCGCCGGAAAACAAGACGCCAATGATTCGTGAATGCCTCCGAGCCTCCCTACTGCGCTCGGGCCTGCCTGGTGGGGAGTGTGCGAGCGAGACAGATGTATAGGAGTGAAGGAGAAGGACATAAATAACCGGAAAACAGATAGGGCCTATCTCAAACAGTAAGCTTCAAATAACGGTCATGGATTTAATAATAAATAAAAAAGCTGTAGGTAGTGTACCTACAATTTTTTTATTTATATAACCTTATGTCTAAACACACTATGCCGAAGATACGCGGCGGAAGATCGGCATGATTACGCCTGCAATGTTATTTGTATTATTTACGACACATTATGCTTGAATTACGTTGCGTTTAGCGTACAGCCGAACTTCGGTAGGGCGTTTAGAGCGGCAATTCGGCGGCAACGTATTCTGTAGAGCAGACATAAACCGCGACTGCTGAAGTTCGGATCGATTACCGACGAAGATCCGGGGCGGGGGGAACTTTGGTCGCCTTCGGCATAGAGAAGTTAAACCGTGGTTACAATTTGACGTCGCTGACTTAGAGTGGCGAATATTTTTTTGTTTGCATGGATGATAAAGCTAACAGATAAAAAAAAAACAAATTCCCTTCTATTCTAAGTTGAATTTAAGTTCCTTAGCCTTACAGTCAATTTGGGTAACTTTGACAGCGCAGTGGGACCATGAACTAGTTTTGATTATTTTTTCGCATGAAACCAACACTACATTCATAAATGTTTATTTTAGATTTGCTATTTTAAACAAGGTTCGTAAACGCACCGTAAAAAAAATAAGCTGTCAAACTAAGAAAACGTCAAAACTTTTTCTGAATACAGCGCGCGAATTCAAGTGTTTTACGGTGAATATATTAACTTTTGAATATTTTGTGATTTTAGTTGCTGACAAGGTAAGTGAGCCAGTGATACAGAGCCATTTGTTTATTGTACTATCGCATTACAATATCATGAAAGATTTGCATAATGTAATTACGTCTTATTTTCAAATTTCATGCATAAAAATAAGTATTTTTTACAAAATATTTTGCTTGTTTTCTTTTTAATTTGCCTAAAAATGTTTAAATAAAGGAGTTTTTGATGCTGTTCAAAAATGTGTGTAACAATGCCAAATGCTGTAGACTGATTCTTCATTTTTTTTTTTAAATATTAGACAAAACTGCAAAATGGTCGTTTTATTGCGTCACAAATACATACATCTATACTAATATTATAAAGAGGTAAAATTTGTTTGTAAGTTTGTATGTAGGGGATAATCTCAGGATCTACTGGTCCGATTTGAAAAATTCTTTCAGTGTTAGATAGCCCATTTATCGAGGAATACTATATAATATATCATCACGCTAAGACAAATACGAGCGGAGCAATAATGGAAAATATGGCGCAGACGAAGTTGGGCGGGTCAGCTAGTTAGTTAATAAATACATATAAACCAATGTTACCCACATTGATAAAAATAAAGCGTCCTCCACACTATTCCGAAGTTGCACGAGGCGAAGTGCTCTCGGAAGTTGACCGAAGTCCGAAGTAGGTGTCCACACACCTCGAGCAACTTCGCGAGGAACTCAGTCGCCCGTTCCCCCCGTTCCCCTCACGATAGGCATAATGGATAACCGACAACAACTGGAAGTCGCCCGAATCGAAGCGAAGTTGCACGAGGCGAAGCGAAGTGCCTCTCCACACTGTCGTATTCGCCCAACTTCGATCAACTTCGGGAATAGTGTGGAGGCTACATAATACTTATTACTACTTTTTTATGCATGGCTCTGTGTGTGTCAAAGTTACCCATAGTATGAAGGTAAGTTTGACAGGGCACAGAGTTAAGATTTTCTACTAAGTATATTGGTATCTATCTACACTATTTAAACTAATATTATAAAGCAGAAGAGTTTGTTTGTTTGTTTGGTTGAACGCGCTAATCTCAGGAACTACTAGCTCGAATTGAAAAATTCTTTTTGCGTTGGATAGTCCATTTATCGAGAAAGGCTATAGGCTATAAAACATCACGCTATGACCAATAGGAGCGGAGCAGCAATAAGAAATGTTGCAAGCGGGAAAAAAGCTTCCGTTGCGTGCGCTGCGTAAACGGTTTAAGTTACACAAAAATCAAGTAAAACAAAATTATTTCTCTTAAGTTCTAAAAAAAGTCTTTAACAACATATGTCTATCCCTTGGTTAACTCACTATAACCCTTTTTATGGAAATCAAATTTGTTCTAAAATGATGCATTATTTGCGAGGAAGTTTTTATTAACATGGTATCCTTATCCAAATAAATACGTTAATCATCATAGTATTTAATTTTGAACAAAATTGCCATTGACATTATTTAATTTCAATAAATATATTGAGAGAAATCATCGTTTTATAATAACTCCGCAACAAAATATTATACTCGGTGCGCGGGTGGAGCGTGAGGCGGAGGGCGCATAGAGTACTACTGTACTATAAGACTGGGAGGGCGCCTGACGCCCGCCGATTCTTGTGTTTGTTATAAGGTTATAATGTAACAAAAAAGTTGCCAGTTGACGGGAACGAAGCCGCGGGGGACAGCTAGTGTTTTTTAAACTTTCTGTGAATGTCTATGGATGGAAAGTAATACGAGAGCACTGATAAAATAAAAAACACTCGAGTGATAGGCGTATTTTTTTTAAATATAGTGTAAAATATCGCCCTTACTGTCAAAGTTACCCAGATTGACTATATCAAAAATAAATACATTTTATTATAACTGTCATTTTCAAAAAGTAATGGCACTAATAATTAATATTGACCAAGAATAAGTACCTACCATACTTTCAACGTCATTCAAAAGCAAAATTATGTCATTCATTGATTGTACTAAAGACATTATAGTGTATCCGAAACATATCCAAAATACCGAAAGATCGGATATTCGGTCAGTGCGTGTTTTGCACTGACGTATTATACGTCAGTGGTGTTTTGTGATAATTGTGATTTGCTTTGTTTTTCATTCTTTACCTGTCACCTGATGTATGACAGGATGACATTGACATATGACGTCATGTTATGTTTTATCCACTGACGTATAAATCATATGGACTGGGCATACCTACAAAAAAAACGTGTTTACCTACCACCGACTTGGGCACTTAAAATGGCTGCCTTTCGTAGGGTTGTAACTGCGAGCAACATGCGCATCTGATATCGATATTCAACTCAATGTTAAAGTTTTTATCTCAATGCGTATAAACCATATGGACTGGGCATACCTATAAAAAAAACGTAGCTACCTACACTTTGCTGGGATGATAAAATGGCGGCTAATAGGGCAGCCTATGTCGATATTTCTTTACAATAACATCGATAAAAGATTGTTAGAATGTTTTCAAAATGTCACGGTACAATTTCAACGGGTATTTTTAGCACATTTTCAGCTTCACTTGTACAGTCGCCAGCACATCGTGCTACAACAATCTGACAAATTTCTGTACCTACTAGATTTTCAACTGTATAAGAGAAAAGATTAAGTTTACTTCCCGGTTTTTGATTTAGGCTAATACTTTGCGTACATGTTTAGTTTGGATGACATTGTTGCCGATTCTCTTGTTCAATAACTAAACTAAAATTAGATAATCACTATCTTTTTAACCGACTTCTAAAAAGGAGGAGGTTCTCAATATTTAATATTATTATATCAATGGGGGTTTGCGGGACATGTCTCTCTGTACCGCATACCCCCCAAAATATGTATCTATTGCCATTATTAGGATAAGTAACAAGGTACCTACATCGAATAAGTTTTTGAAAATTCAAATGAAATGTACCTAAGCGCTATTCTAAAGCCTTGCGTTAGGTCATTCGAGACGGGGTGGAGGGAACAAAATCTAAGAAAAGAAATGACGCTGCATCCACGATGGGCTGCCGGCACGGACGTCTCCATCACCTAAGTATATTTTCTAACATACCGATGAAATTGGGTTTTAATCAAAAGTCAACAATAATTATTTACAACACCATTTATTTATTTTTACATACATATAATTTACATCCTACTAATTTTATAAATTTATCCTACTAATCCATACCATCCTACTAATTGCTATACAATTTTTGTTTAAAAACATACCAGCATATTCAATGTGGGCACTGCGCCATCATGTAACCTCATCACATCGAGGGTTCTGTTAAAACTAGATTCATCAAAGTGCAGGGAGCAGATATGCCACATTTTATGTCTATGGTTTATATTTTTCTTCTATCCATTTATTTTTGAAAATTTCATTTCCAGGAAATCTGTGGGTTAATAGCATTGCAATGTATTTTACACACTTTATCAATATAATAATATCGATACTTATCGTATGCGATGCGAACATCGCACATCACTAACTAAGACATAAACATTTTATGTAAACAATACAACGAAATTAAGAAAATAATAACGTAATAATAAGCCATACAAATATGACACAGGTTTCAATAATCTTTAAAAAGATCATCTGGTAACAAAACATTACACAAAATTCTACAATATTCAACTGGATTAGTGAAAACTAGTAACTAACCTGTGCAGAGTCAAATTAGTCTGATTTTTGTTATTCCTCGCACCATACTGTATTAAGCAACACGATGGCATGATTTTTCTCTTATTTTCCAAAGCCAGAACACAAAAAAAACCTAGCTTTCGACGTATTTATCTTTAAAACAACGAAAATAATAAAAGCAAACAACTGTTTGACAGCTCAACTACCATAAAACCACAGAGTACTTTGGGCACTTATAATGGCGACCGGCCACGCAAAGGCATGATTTTGACGTCACACAATAGGGTTGCCAAATTTAGTACTTGGCAAACATATACATGTCTCTTTTTTCATATGCAGCTCTTGGCTAGTTAAAAAGAGACAAAACGCTTTTTGACATGTTTGCGTCGATATGATAGATATTTGTATAACTGTTTATTTCTATCTATTCAAACGTTTCAAGTCCATATGATTTATACGTCAGTGGTTTTATCTATCAAAGTCTGTGATCATCAAAGTAATTTTGTGCATCATTTCGTGAAGAATTGTTAACAAATTTAAGTTTACGAGTACTCGAGTCGCTTTAAAGTTTTGGTAAATTTGAGCTTCGCGTTTGGAAAATAAATATCTCCCACTTGGAAATTAAAGAAGTCGATTAAAAAGGAAGCAATGGCGAATATTTCGGGACCAGCTGCAGTGGCTTCAGCGCCTGAAGATCTTCCGCCACCTTACTCAGCTGTAGTGGGCAATCCACAATACGGCTTCGTGGCGCCTGGAGGCGAGCCGTTTACGTCAGTAGGAGCCCCGTATCCGCACCCGCACCCGCTTCAGCAGCCAAAGCAATTCACAGCGCCGGGGGTGTACCCGCACCCCACCATCACAGTGACGAACACTCAGCCTCAAGCGGGTGACATGGGGCCACCGCAGGCGCCCATTCCCGTGGGGATCGTACTCCCGCCCGCAGTCGGAACTGAACCAACTACAATCAATTGCTACAACTGTGGAAAAATAGTAACAACAAGAGTTAATTACACAACAGCCTGGCATACTCATTTAGTGGCCGGGTCCATATGTGTCATTACTATGTAAGTGGACTAGCTATTTCATAATCATCATAAAAGTTAAATCAAAGAATAAGAGAGACTTTTTCTCAGTATTGAGACAATGTTGGTTTAGAAAAAAAAAGCATGTTCTATACTTCTGATGGATATTGCTTACCCCAAGTTTTAGCAACTAGCCTGTACCTACTTATAGCTATTTTGACAAAACAGGTTTGCAAACTTTTCTAAACAGTATAAAACAAAGTTGCTAACTGCCTCTGTTTATTTACGCCCCATACTTCTTAACTATGCAATTGTTTTGATTTGAAACAGTTTCCACTTATAGTAGGAAGAACAAGTAATAATAATAAATATGAGAAGCTGGGATTGATCACTAGTTTAGTACAAATCCAATAAAAATTAGGTTTATTATAAAATCCCAATGTTATTCCCTCAGGTTCAGGTCAGGTTTGATGTTATAGTTGTACAGAAGCAATGGCTAATCATCTGCCTAGCCTTTTTCGATCTGTATTGGGTTTGGATTCCAGCCAAACCAGATTAAGAAACTACAATTATTAATTCAAGCCAAGAAGCATTTATATAATCCACTATCATATTGCTAACAGTAATTTATGTGCTTTCCAGGGTTTGCTCTCTCTGCTGTCTTGGCCTTGTTCCCTACTGCTTCGATACCTTCAAGGATGCTGAGCACTACTGCCCTAATTGCAATACTTTCATTGGTAAAAGTACCAAGTGTTAATAGGGTGGCCACCACTCTGTGTTATAAAGATTGCAGCTTTGAACATGAGGAAAACCGAAAATACAAAAAAAAATTTACTAAATTGTAAGAAGCAATTATGGTGCCATCAACTCCACTTTAAAAGCCATGTGCCCCAAATTGCTATTGGTTATATAATTTATCTTTTCAAGTCGATCTTAATGCTTGTGAATTCTCAACTATGTATGACTAATATAAAAACATATAAATGTTGACACACAATGGCACAAAGTACTTCACCTGCAGTGTTATCAGTGTATATGAATGGCACTGCCACTATTAATCACAGTACACAACAATGGTCTAGTATACTGGTGAAGTTGTGCATAAGGAGTAATAAATTAACCCTTATTTTCTTATGAATTGAGTCAAATTAAAGAGAAATAAGGCTTGGTTTATAAAAAAAATTAAAGTCATCGGCTATTGACCATAAGTTAGCTGACTTCTGCGACTGGCTCGCGGCCCTGAAGCGGCTCCTTTAATTTCCGTGTTGTTCTTGCAATACCCACCATCTGTTGCGGATGCCTGGTGACTGCCTAACGCACCAAATGGCCTAAATAAAATGACAAACATAAAAATTACAGTTTATTTTTTAAATATTGCAAACTATTAATAACCTCTGTTTCCATAAATTGGTTTTTATCACTATAATTCAATTTTTTATCAGTGCTTTAGCATAATAATTAATGTAGGTAATGTCTGTTTCACATAGTGTATTCATATATAGACTGTTCAATAGTTTTACTCATTTGCATATTTCTGGAAAACCCCAGTTTTATTATAGTCATTCCTCAAATATGCACTTGAACAACTACTGTACAAGATATCATCCATCACACATACCTAATGCAACAATTTATGTATTATATATTGCAATTGTTCACATCTTATTATATAAAATCCTCACAAAATTACATACCATTTAAAATAACATCAAATAGATTTTCTTATACATGTTATAAATGCATTCCATCCATTTTAGATGTTCTATTTTAGTACTTACTTTAGTAAACAGAAGTTTTGCTGTGTATTTTTAATTATGAATAATTGAATGTAACAAACAGTACCTAAATGGCATTCTGAACTAACAGCTAACATTGTGACTGAAATTAGACTGAATTGTTATGATTGAAAAAACCAAAATAAAATAAAATTATAACTAAATAATATTACGTAGTTGCAGCAAAAACTTCATAAATTCGTAAATGTTTTTTTATTGACCATATGTTATCTCTACTTAGTTTTAAATGCAAAATAATTTTAGTGAATAAAAGTAATCCATTTTTTAAGGGTGTTATAAAAAAACTAATGTATATGTTCTTCATTCTCTGTTTACAAAATATATAATAAGGTATTTATATATACTGTAAGCTTAATTTGTTTTATTTTATAGTAATATGTATGGGCAGTGTATGTGCTGCAGAATCATTGCACTGCACATAATAAGTGGGTGGGTATTTGTTTTTGGTTTGCCCTCGTTTCGATTCCGAAAATGAGTATGGGACAATGTACTTGCTGTTATTTTTTTTTATTGTTGGATTTTTCTTTACTATTAATAGGCATACGTTTGACTGTCATCTCACCTGATGTTAAGCGATGATGTGGTCTAAGGTGGAGCACGCTTGCCTAGAAGTAACCTATTCGCTCTTGACTTAAAGACTCCCAGGTTGTAGCTATCAGGAAACACAGACTCAGGCAGGGAATTCCACTCCTTAGCTGTACGCACAATGAATGTATTCCCAAAACGTTTAGGTGGGATGTCCACCATGTACCGGTGGCGCACCGCCGTACGTCTTGTGGTCCGATGGTGGAACGGGCTTGGCGGAGTTAAATTATGCAATTCCGTCGCACACTCGCCAAAATGTACTAACTGATAGAAAACCGACAGGCCAGCAACTCTGCTACGACCCAAGACTTAGGAGCTTCGATTCGACGAGCTTATCATTGCCGATGATCCTCTTGGCTCGTTTTTCAATTGACTCGAGGGCATCAAGCTGGTATCTGGCAGATTCGTCCCACCCAACGATGAGAGCAGTACTCCATACACGATCGAACTTGCGCTTGATACAGTTTAAGAAGCTGTTCCGGGGTGAAGTAACGTTTCACCGTTGCCAGGATCCCCAACTTTATAGCAGCCACTTGAGCCTTGGCCTCTATGAAAGGGCCAAAGTTGAGGGTAGATGTTAATATAACACCAAGAAGCTCAAATCTGTCGGTTATCGACAGGGTTACACCGCGGAGAGATGGAGCAGGGTGGAATTGGCTCCTTTTGGCGGAAAAGAGACACGCTTGGGTCTTCGCAGCATTGAACTTGACCAGATTGGCATCGCCCCATTCGGAGACAGCCTGTAAGGACACGTTCAAGCGCTCAACCATAGCCTCCCGGAGAGACCGGGTCTGTGACCCACCAGCTCGTGCGTCGGACACGTATCTCCCAGCAACAGTGCTGTCGTCTGCATACCCAAAGGTTTTAGCGGATCAATGTTGCCGAGAGTACTGACCCCTGAAGAACCCCGGCATTAATATTCAGCAGTCCGGACGAGCAGCCATCTATGACCACTCGGATAGACCGATCCCTCAGAAAGTCTGCAATCAAATCACAATCCGGCGGGCAGACCGAAGGAAGGAGGCTTACTAATAAGGCCATCGTCCTGTCGAAGGCCTTCGAGATGTCTAGGGAGACCGCAAGTGCTTCCCCATGCTCCTCAATGGCCTCACTCCAGGTGTGAATGGCATACGCTAGAAGATCCCCAGTTGACCGATTTCGGCGGAAGCCGTATTGTCGGTCACTAAGGATATCGTTCGCTTCTAGTTATGTCAGGAGCTTACTATTCAGTACCCAGTAGTAGTCTTACAGAGTATGGACGTTACCGAGATGGGTCTATAATTTGACGGGTCAGCTCGACTACCCTTCTTGGGCACGGGCTGCACGTTAGCTTGCTTCCAAGCCTTCGGCAATTTCCCAGTCTCAATCGAAAGGCGAAATAAGCGTGTCAAGATCGGAGACAACTCAGGCGCACAAGTCTTCAGTACAATTGCTGGAATCCCGTCGGGGCCACTAGCCTGTTCACGTCTAGGTTACACAGTACCCTAAGTACTTCCCTCTGATGAATGGTTATGGTCGGCATACACAACCCGCATCGAACAGGAGGAGTAGGGGTCCTCGCGCCACCAGAATCCAGACGTGACGATTCCGCAAACATAGAGGCGACCAAGTTTGCTTTCTCCGCAGCGGAGTGGGCCAGCGACCCATCGGGTCTCAGCAGCGGTGGCAGTGAGGGGCGGTAGAAGTTCGATTCGACCGACTTAGCCAGGGACCAAAAAGCTTTACTACCTGCTGGGTATGAAGCATGTTTGTTCCCTATTCGGCTAATGTGCTCGAACCGAGCCCTCCGCGACACCTTCTTGCAGAACTTGGCAGCCCTGTTGAAGGCTCTCTTCTTATGAATCACGTCACTTGCTTTGCGAGTACGGGCGTCAATCCATGCTAGGTAAGGCTCATGCTTTAGCGCATTAGCACGATTGCACTCGGCACCAAACCATGGGCGAGCTTCGCCAGACATCACTACGTCCGAGAACGGAATGTATCTACTCCATTCCCTGCCGCAGCTCATCTGTCACGGCGTTCGCGCACGACGATGCATCAGTTGAAGAAAAGCAAGTAGGCTGCCAAGGATAACATGCGAAGAAAGATCGCATGACATCCCAATCCCTGCTGACCTGTATCGCTATACCCGCCGAGTACCTCTAGGGCTAGGATAGGGTGGGGAGTAGACGGATACAGATTTCACCAGACAGTGGTCGGAACTACCCAGCGAAGCAGAAATCGACGATTCATCAGCGTTTTTCTTTTTGTTCCTTTTTACCATGGTGAGAGTGAAGGAAGGAGAGGAGAAGGAAGTGAAATGAGGTTCCATACTGCTAACCCACAGGCACGCTCTGACAGGACGGCATCGTTGGGGGACTAGTCTGGAGACTGCGGGGACGCCCGAGCCCCCCCGGGAATGTCCATCGGGCCCTCTCGTCTGGTCGCTAACCAGCACGATGGTGCATTCCGGGATTTTTCGACAGTTGGTGGGGCAGCCTTTCATGTGTGGTTGGCACACTACTTGGGCCCCCAACTACCTGCGGTCGGCCAGCGGCGCACCGTGCCTCGGAGCCCGCTACCCTCCGCGACTAGTCTCCCGATACGCCCACTTCAACGCGAGCCTAATCGGTCTGCCTCATAGAGTATATAACCCAGTGGGTGGTCACAAGCCATCGGCCGAAACCTACCACCAGTAACATTTATGTATAGTCTTTGGTCTGCCTGCATTGGAACAACTTTTTCGACCCAACTCCTCGTGAATTGGCTACACTGGGCATCGCACCGGAACGCGGCTAGGTCGCTTGGCGGTACGTCTTTGCCCAGTGGGTGGTCACAAGCCATCGGCCGAAACCTAGCACCAGTAACATTTATGTAGGTAGGTACCTACCTACACACAATAAACATAAAAAAAGAAAATTATAAAGTGAAAAGGGCACAAAGGTACTGCTTATTTCACAAGATAGGTAGGTACATATTTAATTTTCTTCTAGCTGATCTGTGATGCGGTATTTTTATTTGCAATTGTAATAAGATCAATTTTTATTATTTTTAGATAAATAGAATATCTGTAAAAGGTTCTAAGATGTTATAATATCTGAAAGTCCTGAACCAATCACACAAATTCTTTTACTAATAGAAAGCTTAACTACCGCAGACGGCCAGAGGTTTATCCTTTACCCGGTTCCTGGTGGATAGATCATGGCTACGAAGGAAAGAGAAACCGTACGCTATTTATATCGATCCAAAGCTACTTATTCCTTCCTTGAGCTGGCTTCATTTAAGATGAAGCCCTTGGGTCACTATACCTACTACTACATTCTCAAATTAGCGGCCTCTGCTCGACGATCATTGATTTCACTTCCACTATTGTGGCCAACCTGTTGCTCCTTTGGCTTATGGTCCGCAAGCCAGCAACAGATTACCATGACCAAGTTCCTCCCGGACGACAACTTGTAAAATGTTTAAGAGAAATTTATCTTGGACATCTGTGAATGTCAGCTGCGATACGGTGGGTGGGTTAAGCAGCGGCAGCCTGCCAAACACGTTGAAAAACGATTTTTCATTTGTTTTCTCCCGAATGAAAATATTGAATATCGTAAAACAAAACGTCAGCAGACTGTATCTCGGTGGAAAGGTCGTCAGCTAACGCATCTATATTCACCAGCTGACGAGTTTTCCCTCGGCATTTTGTGAGAAAAGTGTAGGTACTGTACCTACTATCTTACCACTTCAGAGTTTTTTTTTAATCTTGGGGGAACGATCAATTTTTTTTTTTCGTCAGAATTCGAGAACCTTGCGGCCCAAATAAATGTTTGAGAATGTGCAAATACCTAGTACTTACCTACTCTTTCATATATGATACCCCACATGCCCTAGCAGTAGCCCCACTTCGGATTTTTAAGAACCCCTTTCAGTCGCTGTTGCAAAAAAAATACATCTTATTTCTTTCTTATTTGCAAGAACTGCTAACTCAGTATGCACTGCAAGTTGAACTATCAAGAACTGTACACTGCATAAGCAGTTCTTGAGATATCCAGCTGTGACAGACGGACAGACTTAGTCTTACTATAATAAATAAATCTATACTTATAATAAATCTGTAGAGAGGTCAATTCTGTACATGAAATATATTTCCAAAATAACTATCAGGGGGTGATTACTGATTAGGGATCGATACTGATGCCAAAAATGCAATCAGTAAATTTTTTGTCTGTCTGTCTGTCTGTCTGTCTGTCTGTCTGTCTGTATAACCGTTATAGAAACAAAAACTACTCGACGGATTTTAACGAAACTTGGTACAATTATTCTTCATACTCCTGAGCAGGTTATAGTATACTTTTCATCACGCTACAATCAATAGGAGCAGAGCAGTGAAGGGAAATGTTGGGAAAACGGGAGAAGTTACTCCATTTTTTAAGCTTCCGTCGCGTGTGCAACCTTAATGGTTAAAGCTACACAGAAATCATGTATGACGGAAATGTTCTCCTTAAAATTATGTAAAAAATATTCCACGACAGCATATGTCTATCTTTTATGATTGACGCACAATAACACGTGTAACTCCCGATAGCTTAGCAGTTCGAAGTTTTCTGATTATATTTGTCTACTCTTACGTTTATAACACTCTCAGTTATCCCTAATTAAAAAAGTTAACATTGTTAACTATTCCATAAAAAATAATCATAGAAATTGGTATAGAAACACCAAAGTTATACATGAAATACGCTAATAATAAGCCATTGCGCGTGAATACTGAATCATGCTTTATGGATTATTTTTGTCTAAGGTCGCGAACGCACAGGCAGGCAGCTTGCTTGGCGCCTAGAGGCTAGCGAGTCACCTAGCGAGTAGCTTCGTAAAACGAACATTCTCGAACGTTCGCGACCGCCCTAGCAGCTAGGCGCCAAGCGCGCAGTGCGGCCGGCCGGTCGCGAACGTTCGAGAATCGGTCGCGCCTGTGGTCGCCGCGCTCGACGCGTCTCGCGGCCGAAGGTATAAAAAGGCGGGGCGTCCGAGCGCGAGCTTCAAAGCCTGGCTGGAGGCTTTATTACTATATTAAAGCCTTCACAGGCAAGTCGGGTTAAGCAGAAGCCAATCTTCTCAGGTTGACCTGCGAGAGGCCAAAAGCGCGAGCTTCATACAATTTTTGCCAGTTGATGCGAATTGACGTTCAGAGCGTTCGACCTTATTGACAGACAATACATAATTTAGTCTTTGATAATTTATTTTAAGATTCCTTTTGTTATTATTTTATAAAATAGGTATAAGTTATTTTGGTAGTGTTTAATTAAATATTCGTTCAAACTACAAATTATTAATAGTTTACATTTTAATTATTTCTTTTTAGGTGAAGTACGCATATATTTTTAGATACCGATAGCTTTATAAGTTTTGGCTAATTTACGTTCACTTTTTTATAGGTATTAGTTTTATTTTCATTTTGGTTTATAAAATTCTTCCGTTACTGAGTGAATGACTGACAGATAACGCAACAACACAACCAAGACTACTGACTGGTCGTATGAAGCTGCACATAGGGTCCTTGGGGAGTTTAGGGGAGCTCTAAGAGAGGATTTCCCGAAATTCCTACGGGAACGGGAGAAAACGGGATATGCGCGTACGAAGTCGCGGGCAAAAGCTAGTAAATAAATAAACATTTATTTCAGAATATCATTCCATAATTTGTTAGTAACAATGCAAACTTATAAACTAGTGTTAGTAATATATTCTATTTCTATTTAATTATTTTAAGCTGCGTGAGACACGCCGATCCTGGGGAATGTCTACTTGACTGCGTGCAGTCGCATCCACCGCCCCAAGATCGGAGAGTCCCACCTATCAGCCAACGTTCTAAGGCGTAACGTAACGTTCGTTCCAGCGTTCGTGCGTGTTCGTGCCAGCCCCAACACCATTGTTGGGGCTGGCACGAACACGGCGCATCAGAGCTGCGCATCTCTTGCGCATAATGGCCGAAAAACTATCGATGTTCGCGTCGGCAAACATGCCGGACGCGCTACAAAAACGCGGCAGCCCCATCAACACCCGGAACGTGTTGCTATATTTAGTGCGCAGGCCCCTATATGCCCTCTGTGTAAAGTTCACCCACAGGCTGCACGTGTAAAAGGATTGGCAGTAGGCTCTGAAAAGCGTCACCTTAACCTGAGCCGTACAACGTGCAAACCTGTGGGCCAACATCCCACATCGAACAGCCAGCGACCTGCGCTCCCGCTCAACATCAACATTTTCATTTAAGTCATCCGAGACCCAATGACCTAGATATTTAAAATGTGCAACTCTTTTTAGATGTCTGCCACAAAGCATGACTGGTGGTATTGTGCTATAGCATTTTTTGCCTGCTTTAAATATCATGAACTCGCTCTTTAGTGCATTTTAAATGAGCCCATGGGTCCTAGCGTACAATTCACACACGTTTATCAGTTTCCTCAATGTCCCGATCGATGGGCTCAGCAGAACCATATCGTCTGCATAGCTTATATTATTAATGCATACACCATCAACATGACAGCCGATTCCGGTTCTGCTAAGCTCATCGATCAGATTATTCACATAAAGATTAAACAACGCGGGTGAGGACAGTCCCCCCTGCCTCACCCCACACTCAAGCCTATACTCAGCTGAAAAGGAGTTTGCCCAACTATAAAGGTTCCTTTTTACCATTTTTGTACGGAACAAGAAATTATGAACCGTTACAAACGGTTCATAATTGGAGTAAGTCTCACGAAGGAATATTAGGGAACGGTCAATGTAGGTACCTACTTTATTACAAAGTCTGGTGATCTTCGTCGACCATACTTTACGTCGGACGAAGTACCTACCTGACTTCGACCTGGATTCAATCCCTCAGTTTCCTGGCCTTATATAGGTGAGGTGACTATAAAGTACTAAGATATAACTGCGCAGTGCGCAGTATATAAAGCTACCTATATGTAAGGTACTATTAACTAAGTACATACTATAGCTACAGAGTGGTTCGATTTTTACCGGCCGATCCAACATCTACCACGAGTAGTAAAACTTAGGCGAAAGCTTATTTTTTAGGCAGCAGTAAACAAAAGATTCGCTAGTGAATAGGATGATGATGATACGAAAACAAAAAAAACCATGCATAATCCATTCGTCAGTAGGTACCTACAACAATATCAGGTCTGATAGATAAGATAGTAGCAATCGCTAAAGATAACAAGGTAAATTTTTAGTGTATAATCGTAATCAATACTGTATTCATGCGAAGTAAAATGTTTTAGTGTCATTACATTTTACTAACATGGATATGAACAGTGGTGTGAATCCATCTCAAAGTGATATAGTCAGAGCAGTGTACCAAGAGGAGAGAGAAGAGAAAGGTGTATTTCACAGAGAACCACCGCCGGCATACGAGGCGACATACAATTATGCGCCGCCTGTGCCACCACCGCCAGTGACTAATCCACCAATTACTCATCAACCAGTCACCAATCAGCCACCACCAACCCGCTCTGTTATCGTACACCTTCCGCTGAAGCACTCTCCGACGCTCTTCAACTGTCCGAAATGTGATGAAAGAATTGTAACGAGCGTTACTTATTCTAGCACAAACAAAACTCACATGCTGGCTGGCTTCGTCTGCGGGATCTCTTGGTAAGATACTAGAATTAAGTTGATACCACTCTCAAACGGCCTAGGTAAATAGTAGTAAATACACGAATGCACCCAAGAATAGTTTGGATGGGGGGGGGGGTATTTTGGGGGTCCGACAAGCATAGTGAAGCCCGGGCAGAAACTGGCACCTTTGTACATTTTTGACCCTCGGACCAGCTCCTCCTCTCCCTGGAAAACCATAGCTACACCCGTGGACACACAGATTACTGTTAGCCTCATCCCACTGATGAACATTGGCATCTTCCCATGACTTCCAGCTTTTTCCGTCCATGATGAATACTTATACCACTAGCCTCCTCTTCCTCGTAAATAGGTATAATTATTTAATTAGCTACTTATCATAATTTAAGCGTTAAGGATTGGTACCTACATCTATACTAATATTATAAAGCAGAAGAGTTTGTTTGTTTGTTTGGTTGAACGCGCTAATCTCAGGAACTACTGGTCCGATTTGAAAAATTCTTTCAGTGTTAGATAGCCCATTTATCGAGGAAGGTTACAGGCTATATATCATCACGCTAAGACACATAGGAGCGGAGCAATAATGGAAAATGTGACGCAGACGAAGTTGCGCGGGTCAGCTAGTACTAAGATATTTGTTTGTAATCTAGAACTACAAATTAAAGCCAACTACCGAATTTGGTGCCTTTTTGTACGGCGGCCATTAGTAAGAGTTCGTTAACTCTTCCTTAATTATTATAAACAAATTATTCCACCAGTAAGTAGTCTAATGTGCATAACAATAACAAATGGATTTTTGTACTCAGACGCCAGCACATGAAGTTACAACAATCTGTCAAATTACTTTAATAGATTTTCAACTTTTCGCTAAGGCATTAGGTTGAAGGATGATTAAGAAAATTTTACAGATTCAGTTATCTTGATGTTCTGGTGACTGGACTCTAATAAGGCTTAAACATAAGTCTGAGCTAAGTTATATTCGTTCATACAGGTGATTTTTTAGACAGAAATTCAGGACAAAATCTGAATGAATACCAGGTGGGTATAGCTGGAGGATAAAACTGCAAACAAATATGGCTTTCCAAATCTGGTTCATTTTCCGTAATTTATAATGAAAGTGGCCCTTCCTTGGATTTCACACATTACCCTTAACAGCAAAACTATCAGTCACTCAGTATAAAAATACAGGAGCTTTTTACAAAAGAGATCAGGTTCAATACCTGGCTCAGGTAGCATTTAAAAATGTAATGATTTCGGAATTTTATGACTTACTTACAATATTTCAGTAATGATATTCTATCTAATTTACATAGAAAACAGGTGTTTTTTTACATGTATGTAATTTTCTTTTTTTTCGTTTTTCAGTTGGTGTTGTCTCTGTTGTTTGGCTGCAATACCATACCTCACAAAAATTTTCAAGGAGGCCCAGCACACCTGTCCGAACTGCAAGGCACATTTAGGTTCTTACTCAAAATTCTAAATAGTTACTGTAAAATACTCATAATTTGTAACCAAATAAATTGCTTTCCTATTGTACATATTTTAACCAAATTAATATAAATTAATGTATGTATAATTAATATCAGTTTCAGCAGCAAATATTAAAAACTTCCCAATGTAGGTTTAATTAATATTTTAATCATGACATTTATTCAAGTATTGTATATACTAAATTTAAATTTAGAATAATAACAGTATCAAAATATGTTATATTGTATTGTGGGGTAGGTAGATAGTTTGTTTCTATGAGGTACTCTTCAAATAGCTTCTTCTTCATCCATAAAGATAGTATTTCATGTTTGATTAGTTCCAGGGTTTCTGATCTGCTTCCTTGAGTTGCTTATTAAAATTTAGGCACAGTTTGCCTTTTATTGCCACATCACTGATACCTACTTATTATTTTGAAAGTATAAATTATGTGCATTTTACTCATTTATACTGGTTCAGCATCTGAAAAATAAATAAAACTTATATAAAGAAGTTAAAAACAATGTATGGCCCCAGGTTTTGGTAATGTAAAGGATCAATTGTAAGAAGGCATTTCAAATTATTTAAGACTGGCCCTGGATAATGCCATGTGATTTTTTCTTAGGTACATATCTGTATGTATCCAGCATATTATGCCATAACATTTGTAAAAAAATCTTGTAAATAATGAACATTAATTATTATTAAATATGTTAACAAAAAGACATTTGTTTCATTAAGCAACACCCTATATGAAGTAAAAGCCACTGACCAAAATGTAATTGGTCTTACCAGATTCCTGTATAAAAAAATTTTACTCATCCTTGATTGATTATAACCATCCATAGCAAAATTTTTCAAGTTACTAACCATAAAAAAAGATAACAAATTGGGTCATTGGCTTTTCATCCTTGCCAAAATATCATTGTCATTCAATAACTGTCCGAAAGCATTGTGTATGTTTGTCATAATTAGCATATTTTCTTTGTTACATGACTTCAATTTAGTCATAAGTATGGTCATAGTATGTGTAGCAAACTAAGTGCAATTTGAATATTGGCCACCTATTAAGGTTGATAGCTTTAGATTCAGTTGTTATTTACATAGTAAGACACCTAAATTCTCACCATGTAAAACTAAAAAATTCCTTGTATTGCACAGGAGACCAAATTCTTGCTCTTATTCAAATTTATAGTAAACCACAAACAATCACAATATTCCGTTCCCATGAAGTACACATACTGTCAGGATGGGAGTACATCCTGGGATTTTAATAGTTTTGACAATGTATGTAGGTTAATGATTATATGAACCTGTCAACGCCCTAAGATCCTGTCGGGCCAAATACCAATAGTAAGATAATTCTTACTATTGGTCTTTTAATTTGCAGGGGCTGACAGATAAAACCAAATACAAAATTTACAAAAAGACCCGGGACATACCTTTAAAGTAAACGCACCATTGATTAACTGTTATAAGGAACTTGCAATCTGAAACAATCTGATGCAATCTTCCATTTCCCGTCGACAGCTACTATTACGAATGTTTGTTGAAAGGGTTTCTTGCTTTCGTCGTTTTGATAGGTCACATCTCCACAAGCTTGAATTAGGTATGTCAACTTGTTTGACACCAGATTCTCTGATATAGGTTGTGCATCTAATGTCTTGAGCACATGATTACTAGCCGGCAAATCCATCAAGAACTTTTGGATCTTGTCATTACCGTTAATTCCATTACCATTCCATACCAGCAGGCCAGTGTCCAAGTATAGTTTCGATGATAAATGCCGGTTATTGTCTACCTGCTTATAAAATATTTTGGTAAATTCTTCTGCAGTTTCACAAGCATTGTCAATATTCTTGACGGCCGCCTCCGACATTATGAATAAGTACTGATTTTTTTATGTTTTGTTCCAGTAAACACGTACAGTGAATTAGTCACAAGGTTAAGGAAAATAGGTAACAAACATAAAACGTTTCACAACAATGTGCAATCGATTGACATGTCTTTCTAATGTGCCCAAATGTGCCTCGGTATTGACATTGACAGTTGACACTGATCTCCACAGATTATTAATGATATCGCAGTTTGAAATAAAAAAAAGTACTACCATAACTTTTACTGGGGACAGTCTCTATACTATAGTGGGGACGAGAGATATGGGCGTTTGCGCACTACAAGGAATTTTACTGTCCGGCAGTCCGATTTTTTACGGTCCAATGTGGCATGAAAAAAACAGATGATTGTCATGTACACTTATCCGTCTTTACTCGGATCGGTGCGGGACAGTTAAGGTAGCTCTCTTAGAAACTACACACGCTAGAACCAATGAGTTTCTTGAAACGAAAAATAAAACGGTCTGGAATGAGAACAAGTAAAAATGTCCGATAGTAAAATACGTAAAGTTTTCGCACTGGTGACTGTACGTTTCTCTGTACGTGAAGTGCAATAGAGAGACACGCGCTTAGCCTTATTCACACCTGCGATTTTCTGACATCATACTGTTCGCTTATTCACTATGACAAAAGAACATAATATATACATGCTCATAGACCTGGATAAAGAAAGTCAATGAACTGGGTAGGTCTGTCAATGAACAGTTCCAACCAAAACTAAATCCATGACAAACACATCAGAGCCAGTTGATTTTGTGAAAGAATACACCTACTTAAGCCACCAAATTAATGTCAGTCACCGACTTTATGAAAGAACTAGCTGACCCACGCAACTTCGTCTGCGTCACATTTTCCATTAATGCTCAGCTCCTTTTAGTCTTAGCGTGATGATATGAAGCCTATATCCTTCCTCGATACATGGGCTATCTAATACTGAAAGAATTTTTCAAATCGGACCAAAAGTTCCTGAGATTACCCCCTACATACAAACTTACAAACAAATGTTACCTCTTTATAATCTTATATATAATATATATAAAACAAAGACGGGTTTGTTGCAACACTTATAACTCGAGATCTGCTGAACCAATTTTCGTGGTTATTGATTCGTTGGATTTGTCTCCGACCCGAATAGCAGAATACATCTTAAAAACAATGAAAACTCGAAATGTGCAATGAATACTTAATTGACGGGAGCGAAGCCGCGGGGGACAGCTAGTATTAGTATAGATAACAATATTATCAAAAAGAATTACAAAGAATTTAAACTGTTGTTTGGTCAAGTGTCATATCATATTATAATAATAGGCATTGAAAAGTGGAACTAAAAGATAGCATTTTGGCACCTACCCAAGAAATAGGAAAAGAAATCGAGGAAGACAGTTTTGAAGATGGGAAGATGAAATAAAGATCATATCAGGGGAAACATGAACTAGGAGAGCGTTGGGCAACAGACTGGGTTGTCGGTGTCACCGATTCGCGTGAGTCGTTAGATGATATCAGGAACTACTGGTCCGATTTGAAAAATTCTTTCAGTGTTAGATAGCCCATTTATCGAGGAAAGCTATATATCATCACGCTAAGACCAATAGGAGCGGAGCAGTAATGAAAAATGTGACGCAGACGAAGTTGCGCGGGTCAGCTAGTAATAAGAGGAAAGATTTGTTTGTTTGTTTGAATTGAATAGGCTCCGAAACTACTGGATCCATTTGAAAAATTCTTTCAGTGTTAGATAGCCCATTTATCGAGGAAGGTTATAGGCTATATATCATCACGCTAAGACAAAATAGGAGCGGAGCAATAATGGAAAATGTGACGCAGACGAAGTTGCGCGGGTCAGCTAGTTAATAATATAATTATGTAAAAATTCTCCTAAAACAAAGTTCTCCGCCGCGTCTATCTCAGTGTATGTTTTAGTATATAATTTGTCAAGCTGGCGAAGCCGCGGGCATCAGCTAGTAAATTAATATAAATCTGTATCCACAATTTATGCTTCCTCTGGTAAGTAGCCACTTCCACGTAAAATACTGGTATAACAGCTGAATCCGGTTTGACTGGAAGCCGACCCCAATGTAGTCGGGAAAAGGCTAGGCAGATGATGGTGATGCTTCCTACTGTTTTTGTTTTTTTAAATCTATTTTTATAATGGTTTTAATGACTACTAAAGCAGCAGTTAGGGCTTTATCACACTAGCCAGTTGCGAGTGGGTGGAAAGCGGCGCGACTGCGCAGCGAGCTCGCCGCAAGTTCGCAACGTGTGCGCGGCGAACACACCGCGGGTGCGCAGCGAGCTCGCGACGAACGGCGCTGTCGACACCATTTTATACATTCGGTTTCAGTCGTATGTCGTATCAAAGACACTAGTGTAAGCGGACGCAGCGTCATTGAGAGGTTAAAACGTTAGTGATAATAATGGATATGGAATTATTTATTACCAAAATCGTCCCATTATATGGGACCAAACAAAAAGGGAGTACCTACATACAGTGATCGTATTATAAAAAAACAAGCATGGGAAGAGGTTTGCAATGTACCTATTTATTGAAGCCTGCGGCAAAATCAAACAAAGAGAAAAATGAGGATGGCAAGCGAATCGTAATATTTACATGTAGGTACTTATTTTGCCATGGAACGGGCCCTTCATTTGAAACAAAATAGTCGGCACATTTATTCATAATTGTAAACATTTAATCAACATTTGAGTTATTATCAAGACCTGCAACTCCAGACCTAGAATTAAGGATCTACACTGAAAACAATAAACTAAATTAAGGCGTCAAAAAACTCCTCCACATCGCTGTAGTCCGGAAACGTGCCCAGAAGACTGGTTGCATTGCCACGTTGAATGGCAATGCTAATTCTTTGACCAAGAAAGAGCCAATATGTATTATTTAAAACTTACCTTATAACTAGCCTTTTCTTCAGGAGACACTGATTATCTTAGGTGTGTGTCCTCATGTCTTAAGTAATTTTGTATCAGATGCTTATTTTTTATTTTTTAGGATTATTTTTAATTCTTTTGCAGCACATAGGAGTCACTCTCTCCCAGTCGATTACTTGATAATGGGTCCTCCCATATTCGTCGTTTATCTGCTTTTGTTTTCGTTTCCGTCTTCGGAGTAACAAAGCTATCAACAGTGTTTCCCCGTCGGAATCCACTCGCCCCGCTTTCCATTCCCGTTGTACTTTTTGTGTAGTTTTGGTATGCGTCATGTTGACCGCAAATAAACTCTTTTTCTTTCTTTCACTCGCTCGCAACTCGTTAGTGTGATAAAGCCCTTACTCTACGCGCGTCTGTACCTCTACCATGAGTTAACGCAGCCAAAACTCGCTAGCGTCTCCGTAAATTATTTGTATGACATAATGTACAGCGCCCCTAGCAGTCACTGAAAGTATTAAAATTCGTAACATGAGCGCTATAGATTTCGATAGGTTAAAAACCTAACGTAATCTGTAGGTACCTCTACCATGAGTTTACGCAGCCAAAACTCGCTAGCGTCGCCGTAAATTATTTGTATGACAAACTGTACAGCGCCCCTAGCGGTCACTGAAAGAATTAAAATTCGTACCATGAGCACTGTAGATTTCGATAGGTTAAAAACCTAACGTAATCTATTCGATAGTCACTAACGTTTATTATCTGTCACCATACAAAACGGTACCATGAGTCACTAATTCGACAGATGCTATCGAACAATACGCTTACGATATTAGTAACGTTGCTCACTAGCATTTTGACGAGTGAAACATATGTTTACATTAAAATTATGTACGTTTTTGAGTCTAACAAAGTCAAAATACTGTCTGCAAGAGCATTATTATAGTATATACCTACTTTAATACTAAATGGTATATCAACCTGCGTTGGGAGGCAACTATTTAGGAACTTTGTAATTTTATAATAAGTACGTTTTAAAATACGTACATCATTTTATTGAAAATAGAAGCATAACTTTTCATGAACTGCACCAACAATTAAAACTGTGAGACACTGGTTCAGATTGTTAAAATAATATAAATAATAGTCTATAATAAACTTTCAAACCACACAACACAACGCAGCTCTGTGACACAACGTCAACAAACAAAGTTATAGATTAAATAGACGACATTGACCATGATTGAGGAATAAAAATTCAAAAACCACTAAGATAGGTTGTCTACTAACCGTAGACTTGTCTATTTAGTCGGTTTTATTTTGTGATATTGACTGTCATAACATTTTAAGCATAGCGATAACACTACATCTTGAACTTACAAGCCGTCCTCTCTTCATATTAGTGAAAAAGAAAGAAAAAAAAAAAAGTAGTGAAGCATTCTAACGAGTAGAATGAAGTTAGCTAGACGATCTATCGAGCTTACGTTAGCGCCTGCGTATGACTCCGTAAAAGTCATGGTGCGAGCATTATCGAATACTATTCGATCCACGTTAGTACGCTAGCGAGTAAGTTTTCGATGACTTCTCATGGTAGAGGTTGGTCTGACCTGGATTCTCGACTTTCTGTTTCAAGATAAGAAGCCTCAGTCTGCCTCGTCAAGGCAGACTGATGAGGCTGCTCAAATAGATGCACAGCTCACTTTTCTTTCGTGCCTCTTTACACAGATTCCACAGACAGTGCAAATAGTGTTTAAGTAACAAAAAATCAGTTAAATTCCGTACCGCGGCAATTTTATTCAGGTAAAGGTAAGTTATGCACAAAATAATAAAATTTAGAAATTAGGAAATAGTTTATTTGATGTCTTTCTATTATCATTTATCATACAAAGTGGCTTACGTATTATACAACTAGATTTCATAATATTATTATTACTACTACTACTACTAGAATAGGTGACACTTCGCATCCACGGATTTGGTAGCTGCGAATTCTTTGAATATACGCTGTTGTGGATACATAAGTTTATTTTAAAAGGAGTCAATAATATTTTGTCGATTAGATCACTCACAACGAATATTGCAAAAACGAGGTTCCGCAGAACCAAACCATTCGCGGATACGGGCGTTCTACTGTATATTAAAACATTTGACACAGTGATCCACTACACGCGTCGTACTCTATTGAAATAATAAAAAAATAACATAAAAATAACTTCAAACTAGATCTTATTTTTAACAAGCATTTGATTTATTTATTGCTAGAAATAAAACAGTCAGCATTTTAAATTCAAATCTTACCCTAAGGCACTGACAAAATGATTATGCGCTAGATAAAAAAAAAATATTTATAAATAATAATATAATTCTAAAGAGTAAATAACATTCCTTAAAATTATTAAGAATAGAAAATCGTTAATTCGGCAAATTAGAAATAGGGTATAGATAGATATATATATATCAGAGTTAGGTAAATGGAGATTTATCAGAGTTAGGTAAATGGGAATTTCCAGTAAACAATCGCACAACACAATAATTAAATTTGTTGCCATAATTTACACTTTATTTTTAAATATCTTTAATCTAAGTAGACGGTAAATAAAATAGTAATTTTCAAGATCATCAATATTGCTCAATTGCCACAACGAATTGATTTCATTTCACATCACAAATAAATATTTACTGAAAAACATTTAAATAATATCTATTGATCAGGCATATATCGAATGATTTTATCGATGATTAAATTCGATTCAAAGTAGTTCAAATAGTACTAGTTATAAAATTATCGTATTGCCTAACAGTCCCGAAATGATTAATATTCGCAAATAATAAGTTATGGAATAGTTTTAAAATAATTTACTCATTATAATGTATTTGTACGGGTCATTTATCCATTCAATCAATAATAATAATTACTATTATTGTTGCACCACATATTTTCTAAAGATTCAGGTGACACAGCATTTTATTACGATGTGTCAACGCGACGCAGCATCTTACGATAAAAAAAAAGGTTGTAGCTGGCAGCCATTGCAAAATCAATTTTTATAACATATTTTTTCAATCGTTTTGCGATATCGATTCGAATCGATTAACAAATCTATTATTAAACTAGGTACGCTGTCGCTTTCCTAAACCGTTAATATAAGTCAGCATAAAATGTAAACGAACTTGAGACATGTGTATCGTTTTAGAACCTTCATTGCTGCCAAAACATGCTGCCTGGTCAACACTACTCGATAATCAAGTGAAATGTTAAAAATAAATGTAAATTAAACTAATAATTGCATTTTTCATAAAATTGGGAAGTGCACGAAGATTACACTTATCTATTGTAAAGTACACACTACCAAAACACAAACGTCAACATTACTCTGGTGCAATTAATATCAAGTTGCGAAACTACTTGAATGGACGATATTGCGATTGTATGCTGTCGAGTATGATCAACGCTGTAACTTTACATTCTGAACATTTGTTTGCGAGTCCCTTATAATATAATTACCAATATCGATTAATAGTAACTGAGCGGCAGCGCGCGGCGGCGTCTGCGCATCTATGTTACCTGTGCGCGAGCTCACGCACTGGGCAGGAATGACACCTCGATGCTACGTCGCAAACACTTGCCTCTTGTTATTTTTCTTCGAGCCCCTGAGTGATTTAAAAAATAATTGTAAAACTCACAAATGGTATTCACATCAACTTAAAAATGTAATGTTTTTAAAATAGAAGTTATATTTACCTGTAATGGTCCGTTGCTAACGTCTAAATTGTGTTTGTCAGACAAACCGGCCATAAGTCTTTCCTGTAGACGGAAGGCAACAAGAAAGGGTTAGTTTGTTAACAGACTTCAAAACGTCAATCCGGATGTTACATAACTCCGTCATATAAAACTGATTTGCAATATTCTTTTTTATTCGAAAGAGGATTAATTCGAAAAAAAAATTTCGTAAAGATTTGATGAAGAATTTCGGAGAAAGACAGTTAAATAGATATGGATAGGTTGGAATGTTGGAAGGTAGCACTAAAAATGTAAAAAAAAATTCAACCAACTCCCAAATCAAAACACTCCAAAAGACAATTATTAACTTTAATATTAGAAGTGGGTGACAAACAATGAAGAAACCACAACGTCCAAAACTATACTTTGGGTTGTCATTTTGTATTTTGTAGTGCTTTTTATTTGGAAGTAGGTGATTATTTTTTATTTAAGTTTTTTCATATCAAACACAATAAAAACTTAATAACGGCAATAACATAGGCATAAACATAGTGTCAACAAACCTCGGCACTCCGTTCTGCATCAGCAAACGTGTGGTTGTGAATGGTTTTTGCCTGATGAAGCTCTTCTTGTAATGAGTCGATTTTATTTTGCATCTGTGCGAAATACAGTCGATAGTGAATATATTTTAAAAAACACATCAGTCTAACATCATACTCATCAGTCAAACACACCATCACCAGCGAATGCGCAGTAACATTGTTCAACAATCAATATAGGAGAAAAGAAAGTGTTTAACTCAACCATATTCAACCTTTTTCTCTCTGGGCCACATTGCGCTTCTACCCTGACATGAGGGGTTGCAATAACCTACAGTCAAACAAAATTCTAGTTATTTTAATAATATCTACAGTTTCTACATACATAAATGGGGCTTTTAAAATATTGACAAAAAGACCATTTTCATATGGCATAGACCAACTTTTTCACGTTGTTAGTGGGTTTGAAATAGTCTCAGCACATTGTGTCAGTAAATCAGTATAGTACGAGTATAGATACATACACATTGATACACTGACTAAATATATCAATAATGTGTTAGGCTACAGGGCCACATGCGGCCCACAGGCCGCAGGTTGAGTATAGCTGGTTTAACTGAATAGTAATGAAAATAGGAATAGAACACCCCATTGCCCCCAGATAAAAAGTATGCATATAATTTCTTTGCTTTACATGTAATGCTGGCAGTGGCATTCGACTTGGCGTATTTGGCTAAATAATTATCCCAACTTCTCACAATGTAAATGTTTTTAAATGACAAATTCGCTACATGACAACTCCACGTAGTTTCTACAATTTAACAACATAGTTAAAATTCGCGTCATTTTTGCAATACAAAACCTTGTGACTTCCGAAAAGATTAATTTTGTATTTTTTAAGTGACTTTTGACAAACTTTTGGGCAAATACGCTAAGTGAAGTGCCAATCATTGGTCCCCTAGATTTTAGATTAACTAGAGTAGACGGAAAAAAATACCAAGAACACTGGAACACCTTTTACTATTAATTTCATTCTGTGAAGTGATTTTACTATGGTGTCTTATATATCTTAAACGCACGCGGCTATAACAATGCCGCTATCACGCGATTCTTCGATAAAAATATAACTATTGACAGGTTCAGTCATACAAACAAAAGATATTACGCTACGGTCTGTGGGAGCTCGACATAAGAACACAAAAGCACACAAAGTGCGAACACAACGATCACTGGTATCTGTACCTCCTCTACGATAGCAGGCAATGACTTTTCTATGCAGGAGTATGCGAACGCCAGAGGTTCCTACATAAAATATTAAATTGCAATAAAATTATATAACGCCATCGGTACTAACAACTATGAAAAAATAAGTACAAAAAACATAAAGAAATATTCTCATGCCTGTGGTTAGACGCAACAATTTTGTTTTTTTGCAATACTATTTTTTTAAACATTTTGGATGGTACTATATAAAAGATCGATACACAAAGATCGCAACATACCTGCAAAACGGTGCGCTGCCTGAGATCATCTAGTTCGCGTTGCTTTTCAGCCAACTGCTGCGCCCACCGTTGCTCTTCTAACGTCACATTTTGCTGTAAGCGGCTTAATGCTCCTTCCTGTTTCATACAAAACAGATTTTACGTGTAGCACAAGAAAAAACAAACTTAGCCAACTAAAAGATGGTTGGGCTAAGTGAGGATATTATATGAAAGTAAAGGGAATCATGAAAGGAGCCTCGCCGAGCGACGTTAACACTGGATACCCAATCCCCCAAACATTCGGCGGACCCTGGACACCTAGCACTCGGTGACGCAGGGTCGAGGTGAGTAATTAAAGGATAACACACCTCGACCTCGACTGACCTAGTGCCATCGTGGTGCATTCACTATGATGGCACGCACAGGTCTTCTTCAAGACCCATCAAATGCTTCTTTTCAGAGCCCATCCCCGGAATTTGACATCAGCAGCTCTTTGTGTCGTTTCATTAAACATTGAAGGATTTTCGACAGACGAGGCACAAATCCTCTCAGAGCTGTCTCGCACTACTAATCTGCGATGTACTATGCGTACAAGAATATTATCGCAGCCAGGATCAGATAAGACAACACAGACAAATAGAATGCAGTCTTTGGCGCACTTAAACCGCCAGCGGTTCTTTCAGACGTCGTCGTTTTAATTTTTCCAACACTAACTGGAGAAGTTTTTCCCAAAACTTGGACGAAAAACTACAAAAGATTGAACTTGGAAACTACGACCGTTTCGTGAAAACGGTATGGACTGTGTTACGCCGACATATACCGAGAGGCTGTCATGTCGCTCCATGTACGTACCTGGCTTGGACACAGACTCATCAAGTTTGCTAGAAGCCTACGAATCCCTGTATGCTTTTGATGCCTTCTTTGAAGAAACTATCACAGCTGGAAAATAGTTATTATCTAACCACATAGATATGACACATAATGCAAGTGCAAGCAAGAAAGCATGGGCTACACTAAGGAAACTCATTGGCGATTCCCCTGAACCAACTAACCCGGGTAAAGTTACGGCTAATCAGGTAGCTCACCAACTTCCACTAGATGGTAAATCTCCAAGCAAGTGTAAAGGGCTTTCTGACATCAGTTAAGGATGTTAATTTCTTGGACGGTTTTCTCTAAGAAATTAACATCCTTAACTGATGTCAGAAAGTCCTTTACACTGTCGGTCATGATACCCGCTATCAAGGCGCTGAGAAATGGGAAAGCGGCTGGTCTAGTGGACATAACGGTCGAACAACTAAAAAACCGGCCAAGTGCGAGTCGGACTCGCGCACCGAGGGTTCCGTACAAACCTGTAGGTAGGTATATATTATAAGCAAAAGTTGCGATATTATTTTTGAAGACCTATCCATAGATACCCCACACGTATGAGTTTGATGTTTTTTGAGTTTATGTTCTAAGTATGGGGAAAATTTATTGTTTTTTTTTTCTATTCTTGTGTAAAAATCTTAAAGCGGTTCACAGAATACATCTACTTTCCAAGTTTCAACAGCATAGTTCTTATAGTTTCGGAGAAAAGTGGCTGTGACATACGGACGGACGGACAGACAGACAGACATGACGAATCTATAAGGGTTCCGTTTTTACCATTTGACTACGGAACCCTAAAAACCTAGGCCCGGTTAGCGTGTCATGGTTACTTAACTTTTTTTAATGCTTGCCTTGAATGAAAGCTCGAAGATCCCTAAACTATGAGGAAAGCTCAAGTTAGGGCACTGCTTAAACTAGTAAAACTGCCTGACAACCCCAAGAGCTATCGCCCTATCTCTCTCCTGTGCCATACGTACAAATTATTTGAGAGACTTTTGCTGAATCGCCTCCTTTTTTTTAGCGATTGGAAATCATCCAATGACTCCTCCCGCTCTGGGTGTAGCGGGGGGGAGTGTCAGACTTCTACTGACTAAAACCCATCATGTTCCTTCATTGCCCTTTGTGTTCCGGAGCCACGGTATCTCTTTCGAATAGTCCCGCGACTCCGGCAGGCGTCGGGCCCTTTCAGCCCCTCTGTGTGGCCGTAATCGAGCCTAAAATAATCCCTGAGCAGGCTGGCTTCGACCCGGTAAGTGGTGCTCTGGGCAAATCCTCCGACTGTCACATTATATTGAGGATAGTTATGAAGCTAGGAAGATCACTGGCGGCCGCTCTTGGCGACTTATCGGCGGCTTATGACACTGTTAACGTTAAGAAACTAATAGTAAAACAACAATCTGACATGATTGACGACCAGGGCTTCACACATACTAGATGCAACGAAATAGACAGTTCCAAGTACTTTTAAACTACGAAAAAAGCAAATGATTTTTTCCTGTACTTGTTATGAGGTGTACAATAAAGTATATAATAAATAATAAATAAATAAATAATAAATGAAGATCACAAAAGAAATGGCCTTCCCCAAGGAAGCGTTCTGGCGCCCATCCTTTTCGACATCTACGCGACCAACCTAGTATTGAGAACTGCGAGAGGTTCCTTTACGCTGACGACCCTCGCACTGGTCACCCAAACAAATAATTTAGAAGATGCCGTAAAAATCCTAGAGGCATGCGCGTTCCATCTCCGCAACAGTTCAGCTAGCAGAAAATCGATTGGCAAGGAATCACTATTGAACACTGCAGTAACCCTACGTACTCAGGTGTTAGCCTTGATAGAGCACTTACATTTAAGCACCATTGTCTAAAGACGAAAAAAAAATCGGGTCTCGTAACAATGTACTCAGGCGTCTGACTTCTGAAAAAGATAGGCAAAGACGAATAGGAAATCATGACGGTTGATGGTGAGGGCGGAATGGACGAAGAAGAAACAGAATGTGAAAGTGTTGCGCCGACCCCAATTAACATGAGACAAGGACAGGAAGATGATGAAGGCGATAAATTAAAACTTACAGTATCGACAACAATTCTTTTGTACTTCTCGACGCGACTTTGTGACTGTTCATTCTGCTGGATCAATTCCTTGAGCCGCGCGTCAGTGTCAGGCGCGGGCGCGGGCGCGGGGGGCTGTGCGGGCGCGGGGGCCGCCAGCTGCGCGGCGAGGTTGTGCGCGAAGCTCGCGAGCCAGTCGCGGCCGGAGCCGGGCGGCGCCGCGCTCGGGCACGCCTCGCGCAACACGCGGGCCACTTCGTTGTACTGCGCCTCTTGTACTTTCTCTATTTCCTCCTATTTATATACATAACAAGCATTGCAGTCTCAAATATACTATCGAAAGGTCTTCAACATTTCTACAGCATTCAAAACTATGGATAAGGTTCAGTTACAAGAAAACTTTAGAAGGGGATAACAGTGAAATTGATTTCATAAAAACCAAAACTGCACATTTAGTGATTCCTATAGTATTTCATTCTACATCTTATAAATTAAATTTGAATATAAAATTGATTACAATATTATTAAACTATAGGAAGTGCATATAACTATGTTAGCCACAAATATAAAACAACAAAGCGAAGCCGGCCGAAGATGTATGTACATGCGAGTGTACACGGTTACATTGCACACAGTCGCCAGGTGTATGTACGGTAGATAAAGCGGGCACTTACGCGCAGTGAGTCTTGGGCCGGCATCGCACTTGCCGCTTTCGTCTGAAGAGCCTTTTCGGCAGATTGTAACGCCTCCATTACTTTCCAGTTTTTAGTTCGCAATTCCTAAGCGGGACGAGTCAAGTAGCTTTATTAATTGGGTGAAAAGATAAAGAATAGATTCTAAATTAGTAAGTTTTTTTAATTATAAAACCATGCATTGTTTTTAGAGAAGTATGAAAGCACGACATTTAAAAATCGTGTGTGGTGAAAAATGTTTAGCATTATTTGAGTAAAATTGTTGATGGACGAAGGCTTTAGGGCGGGTTGTTTCAAACGGTTGGTTAACGTAACATACGTAAGTCAAAAAGTCAATTACGGAAGATGTTTAACGTTCGTTAAATAAGAAGCGTTGTTTCAAAAATGACAGAATAAATACCTATCATTTATATACGTTAAACAGTGCTCTGTTAACGTTATCGTTATTTTTTTACGTGTGTTTACGCTGACATATTGTGACACAACTCAATTTTTTATTTAACGATAGCACCATTTTTAACGTTTACGCGTGCGTTAAGTGAACGTGAAACAACCCACCCTAAATCGATAATTGTATGTTCAAAAAAATCTGCAAAATCTGCACTTTATTTTGATGATGATATTGAAACTGCTGTGCTTTGGACGCGAACTTGTCGTGATAATAAAAGCTGTTAATCAGTTATAAGTGAGTAGTGGCGTGGCGCCCCTCACATTGTTCTTGTCCTGGTAGCAGCGGATCTGCTCGGTCATGCGCGCCACCTGGTCGCGCTGCTCGCTGTTGTCGCGCAGCGCCGCCGCCAGCTCCACGTTCAGGGCCGCCACGATGCCCTCCACCTTGGCCAGCTCCGCCGCCTGAACACAACACACAACATATTTACGACGTCCACGCTAATATTATGAAGAGGAAAGATTTGTTTCTTTGAAATTAATAGGCTCCGAAACTACAGAACCGATTTGAAAAATTCATACACTATTAGAATCCTACATTATCCCGGATGAACATAAGCTATATTATATTTTCTCTTGATGGCTTCGCCCGCGTGACAAATTATATACTTTCCTCGAGAACCACTCTATCCATTGGTGAAAATCGGTGCAGTAGTTTGTGTTTATCGCGAACGGACAGACAGACGCGGCGGAGGACTATGTTATAAAATAATATGTAGTGATCTACACTAATATTATAAAAAAGTAAGATTTGTTTGAAATGAATAGGCTCGCAATTGTGGACCGATTTGAATAATTATTTCACCATTTGAATCCTAAATTATCTAGGCTTTAGGTTATATAATATACTAGCTGTCCCCCGCGGCTTCGCTCCCGTCAACTGGCAACTTTTTTTTACATAAAAACCTTCTCCTGATGATAACAAATACAACAAAAAAAGAATTGGCCAAATTGGTCCAGGCGTTGTTGAGTTATGCGCTTACCAACACATTTAGCGATTCATTTTTATATTATAGATTATCCTTAAGAAAATTGTGATGATATCCAAAGTAGAAAAATGTGACTTATAAAATTCATTATTTGGCGTGCGCTTTTTGTTCAAATAATTCAATCAAAACCGGGGCGGAATGGAATAGTGGTGATTTTGGTGTAAAGATATTAATCCTTATCCACTTAAATTGTTTTATAATTAAGATTGATTATGTACATGTAAATCATGAAGCAAAATCCCCAGTAATTGTACACTAACCTTATGTTGATCGTTGGAAGGTAGTCCATTTTGCGCGGGCGCCGCTTTCAACTGTTTGATTTCAGCTAATTCAGTCTCTTTCGCGGCCAGCTGTTCACGTAGTGACGCGATTTCATTTGACAACTGAGCAAACATAAGGCATTACATAACGATGGGACAACAACTTTTTGTAAAAGCAAGATTGTAATAAAATAAGAAACATCTGTTGTAAAATAAACATTCACTTTTAACAGTCCAACAACCATCAGAGTTATAGGTTTATAATATAATGATCAGTGGTAGCCTGATTGTTATTCACCTGTTGTTTTTGTTTTTCTGACTCCTCCTTGAGTACCTGCTCATTGCTCTCTGCAGTCTGGGCGCGGCTCGTCAATCTCTGCACTTCATTTTGAAGCTCTGCCATAGCTGAAAAAATTGCGTCCAGTTAATTTAGGCGAAAAGTATCTTTCGGTTTTCTTTATAAACTGGCACCCTCGGAACTAGGGGGAGGCAAACCGGGACACGTGCTCTCATTTTTAGGCTCGCTTGCCCTCCAATTTAACTCTATCATCTCTATTTTCAGCATTTAAGCATTAAGGCTTTTCGAGGAATTCTAAAATCGTTTAGACATTGGTAGTGAGTGATCAGTGTTATTTAAAAATAATTATTGAAAGATTCTTATGAGTCACTAAAAATCCCACCCAGCCTTTCGCAACTCCAACAACCAAATAAATATAACAAAATAAATAAATATATTTTACGTTGACCTACAATATCTCCAGAACCTATGGTTGCCTATGTATGGACTAGAAAAGAAAATGATGCCAATGATGGGTACAACAGACGCTTAGTTATCGTTAATTGTTAACACCAGAAGCGGCTCGTCCTAAAGAGCGCTGGTGCAGTGCACTCCCACAAAAATTGCGAATCTATATTTCCATAAAATCCTATACAGGTCGCGCGGTGGTTTAAGATCGCTCGGCAAAAGTGGAAGGGGTATGCGCAGTATTCAATTCTAAGGTCTATTTAGTGACGTGAGGGGTGAGGGGGGCGGGTATGCGCCGACGGCGACACGTCATTGGTAGATCAGTCACTCTTCAATTCCCGCGTTGCGTTGGTACTGTTGCGTACAGCTTGTGTTATCGTATTAGTAATACGTAGTGGTAAAAAAAATGGTTATAAATAAAGTTTAAGAATAATAAGAATTAATGGAAGGAATATCACCACTGTCGGATGAATAATTTTCCTACAATTTTATATTTTAAATATAGTAACTAAAATTTACTTTTGTTTTTAATTTTTCTGAATTTACCTACTTACAAGATAAATTACAAGCACAAACTAGTGTTATTATATTTTAAGTTACTAAGGTTCAAACATACGAAATAAAAAAATCCCTTAATAACACACTAAGAATTTCTGTACGCGATTGTACATGCGCCGATTGCCCCCACTACTTTCATCGAGCGATCTTAAACCGCCGCGCGACCTATACAATACATACATTCTTTCTACTATGCCTATACAATACACTCATAATAGCAGTTTACTAGAAACGTAGTAGAAACTTACTATTACCTACGCGCACATTTAGCGTCAAGTTGTATGTGCATAACGTGTGGAGTGGAGCGCCAGCAATTGCGCTCCTATGAAACAAAATTCAGTACGATTTCTAGCACTGTATTCAATGAGTGCAAAAAAGAAACATCAACACAGTCCGACGCGTGAAACAGAAGATTTTGTATGGGAAATTAGTCTAATCTGGAGCGCCGCTCACGCGCGACGTTGCCAAATCACGCAAGGCAGCGCGGGCGGGGCGGCCGCGCGCGGGAAACGTATGCCTGTGCGCTATTGCCGATCTTATGTAAAGAAACACTCTGAGTCAGTTACTTTAGGGTAGAATGTAGATTCTTCGTTCAGTTTTTCTTAAATTATGGATTAAAAATAGTTTTGCGCGAAATTTGTGTTAAAAATGGAACAATGTGTGTCGTCTTTTATTAAAAATTGTGAAAAGACTCTTGAAATGCGTCTCGAGCTTAAAGCAAAGGGGCCACCACGTCCTGAAATTGCACTTACTCAAAAATGTGGTAAGAAAAATAAATCTTTTACGCATTTTTTTAAATCTGAACAATATTTCAAAACACCTCAATGCATTATGTATGATAAGCACTGAAAAACGCTTAATTAATTCCATAGCTGATTTTCACAAGAAAGTGATAGATGTCTTCGCTCGCCAAAAAGACCGGCGAATGGATTTTCTGTACAAATAAAATAAATGGTAAAGTAGAGCTAGTTTTACGTTTTTTCTTTTAGTGAACCCCCATAAGTAAATGTCACGAGCCGCCTCTGGTTAACACTTTACATTAAACTAGCTGACCCACGCAACTTCGTCTGCGTCACATTTTCTATTAATGCTCCGCTCGGACTATTTGTCTAAACGTGATGATATATAATAATTTTTCAAATCGGACCAGTAGTTCCTGAGATTAGCGCGTTAAAACAAACAAACTCTTCTGCTTTATAATATTAGTATAGATTAATCAGAAACGTGGAAGAGAGGAGGGGCGCCAAGTTTCTAGCCCCGCATTTATGATTTTTCTGAACTGAGGGCAGTTCAGAAACATCATAGATCCAGGGCTGTAAACTGGGCTAAAGCAAGTGCCGTGTTTAGTAGAGATCAAGGTCAAAATAGTGTGGGCCATATTGGAAACATCACATAAATCACAAATCAGCTACAACAAAAAGGGTTATGCTACCGGTTATTTATTAACCGACTTCCCAAAAAGGAGGTTCTCAATTCGGTTGTATTTTTTTTATGTTTCTTGCCTCATAACTCCGACAATTATGAACCGATTTGAAAAATTCTTGTTTTATCTGAAAGGATATACTTGCAGATTGGTCCCATTTAAATTTTATCAAAATCAGTTACGAACTTTGGTTTTTAATTCGAAATAGCTGGAATTCGTCTACTTGGATGATGGTTTTATGTGGAAATTGCGTATTTTGCTTTTCTGCGATTTTGCAGTGGTGTTGTTAGGTGTGAGATACCACTAAAAAGTAAATAATAACTTTAATTTCGGAAGTCGGTGTTTTTGTTAGTTTCTTCGTATTTTGACACCGACTTCCGAAATTAAAGTAATTTTTTACTTTGTAGTGTTTTTTTTTTTGAAGTCGGTTGTATTTTTTATTTAGACTTCATGCACATAGACGAAATAAAAGCGCATTTAAGACTTAATGCCCTAGACATTCTCAACCAAGGGTGATGAAGAGATAACACAACAAGTGCATCGTTTACTCAGTGAGAGATACAAAAAAAAATATAGCACACAGCTTCATTATAGACATGGGTCTATCTCTCTGTAGCGCTAGAATCATGGTAGTTACAACCTGAGCGTCTTTAACTCAACAGTGAATAGGTTACTTTAAGGCAAGCGTGCTCCATATTCGACCACATCATCGCTTACCATCAGCTGAGAGTGGTCAAACGCGTGCCAAAACATGGCATTCCCCGTAATCCGGGCTGGCCTGTCAGTGTGTGTATTGGACTGACCTGCGAGACGCTCCTGCGCCTGGCGCAGTTCCTGCGTGGCGCGCTGCTCGCCGAGCACGGCGTGCTGGCGCTGCTGCTCCAGCTCGCTGCACGCGCGGTTGGCGTCCTGCAAAACAATCTGCACGTGAATCATGCCACTCTACTGGGAATCTACACTGCTGGAAACTACACGTGTACCGAGCCACAAACATGAAACTGTATGTTTTACCCACTTTCGTGAGTTACCTTTCTAAGTATAGGTTTTAGTTAGTATAATCGTTCACGGTGCGTGTGTACTGTGTATAATTTCTGCGTTTGAGCATGATGGTAGCAGTCATTGTTCCAACTTTATGTATTGTCATTCATAATTTCAAAATGGATAGTAATTACTGTCTAGGTTGCTACGAAGATATAAATGGGAAGTGGGCAATAACTGCTATTGCCATGCTGTCGGGTGTCACCCCTACACTTTTAGTGGAAACTGTAGAGGTAGTGTATGGGATGCAACATGTTTTGAGCACACTTCGCTCGCTTTTGTAATCGCTCTTTAACTTCATGAGCTTTTTTGGATAAATTATTAAAAGGACTTCTATTTAAGTACCAAAATGCAAGAAAACCCTTCCAATATGAGGTGCAAAAATCGTGAGTTCTTAAGGTTTTCTGCATTTAGAAGTGACATTCAACCGTTGGTTGGTCCAGAAAAACGTTCCGGCGCATGACACGGGGGGAGGTGGGGGGTCAAATTCTATTATATTCAAAAATACGCGCGTTACGTAATACTTGAACGCTCCCTAAGTTGATGAACTTTCTTGCATCAGTCGATAAAGTTACTATCAGATTTGGGATGCGAAAATTTCGGAGTTCGCTTCGCTCGCTCTTACGCTTTAACCTCTCATAGTTCTTGAGCTTATCTGTGTAATTCAACAGAGTTGAGTTTAGATAGTTTGAAGAGAAAATATAAATGATCTGGAACGAGATGCACAAATTTACAAGTGTTATGAAAGAACATTTCTGAAAACCTCCCCCCATCTGAAAGATGCCTTGAAGAATGGCGCAACTCATAATTATTTGGGGGGAGGTTCACTTGTGGGGTGACACCATAGTATCCGAGCCCGAGTCACCCCATGCGAGCTACGCCACTGTGCGGCCGAGGGAGCACGTGCAGTGTGCGGTGCTCGCTAGTTGTACAGGTACCTGCAGCTGCTGCGCCAGCTCGGCGGCGTGCTGCTGCGCCATGGCGACGGCTTCTCGCGTGGCGGCTCCATCCATGCGCAGCTGCGCCGACTCTAGCGCGTGCGCCGTCAGGTCCGCCTGCAGCGCCGTCAGCTGTGCAATCAGATTCGCCTCCGACTGCACACGGACCGTCCACATGCTCATTACTAGTGTTTCAACTAAATTGCGGTTTCTTAGCCGCTAACTTAGCCTTAAAAAATTGACTTAGCCAAAATGATGGCAACAAAAAAAAACAGATTGAGCCAAATAATTATTACAATATTGGTAAACGAAAATTAGAAAACATATCTAGACTGAGTCAGAGTGTGCACTCACCTCGGACAGTCTCTGGATGTGCAACTCCATCTGCACGCGCGTCGCCTGCGCCTCGCCCTCCGCGCCCAGCTTGGACTGCAGCTGAACACAAGCTAAGTTAACACCCGGTTCATTCTTAAGCGTTGTGTCGTGTTGCGCGGCGCCTTTTATCGCAGTTGATTGGCTACAAAACTGGTTGTGATGACGACGTAGGCTTGAATAGATTCGTTTGATTGGTGTATTCCGCGCCACGACTCACCTCGATGTAATGTGATGAAATCATTCACGTATAAATTGTTTATAAGATCTTTTAGGCGGGTGCGTTTTTTTTTCTGTAGAAAAACTATAGTTTACTAGATCCTCGTCATAAAATGTCAATCATTAGCCCTATTTATTAAACGATTCTAATCATTTTATTGGTGCTGTGTCCGTTAAGCTCCGTTTTCCTAGGCTAGCGGTGCCGTAATACAGCGGCAAAAGACGTCACTAGAACGTTTTTTATGTACGTGGTGGTGTTTACCATGAGCTTCTCCTGCGCCAGCTGGTGGTTGTCGTCGAGCAGGCGCTGCAGCCGAGCCTGCTGCGCGTGCAGCTCGGCGCGCGCCGCCGCCGCCGCCTGCTCGCCGCCGCGCACCGCCGCCGCCGCGCGCGTGCGCTCCGCGTTCAGCTGCGACCTAGCACAACCATACGTTATTGGAAAGGTATCACCACATACACTGACTGTCCACTGAAGCGGAGAAGAGAAGAGCGGAGAAATATTAACCAATGGAATAGGCTAGTTTCCATCACCCACAAATTGCAAAACTATTTAGTCCGTCAGTTAGAGTTTTGAAAAATAATGGACACGTATTTTTTGTTTTTGTAAACCAATGAATAATGACAAAGATAAAACCCATCAAAACTCGGGAGTGGGGGCTCGTGACGTCACTAACCGCTAAAAATTATGCCACGGCGTGACATTTTGAGAATTTTAAAATTGTCGTAACTTCGTCAATTTTGGTTCCCGTAACAAAAGAAAAAATACGGGTCAAATATTTTTTGATAATCTAACTGACGGACTAATTAGATTTTTTCAGTAAACAAGCCTATTGCATAAAATCTGTATGGAGATTTCATTGATTAATATTTCTCCGGTCCAGCGGACATTCCGCCTTCGACGATCGATCTTAAAATGTAGGCAGCGACGGATCATATGCCAGCCTACAAATACGAATGAAGAATAATGAACTTCAGTAAATAAATATTAAGTTCTTGCAGTTAATGCACAATCAGCACGACAGTTACGTACGGATATTACGATGTTATAATGATGGACTAGGAGATGAAATCAGGATAAGTCTTTTAAAATAAAACTATCATGGGTGCAGCAGTAGTCATTTCGTCGATTCCTATGTTTAAACACGACTGCCCAGAAATAAGTGTAATTACCTGAGTTCCTTGAGCTTGGCGTGCAGCGCCTGCGAGGCCTCGATCTCGTCGGCCAGAGCCTTCTCTTTGTCGGCCAGCTGCTTCTTTAGCTTTTGTATGGGGTCGTTGGGACCCTAACAAACACATACAAATAAGACTTTAATCCAAATTCAACCCAGCTTTACCCGGATGCAGGGGCGCTTCTTTCATAGACGCGGAGTCGCCCGGCTTTGATTCAAAGCAGAGCATAACTATATAAAATACATAACACCCTTATATATCACCAGCATTAAACACAATCGTACAAATTGATTGATAAGTACAGTAACTTTAAATGGTAGATTCCCTCGCGCGTGCTTGTGACATTCTGTCACTATTTTGAGCAAGGCGTTACGAACGTTCGGCGCTAGATTCCCTTGTATGTACTTGCTCGTGACATTTAATTTATTTGGATAAGGATTAATAAAAAGATTTGAATAACATGCACAACGCGACAGCGGTTTTTTTGACTAATTAAATTCGTAATATCGTTTGAATGGAATAGCCGATTAGAACAATTCAAAAAGTAATCTAAGACATGAATTGAAACAGTCTTGAAAACTATTATTATTATTATTATTATTTTGATAAGGATTTTAAACAGAAGTATGAATAACATGGCTTAATTTGGGTCGGTATTTCTATCAACTTTCGACGCCATAAATGTTAGTTTTATTTTAAATTATAGTTAGTTAAGAGTTTTTTAATTTAATTGTATAGATATATACATGTAGTTTGTCACATAAAGGTAATAGTTGGAGATATACAGTATCGTATCGTATCGTATTAAAGAACATATTATTGATATGTTCTTTTATTACGTTTTTACGTACGGCTTAACGCCTTACATGAATTCTAAGTACCTAAGTAAATAAACGCGCATGTCAGACCTAGAGCCTGAAGGGCACCAGTATTGAACTTGGCTGATACAGGGTAGGGCTAACAATTCTTTGCTTAGAAAATATGTATTACAAAATTAAAACTATAGACAGATAGGTGAAATATAACTACACGTTTGATGATCATAAACCGTCCTTGTTGAAAACTATTTTATTCAAAGGAAACTCGTATTAGATCACCCGATAGTAATATCGGGTGCAATTTTGCATACCTATATTCAACTATCGGATAGTTAAATACATGCAAAATAACAAAGACGCACAAATCCTCAGAATGACGCACGCGAGGCAATACGATAGTTCCGGGCATCAGTCCTGCATAATATTCACACAATGGCCGAGACACGTCGAGGCAATTTAAGTGAATGCCGTCTCGTGGTCACTTGATCGTCATACATTCCTGCATTGTATCGGAATAGCGGAAAATCAGTCTTTTAAAATCAAAAGTCATTTGTTCAAATCAGATCGGCTGAGAGTCTGCACTTTTTGAACGTTAATTTTACATAAAGACCCCCAAAACACCCGCCCCACAACAAGTGGCGCAACAAAGTCCCCAGCATCATGTGTGTTAAGCTGATAGAACTTGAATGTATATCTAAATAAATCTTGTATATCTAAATATAAACTACTCCCTTTCGACCCACGACACTACATAGTCTTAGTCATACAATTTGTTAAATATTATGTAACATCACATTGATTTAGTCAATGAACAGTGATCTTTGACTTATTACTACAATAATGTTACAAGTTCATCAACACTATCGACATCAGAGTCACCATTTTTGACGTAACACGAGTTGATCGAATTTTTAACCTTCACATTAAACCGTTTTCATTAGAAAAATACACGATATTATTTTTTTGTTGCTACCTCATACGCAAATTACTGTTGCATTCGCCAAACTTGAGACATTTCTCACGTGTGTTGAAGATATACATCTTAGAATTAGCGAAATCGGCCCAGCCGTTCACGCGTGATGCGATGACCAAGGGAAATAGGGATTCATTTTTATATAACAGATTAGATTAGTATGGGTATGATGAGTATACCTCAGTCCACTCGGAGTGCTCGGGTAGCGGGTCGTGGTGCTTGTTGAGCAGCGCGTCGGTGAGGATCTGGATCTCCGTGCGGGACAGCGCCGCGTCGCGCACCACGCGCACCAGCTCGCCCACGTTCACGCCGCCGCTGTCGCCCGCTACTGACCACCACAACCATCAACTTACCGCTACTACAGCCAGCCAGTGCCATACTATTTCAGCGGTCACACTTGATACATTTGGCGGCTGTATTATAAAGCCTCCAGCCAGTACTTATAATAGTTTGTATGAACTTATTGGTCCGCGAGTCAGCAACAGATTTTCATGACAAAGTTTCTTCCGGACTGTATCTCGGTGGGAAGGTCGTCAACTAACGCCCTGAAGGGGGCATCTATCGCCTACTTAAATTCACCAGCTCACCCTTCAGGGCGTTAGCGGACTACTTTCCCACCGAGGTACAGCCGGCTGACGTTTCATTTTCTGCAAGATATTGGGTTACCTATAATCCAACACAATTTTCGTTCAGGAAGAAATTAACTTTTTTTTCAACATAGTGGTTTTTTTTGGGAGGCTGCCGCTGCTTAACCCACCCACCGAATCGCAGCTGACGTACACACTACACAGAGATCCATGATAAAGCTCTCTTAACCATTTTAAAAGTTATCGTCCGGGAGGAAACGTTTGACAAAATTTAAACCTGAATAATATAAGTAAAACACAAAACTAAAACTGTCTAGCTAGTCGTTGCTTCCTGTTGTATACCACAAAGACTCATACAAACAGCCAAAATTCACCTTGGTTGCTGATCAATTCCATAAAATCAAATCGACTTAGGTGTGTCAAACAGTTAGTGGTGCAATGCAAGCTCAGGGCCCAATCCTATTTAGACGTTCGGTTTCAACAGTCTATTTAAACGGCAGCCTACTATCAGAAGGTTCATCATCTTTTCGCTTAACAAATTCTCCGTCTAAACACACGGCTCCGTTCTTTATCTCAGATCCGTCATGTGAACCATGTCATATAAATTGTACTACCACTGGCATATCCGGCTCTTTATACGGACCGAGAAAATAGACGGTCCTTCTTAGTGAGAACTGTGGGGACTTCACGTCATTTTACTGTACTGACATATTCGGAGTGTACTGTGTAGGTGTAGTAGAACAATACTCACCCATAAGCGAGAGAACATTGGGCTCTGGCTTCTTCTTCTTGTTCTTGGGCGGCGGCGAGGCGGCGGGCGCGGGCGCGTTGGCCAGCGCCTGGCGCAGCAGCTTTTCCGTGGTGAGCTCGCTGGGCTGCGGCGCGTTCAGCGGCGGCACCACCTCCTCGCGCGCCGCCTCTGGCCCTTCCTCGGCGGCCTTCTTCTCCGTCTTCTTGCCTAAAGTTAACTCGAATTACATCCCAGGACTCTAGACGCTAAGCTGAACAGGGTTGCTGGACATTTTGTTGCGCCACTTCTGTTTCCCAGCTTAAACACTAGGAATTAGTGACGGGCGGGCGTTTTGAGGGGCTGACTTTATGTAAAATTTGGTGTGCAAAATGTGCTGGCTTTTAACCTAGCTTGAATAAATTGCTTTTAATGGTATTGCGATTAACTTTCTTCAACATTTATTCATACGAAATGGCAGTTACTTATATAATGTGTAGCTTTATAATTCGTGTGTAATTTCATGTAATAATGGGGTATTTTACGACTTTTGTATCATGATATAGGTACATGACATGTGTATACGCACCCTTGCGCTGTTCTTTTGCTGCTTCGCCACTGTTGTGCCGCTCACGGGTCACTTCTTCCTTAACGACTTCGACTGGCGCCGGGGGCTTAGCCACTACCTTGGCAACCTTGGCTGGCTTCGCCGGTTTGTTCTCCTTCTTCTCCACAACTTCTTCGACTTTCTCTGGAGCCTACGAATATTTTACATTACATTATCGCATTTTGATACCTAGAATAACATGCTATTATCAGAACATACATACAAACTATTGTTACTTTGTATTAAGTCATGCTTACGAACGCGCGTGCATTGATAGTGATATGATGATAGACTTACAATGAAGCCACGACACGACATAAAACAGTAACACAAAGATAGTCAGGCTGAGAAAACGACTCTGGCACGTGTTTAATTATGCCAACCAGGGGTGCTCAAACTTATATCGTGCGCCCATTTAGGTGCCATCTAGTATCAGTCAAAACAAGCAACGTCAGCAATCTACCTGAAAATATTTAGGCACCCATTGATCGACTGAAAATCTGCTCTAAAAAAGAAATACACTACTTCTTCTGTTTAATGTGTTAACTAAAATACGAGTAAGTATGTAAATAAACTTAAGTATGTAATAACAGGCAAAGTAGAGAAATACCAGATGTCGTTGTATGAGTGATCGGCCTCGATTCCTAGATTTCATAATTTTAGTTGTTGTTCCCGCGATCGTTTTGGGAAAGCTCACGCAATTGACCTCTGAGCACCCCTGATGTAAATAATGAAAACGAGTCGAACACATCAATGCAATTAAGAATTCAGTTCAGTGATGGTTAGTACTGAAGCACATGCGAACTATGTGGCAATTACTAGACAATACGTTTTACTTGTTCTTTAACATTACATAATTATTGCAAAAATCTAAAACTATCATGTGGTATTGATGTTTATTATACAATACATTTGGGACCAAAACCGATGAATTAATTAATGCTTTATTATTCTACACTACTCAACTACAACAACACGTCACAAGTTAACGCACACACACAGACAGAACATCGCCGACATATAACGTTCGTAGGTGTAGACTCACTTTTTCCGCTACCAGTGACGAATGCATCAATTCAAACTCATCTTTGGGATGCATTTCCTCAAAGTGGTTGGTGGCAGTGGTGCTGGCAGAATCTGGCACCGCGCTGGGATCGCTAACGCAACTCGGATCCTCTTTGTTTATCAGTATCGGCTTTACTTTAGGGTCCTTGCCGCGTTTGCGGATCTGTACAGACAGTGTCGCACTGTAGTTGACCAGACTCATCAAATATACCATATTTTATACCTATCTACTTATTAGTTACCAGCATTATACCCATCTTTCAATTTTCGCACTATGAAGATGCATTATAGGTACTTCAGAAGTCGCAAAGGGTGACCTTTTTAACTCCATTGAATACATAAATCAAAAATAACACAATACATCTTCTTATTTCTTTAAAATAATGTTCCAAACGAGATATATTATTTTTGTAAATACTGTCCTCTAATGTAAGCCGCAACGAAACAGCAAGCAGGTACGCACGTTCTCAAAACGAACTCGTTAAGACTAAAATTTCGAAAACCCAGTGGCAAGTTGATTCTGATATTTAAGAATAATTTATTTTAGGGCAACAGCCGATCACCAGCTTGTATTATATACTAGCTGACCCGCGCAACTTCGTTTGCGTCACATTTTCCATTAATGCTCCGCTCCTATTTGTCTTAGCGTGATGATATAGTTATAGCCTATAACCTTCCTCGATAAATGGGTTATCTAACACTGAAAGAATTTTTCAAATCGGACCAGTAGTTCCTGAGATTACCCCCTACATACAAACTTACAAACAAATCTTACCTCTTTATAATATTAGTATAGATAGTATAGATTAAAGTAACCCAAAAAATAATTATACACAGGATTTAGCTCCAAAGTACTTGGTAGCCAAGGAATGCAACCACTTTCGAGAGATCGCGTTATAAGGAACTAACGAAACTGTCAACAACATCTGCTCTCAGGTGTCTACCAGTTCGGGACACTATCTCTACCTCTGCGGAGCCACACACTGTTCAAAAATAGTAGATTATGCACTGAGGGGCTAAGCAGTGTCTTAATGTCACACGCTCAATATTGAATTCCGAATGCAATGAAGGATTCGAAAGAGTTCAGAGTTTAACTCTCTCTAGAGATATTTGAATAAAAGTTCGAATTTCATATCCTAGGATATTTTTATATCAATTTTATTGTATGCCACAACATAGCACAAAAATCAAAAATGGTGATAATAAAGACTTGTGGGTTCCCTGTACCTAATCCCAAGCAAAATTCTCAAAGGCAACATCGTCTGAATTTTTTAAAATCCTATGAATCCACCCTTTACGGTGATCCACTGCTTGTTTTCTTAAAGTTAAAGAATAATATTATCTTAACATACAATTACTTTAGTAATATACTTGTAAATTAACCCTCTACATACAATCAATAATAGCATACAAATACTTTGTTAGTGGGGGGATTTATCAACTGATGTAAATCTATTTCAAAATGTGACAATATAATGGTCCTTCTTATAAATATTTAAAAGTATTTAATTTAACACCAACCAATTCTTCATAATTAAGGTTATGATAACTTTATCTTTTGAAAAACATATTTTTTTAAGATAACATTTATTTTTAAATAATGATAAATCTTTTATGTTTTTACTATGCATACCATCATGCAATGTTAACATTTTACAGCAGTGTTTCACAATGAGTCAGTTTAAACAATGTTTGCCTTTTCAGTCCAGAAGTGCAGTAAGTATTAAGATAGATTGAGATATGTTAGCAGTTGTTACAGATTGTCAGAAGCCAAAAAATCTGACTTGTCTTGCCAAGAAGTACAGTGTTATCCAGTTAATGGGTTGTGGAGGCCTAGGCCAGCTGCTCCATGTAGAATACCAGTAGGTATTCAGTTGAATTCAGTTTGACTGGAAGCCAAGCCCAATATAGTTGGGAAAAAGGCTAAGAAGATGATGCATTCTTGAAGACATGTTAGTAAGGAAAATCAACCATACCATCTACTGCAGTTGATAAACAAAAAGTATCAAATTACTTTAAAACCCATCATAATTTACCAATAAGGAGTCCACATAAATAGCATGCTACTGGCAATCATACATTTTGTGTTCTGAATTTGAAACTTACCTTAACACTTGGTGCTTCCCTGGGAGCATCAACAACTACAGCAGGGTTAAATTCAACATGTCCCTTAGGAGCCGGCATCACCTCATCCTCTACTCCGCTTTCGGCCGGTGCCTCACTCTCCGGCTCACTGCCTGTCACCACTGCACTCTCTTTGTTCTTTTCCTTCTTTGCTAACTAAAATATCATATTCATTAATTGTCATTATCATTACTTGTGCAACAATATCAGTGTAAAATCAACAAGTTTTTAGATGTTTATAGAATGAATTAAACCTTGGTATGAACTTGACATAAGTCATAAGGGTATTATAATCAATTGAAATTTAAGGCTGGTTGGTTGGATTACTTATGTCTTATATGTTAGCCCTTTAGTTAGAAGCTTGTGGTTGGTAAATGACCAAGGGTTACAATAGGTTTGTTAGTAATTCTTGCTATGATGACCAGACAAAGAACAAAATACTTCATTTTGAAAGGAAAGATGCCAGTTGGACTTGCGCACCGAGGGTTCTGTACAAACCTGTAGGTATTATAATTATAAGCAAAAGTTGCGATTTACGACTTATGACATTTAAAAAAAAATCTACTTAATATATTTCGTCCAAACCAATTTTTGCTGGTAGTTTACATGGTAATACACATCATATATTTTTTTTTAGTTTTATTATTCTCTTATTTTAGAAGTTAGAAGGGGGGACACATTTTACCACTTTGGAAGTGTCTCTCGTGCAAAGTATTCAGTTTAGAAAAAAATTATATTAGAAACCTCAATATCATTTTCGAAGACCTATCCATAGATACCCCACACGTACGGGGTTGTTGAAAAATTTTATTTTGAGTTACAGTTTGTGTGAAAATCTTAATGCGGTACACAGAATACATCCACTTACCAAGTTTCGACAGCATAGTTCTTATAGCTTCGGAGAAAAGTGGCTGTGACATACGGACGGACAGACAGACAGACATGACTAATTTATAAGGGTTCAGTTTTTTGCCATTTGGCTACTGAACCCTAAAAATTATATTACATGGACATTATTCAATCATTGTATACATGGAAGTAGGAGCTTCATTGGGAATTACCCTCATATTAATGTTTCTTATCAAAACTTGGTAAACAGAAGTTACATTATGTACTTCCCCTTCATTACCCTTTTTCTCACTTCCGGTTCACATGTTTTTGGTTGGACTTGATGACTTTCTTGAAAAAGTTTTGGTATTCTTTTTAACCAACTTTCAAAATGAAGGTGTTCTATTTGGTAAGTATTGTTTTAATGTAAATTATTTCAAAGGTCAGTTCATTCAGTCTGAATTCACAATACACAAGTCTGTAGTAGCACACATTGCTGAACAAAGTACACCCTCTACTTCTTTAATCTACCTGAATGAAATAAAGTTTTTAATTTTACCTTTTTGTTAGCTTTCTTCTCTTTCTTCTTAGGTTTGTTTTTGCTTTCAGCAAGAGCAAGTAGTTCAGTGGTAGCTCGGCGTTGTTGAGCAATGGCCTCCTCATAGCTAGTGCCCGAGGCCGAGAAGAGCCCCATAAGGAGCAGCATGGCGAGTCCAGCCACCCCCACCCCACACAGCACGAGCAATGCTTGCAGCTCCATCGGATCTGCCGCACTCGCCTACCCTTAATTAATCAAAATAACGAACAATTTATTATGAATAAACACCCTATTGGATTTTTATCTATGATGTGATGATCAACACAGCAGTCAATTGCTAACAAATTATTTAAATCATATAATCTTTAGAATTATGCATTTCAATCTTGTACGATTTTAGCGGCACAATCCTAACGGCGAAAAGTACAAGAGTACCTATTTAGTAAGTGCACGGAGTGTTTATGAAACATTTGCAAATGTATACGAACCGCTGTCCAGATAAAATACTTTTTATATTAGCGCAATCAAGAAGCTAACTGTAGTTTTTCATTAATTTACTTGGAAATATTCTAACAAAATGAAGGTATGAGCTGACACGTAAGCAATGACACATGTCAAAGGTTATTGACAGTCCTTTCGCAAAAGTAAGGAGCTAGCTGATGATACTGTAAAAAGTATAATATTCCAATTGGAACATCCATTACCGGTACTTTGATACAACTAAAGGAACGCTTGTAACGAGATACGCAGATTTACAAACATTAATTGAAACACAAATACCAACAGCCATAATATATAAAACGCTAGGGTTCAACGATAAGCTATAAAGTGTTTTTACCCGTACTTAGTGAAGTCTGCTGTAATATTATGAAAGCAAACACTTTTATTTTGGATAATAATTGTCAACAATTTACACAAACAGTCAATAAACAAAAGAAATTGGTAACGTAAAATTGTATTCGCTTTCAACTTTTCTTTTTCCGATTAAAGACCGGACGGAGGACCGGAGACCCGAACAAGAACAAACCAATCCGACCACAGACTAGATATAGATTAGATAGACCATAGATAATACAATATAATACTGATTAACACGACCACAGAATGAGTATGAACACACGTCCCCATTTATTCAGTTTAGTGCACAGTTTTGAGTTTTATTTGTACCATTAAACCAGGATTGGTTTGTATTTGTACTCACATTCGCTATGATAATACACCTTAATCAGCAATATTTAGTACCTAATAATGTGGTATGTAACTTTTTGCTAACTTGTTTGGATAGCCCACAGACATATAAATAGTAGCCGTCAGGTCAAAAGGTGAAGAGTGGACTGCTGTCTTAAAATATTCCCTTAGTCACCTTTACAGTAACCACGGGTATAAGAGGGTGGTTCTATTCGTTCAGACTATTGATAAGTATATATTAAATATAATATATATATATCTATATTTCATGTACCCAGAGAATATCGATTTTCACGGGCTAGCCACAGCAACGATTTACTAGTTTTGGTAAGGGCGCGATGCAGAATCACTTTCGACTTAGCCATTTCTATCCGGGCCACATACTACTAATAAATATATCCCAATAAGTATTTGATTTTTATAGTTCAGAACCAAGATTTCACCTGGACCGGTCCGATTCTTGTGCAAAAACATGAGAAGATTCATTTGATTCATTCAGAAATCAAATTGGTATAACTGCACGTTGCAACATTTTGCAACGCCCATTCATGCGTTCAAACAGATACGAGCGAGAATATCATCCAGTGGAAAAAAACTCATACATCGTTTACGAACGAAAAATTAAAAATGGTTGATGGTTGTTCCACCAGACAGATGTCAGCACAGGATGTCAGCTTTCATAATCAGTTGCATTTCATCGTAGCAAATTTTTGTCAATTACTAAACAGCTGTCCTAATTCCGTGTTCATAATACAACAGTCTTCGATATTATGTAAAAAGTATTTTAAGCAGTGCGCCATTTGTGTGAAATTTAATATTCTAATGTAATTTAAAGTGTCACAATAAATCCTTGATTTAATCTTTTTGTCCAAGAATGTCGATTCCTCCACTAGTTTGCAGTACTCCTCCACCGCCCGACCAGTGTGAAGACGATAAGGATCCAGGAGATTTCGATTTATCATACAATTGTTAGTATTTCTCTTGTTTCTATTGGTCATATATTTATAACATTAAAATCAAGTTGTTGAAGTTGCCTGTAACTTGTGTGAGTAATGGGGTTCAATCATACAATAACAATGGCATGCATTATGTTAGGGGTAATACTATAAATATTTGATTAAACCTACATTCTTTAGAACAGATCTAATGTGAAAAAGTAGTCTAAAGTAAAAGAAGCTTATAAAATGTTGTGTTCTGTCTAAGATTAATATTATTATATTGTATTTAATTTATTGTTTCAGTATCACAAGAAGATGATGATGATGAAAACGATGATTACAACTATGGTAACTTTTCTTCCTACAATCATTATCAATCTGATAACAAACCACTTGAAATTAAAGATCCAGAGATAGCTAAAAGTATAGACACTGGGGTGCATAAAGACTTATACAAGGAGTATGAACATAGTAAGGAAACAGAACAAAGTAGCGTTAGTCAAGATGAGTGTGTAACCAATGATATTAATGAAAACAAATTAAAATGTGAAGAAGATTTGAATATTGAAGATTTGAATTTAAAACTAGATGAAGAAATTGTCATTAACATTGTTGAAAACAGTGATGAAAACGAAAGTAGTGACCAGAACACTGATAGTTTAAAAGACTTAAACATTCCATGTAATACTAAAAATAGTAGTCAAGATGATAGCTCTAATGAAAATGTGGTTGACACCACTGATGCCATAAAGCCATTGCATGTAGATTCAGATGAAGTCTCTGTTGAACAATCTATTGATGTTAATGTAAAACATAAGACTAACACAGAAAATGTTGATCTCAGTTGTTCAAAAGAGAATGGTGCATCCTCTACTGTAGAAAATGATCCTATAGAACAAGAATTATCTTTGCAAAATTTGAGTGACTGGCAAGAAAATGTTGATGCAGATTCTAGATCATTGCAGCAGTTTGATGTTCAAACAGATGCAAATGTGGCAGATGCTGATTTTGGGGATTTTGATGATTTTCAATTTGCCAATATTCAAAGTGATGTAACCAGTTTTGTTGACAGTTCCAATCCATGGGAAAATAATGATTCCAATGACATGGATTTTTGTAACTTCACTGCCAACTTTGAAGAAAACAAATTACACACACAAGATTCTCCACATTTAGAAAATAGAACTATGTCCAATAATGGTCCACTTGAGAATCAAGATAAGGGAGGTGATAATAATTTAGAAGATGATGACTTTGGGGACTTTGATGATTTCAAATCCTCAGCTGCCAAAACCGAACCAAATGAAGTCCCAGAAGAAGACGAATGTCAAGAATTATCAGTTCTTAATTTACAATCAACAGATAATGAACATCATATCATGGAAAGCATTACTAAAGTATTAACTTCAGTATTTATTGAAGAAATATCAGAACCTGAAGAAGAGTTTGAGGGGAAATTAGAATCATTGCTTAGTGAAACATGGGGTCATTTAATGGAAACTGATGAAAGGCAACCATATATTGTGAACTGGAATAATTCATTAGGACAAAAAACTCTTTTAAAAGCTTTATGTATCGACTCCAGAAACATTGTAAGTTATTCTCAATAGATATCATTTTTATTAATAGATTTTACACTAAATAGAGAGCTCCGACATCTTAAACGAAACGGTTTCTAAAGCGGACAAGTCTCTGCATTACGTATTTCTTAAAAAAATATTATTTGCCTTCATTTCTACAGATGCTAGTTGAATGTTTTGCAACTAAATAGCTTATTTTTTGTTGTTAAATAAGTGGAGGTGCTAAGATGCAATATTTACAAATAATTATGCCACCTAAGCAAGTTTCTGAGATATCTTTAAGGTAATAAATAGATTGGAGACATACTGAGTATTACCATCCGTCCTGGAACTTTTGTGTCATCTGTCGCCGAAATATTTACTAACTAGCTTCTGCCCGCTTGCTTGACATGTTTCTGTTGTCCTGGTACTTTTGAATCCTAAGCAATCACAATTTCATCGCCGGAAATACTTCGACATGTTTCTGGTCTCCTGGTACCTACTTGTGAATCTTTAGCACTCATAATTCCAGCCACGAAAATGCTTTGACAAATTTCTAGTCTCCTGGTACTTTTGAATCCTAACTGCTCACAATTCATGCTCTGAGATACTTCAAGATGTTTCTGATTTCCGAGTACATTTTAACTAAAGTGTCTGGGACAAAAATGGGACAGCATTTGGAGATAGACACTATAGTTAAAAAATATATTACAAAAAATAAAAAAACTACAAAAGGAAAAAAAAATTAGATAAATCTATACTAGCTGTCCCCCGCGGCTTCGCTCCCGTTTAACCATAGTTCCCGTTCCCGTGTGATTTTCCCGTTCCTGTGGGATTTTTGGGATAAAAACTATGTTCGTCTCCTGGTTCTAAGCTACCTCCCTACCAATTTTCAGCTTAATCGATTCAGCCGTTCTTGAGTTATAAAAAGTGTAACTAACACGACTTTCTTTTATATATATTTATAATTATAACTAGCTGTCCCCCGCGGCTTCGCTCCCGTTTTACCCGCATAGTTCCCGTTCCCATGAGGTTTACGGATAAAAATCCTATCCTATGTCTAAATAGTGTAACTAACACGACTTTTTTTTTTCCGGATAAAATCTATGCTATGTCCGTCTCCTGGTTTCAACTACCTCCCCACTAATTTTCAGCCAAATCGGTTCAGCCGTTCTTGAGTTATAAATAGTGTAACTAACACGACTTTCTTTTATATATAGATTATAATATATTATAAATATAGATTTAAAGCAGAAGAGTTTGTTTGGTTGAGCGCGCTAATCTCAGGAACTGCTGGTCCGATTAGAAAAATTATTTCAGTGTTAGATAGCCCATTTATCGAGGAAGGCTATATTATATCATCACGCTAAGACAAACAGGAGCGGAGCAGTAATGGAAAATGTGACGCAGACGAAGTTGCGCGGGCCAGCTAGTTAAAAATAATTATTTGTAAAGAGCTTCCAAAGTACGCCCCTATTACTGCTTGATCCCAAAACCTATCATGCATTTACAATAGCTCTCTCTTGTTTATGACTGTCTCGTTTGTCTTTGTTAGTCGCAATCCACGGCTGCGGTGTGTGGGGTCCTGAATTAGAGCGCCCGTGCGGAGTACCTACTAACATTTTCGAGTTCGCTACGAATTTTCTTTGTAGCATTTTTTCCGAATTAATCGATAAACTTAATCTTGTTTTTGTGCTAATGTTCAAAAATCCTCGGCTACACCTACGACATCCTTAAAAGTTATGGTCGCTATACTCGCTTTAATTTTGCTACGCCGCATTTTTTTCTCGATAACACCCCTCTCCAAACAGAGACAAAATTCCCCCCCCCCCTCAATGCGAAATTCAGGATCCGCGCCTTCTCGGGACTGTCGTGTCGTCGTGTGCCGACTCCGTAAGATTGTAATAAATCTTTATTAGATTTAAATTATTTCTCGATATATTTTGAAAAAAAAAATGTTTTGAATACAATAAATCTAGTAGCAGGTAGTGTCTTATTTAGAAAAATATTGTTTACAATTTCACTAGAAATTTTACAATCTTACGACGTTTGCCAGTTTCCGGTGACATAATATACAATAAATTACACCCAAATTCAATAGTTTCCAATATGCCCATGGCTTATTAAAAAAGTATATTTACCAATTTCACACGAGATCTTACAATTCTACGACTTTTGCAATTTTCCGTTGACATGACGACCTGAGTTGCTTACCTAGGGCGCTGGCAATATTTAATCCGCCTCTGCTCCATGATTGATTTCAAGTAAAAGAATGATATAGAGTGTTTTATTATATTTAAATATGTAATGGGAAATTTGTTTCAGTTGTTTGGACCAAAATGGAGTAGCCACATGCCTAAGTATGCAGCAAACTTAAGTGTTGCACCTCTTCAGCCACAGAAACAAGCTTCTGCTCCATCCACTGTCAGCCAAAGTGAACCAGTCGCTGACACAGTACAAAGCAAGCCCACCACATGGTCTGATCCTTTCACTTCAGATGGACAAGAATGTAAGTTACAGTGATATGAGGTTTCATGAATTTCTAACAAAATAACAGTGAAGCAACCTCAATTAAAATTATGTAAATGGCACATTATGCAACTCAGTACAACAACACGCAAGTTATGCACAGTCCAGTTGAAATGCCAGAAAAATACTGATTCATTTGTATATTGTTATTGAACCAAAATATTGTGAATACTTGAACAAAACTAACAGAGCTTGTCATAATATACTCACCATGGTAATTCTTTTGCATGTCTTGCACTTGGATCAATAACATCCACCTGTAAATTATCTGCTTCATCCTATTCCAATAGTCACCTATGCCGAAGCCCTCCTCCTTGACCTAGAACACCTAATGGCCACCCTAGACCAAATGGCTCATAACCATTCCACCCTGAAGATATCTGAGTTACTATCACATGGTAAGTTGATCTTTAACACTGGACTCCAGAACAGTTGGTAAGACTTAGTATTAAGTTAATTACACAGTCAAACCTTTGGTTCATGGTCTACCTAGTCGAAAACTGAACAGATGAATGGCATGCGCTGTAAAACTGCGTTTGTACAGCACATGCTGTTCAACAATGTAGTTATACAAGTAATGTAACGGCGCGTTTGAGCGATAAAACATGAGAAAGAATCCGTAGTGTGCATAACGGAAAAAGTGCATCATATTGGCAGTGTGATTTTTTGTATCAAGTTAGAATGACCACGTGATAGAGTTACCACGTAATAAAAACATTGTCACCTAAAAAGTATTGTTTCCACCCCAGAAGCCAGAAACTCAATTACGTGTTGCATTCTTATTCACAGATCACAGTTTAGTGATATGACCTTCCATCTTTTTAACTCGGAAACTATACAATTACTGCAGTTGATATACAGGGTGTAAGGGACAGCCTTCCACAAATTAACAGGGTGCAATCAGCTCCTTATTTTGAATCATATTCCAGTGGAAATTTCCTCAGGAATGTTTTTTTTTTTTTCATTTTTTTTTTGCTTTATTTCAATGTAAAGTTACATTATCTGTATGCAGAACTCCATTAATGTAAATAACACAGCTAAAATGAAAAAAAAAAAAAAAAACATGAACGGCGCATGAAATCAGCTGTTAAAACGTAGCGCGGGCGCAGCTATCCTTTCGAAAGCTCGCTGCGCTGCCGTTCGCTGCGTGCGTTTTGCAGAGGTAGCGATACATTGCGAGTGAGGTAATTAAACAAATCAGTTTTATTGGATTCCCATAAAGTTCCTGAAATAATTTCATGTACCGGTCAACTTAGTACGATATACTGAAATCACCCTATCAGTTTGAGGAGGGCTGTCCCTTACACCCGTTATTTTAATAATTTAAATCCTTGTGTATGTATTTAACATTACACTTTTAAAGTTAATTTCATTATATTATCATTACCTGTTTCAGCTTGTAACACAGAACACGAAAGCACCACCGTAACGTCAAGGCCAACAGATTTAGATGTCTTTGAAGCTGCTATGTCGACTAAGTCTGAGAAGATATACTCAAGTACACTAAGTGTCCAACCGATACGACAAATAAACTTACCCGACACCCATATTTTTACGCCGACCGATTCTGAAATACCTAGGTCTAAAACAATTCATTATGAGCCCGGTCCTACTGTTCTCTTGCCACAGCCGGTCGCATCAGATAGTAAGAGTCCGGCAAACGACCCTCTTACAATCAATACAAATAGTGTAGTTGAAGCTAACGCGGATGAAAATGAATACTGGGAATTCCAAGATTTCAAGAGCACATCCGACGCCAGTTCGTTGCCAGGTTTAGTGAGCCAGCCTAAAATTTCAGAGGAAAGCAATCTTAAGACGGCTACGACGGTAAATACGCATCCTAAACCCAGCATTGCGTACCAAACGCAGCTATTGCAACCCATTAAGGTAGAGCCTTCAATGCCTACACTAAACTGGCCCGATCCTGGTGAAATTAAAGTCGCGTATGATGATTTCACAGACTTTGTATCATCATCACAGCCAACTGAAAATCAAAACAGTGCAGCACCCAGTCTAATACAGCAGCCAGAACCAGAAGTACAGAGCAGCAACGCCATCAAGTCCGAATACTTGAATGATCTCAAAGAAAAACCTAAAGATGCTTCTAAAGAATTGGCAAAGTCTGAAAATGAGGGTTTTGATGACGATTTTGATACATTCCAATCAGCAATGCCTTCAACCAACACTTTCGGAAATTCAATTTCTCAAATTCCATTGAGCCGACCAACAGACTTTGATTATGCATCTCCGAAAAATAACACTTTAAAGTCTGACTCCATATCATTTACGACTATGCCAAGACCAAACGAAGCTTTAACACACAATGTCAGTTACAATTCGAATACAGTAGACCTGACAAATAAGAGTTCGTTATCTCCAAGCTCTCAGATACAAGCCAGCGTTCTGCAGCCTACACCTGCTAGTTTCAACGCATTGAACGCAACGCAAAACCAACGAACAACAGGTCAAATATTGCAACCCTTGTCTCTAGAGAGTTACTCACAGATAAACTGGCCAAGTCCTGGTATAGACTTGCAGGATCTCTCGAGATTCAATCCTGTTGAAACTCTACAATCATTGAAAAGTGATTTAAGTGTCAGTGGTCTCAGCAAGGGTGCATCACCGGTTCATTCGCAAAAGAACTCCGTAGCTAACCAATCATCAGATGATGATGTATGGGGCGATTTTGTATCAAGCAAACCTAAACAACAGCCTTCTCACCTCAAGAAACCACCAGTCTTGGCGGAAGACGACGAATGGACGGACTTTATATCGAGCCCAAGTGTGAAGCCCCAAAATGGTTTGAATACAATCAGTTTCAATGTTCACACTAACTCACATATACAGAAAAATGTGCAAAACAAAGTAGCAATGAAAAATAACCAGATGCCTGTCGACATTCCGACATTGAATTACATAACTCCCAAAACCAACCCCCACAAGACATATAATGATAAACATTTTCAAAATTTATAACAACACAAACACGATGATTGTTCTCATAATTTATTATAAATAATGTACTTAATATAGTAAGTATTACATCAAATTATAATTATGTAAATAGGGTGGTGGTGTATGTATAATAATTTGTAATATTTTTTAAAGTATTTATATGAATGTCAGAATTTATTGTAATTGATTTTGCACTAGATTTGTAGTACCTATAGAAGGTAATTGTTGGTACTGTTCTTGAATTGTAATGAAATTTGCTCGAATAACCAAAGCTCTATTTAAGAATTAGCAATGATTGTAGCTATCGGTTTAACCAAATCATTCGCAAAAACTTACGTCTGTATAATACGATTTAGGCCTCAAACAAAGTGCGGTTCTAGCGCGCTGGCGACGGCTTCCTTATTGAAGTGGTCAATGCGGACACAAAGCGCGAAGTGACGGAATGGCTGAGCTAGTAGGCGACAGCTTATAATTAATTACTAGCTTACGCCCGCGACTTCGTACATATCGCGTTTTTTCTCTTCCCGTAAGAATTTCGGGAGATCCTCTCGTAGTGCACCCCTACGGTGTGTAAGGAAGCTACATACCAAATTTCAGCTTTTACGACCAGTAGTTTCGGCTGTGCGTTTATATATAAGTCAGTGAGTCAGGTTTGCCTTTTATATAAATAGATAAACCCACCGACTGCAATACTTCTAAATTGATCAACAAATAATATATTATTATTAGACTCTATTTTATATGTGATAAAGTGCAATTTCTATTGCAACCGATGCTTTGAAGGGCCTTTTAGGACAAATTTCCTTTAACCACAATAGTTAAGGTTTTTGTATTTATATACTACATTGCTTAAGGCCCTTACTATCCATTTTAAAAAAGCCATCATGTATATCGTTAAGATCGAGCTAATCTTGCTGAGCTTAGGTATGTTATTCGAGCAAACTTCATTCGATTTCGAGTAGGGAACCCAGTAATGTACCCGTTATTAGCTGTTATATTAGCACTTGCACAATATGACTAGATATCTACAATTACAAATAAAGGATGAGATATCGATGTACACACTGCAAGACCTATCGAAGATAATATTTTAATGTTAAATTTAAATTGTTATAATGTGCAAGTTTGTATCAAGTCCCGTCCTTAATTGTTTTTGAATTAGTTTAACATTAAGTTTTCATTTGTGTGATTGAAATAAGTTATGACTGTGTTAATAAAAAATATAAGCCAGTAAAAGCAATATGTTATTGTAAAAGTACTAATTGATTGTATTTGTATATAATGTGAATTACGTATGTAAAAATTGTAAATTTATTTAGTAGTGTATCTATATGATAACATGAAGTTTTTTATTTTGTCTATTGAAGCACTGATATATAGAAATTATCTAAACTTACAAACAGGTGAAATTGTTTGTTTGTTCATAAGTATATTTTAAAAGGTAAACTCTGGAAATGCTATGAAAATTATTTTATTGAGGAAGCATGCATGTTAGAGTGAAATAAAAATATTTTTATTATTTATTCACTTGTAAAACAAGTCGAAGATAATTTGGCACCCGGCTGCTTTATTGGTGACGCTGCAATTGATTCGAATATAAACGCGTTGTATGAATAAGGGTCTCGAGCTGTTCTATAAAAAGTTCACGATACTATATCTACTAATCTAACTTTTTAAAGACAATAACTATTTATACACAACACAATAGAGCAAGATCCCAAAACCTCCAAACATTACTTATTTTCTCAGTAACGAAATGTGTGGGAAAGAGTAGTGTTAGTATGTACAGGCACCAGCAATTAAACTTGCCGAAACTGTCTAATTTTCCCAATCAACCTTGAACCTAATGGGTTTGCGATAAAGTTGAAAATCTATTAAAGAAACTAGCTGTCCCCCGCTTCGCCCCCGTCAACTGCCTACCCTACCTACCCTGCAACTTTCTTATTTTCTTTCATATACCTTCTACTGACAATAACAAACACACCAAAAATTAATTAGCGAAATCGGTCCAGCCGTTCACGCATGATGCCCTGACCAAGGGAAATCGGGATTCATTTTATATGTATAGAACATATTTTAGATTTGATAGATCGTTGTAGCTTGATGTGCTGGCATCTGTACGCAGGTACTACTCTATTCTATAGAAATAATGTCAGGGGGCTTTGGAATCTTTGGCTATAGGTAATTAACAACATGCTAATAATTTAAATGTTTGTATGATTTAGAAGATAAAATCAAAAGGGAGAATACTCAAGAAAAACAAATGAATTCTTGGCTAGCGATGCATTGTGGTTCAGGTACAGACGCCAGCACATCAGGCTACAACAATCTGTCAAATTTCTTCAATAGATTTTCAACTTTATCAGTGAAAACATGAGGTTCAAGGTTGACTGGGAAAATTTGACAGATTGTTGTAGCCTGATGTGCTGGCGACTGTACGTTACGTAGTGAGTAAGTTGCGTTGAGGAATGGAGACGCATTTTCCATACCCAAAAGACGGTGCAAAGTGCAATTTTCCGACCTCCGCGTGAACGAAGTCGCGGGCAGAAGTTAGTATCATTATACCAAAATGTGGTACCTAAATAGTTTAGGTAGTATTTCGAGCGAGGAACTAAATAAGATTAATTGTAACAGACAAGAGATTGCCTATTGGTAGTGCGGAAAACTTGCTAGATAGAAAAAAGTTACCATTCGCATTTGATACAATGGTTGGATCTTTTGGATCTATCATTACATAGAGATCTCATATTACAAACTAAAGCTTGTATGCAAAAGCTTGAGCGCCAATAATGCTACTACTACTACGCTGTATCGAGTGATGCGTACCTTTCTCAAAATGTACATAAATCAATAATGTACCAAGTTCGCGGTTCTGGCCCCTTATTCACAACCATTCGATTCGATTCCGTGTCGGTAGGGAACCGAATTCGACAATCTCATTTCCGAGTCTAAGAACTGTCAAAACGCTATTCACAGATCCGAACGGATGTGTTTTTTTCTATCCGATAGACCATTGTGTTTATGGGGAACGCTAAAAAATGGTAGTAAATAGATGACCGTGGTAGAAAATTTAAAGTAGTAAATAAAATTGGTTTATTTGAATATTTTGTTCCGTTTAAATATGGAATATACAGTTAGTTGCCTAATAGATGGCAAACGATACAAAATAATTATAGAAGAACCAAAATAAACTTTATTTCGAATAAACCTGCTTTGTAAACAGCAGTCTGTCAAACTGGCAAAGCGGAAAAGTGTTAACTTTTAAAACTTTAGAACTATTTTCATCAACTAGCTAATAGGTACCCCCAAATTACCTTGTATTTCTACCTTTAGCTTACTCACTGATCGTCAAAATTCTATAGTATGGACACACAAACTTCAAGTTTTGTATTCAAAAGAAAGGAAAAATAGTATAGGTAGAAATAAATATTACAGATACAGTCATTATATATAATGGCAGGTAACTTTTTTTATTAGAAAACAATTTGATTTGACTTGGGTGTACATGAGATCTCACAGGTACATTTTGCTATGAAAGGTTTGTGTAGCAGGATTTATACTTTTGTAAAAAAAACTGTCTGACTTGACGGCAATCTTCTCTTCGGCCAATAAAAGAGAAATTGGATTCAGTCGTGTTGTTCGCGGCGCCTAGTAGTGATGCCAGTATTAGTTATCAAGTCCTTTTACGGCAGATGAGTGCGTTTCAGGGAAATAGGCCCATTTCTTCAATGAGGCTAAGGGCCATGTCGGGTGTTAACCTATAAACGGACTGAAACCGCGGGTCGGCAAAAGGATTCGTCATATCCTAGGCTCTATGAAGAGACAACGTCTCCTGCCTCTGTTGTTCTGCGGCACATCGACGGTCTCTGGCTCGCACAATCACATACTCCATCTACCAAAATACCAAATTACGAGTATGTTATCTAAAATCTTGAACGAATATCACATTTCCGTAAACACTTTGACTTTATGTAAATAAGTATAAATCGATGAAATACGGTCAATATATTCATTTACAGTATTTTTATTTCACTGAAATAAGCTGGAAATATGGTTTATTTATTCGTTTTAATTTCTTTCGATATGAGTCCCGATAGCAAACAGGTGTCGGAAAGATTCGAGTCTTCTTATCGAATTTGAACTGTCAAAATGTTTCGGTTTCGGATCTGTGAATTGCGTTTGGAGGACATCTTCGATAACTTAGACGTTCGATTCGATACGGAATCGAATCGAATGGTTGTGAATAAGGGTGCTGGACTCTAATTGAACTTTTTCGACAATAGCGGCCCTTCCACTAACGTTCATTCCTACCGGAATGTACAATCCTCACGGAATGAACGCCAGTGGATTTGCAAGAGCGAGAAAGAATGACGGTATTAAAACCCCGCGACCCCTCCCGTCGCGAAGGACGCGACGCGCTCTGTGATCAAGTTAGTGCCTGTTTATTTGTCCGGCGTGATTGAGCGCTCGTTTGTAATCATTTTGTGTTCGTCTTCGTCCCGTAGTAGGTACGGGTACAATTTTTTTTTTTTTTTTTATGCAATACGGGGAAACTCTTGGCCCAAATCTCACCTGATGGAAAGTGATGATTAAGCCAAAGATACCTACCATACCTCTAAATGCCGGAACACAACAATGCTGTTAACATTGTTGTTATGGCGACAGACTTAGACATGATGGTGGTAGCTTTGCCAGGCGGACTTAGAACAAGTCCTACCACCAACCAAACCGAGCAAAAAATTTGCCCCCGCTGGGAATCGAACCCGGGACCTCTGGGTCTGAATCAGGTGGTTTAACAACTAGACCACGGAGGCGGTTAGTATCACCTGTTTAGCACCACCCGGGGACCACGTGTAGGGATTCGCTGCAGGGTATTCTCCTACGGACGCGGGTTACTCGGCCCCCAAATGTTGTTGCAAAATGAAAATAATCCATAAAGATAATTCAAAATGACGATCATTCCTTTTAAATGACAACAATCTTCTTCAATTCAATTTCAATTTTTAAGAACAATCTTCTTAAAATGATAGGATTATAACCATCCACAGACACGCAATCCCTCGGTATGACTGAAAAGATGCAAACTGACAGGAATGTACCAAAACGTGTGTATGGTCACTGAAGGATTGTTTTTCCTGTCGAACTGGCGTGTTGTGATAAAGTCAGGGGAAAGAACGTAGGATTGTGGTTTAATTAGTGGCTGCAACGGTTTTATTTTATCCCGTCGCTTTTCTGTACAGTTTGCACAACGGGACAAGTCGGAAGAAATGAACGTTAGTGGATGGCCCGCTAATGAGCTGCGATCTGTCGAGCGCGTATCTCAAGTTTTACTCACGATAGTGTAAATATGTCTCGAACCTATGCAGAAGACCCAAGAAAGTATATTTTGAAAGTAAACTGTTAGTTTTTGGGACCGTTTGGAGTTTATTTTTGTCAGTATTGAAAATTAAAATAGAAACGTAAATAGATATTTTATTAAGAGCTCGTTTTTCAATGGTCGCATAACTTTTATATCAAGAATAATAGGTTTTATTAGTTCATCATAATTTTCTATACAGCTTTTGCAGCTATCGCATCACAATTTATATCCCTGAGATAAAAATTACTTGACGATTGAAATATCAGCCCATAAATCTCTTAATATTTTCAGATATTTTATGAATTATTTAATTACTTTTGAAGACCAATGTATCCTTAAATGTTTTTGTTTATTATACTGTAAACGATTGGTTGTAGCAGTCCTAAAGTTGAGATTGTTTAATAAAGTGTAAATAATGAGACTTATATCCTTCTAAACTGTAGTTTTATTGTTATTATAAAACACGTCATGTTCAGTTTTCCACATCTGAGTGCTCAATATCTTCTATGTGAGTACCTATGCCTTCTTTGTCGTCATCATCGATGTGTGTAAAGAACTTCGGTAAATTATTTTCCATTGTAACTCTAAATTGACATTGCTCGAACTCTGGCCAAGATATAAACCTAAAACAAATAAAACGTTACATTGAGTTATCACGGAATTATCAACTCATTGATTTTTGGTCGTTTTGAATAGGTAGAGGTACCGAGTACTTGTGATTAAGAAAAACCTTTCTTGGAACAGGGATGCTTTGGGGATTAAAATTCGGAACGTTTTTATTTCACTTGTTACATAGGTACCTATAGGTTAAAGGGCACTACGGTATTGGATTTTTAGGCGAACTATAGGTACCTATGTAACAAGTCACACATACAGTTTAGTAACTACTAACATTTAATTGCTTGTAATTCCGACAACACAGTAATTCTGCTTGGAGTTGTATCTAGGACAAGTACCTAGGGGTTTTATTGGCGCTCAACTACAAACTGAAAGCTAATACTATAAAAAAAACAAGCCAAACTAGCCAGCTGCCGTGGTTTTATAGTAACTCACTTTTTGAACACAGTTATTTTTTGTTGAAGATTTAAATCTCCGAATTCGGTGAATATGGTCATGTGAGGTAGTTGGGCGTCGTCTTTAGCGGGTGCTAGTTCCTTGTTTGTGTCAGGAGGATCTTGGCCTGTAATTAGCCATACCCCGCAACCAGGTATCCATTGCCTGAAATTAATTGTCACACATTAAACCCAAAACTCTGGCTTTATAACAAAAAATTGTGTGAAATATTTTGTATTGATTACATACTCTAGCATTGGTATAACCCTCGTTGATTTGGAAAACATGTGTGGTTTGAAGAAGTACCATAGCAGTGGTAAATATTCAGATGGACACGGCAACTTGTCTTTTTGCGTGATGTTTACTAGAACAAGTCTATGTTCATCCATCTGAAACATAAAATATATGTATCTGCTGATTATGTCCTGAATATTTGCTGTTCATTTAGTTCATACAAATATAAATAAATGTAATTCGTAAGTATTAACTGTATCTCTCTCCTACATTGTCTTTCTTGCCTCTACAACCGAATGTATGCGGCGTTATTATTGTCCTGCCATTTAAAGTGGGTGATAGACGGACGTACGTACGGGACGCTCGTGTGTCACGCGTACTTAAAAACAAGACTCGTAGAGAAAAAGCTTGTAGAGCCAAAAGTACGCATACTTGCTCGTAATATCGCCACGATTTACGCAAAGATCGCGCTTTATGAAATTTTGACTGCAATTAATTTTGAACACATCATGTAAGTATGACAAAACTACTCTCATCCTACTAATATTATGAATGTGAAAGTATGTTCGTATTTTAACATCGACTTCCGAAATTAAATTTATACTTTGTAGTGTTTTATCTGGAAGGCAGTTATTTTTTTTGTAAAAATGTTGGTATCATATCACACCATTTTTTGCCATGAGAATCAGAGACATCAGGACTAGTGATGGGATTCTACCCGCGTAAATTCCTAAAATGGGAATATTCCCATTGAATCCACCCAATGGGTACCTATTTATTTGGGTATTTATATTTTAATGATCAATTTATACATATTTCGCATAAATCGATTTATGAAACTTAAGGTTTTTGATTTCACACAATGTGTTACACTGTTTTATTCAAGAAACGTTGTTATGGACAGCAAATAAACCGAGCCACCCGGTACCTAGGAACTCTAATTCGATTTTCTCAAAAAGTAAAAAACTTACAACTATCAAAGTTATACCTACAGAAAGTGCGTTTCATGATAATTAAAATGAAAGGAAACTCATTGGGTTTAATCAACTTATTTCAGTGTAGGATCTTAAAAAGAAGAGTAATTTTTCGTGAGTCGTGACAATCGTTAGTAATCATAAAGTGAAAAATAAATTATAGCCGGAAACAAAGATAAAATCAGAAAAAAGTTTTTGGTCAATATTCCGTATTCCCTCTCCTTGCTCGGATAACTGCCAGCATCCTCGTATTCATCGATCTTACGAGCCTGACGATAAAATCTTGAGGAATTGCATTCCGCTCCTCTTCAAATTGCGATTCGCAGCTCTGGAAGCCTTGTTGGAGCAGGTACCCGGGCTCGAACTCGACGTTTCAACTCATCCCATAAGTGTTCTATCGGATACAAGTCCGGGCTTCAAGCTGGCCAGTCCATCGTACGAATGCTGACGTCGCGTAGACGCGGTCACAACATGAGCAAAATGAGGCCGTGCATTATCATGCATCAATTGCATATCCTGCGTAAGGTACCACATGGTCTGCGAGAGTTTCAGTAATGTAGCGATGAGAAGGCAATCCACGTGTACGGCCCGTCGCTTCGATGAAAACTAACGCTGTATGTGCTGTTAACGAGATGCCGCTCCAGACCATTACAGATCCTCCTCCATAAGCAACAGTTTCCTCGATGCAACTCTGAGAATAACGTTCTCCAGGGCAACGATATAATTTCTGACGTCGATCACTTCCATGTAGACTCACCCTGGTCTCATCGGTGAAAAGTACATTACTCCACTGCTTGAAATGCGTTGAGGTGGCGATTTCGCAGAACAGTAAGTTGGATATAACGATCATCTGCTGCTGATGTAGCCCTAGGTCGGCCCGTACCTGGACGGCGATCGAATGCTCCAGTCTCTAGGTTTCGTCTGTAAACTCGTTACACCGAAGATCTGCTGATTCGAAGCCTTCGAGCGACCTTGAAGTATTGCTACAGCTTGAGCTGCTTCCTGAGGTGTTGTATACATTATTAATCGAAAAAAGTAGCAAAAATACACGCGTCTGAGCAAACGATGGACAAAATCTAAAGAAATTATAAGAAATATCCGACTATCCTCATTGTAGAAAAAAAGAACGCTAATCGCAAACTCTAGTCAAAACAGAGCAAATCGTTAGCATTGTGTTTGTTGCTTGATTACAGTGTGAGTTGACGGTACTTGCGAATTAATTTTTAGTCATTTGAATAATAATAATAATAATATCCTTCCTTGGACATTTCACACAACGCCATATAGTCCCAAGCTAAGCAACCTAATGCTTGTGTTGTGGTAACGAGAATCGTGAATCAGCATGAGACGCACATTTTGTAGGTATAGCTTTGATAGTTGTAATGTTTAAACTTTTGAGATCTATAGATAGGTCTTCAAAAGTGATACCTACTAAGGTTTCTAATATCATTTTCTTCTAAACTGAATAGTTTGCGCGAAAGACACTTCCTAAGTGGTAAAATGTGTGTCCCCCACGTAACTAATAATTTTCATATTTGAACCGTCCTGTTGTTGATTTAAATGATTTTGGAGTTGGTGTTTTTGTTTTTATTCAGTACTTACTAAGTCAGTAGTCATAGAAATTAATTTATCCACGATTTGGGAACTTTCCCGGGTAAATACCCATTTTGGGAATATTCCCAGGAATATTCCTGGTGGAATGATAGAAACTTTCCGAGTCACCCATCACTAATCAGGACAGACCTAATGAATTAATTATTTGGAGAGAGGTTTAACAATTGTAAGATTTTGAATTCAAACTAAACTAACCATTGTAATTTTTTTGCTGTCTGGTCTATGTGTCCATGGCAAAAAGTGAACTTTTGGCACAGTTGTCAGAACTCTATGATCAAAAAGCATCTGAAATAATGCTGGTATTGATCTGTGTTTCTTCAATTGCACATCATTATCTGTAAGAAACTAAAGGATTGAATAAAATAATATTGTTAAAAATGGGACATAAAAATAACATATTAAAATTATACTTCATAGTGTTGGCCTGGCATAGTGATGAACAGATCCGGTTTTCCAAGTTGATTAGTTGAATTGTGAAATATGATGTTGTAGATTAAATGTTTCACAAAAGATAATCCAGGCATTGATCCAATTATTTTAACAACTCTATCTAAAAAAGAAGGTAAATCTTATTAGAAGATAAGATCACTGAATTAAATCATTTTATTTCCTATTGTCATAACAAATATTTTGATTTCAAGAAACATTCTTGCCCATTCTTTTCCATCATCCACAAAGTGGGCAAATAGCCCTACTCCAGCATTGGACCATTGAAAACTGCCTATAATTAAAGGCACTTTTAACTATGTAACTGGTTAATTTATTATTTAATTTCAATCATAATTGGTTAATTTGGGTTTTGACTGGCCTTTTCTACTTATCATTATAATGTTAAGCAATATCAAATTACTTTAGAGTAAAAATGTATGTTTTCAGATTACAGCAATAATGAATAGAGATTAGGTTTACAAGGAGTGGTAACCTTTTGTTTCTGTTAAATACTAATATTAATAGGTACAATCAAACCTCTGTCATCTGTGCACAGATCTCCCAGTAGTTCTTGAATTCTGTTTCCTTGATCTATTTTGTCTTTAAAAGCCAATTTCCACATGCCAAAGAAATCTGCTATTTTGAATGTTACTCTCCTGGGATATTTGTCTTGTATTTTCTGAAAAGAGATGAAATTCAATATTATTTAAGTATATTATGGTAGACTCATAAATTATTATAAACTTCATTTAAACTTACACTCAAATGAGATGAAAATTGGCTTGACATTTCATACATATAAATAGGATTATTTTGACATTGCAATAATTGCTCACTCAAGAAACCGAAGCCTGGATTGACTTCTATTAAAGGAGAGTTGTTGTTTATTCGTTCTTTGATAGCGTTTGCTATTTCATTAGCAGTTTTCTTGTTAATCAGGTACATACTCTCAGGGGTCTTATACTTTTTAAGAAGTGCGTTGGGCACTTTATCTTTAATGTCACTGTAGTCAGGTGTATTGCTCAGATAATTAACAACATCTGGAGCTAATTTCGGAGGTGGTTTCTCCTTTGGTTGGCGGCTGGTTTTATGAGATAACCTCAAATATAATTTCAGGCTACTTCTTTCGGTAATCAAGCATACACCGCCTACTGATTTTTTTAACATTATGAAAACTATTGTTTACTTATCTACTATATGAAGACTCGATTATTTTCTTTAAAATGATAATGCTACAAAGGCCCGTAAAGCAGTTTGACACTGACAGAAAAACAAACAGATTGAAATATGTCAGAGTGACAATTAAAAAAAAATCTTTAACTATGGATGCGAGTCCTTCAGTCATAGTCTCCACACTATTCCCGAAGTTGATCGAAGTTGAGCGAATACAATAGTGTAGAGGGGCACTCGCTTCGCCTCGTGCAACTTCGCCTCGCCTCGGGCGACTTCCAGTTGTTGTCGGTTTTTGCGCCCGAGTCAAAGGACTCGAAGTGTCACGAAGTTCGAACACGAAGCGTCTAACCACACTACTCGGCTCACTTCGGTTCGCGTCAGCCATAGTAAATACGCACGTATTTTTATTACGCGAGAGTACACATTGCAACGGCAGTTGCCACATGAACGTTATCCATTATGCCTATCGTGAGGGGAACGGGCGACTGAGCTCCTCGCGAAGTTTCTCGAGTGTGTGGACACGTACTTCGGACTTCGGTCAACTTCGGAGAGCACTAATTCGCCTCGTGCAACTTCGCGAGTAGTCTGGAGGACGCTTTAGACAAAACTTCAGTGTCACTAACTAACAACGCTAACAACCAGCTTGCCAACACTAATTTATCAAATTCCCCGAAAATGCTAGTCAAATTCTCCAATTTGAGGACAAAAACCAATGGATTCCCCAAAAATTCCTTTTAATTTTAATTTTTATATTTTGAGCCTGTATTCAATTCCCTTCCGTTTGTGTGGTTGTTTGCGATCAAAGACCGGGAAATGCGAAAAAATCGTATAAAATGTTTAAGGTGGAAGCGTCACGGTAGCCCGCGAAATTCAAATATTTTGATGTTTTTTGCAATTTGCCGGTCAGTGTGAAGCTGTATGTTAAATAAAATACAATTCGCGGCCGTAACGCATATTTATCTGAAGAATTATACCCATTTTAATTATCAATATAACCCTCTTCGTTCATACAACTCGATTGAATGACTTTTTCACGAAATCATATTCAATCGAGTTATATGAACTTAGAGGGTTATATTGATGATTCAAATGGTTATAATCCTTTAGATAAATGCTTTTTACGATCGCGAATTGTATTCTGTTCAACATACAGCTTCACAATGACCTGCAAATTGCAAAAAACTTAAAAATATTTGAATTTCGCGGGCTACCCTGGAGCATCCACCTTAAATTAATTAGCATTGCTAAGATATTTTTCAAGATCTTTGAATAAAAAAGTAAATTCAAAGGTTAAATTATGGTTACATACCCAAAGTTATTTTACCTTATGTTTGTAGGTATACCATTGTTGGCGAACCAAATAAATGATAATATACTTCTATATCTTGTAAAATTGTTCCGACTTGGCCCGGACTATCGATTTTCAAAATCTACGCATCTTCCCCACATCTTGCCAATCCCCAATAAATCTGCAATCAACCTAAAATTCCCCGCAGTTTCAGGAATACCCTACACATTGGCAATGCAGCTGACAGCTGTCATTGGTATTGTTTGTAATAATTATGTGTGGGATTTAAAGTCCACCGGCCTACTTGGTCTACTACGGAGGCCTTTTAGTGTTTTTTTTTTTTAACAATTCTTTTTAGCGGAACCCTAAAAAGAATTGTTAAAAAAAAAAACACTACCCAAACGCTAGAGGAATGAGTAAATCATTGTAGGACTAGGAATAAGCCTTATAAATAAAAAGAATTCAAATAGCAACAGCAAGAAAAGCGAAATCAAAAAAAAAAATGCAAATAGGGTCGGATAAGTTGTTTTTTTTATGACCTTAGCTGCGATTTTTCTGAGTCGAATAAGCTGCGAGGTCCTTCGGACCGCGAGGCCGTGGGCGTTGGGCCACGTCGCCCACGGCTTGCGCCGCCTGTGCTACAATAGATACCATATTTTTTTTTCTTTTGTTTAAATTTCCGCTTAAATCTGTGAAACTGATATGGAGACCAGCGACTTTTGCGCATTAGTGCGAAATACACTTTTGCATGCTTAACCTAACAGTGGGATAGGAAACAGTAAGTGTATTTATACTAAGTCTTCGTCAAGCTGAGCGAGCGAAGTCCAAATCTTTTTTACTTGTAAATTGTTTATCAGTTCGAATCTGCCCCAGATGTACGATTTTTTCGTAGGTACCGGGGCAGATAGAATAGGGGGCCCCCTCTCTTCCACTTTTATGATTAGGTCATTTTATTATGTATCGGGTGTAAAAATATCCATAACGATAACAAACACCCATTGTATTAGTAGACGAGTGGTAGGCACAGGGTGGCATGAATGCAGCGGGGTAATTTCGTCAATGTATTGTACAGTCGGCCAACGAAAATTTTAAGCGCAACAGTTGATGACTACTGCAAACCAATAACGTGCAGCGTAAGAGAGATCGTCGTCAAACCGACGAATGGAGTGTGTGCTCACGATTCGTGCCAGATATTTTATCCAGCATATTTTTTTTTTTGTAAATATATGGGAAACCTCTTGCACTGGAGCTACTGAAGGAGTTACTTTTATATTTTTTTACTTAAGGTGGAAGCGCCAGGGTAGCCCGCGAAATTCAAATATTTTTATATTTTTTGCAATTTTCCGGTCAGTGTGAAGCTGTATGTTAAGCAAAATATTATTCGCGACCGTCACGCATATTTATCTAAAGAATTATATACATTTTAATTATCAATATAACCATCTAAGTTCATACAACTCGATTAAATGTCTTTTCCCCGAAATAACATTAAATCGAGTTCTATGAACTTAGAGGGTAATATTGATGATTGAAATGGTTATAATCCTTTAGATAAATACTCTTTACGATCGCGAACCGTATTCTGTTCAACATACAGCTTCATACTGACCGGCAAATTGCAAAAAACATAAAAATATTTGAATTTCGCGGGCTACCCTGGAGCTTCCACCTTAAATGCTGAAAATAGAGATCTTAGAGAGGCGCACTCCACATTGAATGAGTTTTCTTTTGGCCTCTAATTTTTGGTCTCAATAGACGAATGCATGTGATACTTATTCTACGTCTATTTACTCAGAAAAGCTTCAGAATCAACCAAAAAAATTGGAGAATCCGGATATTAAGTAGGTACAGCCAGAAATAGAACATTCTTCAGGTCTATGTGAATGTTCTATTCACTCTCAGTGACGTAGCTAGGTGACCAAGGGCCCTGGGGCAAAAAACAACTGGGGCCCCTAACCTGTTTAGGTTTTATCAGTCAATTCATATATAAGACGAGTCTTTGCCCGCGACTTCGTATACGCATGCCCCGATTTTTCCTGTTCCCGTAGAAATTTCGAGGAATCCTCTTTCAGTTTCAAAGATTCAAAGATTCAAAGCATTTATTTCAAACTAGCTTCTGCCAGCGGCTTCGCCCGCGTGATCCCTAGAGAACGAATTCCCGGGATGAAAAGTAGCTTATGTGCTATTCCAGACTATAATCTATCTTTGTTCTAAATTTCATCAAGATCCGTTAAGCCGTTCTGGCGTGATTGAGTAACAAACAACAAAACTTTCACATATATAATATTACTCGTTTGGTGTAAAGCGAAATTATAACCATCTTCCCCTCGACAGTACATTCAAGGATATTGCATACTGTCGTAAGCCGTTTTACGAAGCTACTCGCTAGCCTCTAGGCGCCAAGCAAGCCGCCTGCCTGTGCGTTCGCGACCTTATGCAAAAATAATCCTTATAGCATGATTCAGTATTCACGCACGATGGCTTATTAATAGCGTATTTCATGTATAACTTTGGTGTTTCTTTACCGATTTCTACGATTCTTTTTTATGGAATAGTTAATAATTTTAACTTTTTTAATTAGGGATGACTGAGAGTGTTATAAAAGTAAGAGTAGACAAATATAATCAGAAAGCTTCGAATACTGCTAAGCTATCGGGAGTTACACGTGTTATTGTGAGTCAATCATAAAGGTTAGACATATGCTGTCGTGGGATATTTTTTATATAATTTTAAGGAGAACATTTCCGTGATATATGATTTCTGTGTAGCTTTAACCATTAAAGTTGCACACGCGACGGAAGCTTAAAAAATGGAGTAACATCTCCCGTTTTCCCAACATTTTCCTTCACTGCTCTGCTCCTATTGATTGTAGCGTGATGAAAAGTATACTATAAATAAAATAAATAAATAAATAACAACGCGATGATGGCTACAAACCACTATATGACTGCGTGCAGTCGTATCCAGCGAGCCAGCATCGGAGAGTCCCACCGGTCCGCCAGTGCGCGCAGGATGGTGTTGGGACTGTCGCGCGTGCGCATGATAGAAGCGCACCGTTTGCGCATGACCAGCAACCACCACCACCACCACCAGCCACTATAACCAGCTCAGGAGTATGAAAAATAATTGTGCCAAGTCTCGTTAAAATCCGTCGAGTAGTTTTTGTTTCTATAACGGTTATACAGACAGACAGACAGACAGACAGACAGATAGACAAAAATTTTACTGATTGCATTTTTGGCATCAATATCCATCCCTAATCACCCCCTGATAGTTATTTTGGAAATATATTTCATGTAGGTACAGAATTGACCTCTCTACAGATTTATTATAAGTATAGAAGATAAACCATTTACAGGCACTTTTGAAATGTCAAGGTCGGTCAGTCAAAAACATGAGGCTATTTGCACGTTCCAAAGCGTAGATCTCTATGGAGAAGAACGTGCAAGAAACTCCATAACACACACTCTTTTAAATCACGTGATGTTTTACAAAAATCATAGTTACATGTACTTGCTTCTTCAGCAAAACATTTGAGTGAGCATGACTTGCTCTCGATCACCATGCTCGTTCATGTCAAACAAGCAAACTAATCACATATATATTGTTACGCGCCAGAATGAATGCCGGGTACACAACGTACTACTAACGCCATCTAGTATCGAGTAGTGGAACTAATTGGGTCACGATCTTTCTAGACTTTTCGATGCTAGAACATTCTCGATGTTTCGATACCTAGTCAGTCGGGACCGGTCGCTCGCGACTGAGTCAGTATTGAATTGGCGATACAAGCGAACATCGGAAGCGATCTTCAACTGCGAATTAAGTGAAGTGTTTAATAGTGCGATTGTTTGTTATAAATAGTGCGTTTAAAGAGTGTTAATTAGTGTTGATTATTAAAGTGTCATTTTTGGTGAATGAATCGGCTGTTTTTGTTGCTCGTAACAATTGGTGTCAGAAGTAAGGATTATCATGCCGATTCTGCCAAAGGACGACACGGAGGGTATCCGTACCCGCAGTCAACGCCAGCAGGAGACGGATCAGAGGCGTTTTGGTGGTGCAACGCCGCAGACGTCGGAAAGTCAGCTACCGACCGTGGAAGCCGGTCCGTCCACAGCAGCTCCGGCATCATCAGCACCAGACTTTGCTGCTCTGATGATGATGCTGCAGGAGCAGGCTCGCCGACAGGAGGAACAGGCCCGTCGGTTGGAAGAACAGCTGCAGCACGACAAGGCGGAGCAGGCCCGACGACAGGAGGAACAGGCCCGACGACAGGAGGATGCAGGCCCGTCGCTTGGAAGAACAGCTCAAGCTTGACAAGTAGGAGCAGGCGCGCCGACAGGAGGAACAGATGCTCCTCATGAAAGAACTGCACGCGTCTTTTAGGAAAGACATGAAGGAAGTGAAGGATAAGGTTGCTCAACATGACAACCGCCTGTCAGATGCTGAAACTCAGATCAGCAAATTTAATAACGTCATTGCTGATGTGAAAAAAGAGTTAGGCAACCTTAAACTTGGAGATGGGATGGCAACTCCCGTAACTACTATACCTTTACTACGTGGATTCAAAGTGCCACCGTTCGATGGGACGTCTTCTTGGTCGGCCTACAAAATTCAGTTTGAGGCCGTCATGAAGGCGAACGGTTGGAGTAAAAATCAAGCCATGACCGCCCTCACCTTAGGCCTGCGCGACCAGGCCTTAACTGTATTGGAAGCTCTCGGTAAAGAAGTAACTTACGAGCAACTCCTTGAAGCACTGGAATCCCGGGATGGTGACGCCCATCTGGAGCACGTGTTTCGTGCGCAACTAAGGGATCGTGTACAGCGTAGTGGTGAAAACCTGCAGCAGTGGGCCCTTGAAGTGGAGAAGCTGGTGCGGAAGGCGTACCAGTCTGTACCTGCGCTTATTGAAGGGAACCTGGTCCAGGCCTTCATTGACGGCATCCGTGACCTTGAAGTTAGGGCGGCAGTGAGGCTCGGGCACCACGGGACACTTAAGGACGCTTTGGCCCATGCATTGGAGGTGGAAGCTGTGCGGCAAGATCATCGTTCCCACCGCGTCAGGGAGGTCGCAGCGGCTACAGTTCGCGATCGATTTAAAGGATACAGCCCTAGGTGCTACGGCTGTGGTGAAAGGGGCCACCTTCGATCCAGTTGCCCTAAGCGAACTGCAGAAGGGGAAGGTAGCCAATCTCCAGAGGGTAGGGCGGCTAACAGCACCACTCAGCAGCAGCAGGGAAACGAGTAAAAGCCAGGACTGCGGGGCGGGTACTGGCTAAGGTTCAAAGAGCCCCAAGGATTTCGATCTCACAAACCCATGACGGGAACAGCCTTATCATCAAGGGCGAGGTAAACGGAACACCATGTAAGCTGACGATAGATACTGGAGCTTCTCGCACGGTCGTCAGTTCACAACTTGCAGGTCGGTTCTTTGGGGACTCTGCATACTACCGAGAGCGCATAAATTTAGTGACAGCCACCGGTCAGCGCATACCCGTCCAAGGAGAGAGAGAGATGGAGTTGAAGCTAGGCAACAGAATCTACCTGCATAATGTTGTTGTCGCCGATATAATGGACGATTGCATCCTGGGCTTAGACTTTATGAGGAAGAACCGTTGTGAGATCGTCGTTAGTCAAGGAGTTATGAAATGTGGGCAAGAGGAACTTTTCATGGAATGGGCGTTACCAGGAAATATATACAGCCTGAAGAAGATTGTTCTTCCTCCGAGATCGGAAACGATTGTGCCGGTTAGTCTTCCTCAGAATCCTGGGAAGACTCATCGTTGTGTACTCGTGGAAAGGATAGACAATGACCTTCCGTGGAAAGTTGCACGAACTTTGGTCAGAGCTACCAACATCTCAGGGGTACGTGTGCTGAACCTTTGTGACAAGGAACAGGTGATAGAAAAAGACACACTGATGGGTACCTGCGAGGAAGTGGAGTGGTTGCGTCGATGCCAATATTGCCAATATCCATCAACTGGGAACCTCAGCAAGGATGTCCAAACGAGAGTCACCGCACTTTTAGAAGACTGTCGCAGCGCTCTGTCTCAAAACGGAATGGTCAAGGCAAAGAGGATGTTACTCAAGTACGCCGATGTTTTCTCTTCGAACGATGCTGATATCGGGAGGACTGGCTTAGTTCAACACAAAATAAATACAGGAGAAGAATTGCCTATCCGTCAGCGGCCAAGGAGATTACCGGTAGAGCACGTCGTGAAAAGGAAGTGGAAACCATGATTGAGGGAATGGTGAAGGATGGTGTTGTAGAACCTTCATCCAGTCCTTGGTGTTCACCTGTAGTGCTGGTAAGAAAGAAGGACGGCAGCATGCGGTTTTGTGTTGACTATCGTCGTCTGAACGACGTTACGAAGAAGGACAGCTATCCTTTGCCAAGAATTGATGACACGCTGGACATGCTCACTGGAGTTAAGTGGTTTAGCACATTAGATCTAAAAGTGGCTACTGGCAAGTAGAAATTGACCCCAAGGACAAGGAAAAAACTGCATTCTCGACAGGAAAGGGCCTGTGGAAATTTAAAGTTATGCCGTTTGGATTGTGTAACGCTCCGGCAACGTTTGAAAGGTTAATGGAACTTGTACTAACCGGGTTAATTGGCGATGCATGCCTCGTCTATTTGGACGATATCATCATCGTAGGCCGCACGTTTGATAAACACCTTCAAAACCTGGAACGCGTGCTCATGAAGATCCAGAGTGCCAACCTCAAGTTGAGTCCGAAAAATGCTCTCTTTTCAAACGGCAAGTTAACTTTTTGGGTTATGTCGTGTCGGAAGAAGGTATCCGCACGGATTCAGAGAAAATCGCCGCTGTCAAAGATTGGCCAATCCCAAAAGACAAGACGCAGGTCAGAGCATTTCTGGGTCTATGCTCCTATTATCGGCGATTTGTCAAGAACTTTGCAGATGTAGCCAAACCCCTGCACAAACTAACCGAGGAAAAGTGACAGTTTTGTTGGGATGAAAGTTGCGACATCGCCTTCCGGGAGCTAAAGAACCGTCTGTGCAAAACACCGATTTTGGGGTATCCTGATGCCGACAAGAAATTTATAGTTGACACAGACGCAAGTGATATCGGACTTGGCGGTAGTGTTGTCCCAACGGAATGGCGATCAAGAAGTTGTGATTGCGTACTTCAGCAAGTCGTTGTCGAAACCAGAGAGGAATTATTGTGTCACGAGAAGGGAATTGCTTGCTGTGGTAAAGTCAGTACAACATTTTAGCAAGTATCTACTGGGCCGGAAATTCCACTTACGAACTGACCATGCTGCACTGAAATGGCTTTTGCAGTTTAAAAACCCAGAAGAACAAGTTGCGAGATGGATTGAACTCTTGCAGGAATACGATTTCGTGGTTGAACATCGCAGCGGGAAATCTCATGGCAACGCAGATGCATTGTCAAGAAGACCTTGCCCTGAAGACTGCAAGCATTGTATTAGGCAAGAGGGTAAAGAAGCCGTACCTGTGAGGATGCTTAAGACAGACCTCAGCAACGAGTGTAAGGAAAGTTTACAACGTGCACAGCAGGAAGATTCGGACGTCAAGCCGATTCTGGACTGGATAAGGACCAGTGCTCCTAAGCCTACGTGGAGCGACGTCTCAGCGATGAGTTCGATCACAAAAAGCTATTGGGCACAATGGGATAGCTTAGTGATTCAGGATGGAATCCTGTGCCGTAAATGGGAGAATGCTAGGGGAGACAGCAGTTATTTACAACTCTCTGGTAGAGTTGGGTGTCGTCGTCGGACACTATTCCCTACCCGTACTTGTCCTCGGGGACTTCAATGCCAAGAACTTGGCTTGGGGTTCTCGTCTGACAGACGTGCGGGGAAGGATGGTAGAAGACTGGGCTCTGGAGACAGGCCTAGTCGTCCTCAATCGGGGTTCTGTCCCCACGTGTGTGCGGATGCGGGGCGAGTCGGTGGTGGACATCTCGTTCGCCAGTCCCGCTCTGTCACCGCGGGTCATTGACTGGCGTGTCATGGAGGAGGTGGAGACCTATTCCGATCACCGGTATATCCGGTTTGACGTCTCCACCCAGACCTCAAGCGCGCCGGTCGTACAGACCCCGATTGGTCCGCGTTGGGCTCTGAAGCAGCTGGACCGGGAGCTCCTCCTGGAAGCCTCGATCGTGCAGGCCTGGGTGACATCACCGGACAGGCCTGCCGACGTCAACAGTGAGGCAGGGTGGTTCCAGGAGGCCATGTCCGACATCTGTGACGTGGCAATGCCCCGAGTCCGGCCAGGAAGAGCCCGGCGCCAGGTGTACTGGTGGTCGCGAGAGCTGGCGTCTCTGCGCGATGCGTGCATTTCTGCGCGGCGCCGGTACGCCAGACATCGCAGGCGCCGCATCCGTCCACCGGATGCGGATACCATCGAGGCGGAGCTATACGAGGGATACAGAGCTGCGAAGACCGCTCTTCGCGACGCTGTCCTGCGGGCTAGGGATCTGGCCCGCGAGGAAATGCTGGCGACTCTCGACAGAGATCCGTGGGGGCGCCCTTACCTTATGGTGCGGAACAAGCTCCGCACCTGGGCCCCCCCGCTGACGCAGAGTCTCCGGCCTCAGCTCGTGGAGGACGTGGTGAGCGCTCTGTTCCCTGCGCGAGGGGAACATCCTCCCCCGCCTATGGCTCCGCCGCCTGCGGTGCCGGACCAAGAGGACGACGACGATGACATCCCCGCTGTGACTGGGGTAGACCTGAGAGCGGCGGTGCGAAGGCTCAAGGCCCGATGGCTTGCCTGGCAAAGCCAGGGCCCGATGGCTTGCCTGGCAAAGCCAGGGCCCTGGCCTTGGAGGCTCTCGGGCCTCGACTGGAGGGGCTCTTTAGCGCATGCTTGGAGAGAGGCCGGTTCCCGCTTTCTTGGAGGACCGGGAAGCTGGTACTCATCCCGAAGCCTGGGCGCCCTGCGGACTCTCCGTCCGCATTCCGGCCCGTGGTGTTGCTCGACGAGGTGGGCAAGCTCTTCGAGAGAGTCATTGCAGACCGCCTCGCCGGGCACCTAGCGGGAACGGGGCGGGATCTTGCGGACAACCAGTTTGGTTTCCGCAGGGGGCGCTCTACGGTGGACGCCGTCATGCGCGTCAGAGCCCTCACGACGGGAGATGCGGTCTCCCGGGGTGGTGTTGTCTTGGCGGTGTCTCTCGACATCGCCAACGCCTTCAACACCATGCCCTGGAGCTGCATTGTGGAGGCACTCCGGTATCATCGGGTGCCGACCTACCTTCGTCGTGTGGTCGGGGACTACCTGTCCGACCGGGCAGTAATCTACCCAAGTCACAGCGGTGAGTGGAACCGGCGAGAGATGTCGTGCGGTGTCCCACAGGGTTCGGTTCTGGGGCCGCCCCTGTGGAACATCGGTTACGACTGGGTGCTGCGAGCCGACCTCCCTAGCGGCGTCAGCGTCATTTGTTACGCTGACGACACGCTGGTGCTGGCACAAGGGGGGTCGTACGCGGAGGCGGCCGACGTAATGACACGCGGGGTTGCGATAGTCGTGGAGAGGATCCGGCAACTGGGTCTCGAGGTGGCGCTGCACAAGTCGGAAGCCATGTGTTTTCATGTCCGAGGCATTGCGCCACCGTCGGGATCCTTGCTGACGGTAGGAGGGGTTTCCATCGGCGTCGAATCGACGCTGAAATACCTGGGGCTCGTCCTAGACAGCCGATGGAACTTCGTGGAGCATTTCCGACGTTTGGTCCCCAAACTGGAGCGGGCCGGGGCTGCTTTCAGGCGGCTCCTGCCCTACCTGGGGGGACCGAACGCCTCCTGCCGTAGGCTATACGCGGGGGTCGTGCGGTCCATGGCCCTTTACGGGGCCCCGGTGTGGGCGCGTTCATTGAGGCAGCGTGCTGCGAACCACTTGAACTCGCCCCAAAAGGTGGTGGCCCTCAGGATGACCCGAGGGTACCGCACGATCTCGCGCGAAGCGGCGGGTCTCCTTGCCGGATTGCCGCCATGGGATCTGGAGGCGGTGGTCCTCGCGCGCCTGCATGATTGGCGCGCGGAGGTACTAAGCCGGGGGGAAACTCCGCTGACGCGGCAAATTGTCGCGCAGCGGACGGACTTCCGGCGCGATCTCATGGCGTCATGGAGACGACGACTATCGCAACCCAGCGCAGGGCACACCACAATAGCGGCGATAAGTCCCCTCTTTGAGGAGTGGCTTGAGAGGCGCCACGGCGTCCTCACCTTCCGCCTGACGCAGGTCCTCACCGGACATGGATGTTTCGGGAGGTTCCTGCACCGAATTCGGCGGGAGGAAACGCCCGGGTGTCACCACTGCGAGGATCGACCGGAGGACACGGTAGAGCACACTGTGCAGGTGTGCCCCGCTTGGGCGGCGCACCGCCGTGTCCTCGAAACGGCGATTGGCGGCGACCTCTCGCGTCCGGCCCTGGTCCAAGCCATGGTCCGGAGCGAGACGGAATGGGACGCCGTTGCCTCCTTCTGCGAAGCAGTCATGCTAGCGAAGGAGGTGGCGGAGCGGGAGAGGAGACCCTCTCGTCCCGGCCGCCGTGGTGGACGCCGCGGGCGTCGGGGGCCACCTGGTGACCTCCGGCCACCGTAGGCGCGGGCCTGTGGACGGCGAGCTATGGGTGGCTCGCCGTCCGTCCGTCTAGTGACGACAGGCCATGTTGACGGCGCGTTAGTGTTCCACGCGCGCCTCAAAGAGAGTCAGCAACACAGAGGGGCCCGAAAGGGCCGACGCCTGCCGGAGTCGCGGGATTATTCGCAAGAGACACCGTGGCTCCGGAACACAAAGGGCAATGAAGGAACATGGATGGGTTTTAGTCAGTAGAAGTCTGACACTCCCTCCGTCGTTGGATGACTTCCCATCCCTAAAAAAAAAAAAAAAAACAGCAGTTATTTGCAAAGTACCGGATGTTCTACAGCTGTACCATGATGGATGTTCAGGAGGCCATATGGGAGTTAAACGAACTCTACTGAAGATACGGGAACGTTTTTACTGGGTTCACTGTCGTGACGATGTCGAGGATTGGTGTCGCAAATGTACAAGTTGTGCGGCTGTAAAAGGACCTCAGACTCGTAGCAGAGGTGCGTTGAAATTGTACAATGTTGGAGCACCTTGGGAAAGGATAGCCCTGGATGTTGCGGGACCGTTTCCGGAAAGTGACAGTGGTAACAAGTATTTCATGGTTGTAATGGATTACTTCACCAAGTGATTCAAAGATTCAAAGATTCATTTATTGGTGTGATTTTTGGTACATTTTACATGAGATCTTAAAAATAAACAATTCGTTCCTCAAAAAATCTACCTTAAAGGTGTAGGTGTACACTCATTTACGTCATTAGTGCTTTTTATAAAACAATACTACACATCTTTAATTTAAATGATTACAAAAGAACACAACATAACATAAGACAGTAAATAAAAACAAGCAATACAAAACAAAAAATTCAAAAAAATTAATAATTGAATAATGATAATAATACAATGTCAAAACTAAAAAAAAAAAAAAATTAATGTCAATTGGATGGAATTAAGATGATACTTATGTCACAATTAAATAAATATCAATGTCATATTTATGGAATTAAAATACAATTAAATACAATGTCAAAATTCAATAATAATAACCATAAAAAAAAACAACGTCAAATAACTTACAATTTATCATTAATGAATTCGTCAACAGTATAATAGCATTTTTCCAATAATAAATGTCTTAACTTTTTTTTAAATTGAATAAAATTTAGGTCCTTAATTCCATTTGGTAATTTATTAAATATTTTTGGGGCCATGCAAAGTATGCTTTTGTGCATTAAGGCTGTCTTTGATGGTCGAACGCATAATTCATGTCTATATTCTTGTCTAATCACTTTATAGCGATGTTCAGATGCTTTTCTGAAAAGATGCATGTTCTTTTTTACAAATAAAGCAGTCCCAATATGTTTGAACAAGGTAAAGTCATTATTTTTAATAATACAAAATAAGGTTTGCAGCTATCAGTTATTTTTATACCGACAATAGCTCTAATGTATCTTTTTTGTGATTTGAACACCATTTCCTTATTGCAGGAGTTACCCCAAAACATGACTCCGTAGCGTAGCACAGAATCAACATATCCATAGTATGCAGTGACTGCCGCTGCTTGATTGACTATTTTCTTGAGTTTATACAAGGCAAAAGCGACCTTACTAAGTTTTTTAAGTAACATTGAAGTATGTTGTTTCCAATTAAGTTGATTGTCGATTGTCAAGCCTAAAAATTTTGTACTTGCAACTTCTTCAATTTTTTCATTATTAAAGCTTACATTTAGTTCCGAATTAGCTACTCTTTGACGAAAATTCATAACTTTTGTTTTCTTCAAATTTATACGTAAGTTGTTATGTTTTAGCCAGTTAACGGCTTTTTGTAATGTATTTATTATGTCAGCTTCAAAATTATTATTATTCTTGTCAAGTTTAACAATGACAGTACTGTCGTCGGCAAACAATGTCATAGGATAGGGTATATTCTGGGGAAAGTCATTTATATATATAAGAAATAATAACGGCCCTAGCACACTGCCTTGGGGCACTCCAAAATATATTTTTCGTTCTTTAGAAAAGTATTTTACAACGGTTTTATTCAGTTCACAAATTCGACTCATTTCTGTACGTTGTGTTCTGTTTTTTAAGTATGAATTTATGAGTGCTAGAACATTTCCCCTTATTCCATACGCATTTAACTTGCTCAGGAGTATATCATGGTTGACCAAGTCAAATGCCTTAGTCATATCCATGTAAATTGCTGATATTGGGACTCTTTCATTCATATTAGCTATGATAATATTAAGAAAGTCATATATTGCCATATTTATTGAATGATCTTTCCTAAATCCTTTTTGTTCTTTTACAAGAATATGATGTTTGTGGAGGTATCCATAAATGGACCTGTAGATCCATTTTTCGAATATCTTGGATATTACCGGAATAAGAGCTATTGGCCTGTAATTTTGAATGTCTTTCTCATCGTCTTTTTTAAATAAAGGTTTTATGACTGTAGGTTTAAGCTTATCAGAGTAGGTTCCAGACTCAATACTTAAATTAATGATGTAGCTGAGAGGATCTGATATTATTTCTGAAACATACTTTAAAACCTTTGTTGAAATATCGTCGTATCCTACACAATTTTTGTTTTTTAAGTCTTTTATAATTCTATTTACTTCATTTGGTACGATAGGGGCTAAAAACATTGACTGTGGAGAAAAATTTATTTTAATGTCAGTGGCCAGTTGTGTCGAAGCAGTAGAAAGTTTTTCTGCTTGGCTTATGAAGTAGTCGTTAAAGGTATTTGCTATGTCTTTGGGTGCAGTGTATGTAGCTCCGTCATAGTTTATTTCTTTTATGTACTCTGGCGGAGAGTTGATTCTATTTTCTTTTATTATTTTCCACGTCATTTTTGATTTATTATGTGCTGTATCTATTCTATAATTATTCTTTGCTAATTGTGTCAATTTTATAATTTTCATAAGTCTGCTTGAATAATTTTTAAGTTTCGTCATATTCATTTTAGGTGGTTTTAATCTATGGTACCACAACAACTGTCTTTTTATTTGGCTACACCGTCTAATGTTAACCAGTTTGGATTCTTCATTAATTTAATTTTTTTGTACGTAATCGGAAAACATAAATTATAAAACAATTGAAAAAGTTCTAAAAAGTTGTTGTATGCTACGTTAGGGTCCTTAGTGAGATATACATCAGAAAAAGAAATCGATTTCAAACAGTCTTTGAATTTCATCATGTTTTCATTACTATAGTCACGCAATTTTATATTCCAACTTTTTATTAAATATGTCTTTTTTACCGGAAGCTTTAAAGTTTGAGCGGTGTGATCTGACATATGTAGATCAAGGACACTATGACTACATTTTCGTGAAATATTATGCGCAAAATTATCGATACACGTATTGCTTTGTAATCTAGTTGGTTGATTAATTTGTAGACGTAGATTGTAATTCAATAGGAAACTAGTAAATTCAAGAGTTAATATATCTTGTTTTAAAATATTAATGTTGACATCACCACATACAATTACATTATTGTTCAATTCGTAACAGTATTTTGATAATATAATGTTTAATTTTGCATAGAAAACCTCCAAACTGTTAAACTTTGGTACTCTATATATGCAAATAATGATTGTGTTATGTGTTATTAGTTCAATTGCACAAACTTCGACAACACCTTCAATTGACATTTTACTGACATTCGTGAGTTCTTTGTATTGCAGACCAAATTTTACCAAAATACAGGCCCCCCCTCTTTTCGTACTTCTTAGATAGTAAGCGGCTAATTTATAATTAGGTATTGACAGAAGTTCCTCGTGTCCTCGCTCCATAAAGTGTTCTGTGACGCAAATTATGTCTATACTGTTTCGTTGTTCGGCTAGTTCTTGAAGGTGTAGTGTTAGTTGATCCACCTTATTGATGAGTCCAGCGATGTTCTGATGCATAATTATCAGATAATTATAGAAAAAACGTGCCTGAATGTTTAATTTCTGGGGCAGAAGAATTGGATTTTGTCATATTATTTTCAGTATCGATTTCAGTTATAGTCCTCTGAAGGTTAGCGAAAATATTCTTCATTCCTGTTCCATTTATGTGTCCTTGTTGTGCAGAAAACATATGATAGTCACAAGTTAATTCTGCATTAGAGTCTAATAAATAGGCATATTCGTGAGTTAAGTTGTCTAGATACAGGAGATTATTAAAGGTCTCTATTCTGGCATTATATATACTTAGTTGTATGATTGCCATATCTGTAGGTCGGGAGGCAAATAATCACATTGGTGTTATTGATTTTTCCGATGGTTTCTCTAATAAGAAATATAATGTCGTGATAGTTTCCCGTCCGTATAAAGTCCATCTCTCCCAACATAATAACACAATAGTCATTTTTATTAAAGTTTTTGATCTTATTATCAATGCCCTGTAGTAGTTGTTGAATATCACTGCCTGGATATAGATAGTGGCAGTAATCATCCATATAAAAAGTGTCCTCAATTAAGTTACTTAACTTATTTCTTTTATTATTGCTAATTATACATAATTTTTTTCTTGTTTTGTTTTTGTCTAAGAAACGATTTTTATCGTCTTGCAGGTTCGTCATTAAGTGTGTATCATATTGTGTTGATTTGTCAGCCATCTGCGCGGGCAAATACTCGTAGGTAGCTTTAATTTTGCCAGTCTTGGATGTTGTCTGGGGGCTGTTATTTGTGGTATCTGTTTTATTTTTCCTTTTCTTGTTAGTTATTGGAGATGTACTGTTGTCGCTAACTATATCGGTTGTTATTTTTTTATAGATATTTTTCTTCTTAGTTAATTCGTCGATAGTGTTTTTTAGTTGTGTATTCTCTAAGTTTAAACTCTCCACTTCGGCGTGTGCTGCCTCCAATCCCAAAGTTAATTCTTTAATTTTATTTTTTAGTTGGGCTATTTCATCGCAATGTTCTTCGTCTGACATGTCCGGCAAACTATAGCTAGTAGTACAATTTAAATCAGTAGTTATGTTTAAATCTTAATTTGTATCCGAATGTCTGCGCTGGCGCTGACGTCGCTGGGTGATATTTCCTAAGAAGGTCATTGTGAGATAACTAAATTGTCAAATTAACAATTTTATCTATTACAAAAAGTGCTCCACAGTTAGCGGAGTTTGAACGCACGACTATGTGCGCGGCAGTCGACTGTATGAGCTTTCTCACCAGCTGATCAAGTACTGGCGAATTTGAAATTGGTGATCGTTCTAGTCGAGAAATATTTTAAAACAATAAAAAGTCGGTACATATGAGTCACGCCAATGGAATCTTTTCCTCAAAACTCAAATCATTTAAGTTCGGATTGCGGATTATTTTATGAGTTTTGTTCACTTTTTATGCACTTTTAGTCATTTTCTTTGCACCGTTGCTTCACTTGAGTTCATATTTTATAACTTTGTAAGACGGCTTTTTTAACACTGATCACAAATGTTTAATTATCTTCCATAACACATCAGTTTTTTTGAGGATAACGTTGACACTCAATATTTATATCGTGCTTAATATTTTTGGTGTACACTTATTGTTATTACACTTTGTTTATTATTTTTAGTGAAATTTATAAACAGAGAACAACAATTCAGATGCTTGTAGCTAAAACGCCATCTACCCTCCTGTCCTGTGGCCAGGCTTCAGTGGCCGGAAGTCTTCGCCATTCCGAATCAAGAAGCTTCAACAGTTGCAGATAAACTCGTTCATGAAGTCTTCTGTCGTTTTGGAGTACCTTTGGAGATTCACAGCGATCAAGGACGGAATTTTGAGTCACAAATATTCCAGGGAACTTGTCGAGTTATGGGTACTCATAAAACGAGAACAACTTCTTACCACCCACAATCGGATGGAATGGTGGAACGATTTAATCAGACATTGGAGAGATACCTGGCTAAAGTTGTGGAAAACCGGCAACGCGATTGGGACAAGCATATACAACCGTTTTTGCTGTCATACCGAAGTGCTGTTCACGAAAGCACATCGGTAACACCAGTTTTCGCAAACTTTGGTAGGGAATTACGGTTGCCCGCAGACCTGATCACCGGAATACCACCTGATGCCCCACGCAGTATAACCGATTATGCGAATGACTTGCGGAACAAAATGAACGACATTTATAAGCACATCAGACAATCGGGCCAGCAAATATCTGAAAAAACTCGTTATGACCGCAAAATGAACAATAAAGGTTTCGACGAAGGTTCACTAGTGTGGTTGCACAATCCAGTTCGCAGTAAAGGGAAATCTCCTAAGCTTCAAGCTAAATGGGACGGGCCGTACCGGATTGTCACAAAAATCAATGACGTGACCTACCGTATCCAGAAAGGTACGAGAAGTGCACCTAAGATCGTCCATGTGGATCGACTGGCGCGTTATTATGGGACCGATGCTCGGGACGAGCATGTCTTAGGAGGGGGCAGTGTTACGCGCCAGAATGAATGCCGGGTACACAACGTAGTACTAACGCCATCTAGTATCGAGTAGTGGAACTAATTGGGTCACGATATTTCTAGACTTTTCGATGCTAGAACATTCTCGATGTTTCGATACCTAGACAGTCGGGACCGGTATGTTCCCGAACTTTCTAGATATTTCCATTCTCGAAGGTTCTGGAAATTACTGTGGGACTATATAAGGTGCGGATCGCTCGCGACTGAGTCAGTATTGAATTGGCGATACAAGCGATACATCGGAAGCGATCTTCAACTGCGAATTAAGTGAAGTGTTTAATAGTGCGATTGTGTGTTATAATTAGTGCGTTTAAAGTGTTAATTAGTGTTGATTATTAAAGTGTCATTTTTGGTGAATGAATTGGCTGTTTTTATTGTCACGAACCCCAAGCTCGTAACAATATTATGTAAATGGCCCCATGGTACTAACATTTACAAAATTTGAAAAAATGCTTCTACTTTACATAATTTACTATGGTTGTCAATGACCAAGTAATGAAAGATGTATAACAAACAATTCAATTACTATAAAATAGCATTATTATAGAGATTTTTTTTTAATTATATTATTATGAGTACAAAACAAAAAAAAAGATACAAAACAAAAAAGAGGGTGAGCATCTCTTCCAGACATTAAAACCTAACTAGTGGACCCCCGCGGCTGTGACTGTGGTTCAGGACCGGCATTTAGCCAAACATTTTTATCGAGGATATAACGTAAACGCACCTACTAACGACCCGTTAAAATCCGCGCTCATTACCGCCCTATTCAGAAAACTATCATTTTTATGTCATGTTTTAAAGCTACACAATTGGTTGCTTTATAAAAAATGTAGATGTATTTAATTTAATATTGCAAATGTTCATCTCTTGTTTGGGTGCGTAACTCGACGATTTAAATAATAATTGCTCACTTCGTCCGTGGACGCGGCACCTTAGTGCATTTTCCATAGTGTGGCATTCCCGATGGCGTAAGTAGGTACTCTTGTTTCTTTTTAGCAGAAGATTATGTCGTCAAGCATTTTAATTAATGTAACTTCTAGTTCTTTTGATGCATTTTTGATACTTTCAGGAACACAAGTAATTCATTTTAGTGAGATACTATTTTAATTTGCTTAAAATTCAATATTAAAAATAGGCGGTAATAGGAACAAAAATCACAATTTTATTCCTATTGTCGACCCATGTCGCTGATAAGTACTTGTCGTATCTTTTGTGTGCCATGATTTTTGTTAAAATGCATAAATTAATAGGCAGGTGGCTATACTACATCAGTTCCTTAGTATGTTAACTTATATTTGAGCTATTAACGCTATATATTCAAGAGCTTTAGTAGCCGTTTATACTAACTTTGTTCTTATATAAATATTTTGATGAATAAAGGAGGTATAACTTTAAATAGTGTATTTTTATAGTTGAAATATAATTATTATTAAATATTTTTAGCAACCGCACCACTTAAAATCAAATACATGTACAAAAATCACATGTATTTACACAATTCATACACATTCCCCTGGGTCGGTAATAGGTTATACGATTTCCTTTAAGAAAACCTATTACCGATCTACTTGTACATTTAAATATAATGTCTATAAACATAAAGTTATTTAATAAAAAATAATAGTATTCCATAATAAACATACAGATTTAAAATAACATAAGCTTTATTATATTATAGTAATACTTAGCTAACATTTTAAATATGTGGAAGTCATATGGTAATTTTAATTACTATTTGCTATCCGTTTACAGTAGACTTAGTAAATAAATGTTGTTTCAGAAACATGGATCGACCAAAACGTAAACAATATATTATACAGTATACAGTTAATCAACTTGACGCTCTGCACTGATGGCTATCACTAATGGAGCAAGTATCTATGAAACCTCGAAGAAGTTTGGGATTCCCAGAACAACTCTTCGTGACAAGAGAGATAACAAGTACTACTCTAATGAAAACTGTGGTGTTCAGACCGTTTTCACCAAGGACGAAGAACGTCAGTTAATAGACTGGATTCACTATTTGGGAACATTAGATTTTCCTGTAACAAAAGACCAGCTACCTACTGGAAACGGTCTCAAAATTAGTGGAAACATTAAAGCGCTTTGTTATACATAATTCGTATAAATATGATATTTTTTATTGATTTGGGGCCGAGTCACCCGCGTCCGTAGGAGAATACCCTTCAGCGAATCCCTACACGTGGTCCCCGGGTGGTGCTAAACAGGTGACACTAACCGCCTCCGTGGTCTAGTGGTTATACCACCTGACTCAGACCCAGAGGTCCCGGGTTCGATTCCCAGCGGAGGCAAATTTTTTGCTCGGTTTGGTTGGTGGTAGGACTTCTTCTAAGTCCGCCTGGCAAGCTACCGCCATCATGTCTAAGTCTGTCGCCATAACAACAATGTTAACAGCATTGTTGTGTTCCGGCAGTTAGAGGTATGATAGCCAGTTCCTCTGTGTAAGAGGATTCCGGGTGAAACTCGCTTCCATCTTCGGCCTAACCATCACTTTCCATCAGGTGAGATTTGGGCCAAGAGTTTCCCCGTTTTGTATAAAAAAATAAAAATATGTATTAATGTTTTCTTATAAAATATTATAAGAATACATGTAATTGTTAGGTAAGTGTTGATAGCATTCTGTACTGTGTTGGAGTATTTATATATATAGTTCAATATACACGAGCATTTTTATTTAACTTTAACGGTTCCGTTTATTTAGTGGTCGGTATTAGGTGTCACATAAACGGTATGAGGCACACACCCGATATTTTGAGTCGGTAATAGGGACATGACCCTTTTTCCTTTTATTTAATTTTAATTTTTTTAAGTAATTCTTTGATTATCTGTTCTTATACATAACTAAAAAAATCGATAATTCCAGTACTTGAAAAAATATTTTTATTAAAGCCACATATTAGGAATGTGCTTATTTTTTTTATATCAATCTGAACTCCGCTTAAACTGGCGGTAATGGGTGCGGTTTATGTTAATCTTCCAGTTTATAATATGCTTTACTTCATAGTGTGCGTTTTATGCATGCTTTAAATTTTCTCTCATTCAGTTCGAGAATATCAACTGGTATTTTACCTATTACAAAATTTAACACAGTACCCCATAAAAGAAGTGTGTACTTTAGCCAATCTGAACCGGGGTTGATCTAATTTGTTCCTATTTCTCGTATTAAAATTATGCCTGTCACTAATCTTGTTAAAAAGATGAAGATTTTTCCGAACATGCATAATCTTTTCGTAAATGTATTGACAAGGTACCGTCATGATGTTATATCCTTAAACAGCTCCCTTATGGAATCGCGCCGCCGGAGATTGTATAAGGCTCTGATGGCTCTTTTCTGTAGAATAAATATGGACTCGATGTCTGCAGCTCGTCCCCATAATAAAACTGACATTGACAAGCTGGACAACTGCATTTCTTTGCTGAATGCTGACCTTATAGCTGTTAGTGATTGGTCGAGCAGATTCGGGGTTACTGTCAATGTCAGTAAATGCCAGGCTATCCTTATTGGTAGTTCTTATTTTCTACGCAACTTGGACACCAGCCAATTACTGCCGCTGTCATTCAACGATACTGTCATCCCTTTCTCGCCACACGTTAAAGACTTAGGCCTATACATTGACGACAGGTTCGGTTGGAAAAAGCAGATTGCTCAAGTTAGCCAGAGAGTAACATTCACACTGCGATCTCTCTATAGATTCAAGCATTTTCTTCCTTCTAGCACTAAAACCACGTTGGTCCAATCACTTGTGCTTCCCATAATCGATTATGCTGATGTTTGCTACTCCGATCTATCCCAAGAACTCCTTAACAAACTGGATCGACTTCTTAACAACTGTATACGTTTCATTTTTGGTCTTCGTAAATACGACCACATTTCTTCTTTCCGTTCTCAGCTTCAATGGTTACCTATCCGTCAAAGGAGATCCCTCTGCATGCTTTTCAGTATTTTGAATGATCCTTGTGCTCCTGATTATCTAAAACAATATTTTAAAGTGTTGGGCAGTTCTCACCATCTTAACCTCCGAGCGTCCAAGAACTTAATTCTTTATATTCCTCCTCACCGTACCGGGTTCTTGTCTAACTCCTACGTTATTTCCACCATTAAACTCTGGAATATGCTACCCCATGACATCAAGAAGGCTGAGTCAAAATTTTCCTTTAAGCGTAATCTCCGTAAACACTACTTAAAGGCATGTCATTCGTAGTTTGGTCTCGTCATAATTATTGTAAGTTCTCTTAATCAGAAATTATTATAAATCATCATATTTATTAGTATATTATTTTAGCAAATATATATGTATTTTATAGTATATGTATATATATATTATTTGTATACTTTGTTGTATCGATATGACTCAATTATATTTTATTTTTATTTGTTTGTTGTACACCTACCACAGTGTAGTCTTTTTAACCCAAAGGTTGACTGGTAGAGAATGCCTTGTTGCATTAAGTCCGCCCATGTACCACTATTGTGCATAAAGTCTAAATAAATAAATAATAAGATACCGTATGACATGATACTATGAAAATAACTAAAATAGACCAGCCTTGCGGTATCTATATCAGTGAATTGACGGATTTTTCTGACAGCGTATGCTGCCGAACTTAGCCGTCCCGCAAGAGATATTAAATGAGGACCCCATTGTAGCCTTGAGTCAAACGTGATCCCCAAAAAACCGTGTTTTCGACGAATTCTAGTTTCTCTTTGTTCAATACTATATCGCAATCATTACTTGTAACATTCGGTAAGGCAAATCTGATGCATTTAGTTTTTTTCCCATTTAATACTAAATTATTAGCAGTAAACCAATTATGTACCTGCTGTAGGGCGTTATTGATGTCGTCAAGATATTTTATGGAACGCCTGTCTATCTTAAAAATTAAGGAAGTATCGTCAGCAAATAATACTATTTTAGGTTGATTTTTCAAAAGATGGGGTAGATCATTAATATATACTAAAAAGAGGAAAGGACCCAATATTGAGCCTTGCGGTACCCCCATTTTGATTTTTAAGCCCTGAGAATTGACACCATTTACTTGAACTTGCTGCTGTCTGTCACTTAAGTAAGATTTCACTAGACTAAGTGCAAGTTTACCTAGTCCGTAATGTCCCAGCTTTAGGAGCAAGGTTTCGTGATTTACGCAATCAAATGCCTTGGAGAGGTCACAAAATATTCTTATGGCATCTTGAGCCTCTTCCCACGCTGTATATATGTGTTTTAACAACGTGGCACCAGCGTCAGTCGTACAACTACCTTTGGTAAAACCATACTGTTGATCGTGTAAGATTTTATTGATGTTAAAATGATTGAGCATCTGATTGAGCATTACTTTTTCAAACACTTTGCTAAAAGCTGGAAGCTACCAGTGCTACCCTACACCCTCCAAAGAAGCCAAATGCTAAATTTCAGCTTCCTACGACCAGTAGTTTCGGCTGTGCGTTGTCTATCAGACACTCACTCAGTCACTCAATCAGTAACGGAATTTTAATAAATGCGAAAGTTTGTGAGGATGGCTGGTTGTTTTTTGTTCTTTCAGGTCCGTACGCCTGAAAAGATCTTCATAAAATTCGGCGCAGAATTATATTGCAGCTATTGTATTGACCCTGCTGAACCATCTATTCGGATTTAGTTTCTTTTAATGTGATTTCCGATTCGTTATTGAGTTTTGACTAAACGGGGCACCGAGCTGTTTATACACAAAAACGCGTTTTTATTACGGTTGTTTGAAGTAGTAAACAATTAAATTAAAATCTAAGGAAAAAAAATGGTATTATTGGGTATGTATACTAAGCAGTAAACATGATGAAAACACGATTTGATAAAGTTGGCTCGATAGAATAAATTCACAAAGTTATCTCTAAAAAACACAACAAACGCTTAGTACGGCGTGAATACTTCGCGAAAGGTCATCAGTTTTTAAATAATAACAAAACTAAATGTTTTATATAACGTATACACTTTACATTTTCAAAATGTGTGATTTTTTTATCAATAAGAAGGAAATACCTAAATTCGCGCCAGTTTCGCCCATCTTAGCCAGAGCCACCGCGCCGCCCTCTTGTCCGCGTTAGTCTTGCGCCGCTAGGATAATTGTGTTCTGTGGTCTTGCGTCGGCCATCGGACGGGGAGCTTGTGTCGTTTGCGCTTACGCACGGATTTAATAACGTAACGAAGAAAATTGTGTAAAAAATCATTGTAGCGTATTTGAAATGGGGAATAAAGTAAAGAAATCAAGACAGAGAAGGGGTTGGCGGAAAACTAATGCTAAACGCTTGCATGAAGAAATGAAGTAAGTAAAACTCGTATACTTACCTACTTATTTACTAATTGCCTGACTAGGTGGTGTTTTTTTTTATGTGGTATTTTAAAAACAATTTAATTATCTTTTAGAGCAAGAAAACTACAGGCTGAGAATGTTGAAGACAAAGAGAATACTCCTGTTGCTTCGTAAGTATACTCAATACAGTACCTACCTACTTTCTAGTATCTTGTGAAACTAATTCATGCAGCCAAATTCATACTGAAGGTAAAGACTCGGTCAGTATCAAGGTTCGATGACCGTCTTTGTGAATTTCGTATTTTTTTTCTATTAATTTCGAAATTTGGAAAATATGTTGTCGATCCGTGATCAATATATACTGTTTAAAATTCACTAAACTAAATCTACTATGATTTTAATTATTCTGTATTTTTTTTTCTATTTATAGGGTAAATGTACCAGTTGTTGACATTTCACTGAAAAATAAATTTGAATCATCTGATGACGAGAGAGAAAGACAACTACTGATAGAAAATTTTGAGGATGAAGAGAATACTGTGGCTTCGTAAGTATAATGTTCCTACCTACTTATTATACCTAGTTATTAAAAGTACCTAGTTGTCACTTATCTACGTATTTACGATATTTTAACAAATAGGTACACTGGAAAATTCTTTATCTTTTTCTGTCTATAGGGTAAATGTACCAGTTGTCGGCACCTCACTCAGAAACAAAGAGTCATCTGATGAACTGGTATGCAAAAGAGGCCTTATAAAATGTGCACCACTAGTAAAAACTCTTCTCAATGTGACTGGTGATTTAAGCCACGTAAAGTCAGTTCGTTATGGCAAGGAACACGAACATATTGCATTAGAACAATTGGCTGAAGTACTAAAACTTGACGAAGAAGCAAACTTCAACGGTATTCAGAAATGTGGCCTATTCGTCGACCCTGAACTGCCGTTTTTAGCGGCTAGTCCAGACGGATTAATAGGTGATAAAATTATTGAAGTCAAGTGTCCGTATTCGGCTAAGGACATGATGATCAGGGAAGGCATAGCACAAAAAAAAATTAATTTCTGGAAACTGGAGAAGAATGGAAACTTGACAATAAATAAACAACACGATTGGTTCTACCAGGTGCAGGGTCAGCTCCACATTACTAGGAAAGAATTATGTTTATTTGTTTTGTGGACAGAAAAAGATATGAAAATAGAAACAATAAAAAGAGATAACGAATTCTGGAAAAAAAATATGGAAACAAAATTAAAAACATTTTACTTTGACTGTCTTTTACCAGAAATAATTAATTCAAGGCTGGACAGAAAAATGGAAATTCGTGAGCCACAATATATTTTAGACGCAATAGACAAGAAAAACTCAGTAAGACGAAAAAAAGCTATGCCTTCCGCGACTGTTATGCCAGAAGCGAAGCGGAAAAAATTATAAAATCAACAATTTTATATTTTTTTTCCGCGTTATACACGTGTTTAAAAAAAAAAATTGTTACTGACTTCAAATGTAACAGCCTGCAGAGATTCACAAAAAAGTTTAAAATAACTATAAAGGGGGTCAGGGACATCGACGCGAAGCCTGTTACCATGGATTCAGTACATGATTCTGAAACCCTGGGTTGAATTTTTTCGTCGGTTATTTAAAAAAAAAACAGCTGTTCCATACATTTTGACCGCGTAGGTATTGCACCTTTCTATGAAAAAGCTGTTTTTTTTTAAACAACCGACGAAAAATTTCAGCCCAGGGGGGTTCAGAATCATGTACTGAATCCATCGTAACAGGCTTCGTGTCGATGTCCCTGACACCCTGTATACTAATACTAACCGATGGCATCGTAAATAACAATTTTGCTGGCTTCTTTCTTTCTTTCGTGAAACATATTACCCAGAAGTCGGCGCGTCTCACATTACTTTTCATAGGGAATACATCTTTTGTGTGGCTATGTGGATGTCTTGCCATAACGAACAAAGTACTTACCATGTAACTTCATTATCAGAAATTCAATAGAATCTGCCTGCAAAAACTTACTACGTACTGAATCTACTTTGAAGAATAAATAATTTGAAATTGAAAATAAATGGTCGACTACTGGGGTTTTTACCCTACTTATTTAGCCGTTATATTATTTTACGTTTTGAAATCTCTTTTATGTTTCTATTGTACTGAGAATATTATCATAAAAGGTAACTGATTGAGTATTATTCGACTAAGTAAATTATACGTAATATTCATTTTTCATTGATCAATAAAATTGATCATGCCTACCTAACGACGGTAAATTATAAATTTAAAAAATTGTGTAAAATCTGAAAAAGCTGTCGTGAATATTTTCAATAAAAGTTTTTTCAAAAATCGTTTTTTTTGTTTTATTTTCTAAACATTGTTAGCACCGCGCTAGTCGATCAGCGCACGGCTCGGCGCGCGCGTCGCGCGGTCGGCGCAGTGCTCTTATCTGTCTAGCTAGCCGTTCACTCTCTTGCCGGTGTGCCTCACGCACACATACACGGAGCGCATAGAATACCTAGAATCGATTAGCGCTAGAAACTCGGTGTGCATACAAATCTTGCTACATTGCCCAAATTTTCATTGTGAGTGGCGCAATGTTCCACGATAAGCTGGATATCCTCTATCTGTTTTTGAACACCATTATATCATTAACCTTGTCAATAAATTAATAATGTAGTCAACTAAATCTGCCGCCCATGTTTGAATCAGGGACCGTACAACCCCGCATATGAGTTAAGTCTTTCGAAGGGGTAAGCCGTTGATGAGGTTACACTATCAAGATGTAACCCCTTGAAAGGGTTTTAGCCTTGAAACCCATTGAAAAGGTTACATCATCATAATGCTAACTCATTGAATGGGTTTTACACTTAAAACCCAGTGAAAGAGTTAAGCAATCGTTATGATAACCCCTTGAAAGGGTTTTAGCCTTGAAACCCATTGAAAAGGTTACATCATCATAATGCTAACTCATTGAAGGGGTTTTACACTTAAAACCCAGTGAAAGAGTTAAGCAATCGTTATGCTAACTCATTGAATGGGTTTTATACCTAAAACCCAGTGAAAGAGTTAAGCAATCGTTATGCTAACTCATTGAATGGGTTGTATACTTGAAAGCCACGGAAAGGGTTACCCCTTCATTAAGAAAACACCTTTAATATAAGGGTTTTGTTTGGGTTAAGAACCAGATTATAAATATGGTTATTCAATCAACTCATTTCAGTAGACGTCGTAGGCTTGTAGACGAAATACCTGCCGATTTGTTGCGACTCTCGTTTTGGAATGCTGTGGCGCCGGAAATACGAATGCCTACCTTAAGATTTTCTTATCTTTCTTCTTACCGTCTTATCTGACAAGTTTTATGGAAAAAATGTTTCGTAAACGTAACCGTAAGTACCTACTTAAAAGTCAGTGAAGTATGATTTAGTAGGTGCAGCTACATTATTTACATTAAACGGAAATAAACTGTAAAATTGCAGGGTCATCATAGACGAGTCATCTGAAAGCTCAGATGACTCTGTTACAGAACTTACAGATGACAAAGAATTAATTAAACCTAGTTTCTCAGTCTGTTAAATGTAATAAAAATTATGAAGTAGACCCCGAAGGCACAACTCCAGAATTGTATTCCCCAAGTTCACCGGACCTATTTGAGCCCGACGAAGTAAGTAAATTTATGTAGTGTTATTACGTTTTGTGTCATAATCATAATATATCGTCACTAACTTATACATACCTACGCCGCCGTTAAGTTGTTGTTTGGATAAAAATATAAAATACGATACTTATTAATTTTGTATACGTAATTTATTAATTAGTGTAAGTAGTATTATATAAATTATAAGTAAGTAATTGTTTCATAATTATGCCCATGCCCATGCCCAGCAGTGGGACAGTAAAGGGCTGTTAACGTAGAAATGGAAATGGGATTCTTCACCGTGCTGGTAGTCTTGTAATAATTAGTAGGTATTTAGCGTAAAGTCTCAACACGGTGCGGCCGGAGCATTCAGCTCGGCTCCAGCGGCGACGTGCGATTGAATCGCCCGCCCAAAACTGTAGGCTAAGGGCCTACGCAGACCGGGACGGCATGGCAAGGGATTTTGCCGTGAGTCAGCGCACACTGGCCACTTAGATACCGCGGCATTCCAGCACTTTGCCACGGCACGCCGCACCGCGCAGTATATCACTACGAGCGCCGGAGTCCGTGGCATGCCGTTGCCTACCGCAGTATGCCACGGCATCCCGCCACGGGAGCCTGTGGCGCGTCTTTTAATGCCGTGCTATAAAATCCCATTCAATGCCACGGCATCATTTTAAAGCATAGCAATTTATGTCGTATTTCTGTAACAGTACGGTTGAATGTCCATTAGTAAAAAATAAAATCCCTTGCCATGCCGTCCCGGTCTGCGTAGGCCCTAATAAGACGCTATTAAGGCGCGTCCCCGAGCAAAACGCAGCGCTAGCCGTTTTTTGTGCAGTTTTTGGAGCTATCTGTTCGTTATCTAAAAGAAGTATCAACTTATAAAAATTACATTAAATTTCTACATAATCTTGACTTTAAAATGGTAGATTTTAATTTTTTATTACTAAGTATAATGTTTAATTAATCTCCTCACAACGAAACTACAGAAATGAGAAAAAAAATACTGAAAACATGCATCTTCTCGAAAACTAACGATTATTTTGATTTTGTACTTACACGACTAATGGATAGGCAATATAATTATGAGCATTTTGGTAGAAATATTTTTTTCAAACGACCAAAATTAGATTTTATAACGATTTTATTCAACATTCTGAGCGTGTTCGATATTGTATCTCTTGCGCTGTTATTGAGGGAAAAAATGTTCAAGGTTATTTGGTCAGGGTACGGCCTTAAGGGTGCCTACCCATTTGTGCGAAGTGAGGCAGCAGAGCTAAGAAACGGAGACATTTTAACCAATGGAATTGCATACAATCTCCGCACCAAGGGAGTTTCTGACATTTTACGCAATTTCGTTGGTCAATATTTATCCGTTTTTGCGTTCCGCTGCCTCGGTCCGCTGAAATAGACTGGAAAAAATATATTTGTAATTGCCTAATAAGATTTAGAATGCGCCCGGAGCGGCAGGTTTGGTTCTATATAAATATTTATTTATTTTTCAATGGTATAATCCAGTGTCTCCCTTTGTTTATTTATTATTACGTGTTATATTTTTTTATTGATTGATTTTTTAAAAGGTATTCGAACATGTTTCTGTGGGGGCTAGCTGCCATAGCCGTGGCATAAATGGCTACATCAAGTTACCATTTATTAGAAAATCTTTAAATAAAGCACGTAAAAATCACTTTTAATGCTGCATTGTTTTCACATGGTTAGCTTTATCTTTCAATATCTCGGCAACGTGATACTTTAGGCCCCTATTTGTGTGTTTAAGCACAGTATAAATAAATATGGACAGTACGGAAACTACCTACAAACGCTCGAAACGGCACACTCACACTTGCAAACATGCGCACCGACGAGACTTTTCGGTGCTCGTCGCGGTACTCTCAGTAGTGAGTGCCGCCGGCCGGCCGCGTCAGGACGAGCGGGTGGTCAGGTGATCTTTTTAAAAATGCCACGAACGTATTGCGTAGTATACGGCTGTTAGAACTCGGCTTCATCACAACCGGAGCTAACGTATTTTAATCTTTCTGCTGATTTTGAAACGTAAGAATATGATATTGTTATTTAATCGTTATCAAATTATAAGTCCGTGTGATAATGGAGCGTAGGTAACTATATTCTCAACTATGTTTAGTTTCCGTACTGTCCATATTTATACTGTGGCTTAAGTGTCCTCTACCACTAACATGCATAGCTACTAGATATGAGCGCCGTGGCGATTTTTGACGGCGGCTGCGGCACGCCGGCGGCGGGATCTTGAACCAATCGTTGAAGAAGCGCTTTTTTGTTAAATTTTAAATAGCCTTCTGTCAGACGGCGTGAAATAAAAACAAAAAGACTTCACATTTTGAATTTGGGCTCTGCTCCGTCCTACAACAGTCCATTGCGAACATGGCGTCTCCAATTGCCTGTCGCTCATCTCGATTCTCGACAGCGCTCATCTTGCTGATGTCACCCTGTGAATATTGATTCCTTAGAGCATAATATTTTTTAAAGCTTGCTGAGTTATCTTCAACATAGCTATGGACCGGAGAATATCCATATTTTTAACATCGTATATTAAATAACTTATGCACATCCAGCTGACTCATTTCCCCACGTAGTATCTATCCCATGTTCAGTTTGCTGGTCCTGGGTGTTCATTGTCGCCGTTTACGTTCAATGGACATCTCAGTACCTACCTACTTGAATATATGGTCACTCGACTTGGCATCACTGCAGACTTCAAAACTGACCGGCCTGGGGCCGTACTGTGAGTCTGTGACGTACAAATTCCATCATGATTCTGAGAGGCTAGTCTCTAAGCCCGAAGTCCGTAGTTTCGGAATAATTGCGGGCGTATTCTACTCCGTTTCACTTAAAAACTGATTTGAAAGAGATGGAGCTGCTATACACAGAACGAAATAAGCATTTTTATTCAGCCTCTACCGCCCCACTGCTGGGCAAAGGCCTTCTCCAAGTCCTTCCAGATATGTTTGTCTCGAGCCAGCTCGAACCAACCCTGGTAGTAGGCGTTTAGTTCGTCTCGCCATCTCTTCCAGGAGTTCCAGGCATGGCTGACGTTAATTATATCATAAACATTTGAAGTAAAATTCGAATGTTAGCATTCCTTTAAATCGCTTGCATACTTTGTTCGAATATAAACCTTAATAGATACAAAAGAATGCTTCGCGGCGGCGCGCCGGTTCATACTCGCGGCGGCGCACAGTGGGTCTATATTGAAAATTAGTGGACATCTATATCTATCTTCTATCTATATCTATACTTATAATAAATCTGTAGAGAGGTCAATTCTGTATACATGAAATATATTTCCAAAATAACTATCAGGGGGTGATTAGGGATCGATACTGATGCCATAAATGCAATCAGTAAAATTTTTGTCTGTCTGTCTGTATAACCGTTATAGAAACAAAAACTACTCGACGGATTTTAACGAAACTTGGAATAATTATTTTTCATACTCCTGAGCTGGTTATAGTATACTTTTCATCACGCTACAATCAACAGAAAAAATGAAAAAAATAATAATGAAAATGTGAAAGTTTGGTTGTTTGTTACTCAATCACGCCAGAACGGCTTAACGGATCTTAATGAAATCTAGAACAAAGATAGATTATAGTCTGTAACACAGATAAGCACATAAGCTACTTTTAATCCCGGGAACATGTTCCCTAGGGATCACGCGGGCGAAGCTGCTGGCAGAAGCTAGTAGGCAATAAAGTTCCAATATCGATGCGATTCTTTTTTAAATGACGTGTTATGATATTCCTGACAACTTTTCTTCTTATAAATTTCTTCTTAACTTGATAGTTTGTCGTGATAAAAATTAATTTGTTTTTTTTTTGTATGGAGCGAATCACGTTTAAATTTTTTTTCTTCAATTGTACTAATATGTTGGGTGTGTGGCGTGAGTATATGATAGCTATGGTCATTCTTTATCCAGGATAAAAAAATCATCTGCGGCCGCGCGAGTAATCAGTCATCATCCATAATGTCATTTCAATATCCCGTCAGCACGCGACGAAATGACTTCATAGTCATATCACGGATCAGTATGCTTAATTGCTTAGTGCGAGTATCATACTTAAATTCGAGTTACATCTCGATCGCGTAAATCGAGTTAACGTCAAAAGCATCGACTATCGATAACTAGCGAGTGTCAGATACAAAACTATTAACCATTCGTTTCGCGTTAGCTCACCGTGATAAGTGACGAATGGTGAACGAACAACCGAACCAACGTTGTTAACCGGCCGAAATAAATTGACATTCATAATCTGTGTTCCTATTAGAAGCGACTGCCTTTTCAAATAGCTATACGAAGAAGTTTATGTTATAGGTTAATGTTTATGTTGTGTAAACAAAGTTAGTTGTGTTTTGATAGTAGTACTCTGTGGTGTTTTGTATAGCTCGTTTTGCTTTTAATGCTGGTGAAATATGTGGAGCAATAAGTGTAATTTATATAATTTGATGTGTAGTGAACTTGATCCAAGCAGTGAACTTTGTAAAACTAAGTTTGTTACTTTTTAGGCGCGTAGGCCTAAGCAAATTATCTACTAATGGCCGAGGTAGGATTACGAGCTGACGAAAATGGGAGGAATTGACTGCATTATTGAACAGTGATGGTGCTGATGACACTAAAACCACTGAGAAATGGAAGAAGGTTAGTCAAAAGGTTATGGTTAGGTTGCTACCCATTTTGGACAACTGGGTGTAGTGGTGTGGAATAAAATGTTGGCTTCTTTGTGTGGTTTAAGGTTGGAAGTTGACGTTAAATTATGCTCATCTTGTAATGTTGCGGTCTCAAACATCTTCCAAGCAAAATAATACGAGATGCCATTTAAATTTTTATTCATAGTTTGAAATTCCACAAAAACCAGTCTCACGACGCTCTCACTACAAAATCTTACGTGACAACTTTACACGCTCGCAAGTGACTGCGTTTCTTATTCGATCGGTCAAAACTGTCAAGGTCGTTACTCACACTCGCGTTATAGATGCAAACGTTTATCGCTGTGCTCGAAACGGTGCTCACTTTCGAGCAGCACTCGATTCTCGATTGTCACTAGCGACGACGTAAATGTTAAGTGGTTCGGGCAAAATTTAATTCTCACGTATGACGCTGGTGGTGCTTACCCAATGCCATACGAATTTGCGTTAACGTTTACGCGCTCGATGCGTAAAAAAAACTCGCACTAAGCATACAGGGCTCGGAAACGCTATTTTTAATAACGTTTTTAAAATGTTTAGAACAGTTCTTTGTTCAAGTCACAGTATAAATATGGACAGTACGGAAACTAAGCCTAGTTGAGAATATAATTACCTACGCTCCATTGAAGCAATAGGGTTGTCACTTTTAATGTTTTTTTTTTTTACATTTTTGTTCTGTAGTGATCAAATCAATCGAATTTGAATAACTAGCTTACAAATACAATTTAAATAGGTAATCTGATGGCGATGGTTAATCTCAACAAAACACGATACTTTAAACACAGAAAACAATTTAATATTTACACACAACAACTTGTAGCACTAACTTTGTCATTACGGCGTAACCTTTTACAAGTTTTGGCGGGAGCGTACGCAAGCCGCTGTTGGACGAAAACGTTTCGGGCGCTCGGTACCTTTGCAGCCGCCATCTTGGATTCCCATTTTGACAGCACTATCGACTTCAACACGCTCGTAAACCATGAAAACGACACCCATGATGAAAAATGAATACCTATTGCAGCCGCCATCTTTGATTCACGTTTTGACATGACTATCGGCTTCAACACCCTCGAAAACCATGGAAACGACACCCATGACAAAAAAATTGGTACCTATTGCAGCCGCCATCTTGTATTCACGTTTGACATCACTATCGGCTTCAACACCCTCGAAAACCATGAAAATTACACCCATGACGAAAAAATTGGTACCTATTGCAGCCGCCATCTTGTATTCACGTTTTGACATCACTATCGGCTTCAACACCCTCGAAAACCGTGAAGATGACATCTATGAGGAAAAAATTGGTACCTTTGCAGCCGCCATCTTGGATTCCCATTTTGACAGCACTATCGACTTCAACACGCTCGTAAACCATGAAAACGACACCCATGATGAAAAATGTATACCTATTGCAGCCGCCATCTTTGATTCACGTTTTGACATGACTATCGGCTTCAACACCCTCGAAAACCATGGAAACGACACCCATGACAAAAAAATTGGTACCTATTGCAGCCGCCATCTTGTATTCACGTTTGACATCATTATCGGCTTCAACACCCTCGAAAACCGTGAAGATGACACCTATGAGGAAAAAAATGGTACCTATTGCAGCCGCCATCCTGGATTCACGTTTTGACACCGCTATCGGCTTCAACACCCACGAAAACCATGAAAACGACACCCATGACGAAAAAATTTATACCTATAGCAGGCGCCATCTTGGATTTACAAGAAGTAGTAGTACCTAATAGTTTTGAAGTTCACAAATTCATTTTGATCAATCACACGGACTTATAATTCGATAACGAATAAATAACAATATCATTAATGATTCTTTCCTTTGAAAATCAGCAGGAAGTTTAAAATACGTTAGCTCCGGTTGTGATGAAGCCGAATTCAAACAGCCGTATACTACGCAATACTTTCGTGGCATTTTAAAAAATATCGCGGGGCTAAACTCGTCTTGACGCGGCCGGCGTCACTCACTACTGAGAGTACCGCGACGGGCACCGTAAAGTCTCGTCGGTGCGCATGTTTGTGTGAGTGTGCCGTTTCGAGCGTTTGTAGGTAGTTTCCGTACTGTCCATATTTATACTGTGCAGCCGCGCACGCCGTACGGCGACAAGCATGAACTTGTATTGTTAAATTAGGTTTCGCATGTAGGTACTTATTCATTTTATTGTATCATTCTGTTCGATATGCGCTTCATAGGGTTGTCTTCCAACTTGAGAGTGGGCAGTTATAAGTTAGTGGTGCTTATTTCTTGCTCACAAATGAATTTGATACCGCAATTGCAAAATACGTAAGACTACAAATTATCTTGAGAGATTGTAAACTCTCGATATATTATCAACCGAAACTTTCTTAATTTAATTTTTAAAATTACCTTAAGTTTAGTTAATTTTAGTTGAAAAACCAAAAACAACGCAACTAAGCCGCGCGGCCGTGAAATACCTATCAACTGAATAAAATTCGTAATATTTTTGTAGTTCCGTTAAGTTTCATATTGTACCCAAAATACGGCAACAAATTAGATTTAGTTCTTCTTCAAAAACGTTTCTTTTCGCGTTCCGTTCGAACTACGAACGTAACCGAAACAAATCGTTCCTTAGGTATTTAAGACGATAACGTTTCGAAAAATATATAGACTGGTATCCGAGCCCTGCCACGGACTGAAAAAAATAGTAAGTAAGTAGGTATATTAGGCACAAGTGTCTTACCGCCGGCGATCAGCGAGCGGCATGACTATCAAGATGTAATGTAACTCCTTGAAAGGGAGCTTTAGCCTTGAAACCCAGCGAAAAGGTAAAGGTATATCATCCTAATGCTAACTCATTGAAGGGGTTTTATACTTAAAACCCAGTGAAAGAGTTAAGCAATCGTTATGCTAACTCCTTGAAAGGGTTTTAGCCTTGAAACCCAGTGAAAAGGTTACATCATCATAATGCTAACTCATTGAAGGGGTTTTATACTTAAAACCCAGTGAAAGAGTTAAGCAATCGTTATGATAACCCCTTGAAAGGGTTTTAGCCTTGAAACCCATTGAAAAGGTTACATCATCATAATGCTAACTCATTGAAGGGGTTTTATACTTAAAACCCAGTGAAAGAGTTAAGCAATCGTTATGATAACCCCTTGAAAGGGTTTTAGCCTGGAAACCCATTGAAAAGGTTACATCATCATAATGCTAACTCATTGAAGGGGTTTTACACTTAAAACCCAGTGAAAGAGTTACCCACATCGTATGGGTTTTTGATTAACTGCTTAAAAAAACCCTATCGAAAACCCTTTCAATGGGTAACCGAAGTGGTCCCTGGTTTGAATGCTGCATAAAAGCCTAGGAACACATCTTTTACTTCTATGTCAACTGGTTGTTTTTCCGATCTGGTAATTACTGCATACCACACAACAATGCTTAGCTGGTCTACTTTCGATAAGTCCTGTGTCGCGCTGATCATGATGATGGCGAAAAAGGGTGACACTCTAATTTGTTCTAGCAAATGATTTTCAAGTTTGATCCTTGGCATTCAATCTTTTCAATTTGTATTTTTGAATTCTCTATCTACAAAATATCTTGTAGATCCAAGAGACAAACAAAATAAATGATTTAAAACAAAAAATAATAGTAGGTAGGTACTCTAATCACTTACTAAAAAAAAAAAAAAAAACACGTAAAGTTACAAAATGATAGATATCTTTGAGCATATTCAAAACTTGCCGTAATACGTGATCACATTGTTGTTTCATTCTTTCTGATTAATGTTTCCAAATCCGAATGTCCGTACACCATACATTAATCCTTTGCTAAGCAAATAACCATCAGGGTTGACAATAGGCAGAATCTAGTATTTTAGAATATCACAGCCAAATCGCAACTTCTGCGATTTACGATTTAGGACGATTAAAAAAAAACTTCTTACTAGATCTCGTTCAAACCAATTTTCGCTGGTAGTTTACATGGTAATGTACATCATATATTTTTTTTAGTTTTATCATTCTCTTATTTTAGAAGCTAAGGGGGGGGGGGGGACACATTTTATCACTTTGGAAGTGTCTGTCGCGCAAACTATTCAGTTTAGAAAAAAATTATCTTAGAAACCTCAATATTTTTGAAGACCTATCCATAGATACCCCAGACGTATGGGTAAGATGAAAAAAAAAATTGAGTTTCAATTCAAGTATGGGGACCCCCAAAATTTATTGTTTTTTTCTATCTTTATGCGGTTTACGAAATACATCTACATACCAGATTTCAACAGCAAAGCTCTTAAGGTTTCGGAGAAAAGTGGCTGTGACATACGGACGGGCAGACAGACAGATAGACAGACAGACGGACAGACATGACGAATCTATAAGGGTTCCGTTTTTGCCATTTGGCTACGGAACCCTAAAAAGGCCCTATATCAATACCTCCCTCCGTAACCATTAACTAAGTTTGTCGCTAAGTTACTGAACTTCTACATTGCTTAAAAATCACAAAACGATTATTTTATTAAGCGGTTGATTCGCGTAGTACGGCCACTTCTATTTGCGTCGAGTTAGTGATGTCCATGTGTAGAATTCTAACGTAGGCTTATCGACAACAATGTCGATTGAGAAATGAAATTTTGTTATTATAGTTTATTTGTCAATCGGGTTAAAAAACCCGGTTGGTAGATCGATGTGAAAGAATGCTTTTTACGTTTTTGATTTTTACAGCGTAGGTAGTATTGAATGCGTAACCAACTTTCGTAAAGTAACAATCTTGGCATAAGTGTTTTTGGCTTTGAAGTATTTTTTAATATACCAATTGCGTATAACATTATGCCTTTTCCTCGTGCTAATTACTACCTTCGTTTTTTATGGTTTTAACATTTGGCTTAAAGCTTTGAATGCGTTATTTTACTAATGGGTATGGTACAGATAATAATAATAGCAACTTTTGCTTAAAATAAGTAAACACATTCAGGTTATTTATTTGTTAGGCATGGGTGTGTGTTTCTTTTTTTTCATATATTTAACAATTTCTTTAGTAACTAGGGTTTATTTTTATAACAATAACCTGCGGGGTAATTGCGTAACACATTTTTATAGAAGGTATCGGTTTAATTATGTCATTTAACAACATTCATTGCATTGTTTACTTTGTTGAACCGACCAATTTTTCGAAAACATGAAGTAATATGCTTCAAAGTCATTCAGATCTTGATTGATATTTTACGCAATTAGGGTTCTGCATAATATCTACATGGTGAGGTTTAGAAGTAGTTTAGAATAAATGTACCTAAATGATAAAGAAGTTGTTTTGGTACCTTTTCAGCTTCCCTAAAGATGCAAATTTAAAAAAGGAATGGATTTATGCCATAGGCAGGCCACCTAACTGGTTCCCTATAGTATATTTTTATATTGTTATACTTACAGAAGATGTTATTTTAGCAACATATTGTTTGTTGATTATAATTTAATATTTTCTGGACATGCTGTTTTTCATTATTTTTAATTATCATGCAGGACCCCAAAAAAATGTTTGTATAATTATTGGAAGATTCGATAACTTTCCGATTTAGTCAATCACTAGCGTCTATGAAAAATAAATTGGTCACTGCACAGCACATCGATGGTGCCGTGCCGATGTTATTGTGTGCGTGAGTTGTACGGTGCACCGTAAATACACGCTGTGTTGTTGGAATAAAGTTTATAATTGATTGTGTGGTACGTTCTGTTTCAAGAAATGCGGGTGTGCGCGCGACTGCGTATATTTCTATTGCTTTCACAGAAATGTATGCGTAGTAGTTCCCTTATGGAAAGGGAAAACTGGGGACACAAGTTTTCGATTTATATTCGTCTAACGGCATAATATCTCCTTTTTTATGAAATCTTTGGTCCCATACCATAAAAAAATAAACCAAATTAGTGACTTAATCCGCAACGGCTGTTGCCGTATGGTAGGAGTTAGGAGAACTCGTGTTTGAGAGAAGAATCCACGGTTTTCAGCGACATGGTTTTGTAACTCCAGTGGAGGGGCCCCAATGCGCGGGGCCCGTAGCATTTGCTACTCTAGCTACGTGGTAAATCCGGCACTGGACACGGAAACACCCAGGTGTCACTACTGATAGCTCCACCGTGTCCTGCGTGCGATTCAACAAAGGTTGGAGGTCTGCCCTGCTTGGGCGGAGCACCGCCGCGGCCGTGCCCTCGTAGAGGCGATCGGCGGTGGCGACCTCTCAGGGAGGGGACATGCCACAGAAATACATGCTAAGCAGTCATCTCTTTCTGCGAAGCAAATGTAAGCGAAGGAGAAGGCGGGCCACGCGAGCAAGAGTCAAACTTCACGCCCCTCCTAGCCGCCACAGCAGCAAAAGACGTCCCAGGCGTAAATACATCATCCCGTTTCGGGATGATGTATTTTCTTTTGGTTTAGGTACCTATAAATATTTTTGATTTTGTAGATATAGGTAGGTATTTATTTTATTTCAAACGAGGGTAGGTACAAGGTTGCAGCATCTCTATGCATCCCCCTCCCGGCGTCCACGTGCCTAGCAGCCGGCCGTGAGCAATCGTGCCTGGCCGACGACGACACGGACGCTGTGCGCAGAACTCTTGGTAAAGCTTACATACCTACGAATATTTATTTGAAGTTCCAAATTGCAATCACATTATGAAATGAAATTCCCACCAATTTGCACCTAACATTTCACTCACACTACTGTGCAGTAATCTCTTACATGCGTACGTACCTGCCTACCTACTTGGCTTATCTCCGACACACGGGTCCGTTGAGATTGGCCACCTCGACGGAAATCGATCATACTTACTTATTATAATGAAACAATACAAAATGTACCTACAACAGCCCAGCTGTACTTGGGCCCACCGAGTAACAAAGACTTGGTACCTACTTTAGATTTGGTCTTCGTGACATAGGTACTTTACTAATAAAAAAAAAGTAAGTATCTACCGCGTGTATCTGACATCGACGCACAAACGATTTCCAAGGGTCCAGGGCATGTTGCCCAGTGTTGGAATTTTTCGTCGGTTCATTTCTCATTTTTTTCAAGAGTACCACAAGTAGGTATCAGCTCAGCTGAGCTGATATCTATTATCTTTTAGTAAAAGTAGTTAATTAATTATTTTTTTATTAAAAATCTCATTGGGTTAGGTCAGAATAACGATTATGAGCAGTCTAAAGTAAAAAACCCTTAAAAAAAGGAAAAAAATAGAAAAAAGCCGACGAAAAATTCTAAGTCTAGGGTGTCCAGAATCATGCCCTGGACCCATGGAAATCGTTTGTGCGTCGATGTCAGATACACGCGGTATAGTGTCTGACTGATTTTTTGGTTTCGGTCAATAAAACTGGTTTCGGCCGTAGTTTCGGTTTCCGCTAATTCTAGCCGAAATTATGGCCGACCGACATTTCCGTTCTTGAGCTTTTCATATTAGATTTTCTTTTTCGTATAGGTAGGTATGTCTGTACTAACTGTAGTCATTAGTGGTTTTTATTCGCAGTTCGGTCTGCAGCCCGGGGACACAATCGGAAGCTACGCTCATTCCATTGATGATAATAAATAATAGGTCTTAGAATAATAACGCATAGAAACCTAGTACGAGTGCAAAAAGTGAGGCAACTAAAACTTAGCCTAATCCGTCAAACTTAGCCACCAGGCCGTCAGTACTCAATGTCACGTTCCGTCGAACACAGCTCGCGAGTAAATAATTGAAAATGACAGTTTGTTGCGTGAAAGGATGTTATAGCACATCAGGAAAATAAAAAAATGTGATAAAATAACATTTCACAAATAAGTACTCACATTCTATGCACTATTTTTACGTAAATCGATAAATAAAACAAAATTCTAATAACCTAACTTGTCATAACACAGTGTTGCTATTTGTGAGGAAAAAATACCCACATTGCTTTCATTCATGTTTTTCATTTTTGTAATTTTAAAATACAATACTTACTGTTAATTCATATCAAACCCGATGTTTTAACATTGTTTATAATTATAACCCATCAAGCATTCTAAACGCATTGAACAATATCTCATTCTTTATGCGATTTATTTCCTTTTATTTTGAAATAAATTGAATTATACCTTCCGAAAAAATATGTCATATTACATGAAAAATCATGTTTACCTTTTCCAGTTCCCAACAACATAAAATACTTGCCTTGATAGCAAAATAGTAATGCGTCTTCCCATATTTTGTGGGTAACGGCTTAGTAATGGTATCACTGAAAGCTATATCTGTGTGCGTTAGAGGAACGTAGACACATTCGGCTCACGCACACAAAGAAAATGAAGTGGACACACGATTTTGCTCGGGTTTTGTTCTAGACGCGGCTTCTATGCGTTATTATTCTAAGTAATAGGTAAATTTTGTCGGGTTTTTCGCCGTCGAAATACAAATTTATGATGCAAGTGGATAAACATTGTTTTTGAAGGTTGTGATATTATAGGTACTTAACCAGCCGGTCGATTCTGCAGTGCGATTCTGTTAAGGCCGTACCCTGGCCAAATAACCTTGAGCATTGTTTCCCTCAATAACAGCGCAAGAGATACCTACAATAGCGAATACGCTCAGAATGTTGATTAAAATCGTTATAAAATCTAATTTTGGTAGTTTGAAAATAATATTTCTACCAAAATGTTCATAATTAAATTGCCTATCCATTAGTGTAAGTACAAAATCAAAATAATCGTTAGTTTTCGAGAAGATGCATGTTTTCAGTACTCTTTTCTTATTTCTGTAGTTTCGTTGTAAGGAGATTAAACATTAAACTTAGTAATAAAAAATAAAATCTACCATTTTGAAGTCAAGATTATGTAGAAATATAATGTAATTTATTTATGTAAGTAATTTTTATAAGTTGATACTTCTTTTAGATAACGAGTAAATAGCTCCAAAAAACTGCATAAAAAACGGGTAGCGCTGCGTTTTGCTCGGGGACGCGCCTTAACATGTCGAAGCGAACACTAAGGCGAAGTGAACGACAAGTGAGCTGTCAAACCATACAAACAAGATAAGAATGACAGCTCATTTTTCGTTCACTCCACCCAAGTGATCACGGTGAGATGTCAACAGCCGGTCGATTCTGCAGTGCGATTCTGTAATATGTCGAAGTGAACACTTAGGCGAAGTGAACGACAAGTGAGCTGTCAAACTATACAAACAAAATGGCATGACAGCTCACTTGTCTGTCGTTCACTCCACCTAAGTGATCACGGTGAGATGTCAACAGAATTGACCGGCAGAATCGCACTGCACATTAATCAGAAAAAAACACAGTTAATTTTATGCACTTAAAATCTGTTGATAGAAAATTGCCCAAAGCTGCACGAGCAGTGCATAGAATCATCCAAAAAACTTACTTTATAATAGACATACCTAATGACATTAAAGCAAGGTATGGCTACGAACAGATACATTAAATAGATGCCTACAAAAAATTAATTAATTAAGGGTAATCGTAATCACCTTTCGTCCAATGCAGCTGAACTCCTACACGGGCCCGTTACAATGTTATCACAGCTGATAATCACTGGGCCTGTCCGAGTTGATATATCAATTAGCACAGTAGCAAAACTTTCATTCTACATGTATGAATATCACAGTGATTTTGGAAATTAAAGATTAAAATATGTTTAAACTGTACATTTTGCTGCAGCTAGCTTTTGTGAGCGTGCTTGGAAACGTCTTATTTCATGACTGTGGTAAGCAAATTGTATCTTCTTTTGTATTGTGACTAGTCTAGGTGGAGAGAGGGTCTAGATACCTACTATAAGTATTTGAAAAGCAAGCTTATTTGCAGTTAGTCTCCCAGTCTTGACGTGTTAAAGTCCCAGTCCCTACGTTATAAAACAGATTGATGATGTGTGATTTGAAGGTGCAATTTTTGGTACTTACGCATTATTTGTCAAAAAGAATCTAATTATAAGTTCTAACAATTTAATTAACTTGCGTACTTAGTTTCGTGTTAAAACAGAGTATGACGCAGTAGTAGCAAGTGGAGCTAAGAATCTGTTTCAACATTATTAAGTGCTCGCAAAGTGTGGCTCATTTAGTACCTACCTTAAGCTTTTACATATTTTAAATGTATCAGTGTGTTTTACTTTTTAAAACCACATTTATGCAGACAATAAGCCGAAAAACCAGGTCCGACATTAGTGAGTTTTGGGCCAGCCGAACCAAACTGGAAGAGTGTCAAGAGTGGCGTGCAAGTATATAATAATATGCTTTATCGTTAGACCTGCCTTGTACATAAAGCTAGTACCCGAAACCCGAATGTTGATGACTAGACACACCTAACTGCTTTAACCTTCTGCTGATCATGATCATGAAATCGATCCAGACAGGCTTTCCATATCGGTTCGGGCGACGACCGATGCTCGGACCATTTGTTTTCTTTTTTCCTTTGGTGTTGTAATGAAATCTGTTTCTACCTGCTCTCGACCGCCGACTCGGTCACACTCCAATTTGGTGGAAACGAAACTCCATCGCTGAAAGCGGATATGGAAGACTGGCTAGGAGGCCTACCTACTATCTTACCCACTGTCTTTTTCGGAATATTCACATAGAACTTACTAACTAACATACCTACCTTACTGTGACCAAGTAATGGTGGAGATCGCTGATTAGCTGAAAGAGGCCCCAGTCCGCTCTTTGCAGTCTAGACGTAAACAGAGCCAGTTCGGAGCATACCTGCTACAGTTGAGCTATGGAATTAAATCGCCTCTAAACCGAGAGTGGTGCCTAGGTCCTGCCTAGAGGTTTGGTAAAAAAAAATATCCATGCCGAACCCGTACCTACACTGAATCGCCATAACCTCAATAAGTTACGGATTTCCGCATCGTAAAGTCATATTCATCCTAACTAATTTGTATTATGTAAACAAAGCTACATTTTACTGCTATTGAATTGTTTTACAACTTATTTTTATCAAAATTAGCCGTGATTTGATTAATTGGTAGTTGGCTCTTAATCCGTTCTTTGTCACCCTCTAATCATTCAGTAAAAATCACTAAGTAAACTTCGTATTGAAAAAGGTAATTACGTCATTATCATTAGAATTATGACCGTGTCCGTTAGGTAGGTAGGTACAGTCGACCGCACGTAGTGCTATCACTTTGACCTTTAATTAAGCTAGCTTTGGTCGGTATGCAGTTCCAATAATTGCCATTCATGTGCGTCGACTGTATTGTGGCTATTGGCAGTACCTTGTACTTATCTGCTATCCGTGTACCTACTTATAATGATAAAATGTGATTAACTAAGTACCACTGATTCATTGAATATATTTTATGACGTTGCTTTGATTTTAAACGCTAGCTTATCACTTTTGTTAAGCTTCGTCATCATCTCAAGTATTTAATTCGTTTAATCCACTATGACTTTATGACTTTTCTAGAAATGAGGTATTGTTTTCCTAAATACTGATGTAGGTAGAAGGTACCTGCGAACGTGATATTTTTCAACATACTTGCTCGAAAAGTGCTTGCTCATTATACTTATTGCATCGCTTTTGGGTTAGTAATTGCAGTATTTTTTTGCGGGGACTTAGCTCACCGTAATGAGGGATGGGCGCCGCAAAAAAAGGGTCCGAACATTTTTCTACGGGAGCTTAGCCTCCAACCACCATTTTGATCGAGGTGAACGATACAAGATTTATATAGGTTTGGGTAGAGGTCACCTTATCAAGCACAAAATGTTGAAAACATGGTGCCCCAAAGTGTCTCGTTGCTGAGATATTTAAAAGGTAAAATAACCATGTGACAGTAATTACTATCAGTGTTAGATAGGACGTCACAACCTAGAAAAAACAAATTGCGGCGCAGCTGCTCTGCTACAAAGGTTCTATTCCGTTTAAGGTGCATCCACACCGCAGTTACTTTTTGTGGAGCAACGTTTCCAAATGTTCTGTATGCAACATCCGATAGCAAAAAGATATTTGATATTAGTACCTTTTTAAGTTAGTCATAAGTTAAAAGTATCTGTGGTGTGGATGCACTTTTACGCACATTTTGAAACATTTCCAATATTTAAAATAGCTTTGTATGTGTTTGACTGGGACTATATGGCGTTGTGTGAATTTTCCAAGGATATTATTATTATTCCATTTATTCATTTTATACACATATATTTTACATTTTTAAACATTTCTATCAAACTAATGAAAAAACATTTAAAAACATAAAAAATAGTAGCCCACCGGCAGCGGGAACAGGGTCCAAGCCACCGGTGGTCAGGGCTCCCGAGAGAGGAACCTCCTCACAATACGCGCCGTGTCCAGGAGCACTGTTTTCTGGATCAAGCCCTTGATCCAGCTGCCCAACGAGAGCCTCATGAGGTGTTGGTCGAGGCTCTTGGCAATAATGCCATTGGCCGTCACGACTATCGGCACAATGACTGCTGTTCACATCCCACATGTCGACAACCTCGCGGGCCAAGTCAAGATACTTACTTTGTTTCTCTTTCTCAGACTTAACGAGGTTCTCGTCATGAGGGACTGCTATCAACAATCACTGCGCGACGCTCTAGTCGGTCTATCACCACTATGTCAGGCTTAATTCCTGAAGCCAACGAGTTAATTTCATTTTACATTTAATCTTGCTAAGGTCGTAAATACGTAAGATGCTGTTAATTTTGTTGTAGAGGTAATGGCCGAGGTGGCAGAAAAACCGCTGAGAAAACCTGGTCGAAAGCCGGTTGCGACTACTGTGGGGTTGTAACGCCTTTTACCACGCGATAGAGAGGGGGAATATGTTAAGAGGCCATGTTGCTTCATAATTATATGTTGTATGAATAATTGGCGTACTGTCAGGACTTTCGCCTCTTTAAAAAGAAGGGAGGTTGGGTATCTAAAAGGAAGACACAATGATACTTTCAGGATGGCTCTCTGCGCTCCTTCTAAATCGAGGATAGTGGATTTTGGGGCACCACCCCAGGAAGTGATGCAGTAAGTCAACAAGGATTGAGCGAGTGCAAAATACACCGATTTTCTAACCTTTTCCTCAGCCAACCGTCTAAGGATCCTAAAGACGTATATTAACTTCCGCAGCCTGCCACTCAGTACGGTGATATGTTCGTGAAAGTTTAGTGCGCTGTCTATAATAACTCCCAGACATTTTACATTATTGGCTTTATTAATGTGAGTGCAACTACAGATTGAGCGGTTTGGTGTCGGACAAGTGTGAGCTACGATGGAAAGCGGACGATTTAGATGATAGCATGTATTGACCGGTTGCTTCACAGACTGGATCCATTTCTTCTGTGTACGGGGAAGCAACAGCCATCAATACACAGAATATATTAACAAATGTTTCAGATTAAGTTTTATGTTTTCTATTTAGATACTTCAAAACTTTGCAAAGGCACATTTTTTTTTTTTTTTTAAGGCTGGGAAATCATCCAATGACTCCTTCCGCTCTGGGTGTAGCGGGAGGGAGTGTCAGACTTCTACTGACTAAAACCCATCCATGTTCCTTCATTGCCCTTTGTGTTCCGGAGCCACGGTGTCTCTTGCGAATAATCCCGCGACTAATAATCCCGCGACTTTCAGCTGAAAGTCACATAATATCCAACAAACTGTTTAGATTTTCAAAACTGTTCAATTCCCAGTTAGCCTATGAAACATCATGACCAGCCCAGGGTCAGAAATTATCAATTGTGGGCTTCACTCTCCAATGGATCAGACGAACTCGCGAAGAGAGGCTTGAGGTGGTAGAGCTGGACCTGTATTCTCAGTTTCGTACTTGAATTCGGCTATAGAATGCAGGCAGTCAAAAATAGCTATGTCAAGTAGCTATGTGCGGGTATAGCACCCGCGACAACGTAACTTAACGACTTTTCAGGTACCTAAAATAGAAATTCCTTCCGAATAATAATAGGATAATTAAGGGTCAGTCCTCCTAAAAAACACCTCTTTCTCATAGGCGCCACAGACAACCCAATTTGCAGAGATTGCTTTGACGCCGTTGTCTGAAAGTAAGGCCGAGGCTTACCGACGTGAACAAATTTTCGAAACAGTGAGGTCACTCCGTGAAACCTGTAAAACCCCCAGGAAACTTCTGTGCATTTGGGGGGAGTTAGGCTGGCTAACTTAGCCAGGACACCTACGCACAACAGACAGAATAGGAATTTAATTTGATACGGATACCGGAGTCTCTACTCTATCTGTTGCAGGGGTAGATTGATCTTCCGGTTAGTGTTTTCCCATGGCCAAACTTGATGTAGCTCCATCGCGTGTTATCAACCCTGGCGCCTTTCTTTAACATCGTACCGAGAAGCGTTATCATCAAAACGGCATTTTGAACACAAGAGGCATACAACCGACTTCTAAAAACAAAACACTACAAAGTAAAAAATAACTTTAATTTCGGAAGTCGGTGTTTTTGTTAGTTTCGTCGTATTTTGACACCGACTTCCGAAATTAAAGTTATTTTTTACTTTGTAGTGTTTTGTTTTTAGAAGTCGGTTGTATTTTTTGTGAACATCAGAATGACTGGCCAATATGACCGATCAGCTTTAAAATATTACTAAAATCTAATACCTATTTGCTACTATTTGATACCTTTGTTTAAATAATTGGTACCTAATTAACAAGTGAGAAAATGAATTTACAAAATGGGCAGTCATTCTGATGTCAGGATGACTGCCCACATTTAGAATCTCCACGTAAGGGCTCCAAAATTTAAATTCGCCTTTACAAAAATTTAGTACCTATTTGATACCTAAACATATATTTTTTCTAGATTTTTAGGGCAAATAATAAAGATTTTATTAGAGGTTTTTTGTTTACTATGTAATACAGAAAGTCAAGTGATTTTTTTTCAATTATTTGCAATTAAGTTCAATTTACACGATTATTAATATTACTACTAATCAATCAATTTCCGACTGCGAGATACTGATAAAAGCTAACATGTGGGTAGAACCATTTTTTTTTTTATATATCGTTGTCATCGATAGTTGCTGCTTTATGGAAGCAAAAAGCAATAAAAGCTTCTACGCACATAGCATTATATATACAAGAAATGATTAATCTGTATTATTTTTCATTGTGATATATTTATATGACTTTCTGTATTACATAGGTAGTAAACAAAAAACCTCTAATAAAATCTTTATTATTTGCCCTAAAAATCTAGAAAAAATATATGTTTAGGTATCAATTAGGTACTAAATTTTTGTAAAGGCGAATTTAAATTTTGGAGCTCTTACGTGGAGATTCTAAATGTGGGCAGTCATCCTGACATCAGAATGACTGCCCATTTTGTAAATTCATTTTCTCACTTGTTTATTAGGTACCAATTATTTAAACAAAGGTATCAAATAGTAGCAAATAGGTATTAGATTTTAGTAATATTTTAAAGCTGATCGGTCATTTTGGCCAGTCATTCTGATGTTCACGTATTTTTTTGTAAAAAGTTTTTTATTTTTCACTTTTTAGTGGTGCCCCACACCTAACAACACCACTACAAAATTGCAGAAAAGCGAAATACGCAATTTCGATTATCAAAGAATCATCTAAATAGTCAAATTCCAGCTATTTCGATTTAAAATCCAAAGTTCGTAACCGATTTTGATATGATCGAAATGGGACCAATCTGCAAGTACTTATATCCTTTCAGATAAAACAAAAAAAATTCAAATCGGTTCATAATTGTCGGAGTTATGAGGTAACAAACATAAAAAAAAAGACATACAACCGAATTGATAACCTAGTCCTCCTTTTTGGGAAGTCGGTTAAAAAAGTAAGTCATCGTGAAGTAGAGTAGGCGGGTTATTTCAATTGTTTCTAAAATAGAAACGTAGGTATTATCTTATCTTCAATCTTTTTAATTAATGTATGTAGTAGGTATGTTATTATTTTTATCTTTCGTCTTACCTATCAATAGGCTAAAACTGATTTCCAGCCTAATTCCGATTAAGTAGTCAGTGGTTCTACGGAAATGAGTGTATCAGTCGCTGCTGAAAAAGGAAATCTGCTGATTAGCATCAGTGTAACCGAAACACAGTTTTTAGCCGAAACCGTAACTACATACCGATAACTAATTAGCTTCCCTTCTAGTTTCGGCTGAAAGCGAAACTCTTTTCTCTTGCTAGACCAAAAATGTTCCACGTTTGCCATTGTTATTATTCTATTGTTTTTGCTTTGATACCGATTACCGACGCGACACAACAAAATGTTTTGATTTGGAAGTCGGTCAAAGTCGGTGTTTTTTGTTTATTGACACCGATTCCGTAATCAAAGTTATTTTATACTTTTGTTTTTTTTTTTGGAAGCTGATTGTATATTTTTGTTAAAAAGTTTTCTTGTAACATGTAATAATTTCAAATTAGACTTTTTATAAGTATTCCTATAATATACATACCTACATATGTATACCTACTTAGGCAAATAACCATTATCTGTAATTTTTGGTTTTAATGATAGATTGAACACGATTTATTTGGTTTCGGGCATGAATCTCGGAATCTCGTAATATCGCAATATCGGAATCTCGGACTGCGAGTTACGATATTACAATTCAGAAAAAAATTATATTTATGTTTAAATAAAGTTTATATTTTAGGAGAAAAAAGCTGTAAAATGACCAAAATATTAATAATCCGTAGAGAGGTGTTTATTTGTCGCAGGCTTACACTTATATTTTCATAAATTTTGCCTCAGTGTTGAGAGTGAGCGTGTGTTTGGTACGGCTGGGTATTTTTGTAATAAAATACGCAGTTTCGTATCCGACAAAATGCTTGACACTTTGTTATTTTTGAGAACATGTTATAAAAAAAACCAGCCAAGTCGGACTCGCGCACCGAGGGTTCCGTACAAACCTGTAGGTATATATTATAAGCAAAAGTTGCGGTTTACGATTTATGACTTATTAAAAAAAAACTACTAACTAGATCTCGTTCAAACCAATTTTCGGTGGAAGTTTACATGATAATATACATTATATATTTTATTTCGTTTTATCATTCTCTTATTTTAGAAGTTACAGGTTCTAAGTATGGGAAACCCCCGAAATGTATTGTTTTTTTTCTATTTTTGTGTGAAAAGCTCAATGCGGTTCACAGAATACATCTACTTACCCAGTTTTAACAGCATAGTTCTTATAGTTTCGGAAAAAAGTGGCTGTGACATACAGACGGACATACAGACAGACAGACTGACAGACATGACGAATCCATAAGGGCTACGGAACCCTAAAAAGCGTGCATTTAAAAACTAGAGGAGGCATGTTTTTTTACTAATCACACTCTTTGTTCCTATTTACTGTGATTGTGCGTTTTTATTTAATTTGACGTTTAATGTAACATATTTCAGAGTTTCCATAAATCTTTTATTATTTTGACCTTCCTAAGTTTAAAACAATAAATAAGCGATTTTAAAAAAATATACCTTATTCCGATATTAATATCGGTATTCCGATACCGACTTCCAATATCGTAACTCAGTATCGGAATTGAAAAGCTTACGATATTACATGCCCTAGTTTCGATTGAGCCGAATATTCGGCCTCTTGACCAACGAACGACAATACCGAAAAAGCAGCCGACTAGTTCCATTGACCGGTACCGAAACTTCGGCAGTTCTCTTCTCTAGTCTTAAATATCTAGTAGGAAAACCGCTAATGTGAAGATAACACTGAGATCAGCTAGTCTATTCTGTAAATAACCATTTCGATATCGACTTCACCTGAGTGACTAAGCTTACAAAGTGAACTTTATTTCACACATCATAAGGTCTTATATTTATACGAATTTGAAACTCACCTCGGATTCCGCTGTCGAGACACGAAAATGTTGTTACAGAATAGCACTGCTGGGGAATTAGATTAGATTAGTTGTAATAGCAGCTAAATCTTATAGATAACCAAATAAAGGGCTTGAAGAGGCGATTGAATAGATAGAGCAAATAAATTAGATAAGTATGTGTATATTATGGTTTGATCCAAACTTCCACCACTAACTAGACCTATTTATTGGCAAATATTTTTAAAAATATTCAGCATTTTAATGAACATCGGCTAGTTTTTTTGATTGGTTTTGGAGTATCAGTCACTGGCGTAACTAGGTATTCACCGTTGGGCCGAGAGAGCCATGGTGAGAGTGCCAATCAATTCTAATAATTTTCAAGCAACGTTCGCATTCGCATCTCATTAGCAATCTGTCAATGTATGTATGTTATTTTATTTTAATAATATTGTACTGAATTTCATAATAGCCCGCCGGACATTTCGATTTGATTTGGAACGCATTTTGACTGCGCTCGCTGCACCTAGCAGCGGAGGCTGACGGGAGCTGCTCGCGGTTTAGAATGACGTACAATGCGTTATATAAGAATAGGAACATCAATGACCTCTATCTGTCAAATGTAATTTGAAAAGTACGGTTTGCAAAGAAAACTTAGTTGCATTTCGATAACGGTTTATTTTACTTTGTTTGAATAAGTCATAAATCAAATTTAAATAAAAACGTTCAATAGTAGGTAGTAAATTAACTAAATATAATATTTAATTATTTAAAGTAATTATTAGTTATTTCACTCTATGTTCATAAATAATAATTTAAAAAGAATAATCTTGCTTTGCTCACCCTACCAAATTGGTTTGAATTGACAGCTATGACGTCACAAAATGGCTCTAAGTCGATCCTATTCTTATTTAAAACGCATTGTACTTTAGGTTAGGTTTGCTTTTCAAATATTTCGAAGTTTTCGTGCAGGTTGTGTGAAAATCCTTTTTTGACAGTTTGCGATTGACATGCGAATTTGCGAACGTTGTTTATGTTTATGAATTAGAAGAATTTGCCCTCTGGTGTAACCCAGAAATAGGAATAATTACAATTTTATTCATTGTTAATTTCAACAGGGTCAGCTTACGAGTTATCTGCTGTGAACATACAAGGGTGTGACGATCACATTCCGTGTTACGTCACGGTCGGTGAAGACGTGCTAGTCAACTTGGAATTTTATGCCGGTAAGTTTGACAGCATACAGTTTGTTGGACTATTATGTATAGTATATACAAAGCTAACTACCGAACCGCGTAAGTAGGTACTACGCTAGTGGTTCGATCTTTGGAGAACCAGAAGAGCGCAGCAAAGCGACCTGCTGCACCTTCTTCAGCTGATGAAGAAACATGTTAAAGTTAAGATATAAGAAATCACTAATATGGTATAACTTTATTTCAGATTTCGTGTCTCAGAACCTTGACCAAAATGTTGTGATCCACATAAATCATCTTAACTTGAGAACGCAAGTTAGTCCCGGTAAGTTTAACCTCTAACTTCTTTACTTCCAGATCATTCCCCACGGTAGTGCATGCTTAATCTGAAGCGACATGGTTGCGAAGTTTTTCGATGCACCAGCTGGCCTGCTCGATACAAATCCCACACTGAAAATTAAGATGAAGTGAACTCGGAATGTGTCCTATGTATTTGCGTCAGTTGAAACACTCACCATATCGTCAAAATAGACGGATTTCATTTATAAACTGCACCAGTCGTTGTACAGTTTCGATGCAGTCCATCTGGTTTAGACTTTACAGATCACGATCAGTTTCACGATGCACCAACATGCACGTGCGGACTGCGGTAGACCGGTAGTTATGTAGGTGTAGGTAGGCAGTGTAAACGACGACTACGTTATAGACAAAAATTGATCATCATCGAATCGAAGTCCATTTAGGTGAATGGAATGAAATCTATCAACAATGATGCTATCAACTACTACTATAATAATTAAAAAAAAATATTTCCCAATATTAAAATTAAAAATTAAATAAAGACACAAATAATAAATACAATACAAATTATAACTAACAATTTTATTTAATTCAATATAATTAAATTAAATTCCATTCATTTTAATTCAATTTAATCCAAATACATTCAATACAATTTAATTTAATTTTATTGGATTTGGTGAAAAATCCAATCATTCATATTAAATAAGTTCAATAATACATACGCTAATTATGTATATGTGACGACGCTAATTACGTATTAGCGTCGTCACATATACATAATTAGCGTCGGTTGGCGATCCGGTGGACTTCGAGCCAGTACCTAATCAGTCATAATTCTTTCCCTGCAGTGGCGTATACAATAAAGGACGTTATATAAGTAGGTACTTCTTTAAAAATGCAGCTACATATTTCAATGACTTATAGCTTGCTATTGTTTTTTTACATTGAAATGTTTATTTCATTATTTATTCGTTAAACAATGTGTTCATAATGTTATTGTTACAAGACTGCCAAATCCGCATTTTTTTGCACTTTAAACACTCACCAATACTCACCTTCTCGAGTGAAGTCCTCAGAGAGAGGCTACTAAATTATCGCCGTGGACCTCACAACAGACAATAGCTGCAACGTCTTGTGAACACTGTCTGTATCTAATATTCTAGTCTACTCTGTCTTTACAGGATAGAGAATATTGGTTTCATGTTCTTCCTGTTAGTTATTTCACTCATCTTCGTGCTGTGAGCTACTAAACGATGTCTTTTTATGTTGGTAGAACGTTGCGGGATCTACGACTGCCCAGTGATGACCACAGACACCGTGACATCTCTCACCAGTGTGATGTCGGTTCCCAACAGTATCGCATTGGCAAGTATTTTATGAAAGTAACACGGGATGAACGTGGCATTGTTCACCGATATGCGACATTTTAACCGTTTTTTTCAACTGCGTTTGTTTTTACCTGGTTTGGTTTAGGGTGCCTGACTCTCTCTCTCGTTTCTCCGCTACACTGCCTCGCTCCGCTGTAATGGACAGGCACCCTTTTTTTTTTCTTTTTTTTTTAGGGATGGGAAATCATCCAATGACTCCTCCCGCTCTGGGTGTAGCGGGAGGGAGTGTCAGACTTCTACTGACTAAAACCCATCCATGTTCCTTCATTGCCCTTTGTGTTCCGGAGCCACGGTGTCTCTTGCGAATAATCCCGCGACTCCGGCAGGCGTCGGCCCTTTCGGGCCCCTCTGTGTTGCTGACTCTCTTTGAGGCGCGCGTGGAACACTAACGCGCCGTCGACGCGGCCTGTCGTCACTAGACGGACGGACGGCGAGCCACCTCCAGCTCGCCGTCCACAGGCCCGCGCCTACGGTGGCCGGAGGTCACCAGGTGGTGGCCCCCGACGCCCGCGGCGTCTACCACGGCTGCCGGGACGAGAGGGTCTCCTCTCCCGCTCCGCCACCTCCTTCGCTAGCATGACTGCTTCGCAGAAGGAGGCAACGACGTCCCATTCCGTCTCGCTCCGGACCATGGCTTGGACCAGGGCCGGACGCGAGAGGTCGCCGCCGATCGCCGTTTCTAGGACACGGCGGTGCGCCGCCCAAGCGGGGCACACCTGCACAGTGTGCTCTACCGTGTCCTCCGGACGATCCTCGCAGTATGGACAGGCACCCTTAGTTAAGCTTGCAAAATGGCATTACAATTGACCTCGCTTAGCCCCTACCAAAAGCGGGACCCAGAAAGGATAATGAAAGGGGAGGAAATGCAGAAAATCGGCAATCATTCTAAGTAAACTTCTTATACGTTTTCCTGTAATCTTTAGGTACAGAACTGTTATCTGCATTTTTTTTAATATTAGGCTCAGCAGTTTCGGAGATAAGGGGGGAATGGTTAACTATTCCGAAAAAAGAATGAAAAACTTCAAAATTATTAATTAAAAATATGAATATATTAATTAATTATATTATACTTAGTCACGCACGGCTGATATGATTATTTGCTTCATTTGGACCGATTAAAACTCTGCGACAATGGGTTTCGTCAGTCCAGCCGGTCGATTCTGTCGACATCTCACCGTGATCACTGTGTGTGCAGCAGTGCAATTTTGTAAACATGTCGAAGTGAACACTTAGGCGAAGTGAACGACAAGTGAGCGTCAAACCATACAAACAAGATGGCAGCATTGGCAGCTCACTTGTCGTTCACTCCACCTAAGTGATTACGGTGAGATTTCGACAGAATCGACCGCCTGTAAACATGTCGCAGGGAACACTTAGGCGAAGTGAACGACGAGTAAGCTGTCAAACCATACAAACAAGATAAGAATGACAGCTCACTTGTCGTTCACTCCACCTAAGTGATCATGGTGAGGTGTCGACAGAATCGACCAGCTGTTTATCACATAATCTCGTTTAGCTGGGCATCTAACTCGGTTTTAAAGTTATTTAGCATTCCTATTATTTCTTCTTTGAGATCTAGATTATGCGTTGTACACAACCAACATTGAAATTCCAAACATTACGCGAATGGCGAAGATCAAAACAAATTTTAAGTTTCACTTGTGAGTAGGTACTAATCGAAAAACAATCTGAGTTTCTTTTACTTCAACCATTCCCAAAGAAATGCCAGTGTCGAACCCCTTCATATGACATGCGACACCTTTTTAGTTGGTCGTCATGCACTTCAATCACCTGCACCACCCATGATCTAACGAGGCCAATGATAAAGCTGTAAGGTTGCTCAATATAGGTCGGGCAAAATTTGATATGGATCGAAAAAAAGAAGAAGAAGGAACCTTAGTTGAAATCACGGGTTTAAATAGTAGTAAAATCAATTTTATTTACAGAACCAACGTGGCTATTTGCTGTGGCGTATTGAAAATGAAGCGGGACAGCAGGTGCTGTGCTACCGAGTGACAGTGCAGACGCAGAGTCCTCTCCAGAGGCTACTACGACTGTACACGAAGACGGCCCCTCCTGTACGAGACGATCAGCCCTGACACCACTCAACCCTGCCGATAGCGACTCATGGACAATTTATTATTAAAACTGATTAGGAATTTAACCTTGTTTTACTTAGCTATACAGTGGGTGATAGACGAACGAGCGAGTAAGTACTCGTACTTATACCTCGACGACATTTTTCTCTACGCGTCTTGTTTTTAAGTAGGTACGCGTACTTAGGGTGACACACGAGTGAAATGTGTGCACCCTGTGCCCCGGAGCCCCATGGTTATGGAGATATCCATGGTTAAAGTTTTGAGGTTCGAATAGCATTTGAGTTAGAAAAAGAGGTAAAATTGAGTATCCTTTAGCAGGAGGAGGTAAGGGGAGGTGCCCCCTGTGCCCTAGCACCACTCCCATGTAAGGGCGACAAACCGTTCTTGAGAAAAACTAATTATAGTAACCTAACCTCAAAACGTTTTATATTCGCTCAACATTGCAACATACAAGGGAGGCACAGTCGACGGAGCTCCGCTTCGCGGGGCTCCTACTTCTAAGTAGTTCATAAAAAAATAACCACGAAGGGGATGGCGGGGTCTATTCGCTCGCTGCGCTCGCTCACTCGACTCTTCTAACCTAACCTGTCCGAGTCGGGGTGCCCACAAGTCCAGAGCTCGCTTCGCTCGCTCTTGCATCCAAAGGCACTTCACTTCGTTCACATTTATTACATACTTAGTATGTAAATATATAAAATTAATTAGTTATATTTATGAAAAAAAATCAAGAAATTTTTGAATAAAAAACACTTCTAACGTCAACGGAACGTGAAATGTCAACTTTGACGTCTACCATGACAATTTATGTAACCTAAAAATTTGCAAATGGCGTACTATTTTCCAATTTTTATTGAAACTTTAATGAATTTTATCTTGTAAATCGTGATTCTCCGCATATTGAAACTTTGTAAAAAGCTTTCTATTTGTGAGTACTATCTACAAAAAAATTACGAACTTCCACAGCAGCGGGCTATAATGGAAATTCGAGCCCTTCCATAGTCTGTATGGCAATTAAAACGAGAATCGAGCTGAAAACTGAAACGCCTACAGTTCAAAAAGGTAAACAAACAAACACGCGACGCACTGGACGTCACAACAAAGTGTAGTGTGACGTCATCCAAAGCCCGCGAAAAATGGCAGCGATTGAACTGCAAAATTTTATTCAGCTTTTTTTTTTAAATAATTAAGATATTTCCAAGACTATTTATATTGTTTCCTGCGTTATAAAGATGAAAAGCATAAAATAAAAGAATTAAAAAAATCATGCATATTCCCTATTATCTGGGTTTTGGCCAATTTTAGCAACCTTTTTTTAGTTCAATGGAATATTTGGAATGATTATAGTAGGTACTTACGATTATAGTAGGTACTTTTTCATTTGGTCAAATTTTTACTTGGCAGAATATTACCAAAGATTAATGTATTTATTACAGCAAACAATCTTTAGACAATAAACGTTAGGTCAAATGATTTGCTATGACAAAAAATGTAAAGGCAAAAATAAGTGAAAGATATAAAAATATAAAGGGAAAAGGGCAAGAAACGCACGAGCCAGAAATGACTAGATTATATAGAAAAAAATATGGAAAAAAAGATTATTTTTAGCAGGCTATTGAGAACCGAAATAGAACGAGGTTAATTATAAAAAAAAAATGCTTAGGTTAGGTTAGAAGTGTGACCTACGCACGAGCCGACCAGGCGAAGCGAGCGGTGCGGCACGCAGCAGCGGCCGGCGAGTGCCAGAAACGACTAGACTATATAGAAAGAAATATGAAACTATCCCTATTTTACGATCTCTGTTTTCCCATCCTTAGAGTAAAAATTATAAACAAACTGATAAAAACTAAATGGATAACAAAAGGAATAAAAAGATGTTGCGTCAAGAAAAGAAGTATGTATCTAAAAATAGGCTACTAAATTCTAACAAAACCCTACACCTAAAACACTACCAAAATTACACTAGAATATTGAGACGATATATATTACATGCTCAGAAAATTGATAACACTATACTTCAATCGAACAATACATGTAAAGCCGCCTGGGATATAATAAAAAAGAATAGTTCAGATACCGATAGTAACGCGAAATTTCTTCTATTACAATCGATCAGTGCAAATACACTGATGGCGACAAAATTGCAAACCAATTTAATGACTTTTTTATCAACATGACAAACAAACCAAAAATCCATAATTCTGAAACACCAATTGACTATAAACATACCATCACTGACATATCGGATACCATCTTTTTGACTCCAAATGATGAAAATTCTGTGTATAAAGTTATTCATTCCTTAAATTCAACTAACTCAACTGGCTATGACAACAATAATACAAAGATTCTTAAGCGTTGCTCTAAATATATATCTCGGCCGCTGGCCCACATTATTAATTTATCATTTTTTCAAGGTTTATTCCCCGCCAAACTAAAGTTTTCTATTGTCAAACCAATATATAAAAAAGGAGATAAAAATGATATGAACAATTATCGTCCTATTACTCTAATACCCGTAATTTCTAAGATTTTTGAAAGAATTATGTACGATAAATTACACTCCTTTATAATAAAACACGCAATTTTAAAAGTGGACCAATTTGGTTTCAGGAAGGGTAAATCAACAACTCTCGCATGTTTTTCTGTCATGAAAAAGATTACAATCAAGATCTTAATGAAAAAAAGTCAATAGCATCAATATTTCTTGATATTTCAAAAGCTTTTGACTTCGTAGATCACAAACTGCTTCTCTACGAATTGAATCGCTATGGTATTAGGGGAAATGCATTAAACTGGATGAAAACTTATCTGTAAGTATAATCGCCAGCAATGTGTAGAAATATCTAGACGTAATATATCAGAAAAAAATATATATAGATCTGCCTATCGTCAAAACTCTTGTGGGGTTCCCCAGGGAAGTATATTAGGACCCTTTTTGTTTTTACTATATATTAATGATTTGCCCAACGTGACCCCATATTCATGCATTCTGTACGCCGACGATACTACTCTTAGTATTGAACTCACTGATAAAAATGTCATCAAATACGAGAAAGTGTGCGGGACAGGCAATAGTGTATATAGTGAATAGTGTTTAGTTTTGAAACCGAACTAATAGGACAGTACATAGTGTTAGTGATAGCGTAATGTTTACATAATAGTATATAAGGTTTTATGTTTGAATGTTTGTTTAGGATAATCGTATGATAGATTTAAGCCTTTTTTACTAAGAATTATATCGTTTGTATAACATAATTCATAGATTTAAGCTAGTGATCGTATTGTTTACGTAACATTTTATGTCTCGTTTTTGTTTATTTTATATTTTTGTCATATAGTTTATGTTACGTAGAATCTAAAAACATATAGTTTATAATATGTTGTAATAGAAAAACTTAGCGAAAAACGCAAATATTGTTAAAATGCTCTCGTTACGGTAACGTAGCGTCGTACATTAGCTAACTGCACCGATGCCGACTTCGCTCTCATTGGTTGAAAATTCCTGTGTTCTGATTGGCTGACCAATCACAGGGCTTACATTTTCTTAGCAAATTTTGTATAAATTACGGAGCGTTTTCCGGATCGATACAGTCGGCGGGCAACAAGACAAGAAGAAAGAACACTAGAAGAAATAAAGAAAGATCAACAAGGAAAATTCTCCTGGTTTTATTCTTCACCAACCCCAGCACACAAATGCGCATCCCGCACATTTAATGGTCCTCCGAGAGCCGGATTTATTGTGAAGAAAGAAGCCTTGAACATAGTACCTCAAGAAAGAAGCCTTGAAGATCGAGTATAGTGAAAGTGTTCAAGATCGCCGATTGAAGAATCAACTGACGTCATGCCCGTTACGCGTTCTGAAGGGAGGGGCCGGAAGCCGTCGAGCGAACAGAAGCCGTCGTCGTCTGAAACCACGCCAGGGACCTCAGCGACCGGCACCAGTACGGAAGCCACGACGGAATCGACAAATACAGGGACGACTGCCACGGAGTATACAGAACATACCGCCACCTCCGCGACGACTGATCCAACCACCGTGACTTCCGCCGCCAGCGCCTCGACCGCACGGACCTCCGCCTCGGCCGCGAACGTACCGCCCCCCTCGCACCCCGCCAGCGCCGCCGCCCCCTCTGTCGCCCCCTCCGCCGCGACGACGCTTACTGCAGGTGCGAAATCGAAGCAGTTGATGAAGCCGCCCGCCGCTGTCACCTCCAGAGATGCTCGCCAAGAAACGGATGCCTCTACAGTAAAGCGAGTTGTCAAGCACGCCGGTACGTCGAAACCAACCGGCCCACAGCACCTCTCCCCCCCTAGCAAGAAGGGGGGAGGGGGGGGATCGACGCATAGCAAGTCGAAACAGTTGAAGATAGCGAAGGCAAAGGAAGATTTGCTCCGCCTCCAAGTCAAACTAGCTGCAGCACGCCTGGCCGCGCTAGAACAAGAGGATGAAACCGAAGAGGAAATAGAAGAAGGAGAAGAAGATGACGTCTCCCTCTACTCAGAAGTCAACGCAAGAGTGGACAACTGGTTGGAAAACCAGGTGACTCGTCCAGTGTTAGCCATCACCAACGAGCCCTATCGCCATCCAGAAGAACCAACGGTCGTCCACAACGAACAACAGAAGCATGAAGAAGCACGTCAATCACCGGCGGGAGGTCAAGGGGACTTAGCCCTCCTAGCTGAAGCCATCACCAGGGCTGTCAGCACCGCCCAGCGACCCAAGTTCATCGAGCTACCGTTCTTCAGTGGGTCGCATCAGGAGTGGCTACCTTTCCGCGCCGCCTACCATGAAACAGAAGCGATGTTCAGCGCCGTCGAGAATACGAACAGACTACGGAGGAACCTGAAAGGCAAGGCCAAGGAAGCTGTAGAAGGGCTGCTGATCACGAACGCGCACCCATCAGAAGTAATGAAGACATTGGAATCCAGATTCGGAAGACCAGAGTCCATAGCCATGTTAGAGATGGAAACTCTTCGAAGCCTGCCGCGCCTCTCCGAGTCACCGAGGGACATCTGCATATTTGCAACAAAGATCTCCAACGTCGTAGCAACATTGAAGACATTGGGCTGCTTCAACTACATGTACAACCCTGAACTTGCGAAGACATTGGTGGACAAGCTGACGCCGACACTACGATATAGATACTACGACTTCTCAGCCACACAGCCGCAAGAGGACCCCTGCCTCATCAAGATCGAGAAGTTCTTCAAGAGAGAAGCCGAACTGTGCGCGCCCTACGCACTGCCTGAACAGGTGGCAGCACCGTCTACAGCCGCACCACAGAAGAGGACGCAGAGGGTCACGAACGTGACTGAGAAGACCAACGCGCTGAAGTGCTTTGTGTGCGAGGGAACAAGTCACACCAATGCAACAGAATGTGAAGCATTCAAGAAGATGGATGCCAATACAAGATGGGATACAGCGAAGTCCAAACGCCTCTGCTTCAGATGCCTGCGATATAGGAGCAAGACTCACAACTGCCGACAGAAGCCGTGTGGTGTCAACAACTGTAAATACTCGCACCACAACATGCTTCACTACGAGAAGAAGACAGAAAAGGCAGAGAAGACAGAAAATGAAGAGGCAACAGAAGTAATAAATTCAACATGGACGATAAAGAAGCAATCCTATCTGAAGATCCTGCCGGTCCAGGTGAAAGGACCAAAGGGAACAGTCAACACCTTCGCTTTGATGGACGACGGGTCAACAGTCACGCTCGTCGACGATAGTGTCGTGAGCAGCATCGGAGCAACAGGACCCATAGACCCGCTGAAGATAGAAACCATCAATGAACTGAAGACGGCAGAATCGACGTCAAGAAGGGTGACTATCGGGCTGAAAGGGATCAACAACAGAGAAGAGCAAATTCAAGCAAGAACAGTGAAGAACTTACAAGTCTCATCTCAACGGGTTCCGCAAGAACTAGTGGATGGGTGCCCTCATCTATCGGACATCAAGGGACATCTATCGTACCCCAACGCAAAGCCGCAAGTCCTCATCGGTCAAGACAATTGGCACCTTCTGCTCACCAAAGAAACCCGAAAAGGCGACAAGAACCACCCGGTTGCTTCTCTCACGCCGCTGGGGTGGGTTCTTCATGGAAGCCAAACAAGATCCTCCGGGCAGAAGATAGACTTCGTGTCGCACATGATCGAAGACACAGAAGACAACCTTGAGGACCTGGTGAAGAAGTACTTCGAAATGGACGCCCTCTGCATAAACCCGAAGAGACCGAAGACTGACCCAGAAGAAAAGGCGCTTCGAATACTGGAACAGAAAACTGAGAAGATTGAAGAAACCAGATATCAGACCGGCCTTCTCTGGAAGAAAGAAGATGTTAAGTTCCCCGATAACTATGAGAATTCCCTGAAGAGGCTCTTCAACATCGAGAAGAAGATCGACCGTGATCCAGCCCTGAAGAAGAGATACGTCGAACAAATGGACGCCCTTATAGAAAAAGGATACGCCGAGCCTGCGCCGCCTCAGAATACACCACAGAAGACGTGGTACCTACCTCACTTCGCTGTCATCAATCCAATGAAGCCAGACAAACTCCGAGTTGTGCACGACGCCGCAGCCAAGACCAAGGGAGTAGCACTCAACGATATGCTGCTCAAAGGTCCAGATCTACTCCAGTCGTTACCAGGCGTCGTCATGCGCTTTCGACAGCACCTGATCGGAGTGACAGCGGACATAAAGGAAATGTTCATGCAGGTCAAGCTACGTACAGAAGATAGAGACGCACTGCGATATCTGTGGCGTGGAGATCGCCGCGACGATCAACCTCCGGAAGAGTACAGGATGACATCGCTGATTTTCGGAGCATCAAGTTCACCATCGACAGCAATATACGTGAAGAACTTGAACGCGAAACAACACGAGAAGACTCATCCGGAGGCCGCAGCTGCCATCATAGAGAAACATTACGTCGACGACTACCTCGATAGTTTCCGAAGCCTGGAAGATGCCGTAAGAGTAACAAAGAGTGTGCGCGAAGTGCACAATAAGGCCAGCTTCGAACTAAAGCAGTGGAAGTCGAACTCAGCGACACTCTTAGAAGCACTGGGAGAAGAACATAGAACAGAAGACTTGGAACTCTACAGAACAGAAGAGAAAACAGAACGAGTACTAGGAGTCATCTGGAAAATCAACTCGGACGAGCTAACCTTCAACCTCAACTTAGCCAGAATACCTTCGACGTTAATAGAAGGAAAGCAGCCAACAAAGAGGGAAGCCTTACGAATTGTTATGTCGCTCTTCGACCCCTTAGGATTCGCCTCGCCTGTTACGATACGAGCGAAGCAGCTACTCCAGGAAGTTTGGCGCCGAGGAACAGGGTGGGACGACCGAATCGACGAAGACCTAGCGGAACAATGGGACGCGTGGATGGGACACCTGAAAAGTCTCCACGACATGGCAATCCCGCGGCGATATCTTCACTACAGCGACGCCGTCTCCCTAGAGCTTCACGTCTTCAGCGACGCTAGCGAATCGGCCTACTCTGCGGTCCTCTACTGGAGAGCCGTAACACCAGATGGCGAAGTCGGCATATCACTCATCATGGCCAAGGCGAAAGTGGCACCGTTGAAGTTGACTTCGATCCCAAGATTGGAACTGCAAGCAGCGGTTATGGGGACCAGACTCGCCGAGACAGTGATAGAAGAACACGAGAGGAAACCTGACCGAAAAGTGTTCTGGACCGATAGCAAGACAGTACTCACCTGGATAAAGACAGGGTCGCGTTCATACAAACCCTACGTGGCTCATCGTCTAGCAGCAATAGAAGAAAGTTCCAAGGTCAACGACTGGCGCTGGGTTCCGACGAAACAGAACGTAGCCGACGACGCCACACGAGATGTACCGACCGCCTTCAATAGAGATCATCGATGGTACCAAGGGCCGGACTTCTTATACCTGACAGAAGACTGCTGGCCTATAGAAACCGCAAGGACAGCAACAGAAGAGCCTTCCGACGAGGAGAAGACGCATCACGTGACCGACAGAAGAAGACTGAAGCTAGCAGAGGGTCTGCCTGATCCGACGAAATTCTCCAACTGGGACCGCCTCCGATATTCGACAGCACGTGCTCTGCAGTTCATCGAGCTTTGCAGAGCCCCTAGGCACAAGGTCAACTATCGCCGAACCAAGAAGAACAAAGAAGCGGATCCTACCTGGAGGAGAAACAAGCCGACTGCAGCTAAACAGCAGACGCCCGCAGCATCGAAGAAATCGACGCTCAAGCTGCTTCCAGTCACAGCCAAGCTCCTCAAGAAAGCTGAAGAGCTGCTGATGCGGTCTTCGCAGGAAGAATCCTTCGCGGAAGAGATAGACAATCTAAACAGCGGGAAGCCGATCGCCAAAGAAAGTCGCCTGCACCAGCTCAGCGTTGAGTCAGTAAACGGCTCACTCCGAATCCGGAGCCGTATCCGAGCAGTGACAGACATGGAAGAAGACTTCAAGAACCCGCTAGTAGTCGACGGAGATCATCCCACAGTGAAGCTTTGGATACAGGCCATACATCGACAGCTACATCACGCCGGCGTCGAGGCAACAGTCAACGAGTGCAGACAGCAATACTGGGTATTACGATTGCGCCCTATCACCCGCGTAATCCTCCGAAGATGCCTCTTCTGCCGCATGAAGACTCAAGTACCGCCGCATCCGAGAACTGGGGACCTGCCAGCGTGTCGCCTTGCACATCACAAGCGACCCTTTACGTACACCGGTGTCGAATACTTCGGGCCTCTCTCCGTGACCGTCGGGCGAACCAGACAGAAGAGATATGTGGCCATCTTCACATGTCTCACAACGCGAGCTATACACCTGGAAATCGCCGGCTCGCTCAGCGCCGACTCTGCAGTAATGACGGTCAGAAGAATGATCGCGCGACGAGGCTGCCCGACTGAAATCTGGTCAGACAACGGCACCAACTTGAAGGCTGCCGACAAGGAACTTCGACAAGCAATCGACGCGGCGACTGAGGAAGAAGCAGCGAAGAGGACGATCTCCTGGCGCTATATTCCGCCTGGAGCTCCATTTATGGGCGGCGCTTGGGAGCGAATGGTTCGCTCCGTGAAGACGGCTCTCCAAGCGACACTACATGAGCGCCACCCCACCGAAGAAGTCCTCGCTACTCTACTTGCTGAAGTGGAGTACACCGTAAACAGTCGTCCGCTGACGCACGTCTCCGTCAGCGCAGAAGATCCCGAGGCCCTGACTCCCAACCATTTCTTGCTGGGGGGTCCTGGACGTGTACCGCAGCCGGGCACATTCACCGAGCAAGACACCATCTCCCGGTCCAGCTGGCGAGCTGCACAGAGGCTCGCAGATGTCTTCTGGCTCCGCTGGGTGAAAGAGTACCTTCCCGAGCTCCAACACCGGCGGGAGCCCCACGGACGAGGTCAACCAGTGCAAGTGAACGACCTCGTGCAGATCGTCGACCCGAACCTGCCCCGCAACGTGTGGATACGAGGACGAGTCATCGCGGTGTATCCTGGTCCAGACAGCATCGTGCGGACGGTGGACGTGCAGACCAAGGGAGGTGTCCTGCGCCGGCCGGTGAGGAAGCTGGTGATCCTGCCCCTGCCTACGGACGACGTGCCCGCACCGGAACTGAATGCGACGCGGTCGCACGGCGGGAGTGATGTGCGGGACAGGCAATAGTGTATATAGTGAATAGTGTTTAGTTTTGAAACCGAACTAATAGGACAGTACATAGTGTTAGTGATAGCGTAATGTTTACATAATAGTATATAAGGTTTTATGTTTGAATGTTTGTTTAGGATAATCGTATGATAGATTTAAGCCTTTTTTACTAAGAATTATATCGTTTGTATAACATAATTCATAGATTTAAGCTAGTGATCGTATTGTTTACGTAACATTTTATGTCTCGTTTTTGTTTATTTTATATTTTTGTCATATAGTTTATGTTACGTAGAATCTAAAAACATATAGTTTATAATATGTTGTAATAGAAAAACTTAGCGAAAAACGCAAATATTGTTAAAATGCTCTCGTTACGGTAACGTAGCGTCGTACATTAGCTAACTGCACCGATGCCGACTTCGCTCTCATTGGTTGAAAATTCCTGTGTTCTGATTGGCTGACCAATCACAGGGCTTACATTTTCTTAGCAAATTTTGTATAAATTACGGAGCGTTTTCCGGATCGATACAGTCGGCGGGCAACAAGACAAGAAGAAAGAACACTAGAAGAAATAAAGAAAGATCAACAAGGAAAATTCTCCTGGTTTTATTCTTCACCAACCCCAGCACACAAATGCGCATCCTGCACAGAAAGAGATCAATGACACACTAAACAAAATAATAGAATGGTTAAAAGACAACAATTTGCATGTCAATATCGGTAAAACTAAACTTATACAGTTCCAAACTTATAATAGCAAACATCATTCAATTATAGTTTATAATATGTTGTAATAGAAAAACTTAGCGAAAAACGCAAATATTGTTAAAATGCTCTCGTTACGGTAACGTAGCGTCGTACATTAGCTAACTGCACCGATGCCGACTTCGCTCTCATTGGTTGAAAATTCCTGTGTTCTGATTGGCTGACCAATCACAGGGCTTACATTTTCTTAGCAAATTTTGTATAAATTACGGAGCGTTTTCCGGATCGATACAGTCGGCGGGCAACAAGACAAGAAGAAAGAACACTAGAAGAAATAAAGAAAGATCAACAAGGAAAATTCTCCTGGTTTTATTCTTCACCAACCCCAGCACACAAATGCGCATCCTGCACAGAAAGAGATCAATGACACACTAAACAAAATAATAGAATGGTTAAAAGACAACAATTTGCATGTCAATATCGGTAAAACTAAACTTATACAGTTCCAAACTTATAATAGCAAACATCACGGATTAAAAATAAGATATGCAAGTGACACTGTAGAAGAGGTTGAAAATGTGGGTGAGATAGTTGGTAACACCAAGGCGTTGCTGGCCTTCCTTGGGGAGCTGGGGTGGATCGAATGACAAATCCCGCAAAATACGCGCTTAGTCGTGGAGTTGCGGAAACCAACCCCATTTACAAACATTACATACATTACGATCACATTGAAATATTTGAAAAAGGTTTGACTGGGCTGACTGTACCAAATTCAAGTTGTTGATATTCGTTCGCACATTAAATTTATTTTTATAAAAAGTGGGATCCGTCCGTTCGGAATAGAAAATAAACATGAGTTCAAACAAATACCAGTGGTGTTAGTTTTTGGTATTAGAACGGAATAAATCCGATTGTGTTGATGAGTCGATGGGTGATTTTGGACTTCTTTATTTGCTATCTACGGTCCAGGGCGATCACTCTATGATAAGTATTAATATTAGCCATAACATTCGGTAATCAGTAGGAATGTGTGCGAGTGTGATAAATTTATCACCAGCGGTGAGTAACACGAATTGATAGTGATTCCGCCTATAAATTTTGCGACCTATTATAATTAGTACCTAATGCCACAATTAGTAATACGACAACTAGGTATTCGGCCAATTCGGGTACATTTTTTACTATTCAGTATTCGGCCGAGTATTACGAACCATTCGGCCGAATACCAAATACTAAGTCATGAAACAGAAATGCATGATATTGGTCACAGACATAGAAAATATAATAAACAACAAATGGTTTTTATATTTCTGTGGTACACCAATTGGAGCTTTAAATAACAGCGGCCAAGTGCGAGTCGGTATATTTTATAAGCAAAAGTTGCGGTTTACGATTTATGACGTATTATAAAAAAAACTACTTACCTACTAGATCTCGTTCAAACATGGTAATGTACATCATATATTTTTTTTAGTTTTATCATTCTCTTACCCTCTTACGCTCAACATTTTACCACTTTGGAAATGTGCTCTCGCGCTAACTATACAGTTTAGAAAAAAAATATGTTAGAAACCTCAATATAATTTTTGAAGACCTATTCATAGATAGACATATGTACCTATAGATATTTTTTTGATGAAAAAAAAAATTTTCGGGTTTCAGTTGTAAGTATGGGGAGACCCCCAAAATTTATTGTTTTTTTGTTCTATTTTTGTGTGATCTTTGTGAAATCTTAATGCGGTTCACAGAATGCATCTACACACCAAGTTTCGAAAGCATAGTTCTTATAGTTTCGGAGAAAAGTGGCTGTGACATACGGACGGACAGACAGACGTGACGAATCTATAAGGGTTCAGCTTTTTGCCATTTGGCTACAGAACCCTAAAAACAGCATTAGTTCAATTTTTGAAATTAATCAGTGGTAAGTTATGTCATGAGGAATTAATATTTTATTTTTAAAAACACACATTTTAATGTTTACGGCTTACTCGCAAATGAAATTAATTAACCATCGGTGCTGGCGGAGTTATGTAGAGTGCAGCCTCATTAGTGCGTTGCGTTACGACTTACGTCGTCGCAGCGTAGCTGCGACACGGTATCGCAGCTGATCAATGCAGCGTAAGAGGACGACGCACGCAACGCACGAGTTTGAGCACCTTTACTAAGATCCCCAACTTTTTTGCAGCCACTTGAGCTTTTTTTCTATGTAAGGGCCAAAATTGAGGGTAGATGTTAATGTAAGACTAAGAAGCTCAAGTTGGTCGATTATTGGCACGGTTATTGTTCTCTTATTTTATCTATTGTTGCTTTAATTGCGCCGATGACGTCAAAAGACACGTATTAGAAACGACAATTGTCGTATACGCACGTCTCGTTTGACCCTCTAAATAGCAGTGGAACACTGTACATCCCACTGTCCGTCGTCGCACCGGAGGTCCTACTAGGAGTGAGGCGTATTTATCGAAACAGTTAAAAAAAACAGGTATTACAAAGTAACAACATGAAACAGGTATCTCAGAACCGAAATAACAGCTCCAACCTATTTCGCCTGTACCTCAAACAACCGTAGTAGCCGTAACTCGACATACAAAACGAAACGACCTGGAACAGCTTTGAGAAACAGTTTCAAATGGAACACGCTCCATTCTCTTCTGACTTATTATAATAGAAAGAGACAACATCTGTTCTTTGGAACAAGCTCTTTGCTCCTCTGGTTCATTGTAATAGAAAGAGATAGAACCTGTTTTCAGTAGCAGGATTATCTATGGTAGCAGGTACTGTTTTTGTATCTGTTGCAATCAACAAGTCCAGTAGTTTAGTTCCAGTGGAACAGGCTGTTTTTTTGGAACAGGTTTTTGGAACTGTTTTCTTCTTGGAACTGAAACAGGTTTCTAATTTTATCTATTCCAACCCACTCCTAGGTCGTACAATGTTGCGCATCACTCTCCCCGCTACGTCTCTCGTCCGTCGATCCATTGAATTGAAACGTCGCTTACGACGACGCAACGCAATAATTAGGCCGCATTCTTACCGTGCTACGCTTCAATGATGGTCGGAACTCGGAACCTGTCATAGGTACGAGAAATGTAGGTACTAGGTAAGTGACGCCGCATGTTCGTCGCTTCAGCCGAGATCCAAGCCGAATATTCGGTTTAAATTTGGCATTTAAATCACTAGGTATTCGTGGCATCTCTAGTCTACTTACAACAGCAGTGCGATTCTGCAGTGCAATTCTGTAAACATGTCGAAGTAAACACTTAGACGAAGTGAACGACAAGTGAGCTGTCAAACCATACAAACAAGATGACATTAATAATGACAGCTCACTGGTCCTTCATTCGACCTAAGTGTTCACTTCGACATGTTTACAGCTGGTCGATTCTGTTGACATCTCACCGTGATCACGTAGGTAGGTAGGTGTCAACAGAATCGACCGGTAGATGTCTTAGGTGGTTTTAGTACCTACATTCTTAGAATGCTAGAGCGTAGGAAGCGTGCCCGGAATACTCTCTCGAATACTCGAAGTAGATATCCGCCTTGGCGGACCGGTCCTAATATCCTTCCTTGAGTGCAATAAATAACAACGAAAATTAAATGAACATAGGTACGTAGAAAGAATGCCACTTTTCAGCGAGAACGCGTGAAAAGCGTGCTTTTTTGTGAAGAGAAACCGGACGAAGCAAACCAGTCACAGAAGGTGCAGGTGAAACCACGGATGCCCACTTCTGGGTGAAATTATCAGGGAAACTTTTCTACGTACCTACTCGACAATGACTGTAACATTAATATAGTACGCTTCAAACTAAATAACGGCTAAGAACAAGAGAATGCACAGCCTCAAAAATCGTGGGTGAAGGTCTGTATGCCCAAAATGCAAATATCTCTCTAAAGCAATTTATGGTTGGGTCCAAAATGAATCAAATCATATTTCACAACAAGCTGCACAGCCTCAAACTTATTACCTATTTTGACATGGCAACCAAAAAGTAGCGAGTTAGAATAATAACAGCTTTTAGAATACGGTACCAAAGGTTATCACGAGACTCTTTGTTACATAAACTTGAATTTACTTGAAAAGAAAACAACAATACCTTATCAAATCTTCCGAGTTGGCGTTACCTACTTGCAAGATTTTTCATATTTTGTTCTCATTTGGGCTTCAGATCTTATATTCTGTACTTGGGATTCATTTTGGTGTTTCCAGGAACATCTGCTACCTGTATATGAAGTACCTAGTAGTAGGAGAGCTACTGCATCCTCCGAATAACGGTGTGTCTGTAAGGCTAGTTTGTATAGTGATGAGTCATAGCATGCTAAGTACGGTTATAAGGTATACCATCGCCTGGCAAACATCAGCCCTGCACGTGATCAACCCCTATACCCTTGGAAGTGTAAATGAAATCCAAATAAAAACTTGCTACTGTAAGCTTGAAATTTTAATATAATGATTTTGTTTATTCATTGACTTGAAGTTGTTTGAGTTGAAGTTCAAAAAAAAAAATACTGGAGTTTTTAATCCGCACAAGTGCCTAACAGGTGGACCGAAAGGTGTGTAGTAGGTACTTATATGAATTAAAATAAACTTTATTCTGTAAACTTGAAAATACTATGTTTCTCTAAGCGATTTTAATAAGGTAGGTACAGTGACAGGCGGTTCTGACTAGCATAAGTCCTTGACAGGTGAGGGGAAAGATGCTATGGGAGTGCGAGGAAGAAGCATAACGTGAACTTAACAGTTTATTTAACGGTAAAATTAGAGGGTCGTATACCTGCTTCTGTAGGAAGATTTTAAAAGAAAAATGTCTGTCGAAACTTTGTCTGGCGACGCTCGTCCATGGTTTTGGTGGGTCGACACTTGTACGCGCAAAGCAATTTAAATGACGTGAGTCGAGAATGAAGAGAGCCTTCAACAGGGCTGCCAAGTCCTGCAAGAAGGTGTTGTGGAGGGCTCGGTTTGACCACATTAAATTAGCCGAATTGGGAACAAACTTGCCTCATACCCAGCAGGTAGTAAGGCTCTTTGGTCTCTGGCTAAGTCGGTCGAATCGAACTTCTGCCGCCCTGCCACTGCTGAGACCCGACGGGTCGCTGGCCCACTCTGGTGAGGAGAAAGCGAACTTGTTTGCTTATTTGTTTGCGGAACCTTTACGTCTGGATCCTGGTGACGTGAGGCCCTGCTTCCCCTGATGGATGCGAGTCGAGTATGTCGACATTCGCATTTATCAGGGATGTCCGTGATAAGGTTAGTGGCCCCGACTGAATACCGGCAATAGTTCTAAAGATTTGTGCACCTGCGTTGTCTCCGATCTTGACACGCCTATTTCGTCGTTTGAGACTGGGAAAGTGCCAAAGGCTTGGAAGCAAGCTAACGTGCAGCCCGTGGCCAAGAAGGGTAGTCGAGCTGACCCGTCAAACTATAGACCCATCTCGGTAACGTCCATACTCTGTAAGAGTATGGAACGGGTACTGAATAGTAAGCTCCTGACCTGACATACTTACGTAGAAGCGAACGATATCCTCAGTGACCGACAATACGGCTTCCGCCGAAATCGGTCAACTCGGGATCTTCTAGCGTATAATGCCATTCACCTCTGGAGTGAGGCCATCGAGAAGCACGGGGAAGCACTTGCGGTTTCCCGTGACGTCTCGAAGGCCTTACAAGTTTACAGAATAAAGTTTATTATTAATTCATATAGGTACCTCTACAAACCTTTCGGGCCACCTGTTAGGCACTTGTGCTGATTCAAATCGCCTGTCAATTTTTTTTGAACTTCTCAATGAATTAACAAAATCATAGAAAAAATTCTAGCTTACAGGAGCAAGTTTTTATTTGGATTTCATTTACACTTTCAAGTGTAGGTAATAGGGGTTGATCACGTGCAGGGCTATTGCGCGCCAGGCGATGGTATACCGTATAACCGTACTTAGCATGCTGTGACTCATCACTATACAATTTTCTAGCCTTACAGACACACCGTTATTCTGAGGGTTCAGTAGCTCTTGGTCTATAGCCTACATGGAAAGCACTAAATTAGTTGCGCACGCTGCAAACACAATTTGAAGAAATTAGGTTCTGTAGACCCTAGTACTCTTCAGAACATGCGCCACACCTTTCAGTACCTACCTAAGTACTCCAATTGCATTTGTTCTTTGGGCGACCTGATGAGTGCCACCGAGATATGCCTACTGACACAATGTAGGTACCTTTAAGAGAGAAATAAACTATATTATATATAATAAAGATTTTATTACAATCTTACGGAGTTTGCCATTTACCGGTGTCATGTGCAAGATTTATCCATAATATAACGAGAAATCACAATGTAATAAAGATTTATAACTTAATCTTACGGATTTTGGAATTTTCCGGTGACAGATATGAAGAGTTGGACATTGAGGGTTGCGTCGCCTAGTACCCAGCTACCTGAACACCCAATGCAATGCACATAGGTCACACCTATCGAACTTTTATGGTAATTTAGCTAAGTACAATTAGTACTGAAAATAAATTAGGTAGGTACATAACATTTTCAGACATGACTGCATGCGGGTGGTTGAATTTACAGCCAAAATAAATTAACACACACCTAAATACCTAGGTACATATTTTATCTGACTTGCTTCTACGGAGTAGTTAAGTATAGGCATGGCAGAGCATTCTGAATCATAAAACATAGCCGTAGCCCGTAAGTGCCAGTTTTCGAGTAATTGTGTTGAATCCTATATTTTTATTTCATTTAAGGCGAGGTTGCAGTGCTGTGTGTTTTGACGAACAACAGCGACTGTGCGAGCGAAATAATGCCTAGATTTTGATTGTTTTTTCTTCTTGGCGAAAACTGATAAAGAAATAATACAATATGGTTTCAACATTTACTTCAAAATAAAAAGCTCTATCTATAACTTTTATATATATTCGTGATAAAATCTCTTAGCAGTACACGTTTAAAATTGTAATTTAATGTCATGTTTGATAAAAAAAAGTATCGAGCCAATCATTTTTGGTTGGTGGTAGGACTTATTCTAAGTCCGCCTGGCAAGCTACCACCATCATGTCTAAGTCTAAGTCTGTCGCCATAAAAACAATGTTAACAGCATTGTTGTGTTCCGGCAGTTAGAGGTATGATAGCCAGTTCCTCTGTTTAATTAAGAGGATTCCGGGTGAAACTCGCTTCCATCTTCGGCCTAATCATCACTTTCCATTAGGTGAGATTTGGGCCAAGAGTTTCCCCGTTTTGTATTAAAAAAAAAAAAATCTAAATCGCGTTTCTATCTTTACGATTTACTTGAGGATATGTTCAATTTTTATGTAATGATTTTTATTAAAAACTCATAATTAATTAGATTTTCAGACGTTCAAAAATCTAAAAAAGTACTGCAACCCCGCCCTTAGTGTTGAAATATGTTCAAGAATATAATTTTCACTACTAATCTCCAAAGTTTGAAAACATACTTAAAAAAAGAAAATCCTTTAGACTGTCCATAGACCGTAGCAGCTGGGCAGAGAAGCAGTCGCGCAGGTGCAGGGCCTGCATCTGCTCTGCGCTAAGTACGGGTAGCTCTCGATGGGCGAGTCCAACTCGTTCTTCTTCAGTTTTTATTCAAATACCTATTTAATTAGAATTTTGTGCACGTGGTAGCAAACTCACATCCACATACTCCTAGGCTCCTTAGCAGATTATTCTTTAGAGACACGGCGGGGAAATTATACTGGAACCTACTCTTTTTCTATTCTAGATAAGGCCAGTGTTTCCTATACAGCCATCAATAGTTAAAAAAAAAGAAAAAAAAAAAAGCTGGCTATCCTGAGAAGAAACACCGAAAAAAACTCAGAGGTCACTACAAACACAGGTACTTAGTCTCTTTTGAAGTCCATACACAATCATTGATAATAATATATGAAAACCAAGTAAGTACGTTCACGTCTGAGGTGGCTTTCTGAGGAAAGTACCACGGCGGTTTGAGTGGACCTGTCCAGTCAGTGCAAGCATTTGTCAGTTATATTAGTTCAGCTCAACTCCCCAAGTGGCACTTGACAGCTGCACAGCAGTGGCTCGTTTATAGACCACTCAAGGCTGTTTTAGCTGCCGGAGGCTCTACGCGGGGATCGTGCGGTCCATGGACCTTTACGGGGCCCCGGTGTGGGCGTGTTCTTTGAGGCAGCGTGTTGCCCACTATCTGAACGCGCCCCAAAAGGTGGTAGCCGTAAGGCTGGCCCGCGGGTACCGCACGACGTCGCGCGAAGCGGCGAGTCGCCGGATTGCCGCCATGGGATCTGGAGGCGATAGTCCTCGCGCGCCTGCATGAGTGGCGCGCGGAAGTACTACGCCGGGGGGAAACTACGCTGACGCGGCAAATTGTCGCGCAGCGGACAGACTTCCGGCGTGATCTCATGGCGACATGGAGACGACGACTGTCGGAACCCAGCGCAGGGCACGACACGATAGTGGCGATAAGTCCCCTCTTTGAGGAGTGGCTAGAGAGGCGCCACGGCGTCCTCACCTTCCGCCTGACGCAGGTCCTCACCGGACACGGGATGTTTCGGGAGGTACCTGCACCGAATCGGGCGGGAGGAAACGCCCGTGTGTCACTACTGCGAGGATCGACCGGAGGACACGGTGGAGCACACTGTGCAGGTGTGCCCCGCTTGGGTGGAGCACCGCCGTGTCCTCGAAGCGGCAATAGGCGGCAACCTCTCGCGTCCGGGCCTGGTCCAAGCCATGGGCCGGAGCGAGACGGAATGGGACGCCGTCACCTCCTTCTGCGAAACAGTCATGCTAGCGAAGGAGGTGGAGGAGTGGGAGAGGGAGAGAATCTCTCGTCCCGGCCGCCGTGGTAGACGCCGCGGGCGTCGGAGGCCACCTGGTGACTTCCGGCCACCGTAGGCGCGGGCCTATGGACGGTGAGCTATGGGCAGCTCGCCGTCCGGCCGTCATCTGACGACAGGCCGTGTCGACAGCGCGTTCGTGTTCCACGCGCGCGTCAAAGAGAGTCAGCACACAGAGGAGCCCGAAAGTGCCGACACCTGCCGGAGTCGCGGGACTATTCTAAAGAGATACCGTGGCTCCGGAACACAAAGGGCACTGAAGGTACATGGATGGGTTTTAGACAGTACAAGTGTCTGACACTCCCTCCCGCTCCGCCCAGAGCGGGGGAAGTCATTTGATGATTTCCCATCCCTAAATAAAAAAAAGGCTGTTTTAGTTTTCTCCTTAAAAGCTGCATAGCTTGCTACATAGCCCTTGTATACCTTAAAAGGGCCACAAATTAACCAGACTTTAGCTGACAGTGACTCGTTAACAGCTGTATAATAGGTAAAATAGCTGTACAAGGGTTGTACAATGGCAGTTATTTTTACAATGCAGTTATTTTTATCCTTCGATTGTGCTACTATAGTTCTCTTCTACAGCTTTTAGATTTTTTGAGCAGCGTTTACCAGGTACAAAGAACAAAAAAAAATCTCTTGCGTATTATGTGACTGAGATGACATTTTATTGTTAGTCAAAGTGCGCTTGCGGACATAATATTTAAGGTAAGCTATTATTTTTAATAATTTTCACGAAGGTAAGAGTGTCCCTGCATGTAAGTGTGCGAGTGTTGCGCGTACCATTTTACTGTAAATGTGTCTAGGGAATTAGGAACCTCAAATATTTCACGCGCCATCAGAATAATATCGTTTTAAAGAAAACATTTCACAACATAAATGGTGTATGAATACTTCATAGATTACTCAATCAAATTATTACTTTCTAACTTATTGTATAGTATTAGGAAATGTTTGGAAAATAAATTGTTTGAATTAAATCTATCAAATATCCTGAAATCTATAAAAAAATATTAGGATATTATTTAACTAATCGTTTCTGTAATGCTAAAATGGCATTCATTTGTTATCGAGCACAAATCCTCCATTTTGAAAAGTATTTACAAACTGTACAGTGGTGTTATGGGTGTTACCAAATTCTATATAACAGCTTACAGCATCATGTTGGTTCTACAAAGTAATTTAATTATGTGTGGTGTTATTTCAACGTTAATTTTTCTTTAAAGAAAAGATAATGAAAGAAAAGACGTCAAGAAAACCGACAAATTTGGAATTAGAAAAGCGAACAGTGAAAAAAAATCTCTAAAAATAATAATCAAGAATCCGAAAGCGTTATTAAACCAAGCTCAGATGTTCAAAATTAAATTATCGGAAATCTAGACTAGAAGTATCACTTTGTTAAAATATGATTTATAAAAAAAAAAAATTATACACATCTAATTATTTTACCGGTGTGTAGGTATATGAACTAGTAGCTTTTTCTTTAAAGTTTTTTTTTAAATTGTATATCTTTAACAAATACGCATTCTTCCTTGTTTCATCAGTACTACTTTTTTCAAATTCGTCTCTATCAGAATCCATTAAATGTATGGATCTCTGTTTCTGCGCTTTACTGCAGCATGATTCATCCCTTTATATTCATTATAATAATCATGATTTTCATGAATCAAGCTGCAGTAAAGCAACAATATTTTGATCAACATCTTTTTGTGCGGGACCACAGAAATATAAAATGTTTATTATATCTATGTACGAGACCGTCACTATATATGCGTAAATAAAACGGCTTGTTAATATCAATTGCATCGGTATTGATCCTTTGCATCTCCATCTGACGTAATATAAACACCGATAATCTAGGCTTACTCATAAATAACGCCGAAAGCTGTAAAATAGCTGTCAGCTACGCTTTATGCATCGGCTTTAGAATGGAGTACACCTACTTTAATTTACAACTCAAGGTGTGTACCTAATGATTCTCTTAATCTTTTTTAAGAGAATCATTCATCAGTAACGTTGTTTGTAGAGATTAATTATCCACTTTTAATCAGCTATTAACCAGCTTGTTGAAGTGTCATTATAATAGAATGAATGTACACCAATTAAAAGGCAGTGGCACTATTCGATACTTCAATGCAGGCCACAGCATTACAAGAGAAGTGAATTGTCGTATTAACCAGTCGTTAACAAGCTTTGGACTTACAAAATCAGCTTGTAGTAGGTACCTATCACAAACAGCTAAAAGCTGGACTAGATCATTTTAAAATTCTACTCAAATGCTTTTAGTGTAAATAGGTATTACTTATTAGGTATTATTAATATAGGGTCGAGTCTAAGACTCGACAGACTCGACCTATCCTAAAGTAGGTACATCTACATAAAAGCTGTAGACTGTAATGTTGGTACCTTAGCTTGTTTATGACCTAATTTATCGCTTTTGTGTTACTTGGGTCAGAACTTTGAGAAGCTCAACGATCCGACGAACAATACCAAAGTAAGGACATTTGGGTAGGCCGCATAGCGTACCTACGTTTATTATATCTATGGTACCTACTCAAACTGAGACAGTCATAAAATCAATCCTTAAAAATAACGACCTAGTCTTCACATTTGCAATACCTATCTGCTTAACAATGCTGTTTAGTGTCTGAAATGGTCTTTAGAAGAAAGAACCGTGCAGATTTGAGTGAACCTGTCCAGTAAGTAGGTAGGTACATACCTTGTAGTCGTGTAGCACAACTCTGATTTACTTAGGAGCTCAACAACTCGACGAACAATACCTTAGCTTTTTTATCAAGAATTTGATGGGAATTTGACTTCCATCGTCTCTCACAATATCTGTCGATATAAAAGAGACAGTTTCATTGATTGAAGTCCAACAATTTTGGAGTAATCTCAGAGATGCAGCTAAATAAGTACCTACCAAAAGTTTTACATGGAGCTAGTCTATCAAACCTCTACTTTTTCGGTTTATCACGGAGTGACCTCAGCAAACGTTGCTGCCTAGTGATGGTCTGCTCGTGCTGCTGTTGTTATTTCACTCCTCGCCCACTGTCTTTCTTAAGAAATCCCAATCTTGCCTCTCATTTCTGACGGAAATCCGAAACTTCTTACCCACAGAACAGATAAAAGAGGACCTCCTGTATCTATTTTGTGCCCTTAGGCCCTTACCTTTCTATATAATATGTCCAATAGTTTTTTCGGATCGGATAGGTACCTACTTGCTTGTTAAATATAATAATTAAAGAGTAAGTTTTCCTGTGAAGTTCTTTTAATTTATTTCTACACTAGCTTTTGCCCGCGACTTCGTCCGCGTTTCTGTCGTTTTTCGTAAAAAAAAAGTAGCCTATGTCCTTCCTCACGGTTCAGTGGTTTTGATGTAACAGGCAGATTCACTTTCGTATTTTAGTAGGGAAAAATATAATATGTCAATCTACAATACTGTTGAAAAATATCGCAATACGGAACCGCACAATATTATTGTTTAATAGCTGTGCCCGCGACTCCGTCAACGTGTAACTCCTTGTGTGTTGTTAAGTTAATGTATTGGTAGTAATATTGTTAAGATCACGTTCACATGAAGCTTAAGTACCTATAGAACGAAAATACTTCAGCGCAAAGCTTCCGGGTAAACTATGTTGGAAGTTGACCCGTCCGGCACGTGAACATAAAGATTTCTAGAACTGTTAACCCGGGAAAGAGCGACGTACAACTGACCATGCGAGAAACAACTGACACCGAGATCTACTCCAGCAATACGAAAAGTCTGCCCTTGAGCCTTATTAATTGTCATTGCATAAGAAACCGATACTGGGAATTGTGTTCATTTAAATTGGAATGGAAAATTATTTGGTATCATGGGAATTCTGGGAACAAAGACGGTTTCACCTGCACCGCAACCTGTTAAAATTTGAGTCTCGATTATATTTTGTTGTAACTGGGTTACTTTTAGCCGAGTTCCATTGCAAAGTTGTGGTGGTCTTACATTTCGGAGTAGAATAATCGGAATGCCAATTTTAAACAAATTTCGTGAGAATTTTAAAAATTCTATCGGGTAATTAGTGGCTTCTTGTTCATCGACCAGCATGATTCACGCGCGATGGCTTATTATTAGCGTATTTCATGTATAACTTTGGTGTTTCTATTATACCGATTTCTATGATAATTTTTTATGGAATAGTTAATAACGCTAACTTTTTTAATTAACATTATTAACTATTCCATAAAAAAGAATGGGATGACTGAGAGTGTTATTAAACGTAAGAGTAGACATATATGTATAATCAGAAAGCTACGAACTGCTAAGCTATCGGGAGTTACACGTGGTATTGCGAGTCAATCATAAAAGATAGACATATGCTGTCATGGGATATTTTTATATAATTTTAATGAGAACATTTCCGTCATACATGATTTCTGTGTAGCTTTAACCATTAAGGTTGCACACGCGACGCAAGCTTAAAAAATGGAGTAATTTCTCCCGTTTTCCCAACATTTCCCTTCACTGCTCTGCTCCTATTGATTGTAGCGTGATGAAAAGTATACTATAGCCAGCCCAGGAGTATGAAGAATAATTGTACCAAGTTTCGTTAAAATCGGTCGAGTAGTTTTTGTTTCTATAACGGTTATACAGACAGACAGACAGACAGACAGACAGACGACAAAAATTTTACTGATTGCATTTTTGGCATCAGTATCGACCCCTAATCACCCCCTGATAGTTATTTTGGAAATATATTTCATGTACAGAATTGACCTCTCTACAGATTTATTATAAGTATATAGATATAGATATAGATATAGATAGATAAGTAAGTGGGTTGAAAAACGTCGTTTGAAATGCGCTATTATTTTTAATTATTAATTGCAATCTCTACTCCTTAAGCTCCATTCTTAACTCGAATGCAAAATGTGCAATGGCTTTGTCGACTGGCATCAAAATCAATCATGTTCATATCGGTAGAAAACGTATAATGAATTTTCTGGGAACCGACTCTAAACAAAGCCCCATAACTCACATAATTTATTTTTAACACCATGTTATCCCTACATCAGCCGCATAGCTCATAAATTCTCTAACGCAGTTCTGAAATGATACCTACATAATAATACTTATAGCAGCAGAGCAGCACGCGACCACCACTCTATCTATATATTGGCAGCGCGATCATAGCGAGCTGAGCTTGTTTCACACACGGTGCATACTTACAGACAGAGACGAGTCGCCGTTGTATTGTCGTGCTGTCGTGCAGTGTGCTCCGTCTAGTAGTCCGAGCGTGACCGCTGCTTCGTCAGACATCGCACGTCGCATCACCGGCTGGCCAGTAGCCACTCGCCTCTCGCAGACGCAACAATGATCGCTACCCGTGCAGTCGTGTGCTTCGCCGTGCTCGCGGCCTCGGCTCTCGCCACCAACGTGCACCAATGCCCAGGTAATTCTTGCTTTTACATAAGCCCGTTAGTTAAGAACACGACCTGCTTTCGTTTCGTTTGCCGTTCTCAGAAAACACTGTTTCTTACCAAGATGTATCGCAATGCGATGCCAATGTTTAGACAGTAAGTTGAGGTCAGTAAAACTCAATAAAATGGGTAACTTACCTTAGTGTTAAAAACCTGTTATGTACAAACATATTTAATTGTAGGGATTGTGTACGATATTAAAAAGTTTAAGCAATGCCTTGTTCAGTAATTAACAAGTGGCAGTTAAATCAATTATTTTATTTATTATTATTTTCCTTATTGTACATATTAATTAATTACAATCTATTAACTGCTTACCTAACAAAACAAAAGAACAACGTAATGAACTCAAGGATTTAAATTTGACCGGCACGCATATCTATCAAAACATGAACGTGTTTTGTTCATCAAGCACAACAAATGCAGGGCAAAACGAGATGTCTGGAGCACTAGCGAAACTTGTGAGATGCACGGTCTACCTCAACTTCTCCACATGAGGAGGGGCCTGGAGAATACATACCTTGAATGAATATAATCTCTCCAAATCATGTAACCGACTCACATTAATATGAATTAAGCGCTTGGTTATTACAGTAACTTATAAACAATAGGCGCATACTAGATCAAAGATACCTACATTGAGACTACTCAACTGTCGTGTCGACAACGTCTGTATGAGTTGTAGTAGGTAATATAAATATCAATTTGACCTATGCCCTTGAAGTTTATACAAAACATAAGTACCTACCTACTGTATATTATAGTTCCCAAATGCTCAGTTAGGTACTTAGGCTCTAGGGTGTTAGTGCTAAAAAGGCAGCTTTACCAAAAACATAGTTCCTACTACGGTACGTCTACTAAAGTGGTAGGAACCGTGCTTACTATGGCTTAGTAGGCGATTCGGCCGCTGAGTTTCGTCCGGTCCCGCGCCGAAACAGGAATTTCATTATTATTAATATTTTTAGTTGCGTTTCGACCGAATCCTTTTCCTAGTCGCAAAGTAACGTCAGAAACTTGAATAGTAGGTACCTATTTAAATGTGAGGTCACGGATAAATGATAAATTATAAATAAAAATAACAATAGTTAATTAATTAATTATGAGTGATTTTGATTTGATTGACTCTTCCGGGTCGGTTTGTTTTCTACTTTTGGCATGTTGCATGCACAAGCACAACAAAACAAAAACTATCATTACAAAGTATTGCTGTTTCTTTCTTACACATCATTGATAAAACGGGTAAAGAACTATTGTTGTAAACTTTATGTTTTTTCAACAATTCCCTGACTTTTGCTTAAAAATAAAATATAACTCTTCCTAATGTTTTGCATTCTGACTATACAAAATTTGCTAGTAAATGTATCGTCCGAAACACCACTCAAAACTAAATAATAATGAAATTCCTGTTTCGACCGAATCGGACGAAACTCAGCGGCCGAAACGCCTTCTTAGCCTTTACTATGAAAGATCCTAAAGTGTGTGTCAAGTGTGTATTTTATTACATAAGTAAGCATCAACCATTATTTACAGTGTAAATATGTAAATTGATGTCACATTGAACGTGTCCATTGGCTATGATTTATTTTACTTATACTACATCTAGCCGGTATCTGGCAGAACGCTCGTTTAGAGGAAATTTTTAAAATCAGACGCGAACCATGCGACACACCGAAACAAAATAGCTTGACCGTAGATGAAATGATCTGACTATTGTAAACTTATTTATTTCATGACATCGCATTATATCCACATAGCCTTGCAACTTTTGCAGCATTGAACAAATACGGACATGAGGTTGCTTTTTGTTATTATTACCGATCAGCACGTTTTCAAGTAGAATTTAATTTAATTTAAAATCAATAACACTCGTGCAGTCGTGCTTCATTCGAAAATACCAATCCGGAGTGCATTGCCAAGTTTACGAGTAAACACTTATCTACTCGACGAAATAAACATAGGCACTGCAGATGGGCACTCACGGCCACAATATGATTCCTTTTACGACTTCGGCGACGTTGTAAAACTGCCGAGAACACAGACTTCGAATTGTTTCTCTCATTCTTCGAAATCGGTCCCTCTAAAGCAGGGGTAGCCAATAGAGCATGAATCTCGGAATCTCGTAATATCGCAATATCGGAATCTCGGACCGCGAGTTACGATATTACAATTACGATATTGACGATATCAATATCGCAATATCGGAATCAGAACAATTTTCTATTTGAATTTAAATAAGTTGATATTTTACGAGAAAAGAGCTGTAGAATTATCAAAATATTAAAAATTCGTAGAGATGTGTTTATTTGTCGCAGGTTTACCTATATTTCATCAATTTTGTCTACCAGTGTTGAGAGTGAGCGTGTGTTTTCTTCGGCTGGGTATTTTTGTAATTAAATACGAAGTTCCCTATCCCTATATAAAATGCTTGACGCTTTGTTATTTTTGAGAACATAGAAAAGCGCGAAGTTCCCTATCCGACAAAATGCTTGACGCTTTGTTACTTTTGAGAACATGTTATCAAGAATAGCGCGCATTACAAACTAGGAGGTACGTTTTTAACTAATCATACTCTTTGTTCCTATGAACTGTGATTGTGCATGTTTATTTTAATTGTTACTTACTTTTTAATTTGACGTTTTATGCACTAAACATATTTCAGAGTTTCAATAAATCTTTTATTATTTTGTCCTTCCTAAGTTTAAATATATGCGCGATTTTTTAAAATATACCTAATTCCGATATTAATATCGATGTCCGATAGCGCCCTCCAATATCGTAACTCAATATCGGAATTGAAAAGCTAACGATATTACATGCCCTAGCAGCCAACTTGATTAGACCCAAGATTTACTTTTTACTAACAAAACCGTTCGATCTACCAATAATTACATACCTGCTTCTTAAAATTTTAAATGGAACAAAAGGGTTCAGTATAATGTTATTGACCTTTTTAGGGTTCCGTAGCCAAATGGCAAAAAACGGACGGACAGACTTGACGAATCTGACGAATCTTAAAAATAGAAAGAACAAACAATAAATTTTGGGGTCTCCCCATACTTAGACCGAAAATTTTTTTTTCATCAAAAAATATCTAAGTATACCTATGTGTATCTATGAATAGGTCTTCAAAAATGATATTGAGGTTTCTAACATCATTTTTTTCTAAACTGAATAATTAGCGCGAGAGCACATTTCCAAAGTGGTAAAATGTGTCCTCCCCCGCCTCCCCCCCCCCCCCGGAACTTCTAAAATAAGAGAACAACTAAAAAAAATATATGATGTACATTACCATGTAAAATACTAGCGAAAATTGGTTTGAACGAGATCTAGTAAGTAGTTTTCTTAATAATACGTCATACAGCCTACAGGTTTGTACGGAACCCTCGGTGCGTGGCCGACCGCAACCGCTGGTTTGGTTCGCGGTGCGCCGTGTTCCTTTTTTTGTTGGCCTGAGGGTGTGAAGAAAATATCGAAAAAAATCCTTTTAACGCGTAGGAACGCTGCGGAAACCGTTGATAATAGAGCAAAGTGATGTACTAGAGTTTTATTGAGGACATCAATATTTTTAAGCAGTAACCCACATACGCTATAGTCAAATACGTAACTCTATGGCGTATACATATGTGATGTGACGTCACATATTTATTATAAACAAACTAATGAGAGCCTATAAGTTTCTTGTAGACTTGTGCTCTGATTGGTCGCCATTTTATTTCAGTTCACAATTTCTCGGAAAGAAGTCGAGAAATTATAAACTATCAAATTTTGAAGTCTAAAAAATCATATTCAAAATGTTCAGTTGACAATTTATCGAAAGTTTACAATTTCTCAAGTTATTTTGTTATCTTACGAAGTTTGCGACTTTCCGGTGATGTACACCGATTACTCCGAGGGGTTTGATCCGAAATCTGGAATTCTGCTTAGTTATTTTTTAACCGAATTCTTCAAAAAGGAGGAGGTTCTATGTTCGGCTGTAGGTAGTTATTTTTTATTTATGTATGTTCACCGATTACTCCGCCAGTTGTGGACCGATTTTAAAAAATATTTTAGCATTCGAAAGTCTATACTCCTGAGGTGGTCCCGTTGTCACCAAGTCAGAATCTGATGATGGAATCCCATGGCAATCGAGGAAAACCCAAAAATTTTGTAGGCACATAAATACAATGTTTTTCATATACCTACTTTCTAACGTAACTTAGATATTTGTGCCTGGTTATCAACATTTCATGTTGCTGAGGTGATGATGGAAGGATCTGGTGATGGGATCCCATGAAAAATTTTTGTTCAGTGGTATTTTCGCCAATTTATTAAACAACCGATTTAGATGATTCTTTTTTTGTTTGAAAGAGTATTTTTCCGGACTAGTTCCATATCAATTTTGTGAAGATCTGATGAAGAACTTCGGAGGTAGGCAACGGAACTCTTCAATTAATGATAGCAAGTGGATCGGGATTGCTAAAGTCGCATGTATTTTATTGTTTACCTACACCAATTCATAAAATAACATCACGCCGGTATGCTGTCAAGATGTAGGTAAGCAGGTACTCGGAAGTCGAGAACCACTCTATTCCTTGGTGATAACAGGTAGAAAATCGGTGCAATAGTCTTTGAGTTTATCGCGAACAGACCACCAATTTCCAGCCAAAACGGTTCAGCCGTTCTTGAGTTTTAAATAGTGTAACCTAACTAACACGACTTTCTTTTATAGATAAAGATGTAGTGAAGTGTTTTGTTTGGAAATCGGTTATATTTTTAAGTAAAAAAGTTTCGCATTCGCATGTCACTTGCAATCTGACATTTTTGACTTGTATGGAAATGGCTTTTTTAGCAGATTGCGACAGAGATGTGAATGCGAACGTTTCTTAAAAACTGGCCAAGTGCAATTCGGATTCGCGTGTAAAGGGTTCCGAACCAATTTTATTTTAATTCTAGAGAATTTCTCTTTCTAGCGAAATTTTCTTTCTAGAGAAATTCTCTTAAGTATAAGTTTTTCTGTTATCTGTAGGTTAGGAACTATTATTTGAATCTTTTTTTTTAACATTTTAGGCTCATTAGCAGTGCTGGATTTACACTAGGGGCAGTCGGCTACTGCCCAGTGCGGCAAATTTTTCAGGGCGGCCAAATTTGGAAAGTGAAAAATTATTTTTTGGCGTTATCATCACAGAAATATAAATTATATCTATGGTTATCATGATTATGAGAAGAGCCGGTCTGCAGGTTGGTACCGAATAACCTCTTAAATACGACCGCCACTACTGCGGAGTGTGAGAGTGAGTCCATGCAGAAATTTCTCATTGACTGCCGCTACGTAGAGGTGATGAGATGTCTGTCTAAGGCCGCAACAATGACTGTCCAAGTACAAGAACAGATTACAAAACCAATCAGTTGGATTGGTTTTGTAATCGAGCGTCGAGGTGTAAAACGGACGAAGAAGACGTCATCGTCAGCAGATATGATGATAATCTGTTCATTTTATTTGCGCATGCTAAAAAGTAAGATATCAAAACTTTAAAAAAAAAATAGTGTTGGGGCGGCATTTTCTAGAGTGCCCAGGGGCGGCACTATGTTTAAATCCGACCCTGCTCAGTAGTTTCGGAGATAAGGGGGGAATGGTAATTTTTGGTCTAATTCTAATCTTGAATATAACCTATAAACTACTTATTTATTTTAAAATTATGAAAAAAAAATACTTAGTTAAAACCCTCACAATAAGTTCTTCCGTTTGGTATGCCACACAATCACAGAAATATAAAACTATGCACACAATAATATATAGTTTGACCCCCAATAGTGGCCATGCTCATAATTAGGGTTCCGTACCTCAAAAGGTAAAAACGGAACCCTTATAGGATCACTTTGTTGTCCGTCTGTCTGTCTGTCTGTCTGTCTGTCAAGACCTTTTTTCTCAGGAACGCGTGGAGGTATCAAGCTGAAATTCATATCAAATACTCAAGTCTATGGTCTCTTGGAGCTGTGAAAAAATCAAACTTCTAAGTCAACGCGATCAAAAGATACTTCCGTTTATGCCGCAAATTTTCGACACTCGCAAGGGAATCAAAACCTACAGGGTACTTCCCGTGAACTAAGAATCTTGAAATTTGGTACGAAGCAACGTCTTATAACACAGATAAAGGAAAAATTGCGAAAAGCATAAATTTTTAGTTACATCATATAATAAAAATATTTTTAATAATTTTAAACTTATTACCCCTTTACTCATGAACGCGTAGTGGTATTATATTGAAATTCTTAACAAATACTCAAGTCTATAATATCTTTAAGCTGTAACAAAATCAAACTTCTACGTCAACGCAATCAAAAGATACAGCAATTAAAGCCGCATATTTTGAAACTCGCAACTACTCGCAAGGGAATCAAAACCTAAAGGATACTTCCAGACGACCTGGAATCTTGAAATTTGGCATGAAGCAACGTTATAAAGTACACATATAGGAAAAATTCCGAAAATCTTAAATTTTTAGTTACATCACATAGTATATTTTTTTTAATAATCATAAACTTACTAGCTACGAAATTCTTTTATGGGGAATTGTGTAAAATTTTATTTTATTATAAAATTTTACACAATTCCCCATAAAAGAATTTCGTACCTTAGCCAATCTAAACCGAGATTGATCCAAATTGTGCCTATTTCTAGTATTAAAATTATGTCTATCACTTCGAGATGAAGATTTTTCCGAACATACATAATGTTTTCATATATGTATTGACAAGGTACCGTCAGCTTTCCACATTGTTATGTTATGGATTTCATTTAGCAATAAAAATACCATAACTTTTACTTATATACCTACAGGTTTGTACGGAACCCTCGGTGCGCGAGTCTGACTCGCACTTGGCCGGTTTTTTTATTTATTTACGTTACACGGATTTTAGAACATGCTTTCTGCGAATAATACGAATATTTTATGAAATATTTAACATGTTTCGCTGAACAGAATACAAAAAAATCAGTAGCCAATTTATCAGACTCTAAACCTACTTGAACTTTTAGTCGTGTTTCAACTTGACAGTTGGAGTGATACCACATTTTGATTAAAAAAAAACTGGCCAAGTGAGATTTGAACTCCCGCGCAAGTGGTTCCATTACATTTTTGTAACATGTTATTTTAACACTAGAGACTTCTTAAAGTTTTTTTTTTACATTTTATTTTCAAAATTTTTGGCTCAGTAGGTACTCAGTAGTTTCGGAGATCAGCTTTGCCCCTCTGAGGGGCTAGCACGAATATTTTGACGTATAGTAACGTTAACGTAAGCGAATTTTGAATGTGAAAAACTACAACCCCATAGTATTTTGGTTTAATTTTAGGGGACATCCACAATTTATATAATTTAAAAATATGAATATGGTATCTTATTCAAATAAATATTATGTGCGTAATGAGTATTATAGTTATGGTAAAAGTTTACGTAACGTTACTATACGTCAAAAATATTCGTGCTAGGCCCTCAGGATATTTACGTAACACGTCCATATTTGGGTCACAGAAATCCATATGTGTACCAAATTTCAACAGAATCGGTCAAGTAGAGAGAGGAAACTTGCTGACAAACAGACAGACACCTGAGTGATCCTATAAGGGTTCCGTTTCTGACGGATGTTTGGAACCCTAAAAAGGTAGTGAGGTACTAAAAAAGAACGAAAAAAGGTGAAATGTTCCTACTTTAAAACGTTGTGCGTAGTTCTCTAATTGATGCGCAGTTTAATTAAACTTGAAAGCATATTATTATAATACAATTCTTATGCAATCAAAATGAGCCATCACATTTTAGTTAACTAATCATTTTGTAATTAACCCACATAACATCACAGACAAACAACTGATCCTACAAGCCATTCTAGCAGATAGGTCTACAACGTACGTACACCGTCACCGATACATAAAAATAGCAAATCTGAGCTGAGCTGAGGCTGATTAAGAGATTCAAATACCTTCCTGCGAATCGCTCTACCAAGGCAATCCAGGCCAGCCACAGTGTGACATTTCATTAGCTAACCGGTTTGAAAATACTTACTTATCACATATTTTATACCTCGGAAGTAGTCGGGAGTTCAAATGCAACTTAAGGCCTTATAGCCTACTAAAATTCATTCAAATTTCATCGGCGCGAGGCCTACATTTGTTAGAAAATTTTAACACGGCGGAGTATATTGCAGTTTTAGATCAACGCCATTTTCTTGACCGATGATGGAACTAATGTATTTTTTAATGATTTCTGAAAAAGTGTGCTATTGCTATTTAGAGATATGGTTTTATTTTTCCTGTAAACTTTAGGTACATAAACTTCTATCGTGTAGAATAATTTCAGATTTTTCGCTACGTAAACTTCGGATTTAAGGGGCAGGGACGGTCAACAACAACAACTAAGATCGACTGGTAGAAAATGCCTTAAGTCCGCCTTTGTACAGTTACTTGTACGTAAAGTTTTAATAAATAAATAATCACATTTTTCGTCAAACGTCGAAAACCATGCGGCCAAAAAAACGAAGAAGTGTTTGAGAATACGCTCTTTCATATGATAACCCACATGCCCTAAGTAGTACCCACTTTGAATTTTTAAGAATCCCTTTTAGTCGCCAAACATTTTTATTTATTTCTTATTTGCAAAATAGTTGAGAAAGCTTCATCTAAAACTATTCCAAATTTCAAGTTGATAGCATTAGCTCTTGAGATATCCAGCCGTGACAGCTGTGAGAGCTGGAGTCGTCTTTAATGGGCACGGGACCTGTATGACAGAACTCCAGGCTCACACCCTTAAAATTAAAATTTAAAATTGCAAGACTCTACGTATTGAGATGGGAGAAAATTAAATAAAGGTACAAAAAATGGTCATATGCGAAGCGTGTCTTTGACAAGGTTCCACAAGGTCAAACGCAAAAAGCAATTATTTCAAAACACTTAGAATTTATTCAGTCTCTGCCTCAGTACTTTTTCATTGGTCTGAGGTCTCTGCATAATCCAATTCAAATAACCAACTCGTAACAGTCCTTTTACATTTTGATCTGCACATAGGGTAAATATTTAAAGTTTTATTAATAGCCTTATTATAGACGGTGTCCAGTGTCCACTAAGGAACGGGAAACTACGTTGGACCGATCGACAAGTTGTGCGGGTGAAGGGACAGACAGTATGTTTACGTCGTTGGGAGGCGAATTTACATGGATCGTATGGAGTTATAGAGTGTGTTGTTAAAACAAGGTTAAGGATAAACAGTTTACGAACTGAAAGGACCTTGCATGTTTCATAGAGATCGATGGTAGGAAAGCGGTAAAGTAACCGCCAACCAACCTTACTTTTACAACATCCTATAGCTCGGGTTTTCCTGGAATATAGGTATTAGTAAAGAAATCTGTAAGTATTGTTTTCAAATTTTAGGCTCGTTCTTTTGGAGATAAGAAAATTGATGAAATTGTCCATGTTAAAAAATGATACACGGCACTGTTTGAAATTATGTTAGGTATTTAGTTAGTCCCCAAAAAAAGTCCAGTAAAAGTGACCCTCATTCAAAATGATTATCAAAATGATTATTACGTACAATATTTATTTACATTACGCGTCCTTGTTTTGCTCACAGTAGGTACCTTCAACTGAACCGGTCTAGTAGAGATAAGGAGCAAATCGGCTGTAACAGGACAGCCAGACACGAGTAATCTTAATTAATAAGTCTCTTAAGCGAATGATTTTTCCATAGATATTTCTATGAATTTTTCATAAGTATTTAGTAAGTATGTATGTATTCATATATGTATACATTCGAAATCCTAAAAACGCAGTAAATTAACCCAAAGGCTAAGGTCTCTCGAAGCTAAATCGAATGTTGACCTTGTCTAATTCCTAGTGTTATTGATACAACCGATGACATTGACGAAAATGCGAGTCCTTCCTTGTCGGTTATAAAAGTTGTTAATTAATGATAAATAGATATCTAATAGGTAGATATATTTTTACCAAATAACACGACTATTTCAGTTGATGATATCTGCATCCTTACCTTCATAATAGAAAATTAAGTAACGGTGATTTTCAACACTTTTTATGTTAAGTGCTATTTTTTAAAGACAGAGCTTCATACCAAGATATAGTTAACTATTACATTATTTTGTTTTAATTTTGTGCGTGACAAAAGTGTTGCTTTTGAAATGAGTCTTTAACTTTGCGAAATGAAATTAGATTAGGTAGTCTAATCTCAATATTATTTAATAATCTAATAAGAGTTAAACGCTAAGCCAACTTAGCAAAACAACCTCAAAATAAGTACGATCTATGATTCTAGCATGCCATTAATGGGACAATAGCTACATACAATGTTAATAAAAGACTCACGATAACACACAATTAGTGGCTCTCATCTATTGAACAATCGGTCAGGCCAATTAAGATTCATTATTATACGGATTAGAGCTGATAATTATATTAGACTTGCTGGGTACCTACCTCCATGCGCAACCACGGTCATGGCTATCAAGTCCATTATACAGGCTATCGGTTGAAGAGAGGTGATCACGTTATTTCTCACCTCCTTTACATGGATGATCTGAAACTCTTTGCTCCCAGTAATCTGCTTAACTGATGGAACTACTGAAAGTAACTTAAACTTTCAGTAACGCCATTAGGATGGAGTTTGGTGTGGACAAATGTGCGGTCATGCATGTAAAGCGTGGAGAGATTATGGAATCCGTGGGAAATCAACTCTTGGATTCCATAAACCTGAGGTCCCTCTTTTCAACTGAAACTTACAAGTATTTGGGCATGTCAGAAGCGTTAGGCATCAACGTTACTGACATGAAACAATCGTTGAAGGAGCGCTTCTTTGGCCGCCTGAAGAAGGTATTCAATAGCCTTCTATCAGGTGGAAACAAGGGGCGCGCCTTCAACGGTTGGGTCATGTATTGATGTACTCTTTCGGCGTACTCAAATGGACTCAAACGGAACTTGACGCCCTGGATAGGTGGGTCCGTACACTGCTTACTTCATATCGAATGCATCACCCACGGTCGTCGGTAATGAGACTGAAGGTATATCCCGCGAAATTGTGGAGGTCGAGGCTTTTTAAATGCTAATGACTCTCCACAATCGCGAGATATGCAGTCTCAGTGAATATTTCCTAGCTGTCGACGTGGGTATAATATTCATCGAGATGTAGTGGCAGTGGACAAGGGACTCACTCCGCTCTCCTTGGCAAATGAGAACTTGCGCAAACCTGCGGTGCTTGACACTAACGATCGCAGGGCGATATGGCAGAGTAAGGAGCTTCACGGACGCTTTTTCCGGGCCTTACACGGGCCCGACGTAGATCAACTAGCGTCCGTAGCCTGGCTGCGTTTCGGTGATCTTTTTGGAGAAACCGAAGGTTTTGTCTGTTCAATTATGGAAGAAGTTATCATGACGAATAACTGATTGACGAAGAACTGAACCAGAGATTTATTGTGAAGGACGGCACGGTCGACGTAATATGTCGGGCATGTCACCGTCCGAGAAAATCAATTCGCCACATTATTTGTGGTTGTTCTTGTCTAGCTAACGGAGAATACTTGCATAGACACAACCTTTTAGCCAGGATTATCCATCAGCAACTTGCTCTGAAATACTCTCTTATGCAGTCGGAGGTGCCGTACTACATGTATGCGCCCGACCCAGTTCTCGATAATGGCGATATCACATTGTTCTGGGATCGGTCCATCATCACTGACAGGACTATTGTCGCCAATAAGCCTGATATAGTGTTGGTGGACCAAATAGTGAGGCGTGCAATGATTGTAGACAGAACCGTCCCGCATGACGAGAACCTTGTGAAAGCCGAGAAAGATAAACAAATCAAGTATACCTATTGACTTGGCTCGCGAGGTTGTCGACATGTGGGAAGTGGACTCTGCAATCATCTGTACCGATAGTTATGACAGCCAACGGCTTAATAGCCAAGAGCCTAGACCAACATCACAGGAGGCTCTCGTTAGACAGCTGGATCAAGGGCTGAGTGGGCTAGAGGGGCGCCACGGCGTCCTCACCTTCCGCCTGTCGCAGATCCTCACCGGACACGGATGTGTTTCGGGAGGTAGGTACCTGCACCGAATCGGCGAGAGGAAACGCCCGGGTGTCACCACTGCGAGGATGGTCGGAGGCCACCTGGTGACCTCCGGCCACCGTAGGCGCTGGCCTGTGGACGGTGAACTATGGGAAGCTCGCCGTCCGTCCGTCTTATGACGACAGGCCGTGTCGACGGCGCGTTCGTGTTCCACGCCGGCCCGAAAAGGGCGACACCTGCCGGAGTGCGGGACTATTTGAAAGAGATACCGCGGCTCCGGAACACAAAGGGCACATGAAAGAACATGGATGGGTTTTAACCAGTTGAAGTCTGACACTCCCTCCCGCTCCGCCCAGAGCGGGAGAGTCATTGGATGATTTCCCATCACAAAAAAAAAAGGCTTGATTCAGAAAGCGGTAGTTCTTGACACGGCTCGCATGGTTAGGAAGTTCCTCTCTCTGGAGCCCTGACCGCCGGTAGCTTGGACCCTGTTCCCGCATACCGGTGGGCTACTGTTTTTTTTTTATATTTTTAAATGTTTTTGTTTTCTTTTTTTTGTATTTTTTAAAAATACTTAAAGAAGAAATAAATGTCCCACTGACCTACAGTTCTTTGCAGTCTAGGGTTTCTATAGGGTCACGGTTCTGTCACAGATTGCTGATAAAGGATAGACCATATTGAAAAAAGTCTTAGAACCAAATGCGATATCACGAATTCGTCACGTTAACGACTTTCATCATCGGCGGTGACAAACTCGAGAAAAAAATATACGAAGTAGGTACCTACCTAAGAAGATTTTAAGTCATACGGCAATTTACTTTGATAATTGGTAGGTATTGTACATAGGTATATCATCATTACAATTGCGCATGGGGTCCTTTGTCAACTAACAGGTAATAAAGTTGTAGACAGGTAGTTTTTAACCAGAAGGTACAACGGCACCCTATTCCTTAGCTTCGGCTGTCCGTCTGTCTATCTGCAGACTCTATTATGAATCGTAAGAAATCTTTAGACGGTTAAATTTTTCCCAGAATATACAAGGTATAGTATGCGTTCGGATAGCCCTTTAAGTAGGTACGTCGTGTACTAGTAGACTATTTAAATCGATGGTACATTGGCAGTTTGGCACCCACTGGATTCAAAAATCCTCAAGTTCCAGAACTCTAATAATATTTTGCACTAGCTTCTGCCAGCGGCTTCGCCCGCGTGATCCTTAGGGAACATATTCCCGGGATGAAAAGTAGCTTATGTGCTATTCCAGACTATAATCTATCTTTGTTCTAAATTTCATTAAGATCCGTTAAGCCGTTCTGGCGTGATTGAGTAACAAACAGCTAAACTTTCACATTTATAATATTACTCGTTTGGTGTAAAGCGAAATTATAACCATCGCCCCCTCGACATTATAATTATTAAAGGATATTGCAAACTGTCGTAAGCCGTTTTCCGAAGCTACTCGCTTCTTCTTTTTTTATGGAATAGTTAATAATGTTAACTTTTATTAATGTTAATTAGGGACGACTGAGAGTTTTATAAACGTAAGATTAGACAAATACAATCAAAAAGCTTCGAACTGCTAAGCTATCGGGAGTTACACGTGTTATTGTTCGTCAATCATAAAAGATAGACATATGCTGTCGTTGGATACTTTTTATATAATTTTAAGGAGAACATTTCCGTCATACATGATTTCTGTGTAGTTTTCACCATTAAGGTTGCACACGCGACGGAAGCTTAAAAAATAGAGTAACTTCTCCCGTTTTCCCAACATTTCCCTCCACTGCTCTGCTCCTATTGATTGTAGCGTAATGAAAAGTATACTATAACCTGCTCAGGAGTATGAATAATAATTGTACCAAGTTTCATTAAAATCCGTCGAGTAGTTTTTGTTTCTATAACGGTTATACAGACAGACAGACAGACAGTCAGACAGACAGACAGACAGACAGACAAAAATTGTACTGATTGCATTTTTGGCATCAGTATCGATCCCTAATCACCCCCTGATAGTTATTTTGGAAAAATATTTCATGTACAGAATTGACTTCTCTACAGATTTATTATAAGTATAGAAGATTTGTGTCTGCTCGCCTACTGCAATTACCAGTTAAACAATAACCTTTAAGTAGACTAGTAGGTACCTCCCTTCAAGTAACTAACTTTTGAGTCAAACAGAGACGCGCGTGCGATTGTAATCACAAGGTGAATCTAGTAGAAAATCTCATTTGTCACAGCCGAGACTATCAAGTTTACTGAGATGGAAATGTATCTAACTCAATAGGTAGGTACCGTAGGTTACCTAAGCAAACACGCGAGTGTGCAATGTCCAACTCATGGTTCATGGGCCATTTAGCCATTATCTACAAACTTGACAATAGGGAGCAGCGAAAAATACAAACATTGTATGAGGAAGGTGCAGCGTGAACCTTCAATTGTAATGTGAGACTAATGCCTGTTTTCACTAGAGCCTACACTACACGGTATTCAAGGCCCGGCGGCAAGGGTGGGCGCGGCCCCTAACTAGGAAGCCGCTTATTACAGCTCTCAGACAAACAAAAAAAGGAAGAAAAAAAGTAAAGCCACAAAAGCATGCTCCTGCAAGTAAGCATACACGCTCACGCACTCTCACACCTGCACTGTAGGTACCTACGTTACGAGTCGTCGTCTAGTGAACTTAAAATTTTAAAATAGAATTATGCCTTCCTGTGTAGTGAAAACTTGTAAAAACAGCTGCAAATCACATAAAAAATCTCACGGAATCACTTTTCACTTGTAAGTACCTACTTCAAATAACATCGTTTCTTAAAATAATTATACTATGAATTTTATTTAACTTGGGACACAAAACCTCAACGAACTATAGCAGTGACATAAGGTGCGAGGGTTGCCATAATATGATTTAAAATTACTCCATTCGATTTATCTTTACTTCGAGTTATATTCCTGTTTTATTTTTTAATAAAATTATATAGTTATTTATAATTTTAGATTAGGAATAGAAGTCTTTCTAAACAATTAAAGGTACACTACCATACTAAACAATATTTTCCTCGTACAATATTATCCTGCCCACACTTAAATTATTCCCCAAATTATAGGGAAAAAATGTAATAAGCCCTTCACTCACAACTTCACTAACTCTAAGGAACCTAAAATAAAAACACTGCGAGTGAAATCTAATTGCCTTAGAATAATAACCCATAGAAACCTAGTACGAGTGCAAAAAGTGAGGCAACTAAAACTTAGCCTAATCCGTCAATCCGTCAAACTTAGCTTACGTTCCGTCGAACACAGCTCGCGAGTAAATAATTGAAAATGACAGTTTGTTGCGTGAAAGGATGAAGCACATCAGGAAAACAAAAAAAAATGTGATAAAATAACATTTCACAAATAAGTACTCACATTCTATGCACTATTTTTACGTAAATTTTATCGATAAATAAAACAAATTTCTAATAACCTAACTTGTCATAACACAGTGTTGCTATTTGTGAGGAAAAAAATACCCACATTGCTTTCATTCATGTTTTTCATTTTTGTAATTTTAAAATACAATACTTACTGTTAATTCATATCAAACCCGATGTTTTAACATTGATTATAATATTATAACCATCAAGCATTCTAAACGCATTGAACAATATCTCATTCTTTAAGCGATTTATTTCCTTTTATTTTTAAATAAATTGAATTAAACGTTCCGAAAAAATATGTCATACCGTATGTCTACGACATATATGCAATCCTTGAAACCACATACTAGTTATGGTATTTGATAACGCTATACAAAAAAGTAACGAAATCGGTCCAGTAGTTTTGTCAAAAAGTCGAGTTTTAATTTAAAGCAAATTTGAACACTCTGTAGAATTGCAACAGTAGGTTAATAGTACAATGAACTTGAATCCTTGAACATTGAAAAGCGACGTTGCCACGCTGTGCAATCATTCGCCTACGCAGTTGTACTCATTTTACCTATTTACCTAAAATGCGAACTCGGTACACCTAAACGACAGGCGGGACTTTAATGTGTTTGTATTGCATTTTAATTGAAAACAGAACAAAGCTGTTGTGGCATAGTTGAAGGTCGTGGGTGAGACCAGGCAAGCACTTTTCATTGTGTAATTTATTTATCATCACTGCTCTCAAAACGGTGAATGAAAGAAAACTTCAAGTTTAAAGATGTCCTAGAAAAAAAAAAATCGAAGACGTGTGATTTCTACCAACCCGTATGCCCGCGTAGTGGATTGCAACCCACTCCATCTCACAGAGAAGAGGCTTTTGTCCCTAACCAGAGGGAACATTGTAGGACCGACTATTAAAAATGTTTGTTTTTCGTTACATTCGTACGTGAAATTTCTCCTTGTAAAATGTTCTTGACCTGTCACGGCCGAAATTTTATTTTGTTATTTTTACTCAAATTCATTTTCACTGAGACACTCCAACAATACCTGCAAGTGTACTCGGCAGATCACGGCGGCGCGGTTCGTTTGTCGGCTTAGTACAAAAGGACGCGGCACGCGTGTGTCGGCTTTTTCAAAGGCCTTCGGCTTTTGGCGAGGAGGGGCGCGGGGAGCGGGTTGCGCGCGCGCTCGACGCGTAGGGTTGGACACAGTTATCGACATTATTATCAGCTTTCTCTCATTGTCTTTTGAAGAGAATAATGATCGGTTAGCAAAAAAGATGTTCTATTTTTAATGGACATGGTTAGTTTAGAATTATTATAGCACCACTATGTACCTACCTATCTATTCTGATTAAAAATTATAGTTGAGTGGATTTAGAGATAAAAAATAATGTAATAATGTTTACATTTTAGGAAGAAACATCCTATTAAAAAAACGTACTCACCCGTTTTCTACATTACTCACTATCTAGGTAGTACCTACGGTAGTTTCCTAAGTCGAAACGTACAAAAAATAAAATTTATTTTAAAAGTCCAATAAATTTAACAATCACTTCACTGTTAAATACGGTTATTACACAAAAGTACTAGTATTGTAATGCCTTGATTGCGTAGTCTTTATTAGATAAGTAATTGTAGAAAAGTATCGATAAAAGATAATTATTACATTGTTTACCCTATTTACCTATGCCTTTTATTTTTTGCCAGTACGGATGTAAGTGGTTACCGCTTTGTCAGTTCACCGCGAGTCTTCCGGGATAGCGTGTGTGCATTTCGCAAAGATTTGATAGGTACTTAAGTACACGCATTGTTTTACGTGATTTTTGTTATTTACTTGTATGTATTAGTTTAATTATTTTCTTACAGTGAAATAGACACTGAGTAGGTACTTGACTTTTGTGTGTGTAAATTGTGTTTTTAATTTTATTTGTACATACCTAGGTACTTATTTTTTACGGTGAAATAAACACTCGGATCCTGGTCGAAATTTGTTGGGCAAGGTTCGGGACAACATTGTTCGGCGATGTCACTTGTGCATTCAAAAACGTGGTGGACATTTTGAACATGAGAAAATTTAAGTTTTAATCCATCTTGTGCTATGACAGAATTTATTTAGATTAGTTCAGTAATTAAATTATCACGAAGTAAAAAAGAACGAGTGAAAAATAACCATAGTGAATTTCATCGCAATTGCCAAAGATAAATCAAAACGCCGCCGCCGCCGCCGCGCGAGCATTGTTGCCGCACTTCTCGAGGTCAGTCGAGGTCAAGGTACGTTTTCTAAATAGGGTGATTTACTTTTACTAAATTTATTTTCATATTTATTTTGTATGAAAACTAAATTTTTTTCATTTACATTTTTTTAAATTTATAACAATTTATTTATACTTCTGTGGACAAGACAGTGTTACTTGTGGTTTCAATTATTGCATATATGTCGTAGACATACTGTATAACATAAAAAATCCTGTTTACCTTTTCCAGTTCCCAACAACATAAAATACTTGCCTTGATAGCAAAATAGTAATGCGTCTTCCCATATTTTGTGGGTTACGGCTTGGTAATGGTATCACTGAAAGCTATATCTGTGTGCTTATTTATGTATGCGACTGAAAGACTTTGTATCTATGGTCATGAATAAAGATTATAAAAAAAAAAATATCTGTGTGCGTTAGAGGAACGTAGACACATTCGGCTCACGCACACAAAGAAAATAAAGTGGACACACGATTTTGCTTGGGTTTTGTTCTAGACGCGGCTTCTATGCGTTATTATTCTAAGCTAATTGCTTAGCTTGGCCTACCGCCGAGATTTGAAAATGTTATTATGGTGATTTATGTCAGTTGTTTTATGTCTGAATCTCCATATTCACTAACAGTAGAAAACAACACTCTTTGACCCCTAAGGGTATAACAATAATTTATGTAGATAACAATGTTCGGTAAGATCTATTAATAAAATGTAAGATAAGCATTTAGAACTTCCTCATCGCTTCGCCTTTGTTGTGCAGTATTATTGACTTAGATAACAAACGTTCAGTTATCGATGTACTGGCCGGTCCTCCGAACACTTGGTTATAGGCATTTAAACTCGTATCATAATTTAAACCGACTAACATTCTGGTCACAAAAGTCTACGACTCGCTGCGCATACGCAATGTCTTATTTATCGTCGAATTGACGCTTTGTTATGGAAAAACGTTGTTTTATGGTCTTCGTCTTCTGAGATATATAATGACTATATTATGGGACAATCCTTTTTGATATAACATGCATTGAATTTAAAATACATATATTGCGGTCATAGATTTCCGCACCAAAGTGTGGCCCTACGAACTAAGTGGGGTCTCGTTGTTCGTAGGGCCACACTTTGGTGCGGAAAAACAAAGAACCTTTATAACAAACTGCTTATTTCTGGTAAGAGTTATGTTATCGATTTGTTTGAAATAGTTGATTAAATTTTGATAGAATATTATTGATTAAATTCAATAATATTCTATACCAAAACAGTATGTAAAATGGCGCGATTTTTGTACCTATGCTATTTTTAAAATACCATTGTGGTGACGATGTCGGTGAGTGGTTTTTTCGGTACCTATCTATCTATGTAAGTAGGCATGTACATTCATAGTACCTAAGTCTGACAAAACTTGTTTTTTTTTTTTTCGAACAAAGCCGGTATAAACATTTTAAACATTATAAATAATTTAAAAATGTAAATAATATTAAACATTAGTTCAATGGTGTAAAGATAATGAAATGGAGGTAAATATCAGAAAATGTTACCACGTAAAGTACACTCGGAAAAAGAAAATAACACCTAGTGTTTACCATGTGGGCGCTTGCGTTATCCAAGAGGTGGATCAGATAAGGGACTTGGGTGTTACTTTCGATAACGCTCTGACTTTCATACCTCATGTTGAGCTTGAGGGTATCATTCGGAAGGCTTCTAGAATGCTGGGATACGTTATCAGGAATGCAGCTGGTTTCAAACGCAGTAGTACCAAGATTTTGCTGTACAACAGTTTAGTTCGAAGTGTCTTGGAATTCTGCAGCACAATCTGGAGACCACACTATGCTACGCACAACCTCAGACTAGAGCGGATACAGAAGAGGTTCCTGTGGCATCTAGCTTACCTATGCCGGCGGAATTGCTAGAAGGAAAAGGTCGTATGGAGCCAGACTCGCACATTTTAAGATGGTTTCATTAGAAAAACGTAGAAGAGTCGCAGATTCCATTTTTCTGTATAAATTACTCAGGGGTAAAATTGATTGTCCCCACTTGCTAAGCAAATTCCTCTTTCGTGCTCCAGCTAGACTCCCTCGTACTCCCATCACTCCCTTGTATTCCTCCACGTAGAACAGTGCTCGGCACTAGCTCTATTGCCCCTCGACTATGTAAACAGCGCGATGTTATTATTGACGTGCATTTTGACTCGTTTGGCAAGTTCCGCAGAATAACATTTGACATTATGTAATATTATTTTTATCCTACTGCATCTGTGTTTCCTTTCGTATGATTGTTTTTATTTTTATTTATTTTTTGGTTTTTTGACTTCATGTTTCGATCGTGAATTTGGTTTTGTTTTGTGAATTTGATTTTTTGGTGTTTTTGTTGTGAATTTTGATTCGATTATTACTCTGATTGTTAATTAATAAATTAAATTTTTTAATACTAAATTTATTGCTATAATTTTGATTGTAGTTTTAGTTTTTATTTTGGTTTTAAAGTTTGACGTTTCTTTTTTAATTTAATTTCAATTTTACTGATTTGTACACATCAATGGGGCATGCGGTGGAAATTGTAATACTAACCTTAGATATAATATTATTTTTTAAACTGTAATGTTCCAGTATATACAATTGTTGGTTGGCCAGAAATAATAAATAAATAAATAAACCATTTTTAATGGTCTAATCTAAAAAAGCCGGCAGCATAGTTTTAATTCTGGATTTAAAGGAATTCTTTTTTAGGTTTCCGTACCCAAAGGGTAACTAACGGAGAGATCGCGGAATGCGATTAGGCCGCCGATTGTATGTTTTTTTTAGTTTAAGGTTTCCTTTATGCATTTTTAATTTGGTGTACAATAAAGTACTTTTATATATTATTATTAATTCCATTGATTTATTTCTATATACATATAATTTACATTTTTAAATATTTCTATAAAAATAAAAGGATATATTATTATTAAAATACAAAATCCTTTATTTCAAATAGACCAGTTACAGGCACTTTTGAATAGTCAAGTTCTGTCAGTCAAATAGATGAAGCTAATCCTGCCGCGCTAGCGACAAGAGCAGCAGGTTGTTCTGCAACATAACATACCCACCGACCCCGTCTCCAGCGCGGCAGTTGCACGTTCCAGAGGGTAGATCCTGTGGAGAAGAACGTACAAGAAACACCACGGACACTCTTTTAAACCAGTTGTCATTGTTTACAAAATCATGGTTGCATTCGTTACAAAATAATTTATGAGTAAAATTATACAATGCAAAAGAGAATGAGTCTATACAATACAAATATAGTCTTACAATCTTCAGCAGGTCCAACAATGTTTTCACATGTTCATCAATGTTTGGGCACTTTAGTCGCTGTGGAGCGGACCAGCATTGAGCCAAGCATTTTTATCATCAATGTATTCCCCTAGTTTTTAATATGCTTGTTTGCATAGTGTGCGTTTTATATAATTTTTAAATTTCGCCTCATTCAGTTCTAATAATATGTGGCGGTATTTTGTTATAACACTTTAAACAGTATCCCATAAAAAATGTTGCTACTTTAGCAAGTCTGATACTTGGTTGAATTAATTGGTTCCTATTTCTAGTAACATAGTTATGTCTGTCGCCTCGTTTACTGAAAAGATGTAGATTCTTTCTAACGTACATGATATTTTCATAAAAATGTTGACAAGGGACCGTCATGATGTTAATTTCTTTAAACAGTTCCCTTCAGAGAATCTCGCCGTCGGAGATGGTAAATGGCTCTGATGGCTCTTTTCTGCAAAATGAAAATAGACTCGATGTCCGCAGCCCGTCCCCATAGTAAAATACCGTAAGACATTATACTGAAGAAGTAGCTAAAATAAACTAGTCTCGCGGTTTCAACATCTGTAAACTGGCGAATTTTTCTTACGGCATATGCTGCTGAACTTAACCTTCCTGCAAGAGATGTTAAATGAGGACCCCATTGTAGCCTTGAGTCTAGCTTAATCCCCAGGAAAACTGTTTCATCGACGAATTCTAGTTTCTCCCTGTTCAATATTATGTCACAATTATTACTTTTGACATTTGGCAAAGTGAATCGAATGCACTTCGTTTTTTTCTCATTTAATACTAAATTATTAGCTGTGAACCAATCATGTACCTGCATTAGGGCATTATTTACAACGTCAAGATTGTTTGCATGTCTATTTACTTTAAAAATCAAAGATGTATCGTCAGCAAACAACACCATATTGAGTTTATTTTCTAAATTATAGGGCAAATCATTTATATAAACTAGAAACAAGAAAGGACCCAAAATTGAGCCTTGTGGTACCCCCATTTTCACGATTAATCCTGTTGAATTGTTGCCGTTTATATGAACTAGCTGCTGTCTATCATTCAAATACGATTTTACTAAGTTCAGGGCCGTTTTGCTTAGTCCGTAATGCTCTAGTTTCAGGAGTAATGTTTCATGGCTCACACAATAAAAACGCCTTCGACAGGTCGTAGAAGATACCTATGGCATCTTGCGCCTCTTCCCACGCATTAAAGATTTATGTTTTAATAACTTTACACCAGCGTCAGTTGTTGTACAACTTTACAACGCCCCTTGGTGAAACCGTACTGTTTGTTATGTAAGATACTATTCTCGTTAAAGTGACTGAGCATTTGATTCAGCATAACCTTTTCAAACACCTTGCTGAAGACCGGCAACACAGAGACGGGTCTATAGTTATTACTTACTATCTTTACGGTCCCCGGATTTGAATAAAGGAATTACTTTATTGTATTTCATAAGGTCCGGGAAAACCTCTTGATCTACACACAGATTCAATATAAAAGCTAAATACGGCGCTATAGTGTCAATAATGGAGGAACAAACCTTTACAGAAATACCCCATAGATCTTCTGTCAATTTGATCTTTATTTGATTAAAAGCTTTTATTATTACAGTTGGGGTTATATGCTCAAAGTTAAACTCAATTGGGCAAGCTGAAACGTTCGCTTTCAATAATTCAACAGAAAGTGAGGGCGAGGAGTTTAAGGTTTCAGTAGTTTTGATTGGAACACATCCCACAATGTCCACTCAGACAAACATTCATACATCGCAAGTTAATAAAAAGCATGTTAAATAAAAACCGCTCTAAACCTTTTTTTGCATTTGACTTTGTACAGTCGCCAGCACAACAAGCTACAATAATCTGTGAAATTTCTTCAATCGATTTTCAACTTGTACTCGCAAGGAATAAGGTTCAAGGTTGATTAGAAAAATTTGACATTTTCGGGTGGCTTGATGTGCTGGCCGACTGTACATGGTTTTCAATAACTACTTAGGTATTATAATTTTGGGTCACAACAAATGAATAAATGCAAGACCTACTAGATGTCACGTCTATTCACGAATCTGGTAATACGAAGAACGTGATCAGGATAAGACAGAATTCAATTGCCTTATGGAATGCGCACTTACTCTACTCTACAAGATCATACGTAGGTAGGTGTTTCTAACGACATGTAGGTACTTACACATGAAATTAGAAAATAAATTTACAATTACTATATTCCGTGCAAACAGGTTAGTGAATTACCTACGTACGTAGGTACATAGTATAGGTACCTACAGTTTACAATTTACCGGCATCATTCAAAAACTATCATTTTAAATCTGTTTGATTAGGTTCCGAAACTACTGGACCGATTTGAATGAAATTTTGTACAAAGATAGTTTGAGACACGAAGAAGGACATATAATAGTTTTTATCCCGGAAACGCCACGGGAACGGGAACCGTGCGGGCAAAACGGGAGCGAAGCCGCGGGGAACAGCTAGTTAAAATAAATTTCCAGCTTTTTATGCATGATACCGGATACACATGATCTGGCCATACCTACGTAAACAAAACCTGTCAAGTATGAGTCGGACTCGCATATAAAGGGGTCCGATTTTTTTAACATACTTACTTACAATACTCAATCACTTTAACGTTCGCATAATATTAAGTCAAATTGTTTAGAAAAAAAATGTTTTCCCTTTAATTAAGTACCTATACAGTTTCAATACAAATCGATGTTTACGCTAATGCTATCGAGAACGTTAAAAATCCCACTAAGGCCACTGTTCCATTGGGAGACGTTGCTTTGCTTCTTCCGAAATTTTATGTGAACCCATGTTTAAACGGTTTTTATTATTTTTATTATTTGTATATTGTTATTTTACATATTTTCCTAATATATAAAACTCTTCCGATACTGAGAGACAGCGCACGTGTGCGTTCGCCCAGCGGAATGTTGTTGAATTAAAAGATTTTAATTATGCAGATATTTAGTGTATGACGTCGTATAATTGTGTATGGTATAAAAAAATTTGTGCACGCAGCCATTGTGGAGAAATTCACCAAAAACTGATTCCGCTGGGCGAACGTTGTCCTGGCGGAACTTTTTTTAATCCATAGACTTTAGAAGAAAAGAGATGTGTCCAAAAATTAGTGTGTATTTGTGTGTAATTGTGTATGTATGAATAAAATTAGTGCATGCATAAACTTCGGAGAAATTCAAGTTTCCGCTACGCGAACGTTTGGCCATTACCTAGTTTTCATATAAAGCGCTTACATAGAGAGCTGTAGATTTTTACATAAGTTGTTTTGAATTTGTTTATATTTGTTTAAAAAACAGGTTTAGAAAAAATCGTAGGGCTTAAAAGATAAAAATATAAACGTAAAATACGCTTATTAGGTCTTAGTTCTTAAAGTATGCACTTTGGGGTCTAGATTTTCACGTTTATACAAACCTTGTAAGTGTCTGCAACATGTTGCCAAGTATCAATGATGTTCCGTTAGTAATTAAAGAGTTATAGGACAATTTACCATGAATTGATCACTGTTTACAAAGCAGTCAAATATCACGCCGTTCTAAACGAATTGCATGGTAAAATGTATGCCAATAATTAGTGTATTCATTTAACTATTCACATGCAAAATTTCATGTCATTAAATTCAGTAATTAAAGAAAAACAATTATAATACTGACGAAGCATCGAAAACCTACATAACCCGACCAAGTTCGAATAGCTACAAAAAAGCGGCCGTGCAATATATTTAGGTAACATCCCAAAATTTACAGTATAATATCGGTATTGAATTGGTATAGGTGATAACACAATTGTTGTTTCGATATAATAATGTCATTTATTTTTGTACACCTACTTTTTAAATGTATTTGACTATGACAGAAAGTAGGTACTATTTACGTAGGTACTTTATTTAAGTATGCTTTTGAGACTTTAGATATAATCTAGATATACCTATTATTTAAGACAAATAAAATTCATACAGCTAATTTCTATTGAAGATTTCACGGATCAGGATTCTAACTATAGACCCCTTAGGGAAATTAAATAATTACCACATGTAAGTACCTACTACTGTTTAGGTAAATATTTATCATATTGTAGCTTATTACACTATTTAACCAATGGACTAGGCATGCACGAGCGTTCCCCTTTGCAACTTTAGTGGATCAAACAATCTAATAAGTTAAAAAAACTACTTCTTGAATCGATTTTTTAATTGATGTATACCGTTGTACTGGTAGTGACTTATGTAGGTATGTTGAGGTTATTTACTGTATTTGCTACTCATTTAAGAATATTTTCTTGAAAATACCTTTTTTATACCAATCTTTTAGTTTATAAGCACTTTTTTAATGTTGATCTAATATAAACAACTGAATAGTCTAGTTATGTGATGTGATTTAATTTTTATTGAAGCTCGAAATATTACACTTACCCTTATATTCATAATCGTTTATTAAACCTATTTTAGTTAAAACACATTTAAGTCTATTGCTGTCGTTGCAAGCGTTTGTTAACGTTATCATAATTACCTACTTACATAATTAAGTATTATATGTAATTAAAAATATTTTTGTACTCGAATATTTAAATAGAGAAGTACTTGTTAATTGAAGATTTATTTTTATCGTAGATAGTGGCGTTATTATTAAAAAAATAATTTTCATTCAAGAAATGCAATTGTTTTATTTTTTCATTCAAGAAATGCAATTGTTTTATTTTTTCCTAACGCTTGTGTACGTAACTGTACCATATTAATAAATACTATATTGCAAGGTTAAGAACGTTTCTAAGATATATGGCACGGCCGCTTTTTTGTAGCCATCCGAACTTGGTCGGGTTAGGTAGGTTTTCGATGCTTCGTCAGTATTATAATTGTTTTTCTTTAATTACTGAATTTAATGACATGAAATTTTGCATGTGAATAGTTGAATGAATACACTAATTATTGGCATACATTTTACCATGCAATTCGTTTAGAACGGCGTGATATTTGACTGCTTTGTAAACAGTGATCAATTCATGGTAAATTGTCCTATAACTCTTTAATTACTAACGGAACATCATTGATACTTGGCAACATGTTGCAGACACTTACAAGGTTTGTATAAACGTGAAAATCTAGACCCCAAAGTGCATACTTTAAGAACTAAGACCTAATAAGCGTATTTTACGTTTATATTTTTATCTTTTAAGCCCTACGATTTTTTCTAAATCCATTTTTTAAACAAATATAAACAAATTCAAAACAACTTATGTAAAAATCTACAGCTCTCTATGTAAGCGCTTTATATGAAAACTAGGTAATGGCCAAACGTTCGCGTAGCGGAAACTTGAATTTCTCCGAAGTTTATGCATGCACTAATTTTATTCATACATACACAATTACACACAAATACACACTAATTTTTGGACACATCTCTTTTCTTCTAAAATCTATGGATTAAAAAAAGTTCCGCCAGGACAACGTTCGCCCAGCGGAATCAGTTTTTGGTGAATTTCTCCACAATGGCTGCGTGCACAAATTTTTTTATACCATACACAATTATACGACGTCATACACTAAATATCTGCATAATTAAAATCTTTTAATTCAACAACATTCCGCTGGGCGAACGCACACACAGCGCACAGCCGAAACTACTGGTCCTAGTAAGCTGAAATTTAGCATAAGTACAGGTTCCTTGGGGAGTGTAGGGGAGTACTACGAGAAGATTTCCTGAAATTCTTTCGGCAACGGAACTTGACGGGATATGCGCGTACGAAGTCGCGGGCAAAAGCTAGTCCTTTATAAAATTCTTGCGTTACTGAGTGACAGACAATGCACAGCCGAATCTAATAGACGTAGAAAGCTGACATTTGGGATGTAGGTTCCTTGTAGAGCTAAGTAGTGCTCTCTCGTCTGAGAGGATTTCCCGAAATTCCTACGGGAACGGAAAATGTGGTCTAGGAGTATGCGTTGTGAATAAAACCATAGTCCACCTGCCCTACATAGCACTGTTTTTTTTAAATTAAGTTTTTTGTTTTTTTTTTAAAGTAGACGACAGTGTACTAATTAAATATTTTACTTATTCATAACTTCCTAACACCATTTTGTTTAGTGGTAAGTACATAGAGTATAACGATTAGGCTATGGAACCCTTAAAATTATAAATCTTAATTGTTTTTTTTTTGCAGAGGCATAAAAACTATCAAGGTTAACAAGTGAAGTTGTTTGTGAACTGTTCAAGTGTTCAACACAAAACTTCAAGTTTTGTTTCCAGTGGCTAAGTTGTTTCATAACGCCTAAATGCTTTTTAAAACTTTTGTTCGACAAGTAGCGCATATTTAGTATTTATTTTATAAGCTTACTTTATAGCTAGTTCCTAAGTAGCTATCCCAGATGACAAAAAAAAATTGGACTTAGTTTTTCCCTTATTATTCTTAAAAAAATAGCCTTAATACATATAGATAATTCAATTGTCTTTGAGATAATGCAGATTTCATTAAAATACGCCCGGTGGGTTTGTAGTTTTATGAGATTAAATTATTAAGAAAATATTGTAAAGTAACATATATTATTTCTTAGACGTGATTCTCAATTTAAGTACTGAGAGCTATCTGCGCCTTAATAAACACAGCCCTCGCCGGGTATCCTCTCCTCGCACATCTCTGGTGCAGACGCAGCCTTAGGTTGCCAGTCTATTTCAGCGGAGCGAGGCATCGGAGTGGAGAAACGGAGAAATTTTAATGAATGGAATTGCACAAAATCTCCGCACCACGTGAGTCACTGATATTTTGTGCAATTTCAGCCTTAGACTCGGGTCGAACTCCCCCCCTTGTGGACGATGACAAACTGCAGTGCGATTCTGTAAACATATCGAAGAGAACACTTAGGCGAAGTGAACGACACAGCCTAGCTCACTTGTCGTTCACTCCACCTAAGTGATCACGGTGAGATGTCAACAGAATCGACTGGCTGTTCACAGTTGCATCAAAGCGTTTTGAAACAGTTATTCTAGTATCTAATGACACGTAGGTACCTAATTATAATTGGCCCAATATTAGATACCTAAACGAGTTTTTTTTTATGTATTTACAGGCCAGACATTCGAAAACCTGAGTGAGAATGTAAAGCTGTCACCATGCAAGAAGACACCCTGCAAACTCAGGAAAGGCACCGATCAAGCCATCACGATAGACTTCACACCAGGTAACCCTCCTTTTTTTTTTTTTTAGGGATGGGAAATCATCCAATGACTCCTCCCGCTCTGGGTGTAGCGGGAGGGAGTGTCAGACTTGTAATGACTAAAACCCATCCATGTTCCTTCATTGCCCTTTGTGTGCCGGAGCCACGGTGTCTCTTGCGAATAATCCCGCGACTCCTAGCTTAATATTAATGTCAAAATATTTAAATATTCTTTGGGGTTAACACACTAAGCTATAGATTAGGAATTTCTTTCGAAATCGCTCGAATTGTACCTTATAGAAAGTGAGTCAAAATCAGGATCAGATCAGGTCAAGATCAGTGCTATTCTTGCTGGTTCCCTATCATTTTGCATAAAATTAAGACCTAATATTTAATAACTTAGCATAATTTTGTTTAGCATAATTATATTATCGCATAATATAATTACGCATAACAGCTTACGCATAATTTTTTTAAGCATAATTTCTCTAACTATAATAATGATTAAGCATAATATTCTAAAGCATAAATTTATTAAGCATAAAGTTCTAAAGCATAACTTTAAGCTGTAGGAAGCATGAAGCAAGCAAGCATACAGCATGCAAGCATGCAAGCAACCTAACCAAACCATTTCTGGGTGGTTTATAAAAAAATAACCACGAAGGGGATGGCGGGGTCGTTTGAACGAGCGAAGCGAGCGAAAAGACCTAGCCAAACCTTAAAATATTCTATGCATGGTTGATGGTGGGCTTGGTCGACGGAGCCCCGCTTCGCAGGGCTCCTACTTCTGTGGGGTTTATAAAAAAATAACCTAACCTATCCGAGTCGGAGTGCCCTAAAGTCCCGATTGCATCCAGTTTCTCCTGATATAACAACCGTTACATACCCTGCAATTTCGATGGCAAATGATGTTATGGCATGTGCTAATAGTCATTAGGCCTACTAACGTTATACGAATCAAATTTATGCCAAAACAAATTAGTCTTTAAGATGATTATGCCAACATAAAATGTATGCCTAAAAAAATTATGCCGAAGTATTATTATGCCAAAACAAATTGTGCCAAAATCGTTATGCCGAAGTATATTAGGACAAAGAACATTATGCGAAAAGAAGGGATCCCATTCTTGCTGAAAGGGTCTTGTAGACGAACAACTAACGGTTTAGTTTTTTTCCTTCTCGGTTAGGGAACTGAGTAACGAGGTAATTATTGAATAGGTAGATTAGTAGCTGCGATCTCAAAAAAACAAGTACTTACCGAGTCTATTAATAGCGGATATAAAAAAAGGCCTTGGCCAGCTCTACAATATTAGGTACGTAGACCAAACCAGATAAGTATAAATATTCTGTATGTAACACGATGACTAGTGACTACCGAGAAGTCGGACCGAGCGCTGCAGAAGTAGGTACCTATGAAACATCAAAAGGTTGTTCAAGTTTATGACACGAGGAAAATGTGCATTTATATTCTGCAGAAGGAAATAATTATAATGGAGATTGCCAAGTGATTGCGTTACGACTCTACTTCCTACATAGCAAAAGATCATTTTAATCAATAGTTGTAGACACACGAAACATAGCAGCGTGCAATAAAGTATAAAGGGTGTTTCAGAAATGGGTGATCGTACCTACTTAAGGATGGTATCCAACAAAGGTTTTGCGTAAAATCAAAATGGCGGCTGTGGAAGAGACAAAAAGAACATAATAAAATTATAAGTATTTTGTGTGGGTATGGGTATAGCCGCTGAACCTACCTAGGTCTTTAAAACCAACATGAACTGACAATGGTTGACTGGTAGAGAATGCCTATGGCATTAAGTCCGCCTCTGTAGATTCGTGTGTGTTAAATAAACAAATAAACATGACGTTTTCTTCACTAATTTCCAGCCAAATTCACAGTTTGTTGTGAAGTTCACTCTACTGACTACTCAACATGAAAGATCTTTAGAATGTATATGGCCGACTATATCCTATTATTAAAAAAAATTGGAAGTCTAGATACCAATAGAGCTCATACTTAAATATATAAATATTAAGTATTTAAGTATAATATTATATAGAGGTAACATTTGTTTGTAAGTTTGTATGTAGGAACTGCGGGTCCTGATTTCCCATCCCTAAAAAAAAAAAAAAAATGGAACTGCGGGTCCCATTTGAAAAATTCTTTCAGTATCTAATAGATATCCCATTTATCGAGGAAGGATATAGGCTACATATCATCACGCTAATACTAAAAGGAGCCGAGCATTAATTGAAAATGTGACGCAGACGAAGTTGCGTGGGTCAGCTAGTACTTAAATAAAAAAGTCAAAGTCGTACCTACCTACTAAAAATACATCAATTTAAAAAAAATGAGGCGCTACAGCTTCCCTGAGGCTTCATTAAGTTTTAAGTTTGTTCTTAATCCGCAGTCTTTTATGTACTTACCTTATGTGTACCTTACCTAATAGGTAGACATCAACTGACCCTAAAAAAATAACAAGACTACAGAGCGGAAATCTGTATCTTATAAAGGTTTTATCATCCAGTTCTGATGTTGGTCGGCTACTTTAAGTCTTAGATTTGGACTGGATGGATAACATAGGTACATAATTTAGAACTAACAAATGGCGAAATACAGCGTCCATATTAATTCTGCTCTGCTTTATTTTTCTGTACTGCATATCGATGAGAGCTTGTTTACTTTTACAGACAAAGATATACCCGAAATCAAGAACCACGTGACTGCGAATGTTTTAGGCGCCATACTCCCGTTCTTTGGAGTGGACGGTACGTCCATTTGCGAGAAGATCTACTTGGAGAACGGGGACAAGGCCGCATGTCCCGTCAAAGCAGGCACTAAATACACTTATAGGGATAGCTTCCCTATCCGCAATGTCTACCCTCAGATCAGTCTCAAAGTACATTGGGGGTTGCAGGATACAAGTAAAAAAGATATTCTCTGCTTTGAAGTGCCTGCGAAAATCGTTGAGTAACTTTATACAACCTATCATAATCAAACAACCACCAAGTGCTCACTTTTGTAAAGATATCGCTATTATTTGAGTCACACTCATGGCAACGAAGATGCATTTTATTATACTTTCCTATAAATACTTTACAACTGAAACATTGCATTGTGTTCCGGAAAAACGAACTGCAGGATAGCTGACATTTTTTTAATATAACTACAGAAATTTAACAGAAAAAGAATGCCTCGATATCTCATTTTCGTCTTTCGGAATTAGCACGAACAGTGGAGCGCCTGCGGTTGTGACCTCGGACTTTGTTACAATTCTACAGTGAATGTCGCGGAGGGATTTTGTTTTTTTTTCGTACCTACTATAATACCTATACTTTCGGAACTTACCTAGCTTGCGTGATCTCTAGCCGACATAGCAGATCGTCGCGTACTTTGATTACCTATAAGGTCGCGCAACTCGATAGTCTAACTAAGTTAATTTGTGAACATGGTCATAGTCATATTCCATGGTGGTAGCCTATGTAGGTTCCTACTGGTTTAAAATGTTCAATATTAGATTTAATCAACGTGCGAATTTTTGAAGATTTTCGGAGACTTTCGTGTGTATTCTTTTTCTGGAATATCTGTATATTGTACTTAGTATTAAGTAAGTACCTAGTGTAAGTTTCGATGTAAGGAAGAAAGACAAAGGCAACGTTTTTAAGTTTGTTTAATTGCCATTACAATAAATTAATTAAATTTAAGTAATTATACCGATATTACAGTTTTATTTTAAAATAATCATCCATAAACCTCAAAAAACAAGAATTACAAGAACAACAACAAGAATTACTACTTACAAGAATTTATTCTGATCTAGATAAAGCTGTAACTAATTTTTCTTTGAACCAGACGTAATGGTTGCAGGTACCTCAAAACAGATTAGGCTCTTTTTACCGTAATTAAGGCTCCAGTGCACCTTAGTGCTGAGCGTGGGGTACACGGCCAGCACGGGGAACACGTTGGTGTACTCGTACTCGCCGGCGGGCAGCGGGCACGACACGTACTCGTCGGCTGCCGCGCGCTTCACGTGCTGGCACGCGTCCGTGCCGTCCACGCCGAAGAATGGCAACGGCAGCCCTCCGATGTACGCGAACACTTCATTCGTCAACTTATCGATTCCATTTTCATCTGAAAACAAAAACAGTGCACTATTAGTTCACCTACTGATAGGTACGATGTCACTCGGAAAAAAAACTTTAAAATTTAGTGATCGTTATTTACACGTTTTGTAAGTATTAGGTACATTTTATGAACAGAAAGACGAGACTTAAGTTACGTCACCGATTCTCCGATGTGTAAGGCTTATTGCAATAGCCTGATCGCATCTGCCAGATATCAGTATGGAGTCTTCCAGCTTTTCGCTTACTTTTCTCCAGTCAGCGATCACTAGGGATAGGGGAGTGGTAGGCGGGGTTCATGGGATCGTGGCTAGGCGCGAGCTCCAGAATCACTGGCCGATGCTCCGAGTTAAGCTCGTCAAGTGCCTCCACAGCATGCAACCTTTTTTATTTTTTTTTAGGGATGGGAAATCATCCAATGACTCCTCCCGCTCTGGGTGTAGCGGGAGGGAGTGTCAGACTTTTACTGACTAAAACCCATCCATGTTCCGCCGTCGACACGGCCTGTCATCTGAAGACGGACGAACGGCGAGCCACCCATAGCTCGCCGTCCACAGGCCCGCGCCTACGGTGGCCGGAGGTCACCGGGTGGTGGTCTCCGACGCCCGCGGCGTCTACCACGGCGGCCGGGACGAGAGTTTCTCTCTCTCTCCCACTCCGCCACCTCCTTCGCTAGCATAACTGCTTCGCAGAAGGAAGTGACGGCGTCCCATGCCGTCTCGCTCCGGACCATGGCTTGGACCAGGGCCGGACGCGAGAGGTCGCCGCCGATCGCCGTTTCGAGGACACGGCGGTGCGCCGCCCAAGCGGGGCACACCTGCACAGTGTGCTCCACCGTGTCCTCCGGCCGATCCTCGCAGACAGCATGCAACCTTAGGTTAACATTCTTGAGAGCGATATCAAGCACAGCACGGGGCGGCAGTTGGGGTCATTTATTTATTTTATTTAAACGGCCCTGCCTCTGGCATTGGTCATGTGGCTATTCTAAGAGGGGTAATGAATGACAAACACCCCTCCTCCCCCTGAAGGCCATTGGCATTGAAGAGCCCTATCCAGAGGGCCTTCGGTTTGACCTTACACCTAAAATGCGCCTTATCCATGATGGGATTCGTACAATGCAATATAGTGAACTTACGTCACTGAACTGTTGGTAGACGGTAGACCATACTGGTCTCACTAGGATTTCTTCTTCCCTCTTTCACATTTCCAAGGCTCAGGGGGATAAGAAGGCTTTGAGCGAACCAGATTTATGCTGAAGTTCGACTCGGAGCCATCAGCCTCTGGGATCGCCATAGGGGCGGGCTTTGAAGTGGGGGATGGAGGTGCATGTTGCACGGGCCGCCCTCCCATCTTGGCCGTTGCCCGGGTTTTTATTTATTTATTTATTTATTTGCTTACATATACACAATACAAATTAGTAGGCATGCATTAAAATGTCATGTCAAAGTACCTATTTGTACATGCACCCTGTAAGGGCACTGCAAAATTTTGTCAAATAATGATAAGTTGGTAAGAATATGTAGGTAATACTCATTCTCGATACAATTCAATTCAATTTTAAACTCAATTCTACATTACATTTCCAATTCAATTTTACAATTTACACATTAGAACATGTCATTAAAAATATTTTGATTATTAATGTCATACAATTGTCATATATTTTAGTCAAAATAATAATAGTACTTAATTTAAAAATATTATTAATACAGTACAGTTATTCTTTGTTTCATATTTACCTACGTCAGCATATTACAATGTCAAATAATTCATAGTTTGTCAGTTTTAAATTCGTCAACGGTATAGTAGGCCTTCTTTATTAACAGAGATTTCAACTGCTTATAAAATATTGAGTCCTTTATTAGGTATTTTAAATTTTCCGGTAACTTGTTGTAAATATTTACTAGTCTTGAATATGGACTTTTTCCGATGAATTTTAACGTCGTCATTGGTAATATTAGTCTATTCTTATTTCGTCGGTTATAGTTTGCGTAGACTTCGTCATTTGATTTAAAAAGATGCCGATTTCTCCGAACAAATATGCAACCCTGGAGAATATAAATAGCTGGCAATGTAAGGATTCGCTGCTTGATAAAATGTGGCCTACAACTGTCTCGCTGATGTATGTTCGTTAGTATCCTTAAACATTTCTTCTGTTGAATGAAGAGGTCAAGAAAGTCGGTACTTTCTCCCCACAAAATAATGCCATAGTTCAGCCAAGAGTAGGCGTACGCATAATAGGCCGATAGGGCGGTTCTGTAATCTGTGTTACGTTTCAACACGCTTAGTGCATATATAAATTGAGACAGTTTAGCACTAGTACATTCTATATGTTTCTTCCAATTTAATTTGAGTCTATCGTTAATCCTAAAAGTGTGAATTCATTTACTTCTTCTAATTTAAGTTGTTGTGTTAGTATATTTAGGTTTAGCGGGGATCTTTGATAAGTTCTGAATTGACATATCTTAGTTTTGGATAGATTTATCTCCAAATTGTGGTCTTTTAACCACTGTTCAGTGTCAGTGAATGTTTTTTGGATAGCTAGCTGGTTTATATTTGCTGGCGATTTAAATAATAAGGAAACATCGTCAGCGAACAGTATACACGACGAACTTATATTTTTTGGCAAGTCGTTAACATATAATAAAAAAAATACAACCGACTTCCAAAAAAAAACACTACTAAGTAAAAAATAACTTTAATTTCGGAAATCGGTGTTTTTGTTCGTTTCTTCGTATTTTGACACCGACTTCCGAAATTAAAGTTATTTTTTACTTTGTAGTGTTTTTTTTTGGAAGTCGGTTGTATTTTTTTGTAAAAAGTTTTTTATTTTTCACTTTTTAGTGGTGCCCCACACCTAGCACACCACTGCCAAATCGCAGAAAAGCAAAATACGCAATTTCGATTATCAAAGAATCATCTAAATAGTCAAATTCCAGCTATTTCGATTTAAAATCCAAAGTTCGTAACCGATTTCGATATAATTTAAATGGGACCAATCTGCAAGCATATCCTTTCAGATGAAACAATTTTTTTTCAAATCGGTTCATAATTGTCGGAGTTATGAGGTAACAAACATAAAAAAAAAAAAAAAAAAAAAACATACAACCGAATTGATAACCTCCTCCTTTTTGGGAAGTCGGTTAAAAAAGAGGGTAGGTACATCCTACAACCCTTCCTTGAGGTATTGAAGCATTTATCGTGATCATGTCTGATCTAACGTTGTACGTTTCACACTTAGTGCTATCGAAACATTCTACTTCTACAAACTGCATTCTGTCTTGTAAATATGATTTAAACCGAGGGGAATAAACGGGAAGATAGCTACGCCCAAAAGCGCCGGCACGACCGTGGTGGACTTTTTCCGCAGGGACTGAAGTGGACTTTGCGTACTGGGTAGCTTGGGGGTGCGCGGTTTTCAGCGCCGGGAGGTTCCTCAGGTCGTCAAGCGCGTTCCAGGGACTAGGACGCTGAGAACTTATTGCCGTAGGAGGTTTGGCCGAAGGGGCCTCCCTTTGCTGCCAAGCTTCGCCAGTATAGGGGCAGACGATTTGGGGGCCTTGGGGCAACTACGGTAAATAGTCGGGTGCCTTGATTCTCCGCACAGCACACAGCTGGGAGGGTCGACGCATAGTGCGCGGTCCTTAGGACGGGGACAGTCAAAAGTGCTGTAGTCATACCTTGTCAACTAAGCCCGCACTTCTTTAAAAGTGCTCTGATTTTGCTGGCCAGCGATCCCTTCCTCACCCCCGCTACCACGTATATATTAAAAATCAGTACAAACCAATGCCATGAGCTGGCGTGTCTTTTATTTACCTATTCCTTGTCTTATACCTATCTGATAACATATGGATCTTACCTCTACAACATCCTATGGCGAGAGGATAAAGATTAGCGCATTATATAAATGGCTCCTCCCCCCGCTTCACTATTTTTATGGACGTCGCCGAGGCAAGATGAAGGAAGGACAGGTGGTAATGAGCGTTTATTTATACCTTTTATAATGTACAGATAACTCTAATTAACCTAGTTACTTAATTACTAACAAAATAGTCTAATAATCGTAATATACCTCTTTGTTTACATATGTTAATCATCAAACCAAGCTGGATTTTACTTAAAACACTCATCAAATAGTAATTAGTCTGTCTTATTGGAGTTAGAAGTAGGTATATAACATTCGAGAGTAATAATTTATTTATTTATTTATTTATTTATTAGGCTCACCAACAATTGTTAACACAATTTTTTTTTTACAAAAATACTTAACTTAATACAAAAGGTGTAGTGCCACAATTTTTTACAGGTAAGCACCACATGTGCCAAAACAATAATGTTCATAGTTTAATAAAGAAGATAAGATTATTCCAAATACAGTGAATACATAAAAATCAAAACAAAACACAACAGACCAGTCACATCACATTGCATTGCGCGTCAATTTGCGGAACTTGGTAAGTGAGTCTGCATGCACGTCCACAAGATCGCTGCAACTATTAACTAATTTACATAGTCGAGGAATAGCCGAATTGGCACCGAGAACGGTTCTACGTGGTGGAGGGTAGAAAGGAGTTATAGGAGCACGGGGATATCTAGCTGGGGCTCGGAATCTGATTTTACCTAATAAATGAGGGCAGTCTACTTTATTTCTCAGGATTTTGATTAATCAACATAAACTATTTAGAAAAATCTTACGCACTATCCTATTGGACGCTTGGTAGGTTGCGGTTGTCACTACTTGTGCCCTGGGATGAGTAAAACTCAGGGCGTCGTGCACAATAAGCTTCAAGAATTATATCCCTGGATGACGCTACGTATTCTTCTAAAAATACCAGTGACAGTTGCAAGTGGTTGTCGCAATTTTTCTAAACTTAAGACCTACCAAAACATATCCGATCATGAACAATTTTCACTTTATCGGTCGAGATTCCGTGCTGAATCCAAAAATTGTTATAAACTCTACCTACTTACTTGAAATCAGTTGAGGACAGTATAAAAGTTAACACCAAATATTTCTGCACTTATGTATCTAATCGGCAAACTAAAGCTCCAATTCCTACAACCATGCACTATAAAAACCAATCATCAACCGATCCTGAGGAGATTTGTAATGTACGTACCCTCCACTCTCTCAAATATTCAAATCCAGGACAATGAATATGCTGAAAATTGTTACCCTGTTAGTAGACTTGTGCTTAGCTCTGAACAAGTACTCAGTGTCAATCTTTGGATTGTGCTAAAGGACCAGGACCAGAGGGTATCCCACAATTTTTTCTTAATTGGGCGGCTCAGGTGTTATGTGCACCATTGGGTATAATTTATAATAAATGTTTGTGTGAGTTGAACTTTTCCTGTAGTCTAGTAACGGGCAAATATTAGGTACTCCCGTTCATAAGAGTGGAGCAAAATAGGACGTAGAAAATTATCGGTCCATTTCTATACTGTCGGCCTAGTAGAAGCTTTTCAAAAGGCTTATTCACAACTAGTTTTAACCGGTTGTCCATGACCAAATACTAAAGCAACAGTTTGGATTCGTAAAAAGAAGGTCTACAACCACGAATATGATATCCTTCACTGACTGTTTGTTATATAGTATGGAGTCTGGTTGCAAGTGGATGCTGCATAAGTATACTGACTTTCGAAAAGCATTTGATAGGGTCGATCATGAATTGCCTTTGAAGGGTTTAATCATGTGTCAAATAGAGCACAAAAGGTAGTATTGAATGGGTTTCATTCAACCGTTGCGATGAAGTATACTGGACTGCCACTTACTCCAACAAGATCTCAATCGCTTAGCAGAGTACCTATTGTATAGCAAGTGCGAGTCGGACTCGCGCACGTAGGGTTCCGTACCATTATCTATAAAAACGGCACAAAAATCGCGTTTGTATGGGAGCCCCCCTTAAATATTTATTTTATTTTGTTTTTAGTATTTTTTGTTACAGCGGCAACAGAAATACCTACATAATTTGTGAAAATTTCAACTGTCTATCTATCGCGGTTCTTGAGATACAGCCTGGTGACAGACAGACAGACAGACAGTGAAGTCTTAGAAATAAGGTCCCATTTTTACCCTTTGGGTACGGAATCCTAAAAAACAGACTCTTACTAAGCATTCCCCAATATGTTGAAGCTTTACCAAAAATAAAAACGCCCAACAAAATGAAATAATAGACAGAGTCAACACAATTCGTGATCTGGGAGATAGTAAACTGCAACTGGACGGACATGTAGGTACATCAAATCATAAGTCAAGCTTATCTGATGTATGGATTCGTGATATGATCAGCCACGGAAATTTACCCGAGCACATATTTGCATCTGTATCGATCATTAATCCGATCTCAACTAGAATATGCAGTGCCGGTGTGGAGTCTAAACTTTTTACAAAAAAATACAACCGACTTCCAGACTTCCTTCGTGTTTTTGTTAGTTTCTTCGTATTTCGACACCGACTTCCGAAATTAAAGTTATTTTTTACTTTGTAGTGTTTTTTTTTTGGAAGTCGGTTGTATTTTTTTCGTCACCATTCAGCTCAACCATTTTGAAGGGAACCGAATGATACAACACACACGCCGCCATCAGCAAAACATTTGAGTGAGCATGACATGCTCTCGATCACCATGCTCGTTCATGTCAAACAAGTAAACTAATCACATATATATTATGTAAATGGCCCCATGGTACTCACATTTACAAAATTTGAAAAAATGCTTCTACTTTACAAAAAACTATGGTTGTCAATGACCAAGTAATTAAAGATATTCAATTACTATAAAACAGCATTATTATAAAGAAAAAGAAATTAAATTATTGTAATATGAGTACAAAACAAAAAAGAAATACAAAACAAAAAAGAGGGTGAGCATCTCTTCCAGACATTAAAACCTAACTAGTGGACCCCCGCGGCTGTGACTGTGGAGCAGGACCGGCATTTAGCCAAACATTTTTATCGAGGATATAATCTTCCAGTTTATAATATTGTTACGAGCTTGGGGTTCGTGACAATAAAAACAGCCGATTAAGTAACTATAAATGACACTTTAACAATCAACACTAATTATCACTTTAAACGCACTAATTATAACACACAATCGCACTATTAAACACTTGACTTAATTCGCAGTTGAAGATCGCTTCCGATGTTCGCTTGTATCGCCAATTCAATACTGCCTCAGTCGCGAGCGATTCGCACCTTATATAGTCCCACAGTAATTTCCAGAACCTTCGAGAATGGAAATATCTAGAAAGTTCGGGAACATACCGGTCCCGACTGACTAGGTGTCGAAACATCGTGTTCAACAATGTTCTAGCATCGAAGTCTAGAAAGATCGTGACCCAATTAGTTCCACTACTCGATACTAGATGGCGTTAGTAGAACGTTGTGCACCCGGCATTAATTCTGGCGCGTAACACTGCCCCTCCTAAAACATGCTCGTCCCGAGCATCGGTCCCATAATAACGCGCCAGTCGATCCACATGGACGATCTTAGGTGCACTTCTCGTACCTTTCTGGATACGGTAGGTCACGTCATTGATTTTTGTGACAATCCGGTACAGCCCGTCCCATTTAGCTTGAAGCTTAGATTTCCCTTTACTGCGAACTGGATTGTGCAACCACACTAGTGAGCCTTCGTCGAAACCTTTATTGTTCATTTTGCGGTCATAACGAGTTTTCATCTTTTCAGACATTTGCTGGCCCGATTGTCTGATGTGCTCATAAATGTCGTTCATCTTGTTCCGCAAGTCATTCGCATAATCGGTTATACTGCGTGGGGCATCAGGTGGTATTCCGGTGATCAGGTCTGCAGGCAGCCGTAATTCTCTACCAAAGTTTGCGAAAGCTGGTGTTACCGATGTGCTTTCGTGAACAGCACTTCTGTATGACAGCAGAAACGGTTCTAAATGCTTGTCCCAATCGCGTTGCCGGTTTTCCACAACTTTAGCCAGGTATCTCTCCAATGTCTGATTAAATCGTTCCACCATTCCATCCGATTGTGGGTGGTAAGAAGTTGTTCTCGTTTTTTGAGTACCCATAACTCGACAAGTTTCCTGGAATATTTGTGACTCAAAATTCCGTCCTTGATCGCTGTGAATCTCCAAAGGTACTCCAAAACGACAGAAGACTTCATGAAGTCCCGCAACATCCATGGCTATCCTTTCCCAAGGTGCACCAACATTGTACAATTTCAACGCACCTCTGCTACGAGTCTGAGGTCCTTTTACAGCCGCACAACTTGTACATTTGCGACACCAATCCTCGATATCGTCACGACAGTGAACCCAGTAAAAACGTTCCCGTATCTTCAGTAGAGTCCGTTTAACTCCCATATGGCCTCCTGAACATCCATCATGGTACAGCTGTAGAACATCCGGTACTTTCGCTTTAGGGACAACCATTTGCAAATGACTGCTATCTCCCTTAGCATTCTCCCATTTACGGCACAGGACTCCATCCTGAATCACTAAGCTATCCCATTGTGCCCAATAGCTTTTTTTGATCGAACTCATCGCTGAGACGTCGCTCCAGGTAGGCTTAGGAGCACTGGTCCTTATCCAGTCCAGAATCGGCTTGACGTCCGAATCTTTCTGCTGTGCACGTTGTAAGCTTTCCTTCCACTCGTTGCTGAGGTCTGTCTTGAGCATCCTCACAGGTACGGCTTCTTTACCCTCTTGCCTAGTACAATGCTTGCAGCCTTTAGGGCAAGGTCTTCTTGACAATGCATCTGCGTTGCCATGAGATTTCCCGCTGCGATGTTCGACCACGAAGTCGTATTCCTGCAAGAGTTCAATCCATCTCGCAACTTGTCCTTCTGGGTTTTTGAACTGCAATAGCCATTTCAGTGCAGCATGGTCAGTTCGTAAGTGGAATTTCCGGCCCAGCAGATACTTGCTAAAATGCTGTACTGACTTTACCACCGCAAGCAATTCTCGTCTCGTGACACAATAATTCCTCTCTGGTTTTGAAAACGACTTGCTGATGTACGCAATCACAACCTCTTGATCGCCATTCCGTTGAGATAACACACCGCCTAGTCCAATATCACTTGCGTCTGTGTCAACTATAAATTCCTTGTCGGTATCAGGATACCCCAAAATAGGTGTTTTGCACAGACGGTCCTTTAGCTCCCGGAAGGCGCTGTCACAACTTTCATCCCAACAGAAATGTCGCTTCTCCTCGGTTAGCTTGTGCAGGGGTTTGGCTATATCTGCAAAGTTCTTGACAAATCGCCGATAATAGGAGCATAGACCCAGAAATGCTCTGACCTGCGTCTTGTCTTTTGGGATTGGCCAATCTTTGACAGCGGCGATTTTCTCTGGATCCGTGCGGATACCTTCTTCCGACACGACATAACCCAAAAAGTTAACTTGCCGTTTGAAAAGAGAGCACTTTTTCGGACTCAACTTGAGGTTGGCACTCTGAATCTTCATGAGCACGCGTTCCAGGTTTTGAAGGTGTTCATCAAACGTACGGCCTACGATGATGATGTCGTCCAAATAGACAAGGCATGCATCGCCAATTAACCCGGTTAGTACAAGTTCCATTAACCTTTCAAACGTTGCCGGAGCGTTACACAATCCAAACGGCATAACTTTAAATTGCCACAGGCCCTTTCCTGTCGAGAATGCAGTTTTTTCCTTGTCCTTGGGGTCAATTTCTACTTGCCAGTAGCCACTTTTTAGATCTAATGTGCTAAACCACTTTACTCCAGTGAGCATGTCCAGCGTGTCATCAATTCTTGGCAAAGGATAGCTGTCCTTCTTCGTAACGTCGTTCAGACGACGATAGTCAACACAAAACCGCATGCTGCCGTCCTTCTTTCTTACCAGCACTACAGGTGAACACCATGGACTGGATGAAGGTTCTATAACACCATCCTTCACCATTCCCTCAATCATGGTTTCCACTTCCTTTTCAAGTGCTACCGGTAATCTCCTTGGCCGCTGACGGATAGGCAATTCTTCCCCTGTATTTATTTTGTGTTGAACTAAGCCAGTCTTCCCGATATCAGCATCGTTCGAAGAGAAAACATCGGCGTACTTGAGTAACATCCTCCTCGCCTTGACCATTTCGTTTTGAGACAGAGCGCTGCGACAGTCTTCTAAAAGTGCGGTGACTCTCGTTTGGACATCCTTGCTGAGGGTACCAGTTGATGGATATTGGCATCGACGCAACCACTCCACTTCCTCGCAGGTACCCATCAGTGTGCCTTTTTCTATCACCTGTTCCTTGTCACAAAGATTCAGCACACGTACCCCTGAGATGTCGGTAGCTCTGACCAAAGTTCGTGCAACTTTCCATGGAAGGTCATTGTCTACCCTTTCCACGAGTACACAACGATGAGTCTTCCCAGGATTCCGAGGAAGACTAACCGGCACAATCGTTTCAGATCTCGGAGGAAGAACAATCTTCTTTAGGCTATATATATTTCCTGGTAATGTCCCTTCCATGAAAAGTTCCTCTTGCCCACATTTCACAACTCCTTGATTAACGTCGATTTCACACCGATTCTTCCTCATAAAGTCTAAGCCCAGGATGCAATCGTCCATTATATCGGCGACAACAACATTATGCAGGTAGATTCTGTTGCCTAGCTTTAACTCCATCTCTCTCTCTCCTTGGACGGGTATGCGCTGACCGGTGGCTGTCACTAAATTTATGCGCTCTCGGTAGTATGCAGAGTCCCCAAAGAACCGACCTGCAAGTTGTGAACTGACGACCGTGCGAGAAGCTCCAGTATCTATCGTCAGCTTACATGGTGTTCCATTGACCTCGCCCTTGATGATAAGCCTGTTCCCGTCATGGGTTTGTGAGATCGAAATCCTTGGGGCTCTTTGAACCTCAGCCAGTACCCGCCCCGCAGTCCTGGCTTTTACTCGTTTCCTTGCTGCTGCTGAGTGGTGCTGTTAGCCGCTCTACCCTCTGGAGATTGGCTACCTTCCCCTTCTGCAGTTCGCTTAGGGCAACTGGATCGAAGGTGGCCCCTTTCACCACAGCCGTAGCACCTAGGGCTGTATCCTTTAAATCGATCGCGAACTGTAGCCGCTGCGACCTCCCTGACGCGGTGGGGACGATGATCTTGCCGTGCAGCTTCCACCTCCAGTGCATGGGCCAAAGCGTCCTTAAGTATCCCGTGGTGCCCGAGCCTCACTGCAGCCCTAACTTCAAGATCGCGGATGCCGTCAATGAAGGCCTGGACCAGGCTCCCTTCAATAAGCGCAGGTACAGACTGGTACGCCTTCCGCACCAGCTTCTCCACTTCAAGGGCCCACTGCTGCAGGGTTTCACCACTTCGCTGTACGCGATCCCTTAGTTGCGCACGAAACACGTGCTCCAGATGAGCGTCACCATACCGGGATTCCAGTGCTTCAAGGAGCTGTTCGTAAGTTACTTCTTTACCGAGAGCTTCCAATACAGTTAAGGCCTGGTCGCGCAGGCCTAAGGTGAGGGCGGTCATGGCTTGATTTTTACTCCAACCGTTCGCCTTCATGACGGCCTCAAACTGAATTTTGTAGGCCGACCAAGAAGACGACCCATCGAACGGCGGCACTTTGAATCCACGTAGCAAAGGTGTAGTAGCTACGGGAGTTGCAATCCCATCTCCAAGTTTAAGGTTTCCCAACTCCTTTTTCAAATCAGCAATGTCGTTGTTACATTTGCTGATCTGTGTTTCAGCATCTGACAGGCGGTTGTCATGCTGAGCAACCTTATCCTTAACTTCCTTAATGTCTTTCCCGAAAGACGCGTGAATTTCCTTCATGAGGAGCATCTGTTCTTCCTGGCGGCGTGCGTGCTCCTCCTTGTCAAGCTTGAGCTGTTCTTCCAAGTGACAGGCCTGCTCCTCCTGTCGGCGGGTCTGTTCCTCCTGCCGTCGGGCCTGCTCCGCCTTGTTTTGCTGCAGCTGTTCTTCCAACCGACGGGCCTGTTCCTCCTGTCGTCGGGCCTGTTCCGCCTTGTCGTGCTGCAGCTGTTCTTCCAACCGACGAGCCTGTTCCTCCTGTCGGCGAGCCTGTTCCTCCTGTCGGCGAGCCTGCTCCTGCAGCATCATCATCAGAGCAGCAAAGTCTGGTGCTGATGATGCCGGAGCTGCTGTGGACGGACCGGCCTCCATGGTCGGTAGCTGACTTTCCGACGTCTGCGGTGTTGCACCACCAAAACGCCTCTGATCCGTCTCCTGCTGGCGTTGACTACGGGTACGGATACCCTCCGTGTCGTCCTTTGGCAGAATCGGCATAATTATCCACTCTTCTGACACCAATTGTTACGAGCTTGGGGTTCGTGACAATAAAAACAGCCGATTAATTAACCATAAATGACACCTTAACAATCAACACTAATTATCACTTTAAACGCACTAATTATAACACACAATCGCACTATTAAACACTTCACTTAATTCGCAGTTGAAGATCGCTTCCGATGTTCGCTAGTATTGCCAATTCAATACTGCCTCAGTCGCGAGCGATTCGCACCTTATTGTAGTCCCACAGTAATTTCCAGAACCTTCGAGAATGGAAATATCTAGAAAGTTCGGGAACATACCGGTCCCGACTGACTAGGTGTCGAAACATCGAGAATGTTCTAGCATCGAATAGTCTAGAAAGATCGTGACCCAATTAGTTCCACTACTCGATACTAGATGGCATTAGTAGTACGTTGTGCACCCGGCATTAATTCTGGCGCGTAACAATATGCTTTACTACATAGTGTGCGTTTTATGCATGCTTTAAATTTTCTCTCATTCAGTTCGAGAATATCAACTGGTATTTTATTATAAAATTTAACACAGTACCCCATAAAAGAAGTGTGTACTTAAGCCAATCTGAACCGGGGTTGCTCTAATTTGTTCCTATTTCTCGTATTAAAATTATGCCTGTCACTAATCTTGTTAAAAAGATGAAGATTTTTCCGAAAATACATAATGTTTTCGTAAATGTATTGACAAGGTACCGACATGATGTTAATATCCTTAAACAGCTCCCTTAGGGAATCGCGCCGCCGGAGATTGTATAAGGCTCTGATGGCTCTTTTCTGTAGAATAAATATGGACTAGATGTCTGCAGCTCGTCCCCATAATAAGATACCGTAAGACATGATACTATGAAAATAACTAAAATAGACCAGCCTCGCGGTATCTATATCAGTAAATTGACGGATTTTTCTGACAGCGTATGCTGCCGAACTTAGCCGTCCCGCAAGAGATATTAAATGAGGACCCCATTGTAGCCTTGAGTCAAGCGTGATCCCAAGAAAACCGTGTTTTCGATGAATTCTAGTTTCTCTTTGTTCAATACTATATCGCAATCATTACTTTTAACATTCGGTAAGGCAAATCTGATGCATTTAGTTTTTTTCCCATTTAATACTAAATTATTAGCAGTAAACCAATTTTGGACCTGTTGTAGGGCGTTATTGATGTCGTCAAGATTTATGGAACGCCTGTCTATCTTAAAAATTAAGGAAGTATCGTCAGCAAATAATACTATTTTAGGTTGATTTTTCAAAAAAACTTTTTACAAAAAAATACAACCGACTTTCAAAAAAAAACACTACAAAGTAAAAAATAACTTTAATCTCGGAAGTCGGTGTCAAAATACGAAGAAACTAACAAAAACACCGACTTCCAAAATTAAAGTTATTTTTTACTTTGTAGTGTTTTTTTTTTTGAAAGTCGGTTGTATTTTTTTGTAAAAAGTTTTTTATTTTTCACTTTTTAGTGGTACCCCACACCTAACAACACCACTGCAAAATCGCAGAAAAGCAAAGTACGCAATTTCGATTACTTGGATGACATAAAAATATCATCCAAGTAGACGAATTCCAGCTATTTCGATTTAAAATCCAAAGTTCGTAACCGATTTTCATAAAATTTAAATGGGACCAATCTGCAAGTATATCCTTTCAGATAAAACAAGAATGTTTTTCAAATCGGTTCATAATTGTCGGAGTTATGAGGTAACAAACATAAAAAAAAACATACAACCGAATTGATAACCTCCTCCTTTTTGGGAAGTCGGTTAAAAAGATGGGGTAGATCATTAATTTAAACTCAAAAGAGGAAAGGACCCAATACTGAGCCTTGCGGTAACCCCATTTTGATTTTTAAGCCCCGAGAATTGACACCATTTACTTGAAATTGCTGCTGTCTGTCACTTAAGTAAGATTTCACTAGACTAAGTGCAAGTTTACCTAGTCCGTAATGTCCCAGCTTTAGGAGCAAGGTTTCGTGATTTACGCAATCAAATGCCTTGGAGAGGTCACAAAATGGCATCTTGTCATACCTATGGATCACAGATCACCTATGGCATCTTGAGCCTCTTCCCACGCTGTATATATGTGTTTTAACAACGTGGCACCAGCGTCAGTCGTACAACTGCCTTTGGTAAAACCATACTGTTGATCGTGTGAATTGTCGGAATAATGAGGTAACAAACATAAAAATAAAAGTTAAAGACCCGTAATGACAGCCACAACCCGAATCTAGGTGTAAAGTTCTCATCAATACAAATTAGTCAAGCCCAAACACAAGGTAACTGCTGTAAATCGTTGAGGAGTTCCCTCGACTGTCTTTCGGCTCCATCATCAGATCGACTACAGACCTTTATTAAATTGTAGTGCTTTAAAATACTTTATGAAAAAATTAACAAACGCACTAGTTGCCCATACAATTTATGAAAGTTGCCCTCGACTTCTCTGGGATGCCATCATCAGATCCTGGTTTCCTTATCATGGGACCATTTGACAAGTATACCCTTTCCAACAAAATAATCATTTTTTAAATCGGTTCGCAAGCAACGGAGTTATGCCCGAACAAACACAAGAAAAAAAAATACGAACATCCGAATTGAGAACCTCCTCCTTTTTGAAGTCGGTTAATAATTATACAGAAGAAAAAGTCGCAAAAGTATTTCAGTTTAAGAAGTATTTATTAGTTTTTAGACAAGATGCTGATAATCCAGGCAGCAGCATCAGGCCAGACTTATGTCAACATTGCATTGAACTTAAAATTTAGTCCTGTTTAAAAATGAGCCCAAACACGACTACGGTGCTGTAATTTCAAGGTTTGTACTTTTTCTGATGCTCCTGGCTTCAGCATCAGATCTCTATGTACTTCGGTGTTCCTCATTAACAGTAGGTAGGTACGTTTATCCACACATCGAGCCCTTTTCAATGAGCCTAAACACGATATATCTGCTGTTAGCTGTCGAGGAGTTAGGTACTCTGCAGCATCAGGTCATGACTTGATGATCATGAGACCAAATGTGGCAAATGCCCTATCATCATCAACATCAAAACAATTTACTGAAACAATCCTTGCCTTTCGAGTAACTTCTTACTGTTAAGGAGTTGTACCTTCCATCATCAGCCCAGCTACCTGAGATGGTGACAACCATACGCAATTACACAAGATACTTCATAAAATATGCGAAAAATAATAAGTAAGCCTATAAAATTTGAGGATTGCCCTCGATTTCTCTAAGATCCCATCATCAGATCCTAACTTGGTGACAGTGGGACCACCTCAGAACTATTTTCTTTCGAACAAAAAAGAATTTTGTAAATCCGTCGACAATTGGCGGAGTATTCGATGAAAAAAAATAAAAAAAAAAACATACAATCATCCGAACATAGTACCTCCTCCTTTTTGTGAAGTCGGTAAAATACCGGCCAAGTGCGAGTCAGACTCGCGCACCGTAAGGTTCCGTACACACCTGTAGGTATTATGTTATAAGCAAAAGTTACGGTTTACGATTTATGAAGTATTAAAAAAAAAACTACTTACTAGATCTCGTTCAAACCAATTTTCGCTGGTAGTTTACATAGACACATATACATCACATATTTTTTTTTAGTTTTATCATTCTCTTACTTTAGAAGTTACGGGGGACACACACACATTTTACCACTTTGGAAGTGTGTCTCGCGCAAACTATTCAGTTTAGAAAAAAATTATATCAGAAACCTCAATATCAGTTTTGAAGACCTATCCATAGATACCCCACACGTATGGGTTTGAAAAAAAATAATAATTTCACTTCTAAGTATGGGGTACCTCCAAAATGTATTGTTTTTTTTTTCTATTTTTGTGTGAAGATCTCAATGCGGTTCACAGAATACATCTACTTACCAAGTTTCAACAGCATAGGTAGTTCTTATAGTTTCGGAAAAAAGTGGCTGTGACATACAGACGGACATACAGACAGACAGACAGACAGACTGACAGACATGACGAATCCATAAGGGCTACGGAACCCTAAAAAGCGTGCATTTAAAAACTAGAAGAGGCATGTTTTTTTACTAATCACACTCTTTGTTCCTATTTACTGTGATTGTGCATTTTTATTTTATTTGTTACTTTTCAATTTGACGTTTTATGTAACATATTTCGGAGTTTCAATAAATCTTTTATTATTTTGACCTTCCTAAGTTTAAAACGATAAATGAGCGATTTTTAAAAAAATATACCTAATTCCGATATTAATATCGGAATTCCGATACCTGCTTCCAATATCGTAACTCAGTATCGAAATTGAAAAGCTTACGATTTTACATGCCCTAGCTAGACCCAACCCACTTCGATGAAGACAACAGACAAAAGACAACATACATGTTGATCTTGAGTGTCTTCTTGTAATGTGATATTACTTCCCAGAACTTTATTAGGTAGGTAAACTTTGGAATGGTGTGATGAAGGTGTATTTTTTTAAAGCATCCGTTTCGGTTACTGTGTAGGAACAACGATTTTTCAAAAATCCAATAATGTTATTTTTCTTTTTCAACAAAATCGGGTTCCTTTAAGTGTTTATCGACTTTCGATTTGGCCATGAATGAATACCTACTTTAAAAAATCAACCTGTATACCTTAACAACAATATTCATGTATATTTTGCTGTCCTTAATTGCGCTGGTTTCAGAGATAAAACCTATGGCACCTTATGAAATTAGTAATAAAAATGCATGCTAATACGTTTAAGCATAAACTAGCAGGCGGTTTACTCACCCACAGTGAACCGCATTGTTACGGTGACATTGGTGCCCCTCGGCAGATCGCAGCGAGATTTTCTGCACGGCGTCACCTTAACCCTTTCTTGTAAATCTTCGAACGATTCCCCTGAAACAAATGCAGTCTCTATTAGTCTGGCAGGTTTAGGATTCATACTTTTGTAGAACTGTCTAATACTAGCTGACTCGCAAAACTTCATCTGCATCCATCTGCATCACATTTTGTATTGATGCTCTGCTCAGCCGTAGCTATTGGATATATCCCATATTTGTAATTATGGGATATTTTAAAAAATGGTCAATCGAATGGACTTTATGTACTTAATACCCTAATTTCTAATTAATAACCATGAAGGCTTTATTTCATTTTGCTACCAGAAGTTCACGATTATTCCGTAGGTACTTAATTTTATTTATGAAACACTTGCAAAAAGACCGAAAAGTAAAATAGATGAATCTAGTTAAGTATATTCCTTATGATAACTCAATTTTTAGGGCAGCCATGCAGTTTGACATGAGGTGTGGCGACAATGACAGTTTTAAGAAGTTACATCTTTGAGTCTTTCTTTGTTTTGAGATGTGTTTCGGAGTTTTTTGTGATTGTTTTTGTACTTGTGCTGCCGCAATTGAGTAGAATATCCTGTAGTCATACTTATTTTATCAAATCCGAAGATTTTCAGAATTTGTGTTGTTTTTCTTTACCGCGTCTTTTAAATACGTCAATCAAATGTCATCGCCCAATGTCAATTTTTCGCATAGTGCTGATCTGATCCGCCATGATTTTATTTTATACTAGCTGTACCCCGCGGCTTCGCTCCCGTCAACTGTCTACCTGTCTACCTACCTACCCCAGTACTCTCTTACTCTTACTCACAGACAATTTGTATTTGACTAATGTCAATATTTATACGATACAAACGTCACTCAATTGTTTTGCCTTCCCGAAACCTCTCCACTAACACTTAAACTTTATGGAATGGTTTTAAAGTTCAAATTGACTTTAAAGTATTATTACGAAGTTTTTGTATGGGAGTATAAAAAAGTGTTATTTTTAGTCTTTTTCAGGCAATTTTCAAATTTTTTCTCTCCTTAAGAACCATCCTCGTACTTCAAGGAATATTCTAAAAAAAAGATTGGCCAAATTGGTCCAGGCATTGTTGAGTTATGCGCTTACCAACACATTTAGCGATTCATTTTTATATTATAGAAGATATATAAGAAGATAGAAGAAGATTGTGTTCCTCGCCTTGATCTAGTTTATTTGAATGTACATTGAAATAAGTGAAATTAAAGATAATTATCAATAATAAACAGTTTCTATATTATTTCTGTGCATAGTTCTAGCCCCGGCTCCATTAATTTCTGGAACATCTCCTTTTATCGATAACAAAATCATGAAACAACATTACCTACATCTCTTCCAAGGCAAAGAAAGCTACTCAGCAATAGAGTGCGTATACTAAAAAAATTGCCAATTCTAGAAAAAATATAGGTACCGCGTGTATCTGACATCGACGCACAAACGATTTCCATGGGTCCAGGGCATGATTCTGGACACCCCAGTGTTGGAATTTTTCGTCGGTTCTTTTTTCATTTTTTTCAAGAGTAAGTACCACAAATAGGTATCAGCTCAGCTGAGCTGATATCTACCTATATTTAGGTATACAAATGGCGGCCTAATCGCATTCCGAGATTTCTTCCAAGCAACCAGGAATGGAAAGAGATAGCCTGGACATGAAATGGGGCTACACTTTGTGCAAATATGAAGTTTAACAATTTGAACAGACAAAAAATATACACAGGGACTGAAAAATAATATAAATATTAAATAATACAATACTCTCAAACTACATACATCCTTAATACATACGCAAGAGAAAATACTAATATTAGAATATCATAGTGACAAGTAGTGTTCCTTAGCTAATCTTTTTATAAAAGTAAAATTAAAAAAAATTAAACTCCGAAAAAGTCGCAAATTTTTTGTCGTTTTTACGAATTTTTCGGAGTAAATTCTTTTGTTGCAATCTGCGACTGCACTTGTTCTTCTCACTTAGCGGTCCCCCGACTCGACAACGCTTGGATAATAAAAATATTTGAACTTTGTACTTATTTTTAATTTTATTTATTTATTTATTTATTTATTTATTTATTTATTTATTATTATATTTGCAAAACATTACTTAATATTAATTAATTTTACTTTTATTTTGTCCTTTTTAAAGTACCTAGGTATAAATATTAGTAAGGTATTAATTATAGTGATCAGTTTATTAGCAAGGTAGTCAGATCCCCTCATCAACTATTAAAGAGCTGATGATCTGATCGGCTGCTCAAGTCATGGTTACCTTATTGGTAAGGTAAACATACTTTCAATATAATTGAAGTAACACGGTACCTACTAAATTTCTAATCGATCGGACATAAGGAAGTTAGTCAGATCCCCTAAGTAGGTATTAATAAGCTGATGGTCTTTAAACGGCTGATTAGGTCGTGGTTACCTTACCATATACTTTCAATATCATTGAAGTACCACGGTACCAAATTTCGAATCGATCGGACATAGGTAAGGAAATTAGTCAGATCCCCTCATCAACTAGAAAAGAGCTGATAATCTTCAAACGGCTGAACAGATTGTCATGAAACATGGCTAAGAATACTCGGGATAAAATTATCTATGACACAAAAAAACTAAACGAAACTCGGTTCACCCGTTTGGGAGCGTTTGGGGGCCACAGACAAATACACAGACAGACAGGTTAAACTTATAACACCCCTCTTTTTGCGTCGGGAGTTAAGGACAGGCAGTGATTGCGCGCGCTTTATTGACACAGGCAACGCATTCCATAAACGAGCGGCCTGAACTGTAAAAGAATTATCTAAGAAAGTTGTGGAATAAATAAATAAATCTTTATTTCAGACTATTAGTCCATAATTAAGTTAGTATTTTGGTGTTAGTAACAATGGCGCTTACGAAGTACAGCCCTCGCCAAACTTTGTGACCGCTCTGAAGTTAGTTTTTCCGATGCGCAAGCCTCGCGCGGTGCTGTTTTTGTATGAGATGTATTACTGCGCCCCCGTTGTAGTTAACTTCAGAGCGGTCACAAAGTTTGGCGGTTAGTATTGTTAGTTTATATAAAGTATTTATTTATTTATACCTAAGACTGTCCCCACCCAGTGTCCCTGGAAGGGACAGTCCGGTCTGGCAGCTATCATTTTCAGGATGCTGTTGTTACTACCGTGCAAGCGCTGTTGTAAGGAGGCCGCTTCCTTTCGCATGATGGCATGAAAACCATCTGTGCGAGCCTCCGCGAACATTCCTGAAGCACTACAACGCCATGGCAGTCCCAACAGCATCCTAAAAGCATTATTAAATTGATGGACACGCAGGACGTTGTAGGCTCGGCCCGTGTATGATACCCACAGGTAGTGTTGCCAGGTGTCCCGATTTGCGCGGGACGTCCCGATTTTCAGGGGCCTGGGGATGCGTCCCGATTTGTACCTGATCGGGACGCTAAATGTCCCGATTAATCAAAAAATGAAAAAGAAAATGTATATTTACGTTACCAACTATTGGCTTTGGATATATTCAAATACATGGGGGCCGTAACTCGACTCGCTGCTACGAGATGGCGTTGCAAAATTATATTCTACTACTACTTCTTATTCCTTATGCGATTCATTGTAGATACACTCTGACAGTTTTGTTTTCCGGCGGGCCGGTGCGCTGTTATATTATAAAAATGTAAATGATTTTTTCTTGTAGATTCTTTGCAGGTAAGAACTATGTGAATTGAGAATGTTTACGCAACAGCTTTTAACAATAGGCTTGTGTCCTGAAAAAATCTAATTAGTCCGTCCGTTAGATTATCAAAAAATATTTGACCCGTATTTTTTCTTTTGTTACGGGAACCAAAATTGACGAAGTTACGACGCTTTTAAAATTCTCAATACGTCACATCTTCGCATAATTTTTTGTGAGTCGTGACGTCACGAGCCCCCAATCCCGAGTTTGATGCGTTTTATCTTTGTCAATATTCATTGATTTACAAAAACAAAAAATACGTGTCCATTATTTTTCAATACTCTAACTGACGGAATAGTTTTGCAATTTGTGGATGATGGAGTCTAGCCTATTATCTCGCCTTTTGTTATCCATATTATAATTTGCGTTTATGGGTTTTAAGTTATGTTTTTGTTGTTGTACCTAGCTGGTTTTTGCTGTTGGTTTATTGACATAAATGATTTTTCGTGAAAAAGTCATTCAATTGAATTTTATGAACTTAGAGGGTTATATTGATAATTAAAATGGGTATAATTCTTTAGATAAATATGCGTAACGGCCGCGAATCGTATTTTGTTTAACATACAGCTTCACACTGACCGGCAAATTGCAAAAAACATAAAAATATTTGAATTTCGCGGGCTACCCTGGCGCTTCCACCACGATTTTATTTTATAATTTCTACTAGTCTAGCAAGACTGATTACTTGTTATGTAAGATTAAACACAATGTATTTTTTTTTTGTTTACTGTCCCGATCTGCAACCCTAAATCCCGATTCTTTTGACCTCATGTACCGATTTACAACATATCGGACCTGGCAACACTACCCACAGGCCACTCGTGTAAAAGGATTGACAGAACGCCTTATAAAGGATAACTTTGACGTCTGTAGTACAACGAGCGAACCTGCGGGCAAGCATATCGACGGTGAAGAATTGTTGGGGTCGCAACCTACGTGGTATTGACTATTTGGATGGCTACTAAAACGCTTTGAGTCACTGGTAAAAGACAGTCTATTTTAATACTTTAAGCTACGCTAAAATGATGGCTAATGATAGGCTGGCGAATGCGCCCGGTTTGCTGTCCGAATATGCACTGACTCTGTGGCGCACTAAGTGCGGCGGAATTGGATAGCTAGATCAGCAAACCGTGTTCGATGGTAATTATTGTATCGAACAAGAATCAATATTATAATAACTAACATTTTTGCGATTTTCACTTTTTTACATATTCGTAGGTAAAATGTGAAATAGCTCGTATTTGCAAAGACATAAGGTCTTGAATTATTCTTATTTATGAGATACTATAGCTGACCCGCGCAACTTCGTCTGCGTCACTTTTTCTATTACTGCTCCGCTCCTATTTCTCTTAGCGTGATGATATATAGCCTTTAACCTTTCTCAATAAATGGGCTATCTAACACTGAAAGAATTATTCAAATCGGACCGGTAGTTCCTGAGATTAGCGCGTACAACCAAACAAACAAACAAACTCTTCTGCTTTATAATATTAGTATAGATTGCATATACAAAATTTACGTTCAGTTACGTATCCTGATCTCTCTCTCGAATTAAGAATATTATAATTATGAAGAGGGTACCTAATGCAGGGCACTGTATCATCTCTATCGGTTGAAATGCCGACCAGCCCAGGTATCTAATCTCCTGGTACAAACTAATCTTGAATCAAAATCAACAAAACCGACTATCGAATGAATGGTGGTGAATCAAGTAGATTCTTAATTTCGTCCAGCACAGTCCAAAAAGAAACACATTACCTCCGATTTTAACTGACAATACCTATTGCTGATTGTAGACCACTGAATAAAATCATTGAATAATCATAATATATTATATTTCCCAGCTGACAGTCCTAAGCCTATTTTTAAGTAGGAAGGAATGGTTTCGTTCATTATTAATTTAATACCGTGCTAATTACCTACCACCTGGTCTGACTGAGTAGCGGTATTTAATTTACAAAATTCATAAATTCTACGTAGTTTTTCAATAGAATCTTCAATAGTTCAATAACTGCGTTAGTTTTCGGAAATGCGATCATGCTCCTGATTGTAACAGCCTACGGAACAATTTCGTAGGTTTTTACTTTAATGGTGTCCTTGCAAGTATTTATTTGTATACGCGATTGTGATCCTTATTTGTAACAGTCTACGGAACAATTTCGTATGCAAGTATTTTTACTTTAATGGTTTGTCTTAGCAAGTATTTATTTGTAAACGCGATTGTGCTCCTTATCAATAATAGGTCAGGGTTCAATTTCCCATGCAAGTATTTTTTCTTCCAACAGGGCTTTTGGATGAAATAGAAGTAGAAAGTAGAAACTTGAATCGTCGTAAGAAGGTTACGGGTCAATTTCCTATCCATATAGAAAATACTTGAAAGTATCCCGAGCCCTAGTTTCTTAAGGAAGACGTACTGGAAGCCCTGGTACTCGATTTTACAAGTACGACCCAATGAACCAAGTCTACTCTCTCCTCCCAATAATTCGATAAAAAATCTAGTCATTCAAACCCATACTTCCATAGCTATACCTTATATCTACAACGTATCATCTGACTACTCCGGGTCTTCTCGCTATTCCCCTAGGGGAACTGGAGGGAACTGATCTACCTTTTCCGGTATTACAGTGGTTCCATCGCCGCCTGTGTAGACAGGCGGGTCATTTGGTTGTGGCGTTGCCACGTGGGGTCAAGTCCGGGCGTCTAGTCCGGTGGGTGTTGTGCCGCTAGCGAGAGCTGCCCCCACCAGCAGCGTCCCCGTACGGGGAGCCTCCAGTGAGCGCTCTGCCAGCTAGCGGCAAAGGGTTGGTGGGCTTCAGCTGGTTACGGTGAGGTCGAGCACGTCGGGGGGGACTCCCGGCGTGCGCCCGTCAACCGTATTCAGCGAGCGGCGTCATGGTCCGGGTCGGATGAGGTTGCGGCGGGGATCAGGTCCCGCGGCAGCGGTCTATCCGGTGGGCGTCGGTGGTAGGGAGCAAGCTCCCGCAGCTGGTGGAAGGACGAGGCCCTCGCGCGGCTGAACATCGTGGCGGTCAGGCGGCCGATGAAGTCGTCGAGGCTCTTCATGCGTAGGTCTCTTGCGATCACCGCGTTCTTCACGAACCTGGGGGCGTCTACGATGCTGCGTAGTGACAGCGACTGCTGCGCGCGCAGCCGGTTACGGTTGGTATCCGAGACCAGCGCGTACCACGCAGGGGCAGCGTATGTGAGTCGGCTGCGAACATACGCCTTGTAGACGCCCAGCTTCGCTCGGAGCGGTAGGCGTGAGGACAGGACGGGACGCAGGAGAGCTCGAGCAGCACGAGTCTGGTTCACGACGTTCTTGACGTGAGCGCCCATGGTGAGTTGTCGGTCGAGGGTCACGCCCAGGTACTTGACCGTGCGCGACCATTCGACGTGGCGTCCAAGCATCGAGAGACGAGGCGGGTGCTGACGTCTTCCGAAGGAGATGGCTTGGGTCTTCGCCACGTTGACCGACAGTCTCCAGTCTTCCAACCACGGCGGGAATGCATCCAGTGCTCGCTGCATTTTGACCGCCGCGTGTGCAGGTGACAGCGAGGTCGTGACGTAGGCGGCGTCGTCAGCGTATAGCGCCAGCATGGCGTCACCACCGACGGGGATGTCATCTGTGTACCTGCAGTAGCACACAGGGGACAGGCAGGATCCTTGGGGTACGCCGGCACCGACGGAGCGTTCCGTAGACAGGACGCCTTCAACCACCACTTGAAAGCGTCTGTTCTCCAGGAAAGTGGCCACAGTCATAACTATTCGACGAGGAGTAGTAGATGTGGACAACTTGTAGAGCAGGCCGGCGTGCCACACGCGGTCGAACGCCTTCTCCATGTCGAGCATTACCGCGACAGCGCCTTCCTTCTTGTTGAGGGCGACCGTCAGGTGATGCACCACTCTCGCGAGTTGGTGCGTCGTGGAGTGCTCGGCACGGAAGCCGAACTGTTCGTCGCGTGGCTGGATGTGTGGCGTCAGATGCAGCAGTAGAAGCTTCTCGAAGACTTTCGAGAGTGTCGACAGCAGCGTGATGGGCCGATAACTTTCGGTTTTCAGTATGTTCTTCCCGGGCTTAGGCAGCATAACGACTCTACCGAGTCTCCATGTTGTGGGGAAGTGGCTGGTGCGGAGGATGCCGTTGAATAGTTGCGTCACTGTCGCGATTGCTCGTGGAGGTAGGTGACGCAAGGCTTCGTTGGTGATCCCATCGGGGCCTGGGGCCTTCCGCAGTGGTGTGCGGTGAATCATTCGCTGCACTAATCCCGGGGAGAGGACTACTGGGTCTTCCGTGGCGGTTATCGGCGCTTCGAAGTATGACTCCAAATGCTGCTGGATAGCTTCTACATGCTGGGTGTTGGAAGCTGGGTTCGGCTGGAACTGCCTCTCAAGGTGGTCCGCTAGGATCTCCGCTCGGTCCTCGGCTCGGTAACGAAGGGTTCCGTCACCGGCCATGAGGGGCCTAATCGGAGGGGGCTTCCTTGAGAGTTGGCGGCATAGGCGGTGGATGCCCGTCCAATCGTTTCCTGCTCGCTCAATGGCGTGGTGCCAGGACTCGGTGTGCAGCGCCTCGAATGCACTCGAGATGCTCTTCGCCAGAGCGTTGAGCTGGGTTTTCAGGGACGGACATCGGGTGCGTTGCCAGGTGCGACGCAGCTTCCTCTTCCTGTCGACCATCGCCAGGATGTGGGGCGGTAGTTGGGGCGGCCTGCGTGCCGACGCTGAGTCTTGCTTCGTTTCTCGAAGCGCTGCTGTGATGACAGCGCCGAGTTGTTCTGCGAGCGTGTCGACGTCAGCGTAGGTCTCGATGCGGCGGTAGGGGGCGTGCTCCGACATATGGCAGGCGTAGGCGCGCCAATCCTGGCGGGGTCGCGGCAGGGGTGGTACAGATCGAGCGGGGGTGCTCGCTAGTACCATTACCACCGGCTGGTGGTCCGAGAGGACGTGGTCGTCCAAGACGTCAAGCGACGGTGTGGCGATGAGGCCACGGACGAATGCCAAGTCGATGACGTCTGCCATCTGCGCTGGGCTGTGCGGGTAGTGCGTCGGCACTGTCGGTCCTAGCACCTCGTAGTGGTTGCGATCTGCATGGTTGAACAGGCGTCGTCCGTCTGGGCAGATGTAGGCTGAGTTCCACGCCGTGTGCTTCGCGTTGAAGTCACCCGCAACAACTGTCGCAAGTGGCGAGTCTAGCAGGATGCTGACGTCAGCCATGGCGAGTTTGTGCTGGGGTGGCTTGTAGAAAGCGAACACACGGGTGGGGACGCGGTTGGTGCAGATCTCAACACCGAGGGCGTAGGACGACTGAAGCGACGGCAGTGGCAGCGGCTGGTGGACGATGTTCATCTTAACTAGGACTGCTAGTCCCCTGTAAGCAGTCCCAGCGGGGGAGATGTGGTCCTCTCGGTACGTGATGTACCCTGGCATCTTCAACTTGGTGCTGCTCCTGAGGTGCGTCTCATTTATGAGCGCTATGTCGACTTTGCGCTGTGCCAACAACAACCTCAGGAGCCTGGTCTTCTCGGGGGTCAGTCCGAAGGCGTTCCAGAATACAATGCGCACCTCACTTGCGGCCATGGGCGCAAAGTTCCGCAACGCATTGCAGGATGGCGGGGATTGGATCCCGCCCCTCCTGTATGGCCAGTAGCACCGAGTTGAGTGCTCCGATGGCCAGGGTAACTATGGGGTCAACGGACCCCTGCTTCGCCTTCGTCCCCCCGAGGGGGGCAGCGACCACAGGGGCTGTTGACCGTTTGGTCGTCTCCTCCGGTTTGTTCGGCGGCTGCGTGGTGGTCGCAGCGGCTTTGCTCCGGGGGCGGCGGCGTCCTTTGCCCCTCTTGGCACCTCCCGTGCTGGTTCCACCCTGAGCGGGGTTTGCAGCGGCCATGAGGGAAGCTGGGGCGTCGACCTCGGTGTCGTTCGCGGTGAGCGTCTTCTTGGAGGTGGTCTCAGCAGTGGTGGCGGCGGCAGAGGTGCGCGCCACTGTTCCGGCCCGTTTATTCCGCGCCTCCTTGCGGAATATCGGGCAAGAGGTGTTGTTCGCCGTGTGCGCACCTCCGCAGTTTGCACAGGTGGGCGGCGACTCCAGTGGGCGTGGGCAGTCTTTCGCGACGTGCTCCTCGCCGCATCGCACACATGCAAGTTGCCTGTGGCAGTTGTGCGAGGAGTCTGACTAAACTCATAAGCTCGAACTTATGAGTTTAGTCAGACTCCTCGCACAACTAAGCGAAGCCTAGCGGAGAATCTTAACACCGCGATTCACAAAAACGCGTCATAAGTACAATGCCATCTATCGATCTACAACGTAACTGAACTGTCTTTATACTCAAAAGTTCGAACTTAGAAGCTTACCCGTTACGATAAATAATGATAATATAATAATATTTTCACTTTTTTTTTGCTACATTTTAAGTTTAATTAAAAAATAACACAAAAATACATTGTTTCGGGGTCTTTTCACACATTTCTTATTACAAATTTTCTCAATAGATGGCATTGCAAGTATCTGAAGGCTCAATGAAAACAACCTATTTTAGCGCTCGATGCAGTTTCTTCGTAAACTTTAAAATTCGATATCTTTTGATTTTGTGGGTCGATTTTGATGAAATAAACACTAAATGTTACTCCGGTTATCACTTAATATTTTGAAGTACCTAAATTTTGAATCCAATCAGTGGTTTATGCGTGATGCTCCTCCAAACGCACAGACAAACAGAAAAGAATTTCAAAAACTGCTTTTTTGGTTTCTATGTAATTTTTCTGACATTTCTATGTATTTTTTATGCGAAAATATTCAATGTACAGACACGGCAACTCTACGATTTTATTATTTGTATAGATAGATATAGATTTGCTTGTAGAAATATCTAATAAGTCAACGTGCGTGATTTTTGCATGCAATACCGTATATCTACGCTTAAAATCGTGTTGACTGTAGCGCTGTCCCTCGCTGACTAGCTAGTTGTTGTGCCGCATCGCGTTATGGTTCGAGTGTGAAAATAATACAGGTGAATAGGTATTGTGTAAGTTTACGTCAATTTCTTGGGCAACCGCAGAGACCCCGCTCGAAAGACCAAATCAGACGATCAATCTAGGCGATCAGAAACAATGACACATTATTTGCCAATCAAAGAAGACTGCTCCGAAAAAGTACAGGTATGCAAACCAATGTTTCTCGCTACGCTTTCCCTTGGATCTTTTACAGTCTATTCATGGACCAAGAAGAGTGAGTTCGGGATGACTCCATCACGAAGTGTAAGCAACTCATTACGACAAAATGCATCAAGACCAGGGGCCCGAGTCTGCTATTACAATAGTGTCAGAATGGTCGATCACTGATTTCAAAATGGTTGATTTTGACAAGTTTGGTAATCTACTAACACAATGGTATCATAATGGCGTCATTATGACATTCCAATGATCAACCACTGACACGCCATTGAAAGAAAGCCACATGAATGGTAATCTCGTACATAATGACAGATTTAGTATTTACGAACTTCTCACTACTTCAGATTGCTTATAACACTAATAAATAATATGTAAAACTAAATATAAATAAAATCTGGCATGAATAAATGCTCAAATTTAGCTCAGTTTTATAATAATGGCAATACGGCATTCCTACCGCAACTCTATTACGAGACCACTGATGTCCCAGTGACCGGCCACTGACGTGCCAGTGACCGTGCGATTATGAATTTAGCAGATTACGAACTTTTAGCAAAATGACGATGGCATGACAATGGGATCGTGTCGGAATGACAAATTTATAAAAATAGCAGACTCGGGCCCCTGGAATCGAGAGAAAGCTATTGACATTCGATAATCTGCCGAAGTTACCTTCACACTATGCTCGAAAAGAAACAAACTGTTTTTAGAGCCAATGTACAATACTCTTGCCGACTTATTCAGGAATATTATAAAACCTAATGTGCTGAGAACGAAGAACCGGAAGTGAGCCGATTTACGTTTGAAAAAATGTTTAACGATAAAAAATTGTCACTGTACACTCTATGTGTGACATTTGTTCAGCTTACAAAGTAGGCAATTTAAATTCCTGGTCGATTACTCGGGGAAAAATTGCATTCCGAAAAAAAAATTAATTTTCTCAGATGGTTGTACTTATCAAAACCGCAACGTGGTTATGGCAAATGGACTGCTGAATTTAAGCAAGAAGAATAAATATCATGAATCATGATCACTCAAAAATTTTTAGACCCTGGTCATACGCAGATGGACTGTGAGTTTACAGTGCCATTGAGCGAAAACTGAAGAATAGAGGAATACGCCGCCTGCCAAGTGACAACGTCACTATTACAAGACAGGTACGAAGGTCAAATCCTTATGAATCAATCCAGGTTGATCATGAATTTGTTAAAAATGATGCCAATCAAGAAAATTTAATATACAAAAGCCTGGACGCAAGGCTGGCGATCCACAAGTTGTACACATTAGAGTCATCTATTACTTAATACAATGACAATCGAAGTAAAACTAGATTTTGATGCAGGCTGTATGCCTCTACCTCAGAGACCTAAGATCGTAAACTCTGAGAATATTAGGTAAGTATTGCCAGTTGCACTACAACAGGATCCCAATTTCAGCTACAAAGTTTAACCATCTACAGAAGCTGAAACAAGTTCTTCCCAGAGATTGTCACGCGTTTTACGACACACTTCCTTTTGCATAGGAAATTTAATGCAAGTGTGTTACTTTATGATCAATAATTAAAGCTGATTTGTTAATTATTATGGTGTTTTGTTTTTATTTTTTCAAAGATAGAATTGACTAAGTTCCAGTTTTAAATATTAATTACTAGCTGTACCCCGCGGCTTCGCTCCCGTCAACCTACCCATTTTTTTTGCTTTTAAAACTTCCCTGTATTCTGGCGAACTAAACAAAAAAAGAATTACAGAAATCGGCCAAGCCGTTCTCGAGTTTTAGCGAGACTGACGAACAGCAATTCATTTTTTTTATATAAAAAAAGATAGGCTTGCTCTTGACCACAATCACGCCTGATGGAAAGCGATGGATGAGGTCTATGATGGAGCAAGCTTGCCCAGAAGATGCCTGTTGATAACTTCTATGCTAATACCATAAATACGTAAGTTTGAATATTTGGATGGATGGATGAATGTTTGTTGCTCTTTCACGTCAGAACGCCTGAAACGATCTTCATAAAATTTAGCACAGGGGTAGATTATAGTCTGGAATAACACATAGGGCACTTTTCCTGGATGAAAAATCCCATAGGATAATTTTCGACGTTTACGCAAGCGGAGCCGCAGGCAAAAAGCTAATTAATACGAATTGATTTTCTGAAGTAAGTGAGATATTTTAGGAGTGATATTTATTAATTTATTTATTAGGTCTACCAACAATTGTTTACAGTTATCTACAAAAAAAAAACTTGAGAGGTGTCAAGGGACACCCGGGTGGTACGAAGTTCCTTTTATTTATTACTAGCTGTTCCCCGCGGCTTCGCTCCCGTCAATTAAGTATTCATTGCACATATCGAGTTTTCATTGTTTTTAAGATGTATTCTGCTATTCGGGTCGGAGACAAATCCAACGAATCAATAACCATGAAAATTGGTTCAGCAGATCTCGAGATATAAGTGTTGTAACAAACCCGTCTTTGTTTTATAGCTAAGAAACTGAGAGATTGTTGTTTTTCTGTTGTTTAAATAAATTATGTTAGATAAGTTTTTTTCAGATCTTTTTATATTAGGGTAACCTATTAATTTTTATATGTATGTGCCACGTTGTACCAAGAAGACTGACTTAGGTATGTCGAAATACGAAATATCTTTATAGTTATCACTTGGATGATGCTATGATTACGATTTTAGGTGTCCAACATAGTTTTTTTTTTATCTCATGTCTTTACGTTATTTTTTGCTGATTAATACGCCACGATTATAATAAAAAGAATAATTGTGTTATTTTTGTTAAATTTATTAAATACTAGCTGACCCGCGCAACTTCGTCTGCGTCATATTTTCCATGAATTCTGCGCTCCTTTTTGACTTAGCTTAATGATATATAGCCTATAGCCTTCCTCGATAAATGGGCTATCTAAAACTGAAATAATTTTTCAAATCGGACCAGTTGTTCCTGAGATTAGCGTGCTCAACCAAACAAACTCTTCTGCTTTATAATATTATAACTCAGAGTCAGAGGTTCTCAGATTTTGTTGTGCAAGGCGTTGCGAACGTTCGACACTCGACTCTCGTGCGCGTATTACCTGAGATTTTCTCTGATTTTGTTCAGCAAGGCGTTGTGAACGTTCCGGTGAAGATTCTCCCATACGGTGTATTCTTGCTGCCCGTGCTTGAGAACTATGTTTAGTAAGTTGAGACCTGGCTCTCTTAGGCATTTTCAAATGTATAAGAAAATGTTAAAAGCGTGTAAGTGTAAAATAAACACAAAAGTGTAAAATATTCTAGCTCTGAAAAGACCTGTTGTGTAGCCCTGAAAATAACTGTTGGTTAGCCCTGAAAAGAACTGTTGTTTGGCTCTGAGAAGAACTGTTGTTTAGCTCTGAGAAGAACTTTTGCGTAGGTGTAGTTTTCTAAAAAAAATCGCACGAAAATTATTAGACTTTGCGCACGACCGCTGCGTAGGGAGCCGACCTCGCGTCTGAGCCGTGCGTGTACCTTAAGTAGCCTCCACGCTATTCCCGAAGTTGATCGAAGTTGAGCGAATACGATAGTGTAGAAGGGCACTTCGCTTCGCCTCGTGCAACTTCGCTTCGCCCCGGGCGACTTCCAGTTGTTGTCGGTTTTTGCGCCCGAGTCAAAGGACTCGAAGTTCGAACACGAAGCGTCTGTCCACACTACTCGGCTCACTTCGGTTCGTGTCAGCCATAGTAAAATACGCACGTATTTTTATTATGCGAGAGTACACATTGCAACGGCAGTTGCCACATCAACGTTATCCTATCGTATCCTACGTTGTCTATCGTGAGGGGAACAGGGGGAACGGGCGACTGAGCTCCTCGCGATGTTGATCGAGTGTGTGGACACCTTCGGACTTCGGTCAACTTCGGAGAGCACTTCGCCTCGTGCAACTTCGGAATAGTGTGGAGGACACTTTACATTACTCATAGATCTAAACTCCCCTCCCGCACGCGCACTCCCGCCTTGGTGACGTCCACTTCGCAACGGGCCGTGCAGCAGAAATCGTATTATTTTAATTTCGCCATAACTTCAAAACCAAATGTCCGATTTTAATCATTCAAAGACCAAATATCGTCTAAATAAACTGTACTTAGTGATGAAACACTTTATTTTGATAAGGATTAATAGCATGAGTAAAATAAACGCGTTTAAATTTAGTCCAAAAAAAAAATCAAGAGTTTTAAATAAAAAAGTGGTTGTTGTGCCTTACTCGACATAGATAGGTATAGTGTGTCGCGGACTTTTTTGAAGATATTAATAAGATCTACAATTAATTAGAACAATTTATGGTTCTATCTTTTATAGTTTAGGCAGCGTACGCAAAATAAATAACTTTTCTGGTTGATTTTTACACCTTGTGTCCGAAAAACCCAAATATCTTACGGAACCCTATTTTTTTCCAAAATAAAATATAGCCTATGTTACTCGTGGATAATTTAGCTTTCGAATGGTGAAAGAATTTTTAAAATCGGTCCAGTAGTTTTTGAGCCTATTCATTACAATCAAACAAACAAACAAACAAAGTTTTCCTCTTTATAATATTATATTATATATATATTATATAGTGTAGACGATGAGTAAAAATCCAAACTGTTCTTATTTCTAAGTAATTAATACCTTTCATCTACGCGATAAATACCAGGGTCTCAGTTATATTTCAAACAATAACTTCTATCTACATTTAAATCCCAAACCTGAAATATTTTATTAAAATTATTATCGCCATCACAAGCGTATTTTACTATTTTTTAACTTTAGGTAACATTTTGATTCAAATTTTTAAAATTAAAGAAATTAAAAATTTTTTTTCGCTTCCTGTAAAATCATGGTTTTGTAGTTATTAGATATTGATACTACACCGTCGATATTGCTCCTCGCCGACAACGCCCTGTCCCTCTCTATATCTAAGTCATCCCTTAGGTCGCTCGTGACAATATGGCCTAGGTACCTAAAACTATTCACAACTTTCAGTGCTACGCCGTTGAGACTCATGGGAGGTCCACTGCGCGGCTGCTGCTTAGGTGCCTTAAAGACTAGAATGCATTGGCATTTTAAGTTTCAAGTTATCTGATTAAGAAATCTTGAGTGTGAAACGATCTTCTTCTTGTGGTTCGAAACTGGAAACGATCTTTAAGGTAAGGGGTGGTTGGGGAAAAAAGCATATTGTATAGGTAAAAGGGAAAGAATATGAGCATTCCGGCGCGGAGGCGAATATTATAGAACTTTAATTGAATATAAAAAACAACGGGTTGCACTCTGGGAGGGCCGGCAGAAGTGAAAACTTGAACATTTGCGTTGTGCATTTTTGAATCATCTGTATTACGAATTTTCGATCAGGTCACGTGTCCTGACGCGTCACGTCATCCGTCTTACCAATTTTCGGTCAACGCCGCTAAAGCAGTTTTCACTTCAAAAAATATGTACGAAAATAAACCGAAGTTAGGTTAGGTTAGTCGTTTTACCATAATGAGCTTTGCAATAGAATAATGCGCATATTTATTCAGAAAATATTTTTCTTTCGATGGATGAAGAGTGCATGTACCTAAAGTATACGACTTGACTTGCAGGAGCATGCCATGCTAGACGGAGCGACTTTTGACCACTAGGACATACGTATCGGATCACGAACTGTCCGCCATGTCCTGTCTATTGGGTAGTATAAATTTGATGTATTTATATAGTTTATTAAAAGACATTAATATATTTAGGTATAGATAAAATTTTATAAAAAATATGTCTCATCTGGTTTTCAGGTGGGTGAAGGTCGATCTTCCATCGTCTGTCCTTTTTATTATTTACTAGCTGACCTGTGCAACGTCGTCTGCGTAACATTTTTCATTACTGCTCCGCTCCTATTGGTCTTAGCGTGATGATATATAGCCTATAGCCTTCCTCGATAAATGGGCTATCTAACACTGAAAGAATTTTTCAAATCGGACCAGTAGGTAGTTCCTGAGATTAGCGCGTTCAACCAAACAAACAAACAAACTCTTCTGCTTTATAATATTATTAGTATAGATTGACAATTTCATAAAATTGGACACATATTCAAATTAAATGACAACTTTGAAGGTAGTCGGTTGGTTGCCATCCTAATTTCCTAGGGAAGCGCATTCCACAGAGAAATTGATTGTATGAAAAAGGAATTGTGAATAAAGTCAGTACGGTGAGATGGACAGTGAAGAAGACGATTATGGGATGAGCGTAGATTTCTATAGTGGTTGGCGCAAATATATTGGAAATGAGGGGCTAGATAACTAGGGGAATTAGGAGAGTCAAGAAATGAGAACAGGGTAGTTAGCGCCCTTTGCTCTCTGCGCTGACGTATGGGCAACCATTTTAGAAGCGAGCGGTGCGCAGAGATATGATCATATTTGCGTAGATTGAAAACAAATCGAATGCAGTAATTTAGAAGGCGATCAATTTTATTGAGAAGATCTGCATTCAATGTTTGTTACCTCATAACTCCGTCAATTATGAACCAATTTGAAAAAATCTTGTTTTAAGAGAAAGGATATACTTGCAGATTGGTCCCATTTAAATTTTATCAAAATTCCTTACGAAGTTTGGATTTTAAATCGAAATAAGTAGCTGTAATTCATTTATTTGGATGATGGCTTTTTTGTCACCCAACATCCAAGTAGGTAATCGAAATTGCGTATTTTGCTTTTCTGAGATTTTGTTAGTGGTGTTGTTAGGTGTGGGGTACCACTAAAAAGTGAAAAATAAAAAACTTTTTACAAAAAAATACAACCGACTTCCAAATAATAAAAAAACACTACAAAGTAAAAAATAACTTTATTTCCGGAAGTCGGTGTCAAAATACGAAGAAACTAACAAAAACACCGACTTCCGAAATTAAAGTTATTTTTTACTTTGTAGTGTTTTTTTTTTATTTGGAAGTCGGTTGTATTTTGTTTGGTCGACTTGGCGATGACTTTTTTCCAAGTTCCAAGTAAGACAAGCTTTAAGTGGGTGAAGGTGGGGAAAGACGGGGTAGTGAGGTGAGACGGGGACCGACAAAAATCAAAGTTCCAAAGTTAGTGCAAACATAAGTTCTGGTATGGTAGTCGCCAGCACAACAGGCTATCCGAAACTGTAAAATTTTCCCAATCAAATTTGAACCTTATATCTTTCTGATAAAGTTGTAAATCTACTGAAGAATTTTGAAAGATTGTTGTATTATCTTGATGTGCTGGCGTCTGTACAATCTATCGTCATTTTTAGGGACTTATGACATGTAATGTCGCAAGAATTATGGCTAAACATGCACTCTTTGAGATTCAGTGAGTAATTATTTGATTTTTAACTGTTTGATCTAATTTTATGTGTACTGCGTGACTGTTAAAAATATACAACTTGTTGAACATTGAACGTATTTTTCCTTATTATTTATTATAATAAGTTTAGTTTATTATTCTTAACATGGTAAATCATTGTGGCGTCAGCCATCTTCCAATAATTTTGTTTTTTTTATTATAATAACCTATATTCTTGGGGTATATCGGGTACTGAGAAACTCAAATTCAGAACCACAACCAAGTACCTCAGCAGGGCTTTCAGAACTTCTAACTTCATTTCCTTTAGTCAAAAGCAATTGTTGCCTTACCCGCGCATGGTACAGAAAAGAAAGAGAATAGTCTGCAGACGAGGCAAAACCGCTATCATCGGTGCTTCGCCCTGTAGAGCAGAATTAGAAGAGGGGCAGGAAAGCAGGAAACAGGCAAAAATAAGGAAGCAGAAGAACACTCATAAAAAAAAAAACTAAAAAGTTAAAGAAGCAGATGAAAATCAGACATCGAGAATGAAGACTTAGAATGCTTATACTGGTATGGTTTATATTCCGAGCCCAATGAAGGATGCGTAAACTGACAGATTTGTGGAAAGTGGGCGCATGGTGGCTGTGATGAAGTAGATGATAACAAAGACGATGCTGCCCGCCCATATATGCCCATTTTACGAGGACAGTGACTAAATGATGGGGTATGATATATTCGATGGTATACTAAATAATAATAATCATACCCCATCTTGCCCGAGGGGTACCTACCCTGTCTTGCCCAATGGATGGGTAAGATTAAGCCCTCATAATGATTTTTTAAAATTAGTTTTTTAAGAAGAGTTATAGTTTTGAGCTTTGTTTTATTACATTTCAAAGGGAGAAAGAGTGATTTTTTCTTAGTAATCGTTTCTAATTTGTGCAATCCAAAGATATTGTTTTGATTTGTACTTTTCCTGAAGGACCCCATTTTTCCCCACCTTCCCCTACCTATCTGGAAAAAAAAATAGGTTTGTCTTACCTTTGCACTGCTTCGCTGGTGTTAATTCACCGCTACATAGTGTATTCACGAAGGTTGTAAGTATCGCTGCAACGAACCATACTTTAAAAAACATTTTTAAAATAGTTAGAAGTTACCACAAAAAGCACTAGCAAACTGCAGAAAAAATCACGAATTTTAAACAAGTTTTTAAGTTGTATCAAGCACACAGAACAAGGACGTGGTACAGCTCTGAACGCAGCGGAGCGACGATCTGTTTATATACCTCAAAACTGGACACTAATTAACACCTAACAAAAAATTAGAATCAAATTAAGATTTTCAATGATAAGTTGTTATATGTATAATACACGCTCTAAGAGGTCCAGACAATTTTCCTCTACATGCCACCGTACCTTGTCCGAAGTGGCTGCACAGATATACAATTAGGTACCTAATACGAACTAGCCCCTGAAGGGTCGAAATTACACATGACAAAGCCTTCGAAACGCTTACTGATTGACTTGAGTAGTTCACTACGACTGAGTGCTCTGTCACGGTAAAACGGAAAGTCGTATCTATTCACAATAATATAAAACAATACCATTTGTTTTAAATGCACGTTACTATAGGTACCTTTTGTTAAGAAATTTTTACTTTCTTGGGCGACTGTATCTACTTGTTTCTTAGGTGATGTTAATGTTTATTATAAACACATTGGCATTCAGTTTGTAATTTCCCACCGTAATTGTTTTTCTTGTTCTTTTGTTCATAAGCAGTAAACTTGTCACGTGTTGCTTTAATAATTTTATTAAGTACCTACTTACCTACTAAACAATTTATAAAAAAATATGGAAAAAAATAAAACAATCAACTTTTATCAATATTACAAACATATAATTGTAAATAATAAAAGTATAAAAGTAGCTACTTAATGTTATGAGGCAGATTTAATACTTTTCTATTTTTTTACTATTTACATAGTTACAAACAGATATTTATTATTAAATAATCTATAAATAAATAATGAGTGAAATGAATATTTTTAAAGATATTTATTGATTTTATTTATAGTTAACTAGCTGTCCCCCGCGGCTTCGCTCCCGTCAACTGGCAACTTTCTTATTTTTTTTTACATAAAAACCTTGTCCTGATAATAACAAACACAACAAAAAAAGAATTAGCGAAATCGGTTCAGCTGTTCTCGAGATTTGCGCATTCAGCTATTATTTTTTAAATTATAGATTAAAACGGCAAAAGCCCAATTAATTAACATAGACTTACAAAAACAAAAAATAAAAATGTAAGGTAAAGACATGAAACTTAATGTACGATGTAACATTTAAATTACGATTTTGAGTTTTCTTCTGTTAAATAAACTGTTGTCAACTTGACAAGTTTTTTTCTACGACGTCGATTTCATACTGAATTTAATAAAGAAAAAAAAAATATAATAGGGTCATATTTTTAAGAAAAGGATTTTTCGAGTATTTCATAATTTTTACACGGTCAGGAAAGGTCCAAGCTCTCTGTTCACTGGTCTTCTCAAATTTCACATGTTAGAGTCATGGACTATGCAATTCTGAAATGCTTGGCCTATTATTACTGATCTCACTACTCTCATAGGCCAAATTTTTGGGGATAGGAACTTGGCCTTTTTTCACATTTTTGTTTTTTTGGGAAATATCATGTAGGTATGTCTTCGAAATAAATGATACGAGTAGGAATGATAATAATTCCGAGCAAATTTTATTTAACATTAATATTTTTGCCTTTGACAAATTCGGAATGTTCTGTATGGTGCCGGACGTAAAAGAATAATCGATCGAATTTGATCACTCCTCGTGGGTGTCGCCATGTCGTAAAGGGCGACTAAGGGACTCACCAGAGAATGGACAGCAGCATTATCTGTAAAATGCAAGAGCTACACTGCGATCGCCAACCCACCTGCCAAGCGAAGCGTGGCGATTATGGCAAACCTCCTCGTATGATGAACACAACGAAAAAATGCCCTCTAGAGCCCGGCACCCAGCTACCCCGGCGAGGCAAAGGGTGCTAAGAATCCCCGGAATGGATTCGGCTGCCCCAAACAAACACCTGGCAACACAAAGGAACACTCCTGAAGTCCTGACCGACGAGACGATCACCGAACTTGTTCAGGAAATGAGCAGATAGCGATTGAGTATCGTGGGAGTTTTAAAATCCATAGAACCTGCTCTATTTCCGGGAGGATCTTCAAATTCCCAGGGTGGTGTAGGGTTTTGAATTTAGAGGTCCCTGGTGTCCAATGTGAGAAATTCGTTGAACATCGTACAGGTTCACGCCCCAACTCGACACACCCGGACGACGATAGAAACGAGTATGAAGATGTATCCAGAGCCATACATGGTTATAAAACTCACTTCAACGTGGTCAAAGGGGACTTCAATGCGAAACTGGGCTAACGAGACGGCGACGAGTTGCGAGTGAATCAATTTGAATTTGGACGTCGGACCCACCGGGGACACATACTGGCCAGTTTTGTGGAGAAAGAGGGCCTCTATATAATGAATCCCTTCAAAAAGCGTGAGTGGTGCAATTGAAAATGAGACTGACTCGGTGATTTACGTGGTGAAAACCGAAAGCGTTCAGTTCAAACTTCGAAATCGTTTAGAGTGCCTAGGGACTTCCGTGGACGAATACAGCAATGGGTTTGTGGAAACTGTCCGTACAGTCAAATCTAAGTTCTCCAAGACTCGCCGTCCAGATAAGAACAAGAGGCTACCGATTTTAATCTAGCTCATGAAGGAGAGGAGGGAGATGATTCTGCAGTCTTCAGTTGATAAAAAATAATATTTCATGCTTTTCCATCAAGAATTATGCATTTTCCTAATTAAATCGTTCAAATGTCCTCAAGAGTTTCTTGGACACTAAATTTGAGAAGAAAAAAGACTTTTTAGCTCATGAGGCCTGATTTTAACATTTTATCTTTGAAAAAATGCCCTTGCCCGATTTTTTTTTTCCTTCAATTGTAATTGCCTAAGACCTATCTGCACACCAAATTTGAAGTTTCTAGCATGACTGGGAGTACCCCATAATTTTTATGACACAGTCAGTGAGTCAATAGCAAAATCTTCACTTTTTGGTCTCCTGTATCTCCTCCACGGTTTTAACCTAATGTTTTGAAAGTTTCCACGAATCTTCAACTAGTTGATAGTTATAATGGTTCAAGTTTAATTAATTTGTGATTATTACAAGCAAAGTTATGACGGGGGTAAAAACAGCACGAAATGTTTCGTCTAAATATACACACTGCGTGCGTTAGGCCGGAACTTGGCCTGGCGCACTGCCGTGTGCCTATTTTTGAAATGACTTTGTGAATGACGGTGACTGTGAATAACAAGTTAACCTTGAATCAGCCAGCCTTAAAGACTAGACCCAGAAAATTTGGAATCTGTTAAATTTTAATGTTTTGTTATTAGGTTCCTATATAATTTTATTTTTAACCGACTACGGGAAGTTCAAAAGGAATGGTTAACTTATTAATGTAGTTGCCTGAAATAGAAGCCTTTCAAGTCTACAGATTTTCAATCTCAAGGCAAATAAACCTATGTTTTTTTCTGTTAAATTTGCAATTTCAATAAATAAAAATTATTAATTCAATAAAGACATAAACGAATGAGTTTTCGGCTATTTTTTTGTTAGTATCTTCCGTGCGGGCTTTGTATTATGCAAGACAACAATACCGTGACAATGCCAACCAAAATATAATTCTTGGCTTAACCAAGAAATCTTAGCAAGAAATATAAAATTAACCTTGATAATTCATATCGTCAAATTTAATTTAATCCGGATATCATAAATAAACATTAAATTGTTATATCATCATATTTTACAATTCACAAATTCAATCTAAAATGTTATTTTATTTTATGAGTAGTATTAATAGTACCAACCTCGCAAAACATTTTATTAATAACTAGAATTAATTAAGATGCTTATAGTTTTAATGCTTAGTCATATTTATTTGTATTCAGGGTTCCATACCAAATAAGTGTTAAGAAACTCTTATAGTGTGACTACGTTTGGATGTTACAGCTGCTAATAAGTAGGTAGGTAATAACTTGTGGAATCTCAAGAGCAGGAAGTTCAAATGAAGCTCCTGAATACCTCGTTACTTTAATGCAGTCTGTACACTGAAATCTTGTTCTCTGCTCTTTTTAACATATTTGGAGAGTACCTACATTATTCAGAAGACCATTTTGAATTTAAAAGGAATTCTATCACAGCTAAGTAGGCTTTACAAGTTAACAAGTAATAGTCGACCAACATTTAAAATGGACTTGGAGAAGTTAGCAATTGTGACGCAACTATGGAAACCTACACAGCCTGTGGCCCGACTCGCACTTGGCCGGTTTTTTGTTAGTTATTATGTACTTAATTGAAGGATTTGGCAGCTCGGATTAAAAAAAAAGCTATAAGGTGTCGGACAAAAAGACAACAGGTTGTGAGTGCGAGTACATCACGAGTCGTGTGTCTGGCTATCAATTAACTTAAAAGGTAGGTACTTACAACATTCGAGTTACATCGTCAACAGATTCTAAAGTTTTTTTTAAAATAGGTACATTACATCGTATTATTTTTATATTTTTTTATATTGATAGGCGTACGTTTGACCGCTATCTCACCTGATGTTAAGCGATGATGCGGTCTAAGGTGGAGCACGCTTACCTAGAAGTAACCTATTCACTCTTGACCTAAAGACTCCCAGGTTGTAGCTATCAGGAAACACAGACTCAGGCAGGGAATTCCACTCCTTAGCTGTACGCACAATGAATGTATTCCCAAAACGTTTTGTGCGTATAGCTGGGATGTCCACCATGTATACCGGTGGCACATCGCCGTACGTCTTGTGGTCCGATGGTGGAACGGGCTTGGCGGAATTAAGGCTTGGCGGAATTAAGTTTTGGAGCTTCGATTCGACGAGCTTATCATCGCCGATGATCCTCTTGGCTCGTTTATCAATTGACTCGAGGGCATCAAGCTGGTATCTGGCAGATCCGTCCCAAAGATGAGAGCAGTATTCCATACATGATCGAACTTGCGCTTGATATAATTTAAGAAGCTGTTCCGGCGTGAAGTACCTTCTCACCTTTGCCAGGATCCCAACTTTCTAGCAGCCACTAGAGCCTTGGCCTCTATGAAGGGGCCAAAATTGAGGGTAGATGTTAATGTAACACCAAGAAGCTCAAGTCTGTCGGTTATCGGCAGGGTTACACCGCGGAGAGATGGAGCAGGGTCGAATTGACTCCTTTTAGCGGAAAAAACTATTTAAAAAAATTAAAAATTATTTTAAAACGTTACTCTAAAGGGGTACCCTTAAGTATTTAATTTGTCATGAATTCTTATACATAGTAGGCGACTGTTCAATCAATTAAATACCGCGTGTATCTGACATCGACGCACAAACGATTTCCATGGGTCCACAGGGCATGATTCTGGACTCCCCAATGTTGGAATTTTTCGTCGGTTCTTTTCTCATTTTTTTCAAGAGTACCTACCACAAGTAGGTATCAGCTCAGCTGAGCTGATATTTATTTGTGGTTTTATTCAGATTGCTCCTTTTAGTGAAAGTAGTTAATTAAGTACTGTACTTATTTTTTTATTAAAAATCTCATTGGGTTAGGTCAGAATAACGATTATGAGCAGTCTAAAGTAAAAAAACCCTTGAAAAAAATGAAAAAATTAGAAAAAAGTCTAGGGTGTCCAGAATCATGCCCTGGACCCATGGAAATCGTTTGTGCGTCGATGTCAGATACACGCGGTAGGCCAAGGGGCGCGCTATTTATCGCAACTGGAAAATGTGCACTGGTAATAACCGAGGCATATTTTATTCATTTCTCGGTTCAGACAAGCGAGTTTAAACAAAGATGTGAATTCATCAAATGCAATGGTACAAAGGGCTCGTATATGTACATTTTTGTGGTATCTCTTTTACTAATACATACCTACCTAGGTACATTAGTTGACGAAATTTTTAAATGCGGTTTAATTCTGTATCGGATATAAAACATCTGGACAGAGCGGAAGAATCCTTTTTCATCATCCATTTTCTACCATATTACTTACCTACAAGTTTATGTTACCGATAATCTGAATAGCCTGGTAGGTATTCTATAAAATACCTCTCTTCATTTCGGACACATTTCCGTCACGTTATCGCCTGGCCCCACTCGTCGGACAATCCCGAAACGACACAACACACAACCCCGAATACGCAGCCGACAATAGGTGAAAAAAAGCGATAGCAGGCAAAGGGGAGACGTGCGGGGCCAGGAGGTAACGTGACGGAAATATGTGTGTCGTAGCCATATCGTATAATTAGCCATTTTATGATATGTCCACCTCAAACCTAAGCTCGACGACAGAGCTCCGCTACGCAAGAAATTCGCGAGGCTCTTATTTCTGTATGCAGATTACAGAGTTTAAAGTAATAGTCTCCGAGTCCTTAGTTCCCATATTCTTTGGCTATTATAGGCAATTTATTAAACGATATCGATCCAAATCATTTGCCTTGCTGTTCAATAATTAAATGCCGCAAGCTACTTCGTTGCAACATAAACTCGTTCATTGATAAATACAGGCCAAAATCTATTTATTTTACACATTTCCGTTGGACCAGCAGGCAGCAGGTAGTCTATACATTATACAATCCCTAGGAATTGTACCTATATATCACCGGAAAATGACAGACTCCGTAAGATTGTAATAAATCTTGATTAGATGGTATTTTATCCATATATTATGAAACAAAACCGTTTTGTATAGGTATAATAAATTCCATCCAAATTCAATAGTTTCCAATCTATCAGTGTCTTATTTAGAAAAAAAAACAGTTTGCAACTTCACACGCGATTTTTTATATTCTTACGGCGTTTGCCAGTTTCCGGTGACACATTACACAACAAAGTTGGTATATAATCGACAATAATATTTTTCATGAATTGCCTAGGTGCCTCAAGTATTCTACACATTAACTAGGTACTGTATGGATTTGTACCGGGGTTATACAGATTGCTGGTAACACATACATGAAAACTTCTGCAGCCACATTACATTCGTGTAAATTTCAAGTCGATAGCAATACTGTTCGCATAGCATATCTGTCAATAATTACTGAATTAGCAAAACAAAAAGATAGAGAATCCTTAGTACCTCGCATTGTAAGATCTCCTACTTCATTGGTGCGACAAAACTGCTCTGGACACTGGTCCAGATTACATTCGTCAGTTTATAAAGAGAAGTATAGTATACCTGCTAAGCCTTAGCAGGTATACAGCCTAACTCAAAAACTAGGACATGTTTAAATTATATTCTATCGGTTTCCCAAGATGCAACTAACATGTTAATGTTTCCTAAGCCGTACCTTAAGAAACCGCTTGACATGTCTTTTATACATACCTATATTAATATTTATTGGTGATCAGATCTTTAAAATAAAAAAAAACCTAAAATATTAGAAAGAAAATAAATCGATACGTTAAACGTAATAGATAAAAGCTATAAAATAGTAGATAATGGTGGTATTTTTGCCGTTTTCCGACATTTCCGCAGACGGGAAAACGGGATAAAGCTAGCATAATAAAACCCTGATAATTAGATATGTCTCATCATACTCTTATCCTACAGGATGTGCTATCTGTCCGGCGCTGGATATAGATTACTAAACGTTCTGGTCGGTACTTTAAGGAAAGCGTCTTTCAAATTGCCGCAGTTAGACGGGGGCGCCTGGGAGAAATACTGATCCATGTTTGTAAGTACATATTTCGAAGTGTCAGTCCCGACCACGTATTCATCTATCGCACGATATATTGCCTGAAACAAAACATTTTAACGTAAATGAACGGTTATTATAATCTTGGGGCGGTGGATAACAAACCCTCCTGCCGTGGATGTCGATAACATATTATTATTATAGAGAATGTAATCCCAAGTCCCGGGGTTCCAGAAAGGTCCTTCACATCGAAGTCCCGGGATTCAAATCTCGGAATTTTCGCATCGAATCGGCACGTGATACTAAGTACCGCAACAGTGTGTTTTGCAATTTCCCCAACATTTTGTCTAGTTATGAGAGCAAAAACTTACAGTACAGCAGATGCTGCAGAGCTGAGAGAGTTGTTTCGTTTTACTGTTTTTCAGCTAGCTTTATTAATCCAACGTGACACAGAAAAAGTGTTTTTTTTTATTAAACCAGATAATAAAGCGGAGTGTTTACCTGAAAGGCTGGCTGCTTATCACTGTGGAAGGCTTTGCGACTACCGTGTAGCAGGTAGACGCCGCGCTGCGTGGCGTCGGCGCAGGCGTCGCCGTACATGCACTGGTCCGAGCGGTAGTTGTAGCGGCACGACAGCACGTGCACCGCGCTCTCGTGGTAGTGGAATATTATGTTTATTATGTCCTGCATGCAATACAATTGTTTATTCAGTCATATAGTTGCTCTTCGTTTGGCGTTTGGGTTGGGCGAAGAATTCCCCATTGAACCGATTAATTTTTAAACTTGCTCTTAGGCTCATAATGTATTGCACAGTTTGCACTGGGTCTCTTTATTACCTAAGTATCTACTGACATTCAAAAAGGAACAATTATGTTGAAGGGTTGCTGGATGTAGTTTGTTAATATGCAGTAGGTACTTAGCTGACAGTAAATTCCAATAAGTAGACATATCACAAGAGATGCGTGAGCCCATGAACGAAGTGGGTGATGTGGCTTTGATTAAGTAGTTGGTCTGTCAGCCAATTTGATTATTACTAACATGCTTAGGTCAGTCAAGATATACTGACCTAAGTATGTTAGTAGTAAGTAGTTGTGTCGGTATCAACTATCAAGACATCTTGGTGGAAACAGCAGAAAAAAAACCCGGCCAAATGCTTGTCGGACTCGCCCACCTAGGTGGTCTAAAAGGCCACTTTAGCAGAATCAGAAAGCAATCTGCCCGTCACTGTCAAATTTTCCCAATCAACCTTGAACCTAATTCGTTAACGCTAAAGATGAAGATGAAATTTGACAAATTGTTGTGTTGTTAATACATATGATTCTAATAGGTATGATTCTGCTAAAGTGGCCTTATTAGACGCGCTGGAAAACCGGCCTATTGGGAGTCAGACTCGCAACCAAAGGGTTCCGTACCATAAACCGAAACAACAACTATCTTTTATGGCCCCTTTAATTTTTAACCGACTTCCCATAAATTTAAGGAGGAGGTTCTCAATTCGGTTGTTTTTTTTTGTTTGTTACCTCATAACTCCGTCAGTTATGAACCGATTTGAAAAAATCTTGTTTTAACAGAAAGGACATACTTTCCCATTTAAATTTTATCAAAACCGGTTACGAAGTTTGGATTTTAAATCGAAATAGCTGGAATTCGTTTACTTGGATGATGGTTTTTTGTCATCCAAGTAATGGGGTTGGCCGGTGCAAGCTGAAAGCAGATGGCGCTAGCATAGTTTGTTCCCTTGTTATTTTTTTATGTTGTGTTAGTTGCAGTTTAACGTCTAAATTCTTTACTTTGTAACTGAAAGGCAGCTGTAAAATAATTAAAATAAGTGGAGCACATAATTATACATCATGTTTTCTAAATGGCGAGTCAAGGAACTGAAAGAAAAACTTAAAAAACGTGGAGCTCCCTTACGAGGAAAGAAAGCGGATCTTATTGAAAGATTTTGAATTTTTGTTTTTAAATTCAACAAACAAGCCATAATCATAGTATAGAATCCTTGTAGAACGACGGGCGATTGATTGGCAAGATTTCGATTGATCGGACAAGTGATTTTTAAGATTGAAATCACACAGGCAGGTACGAAATATTATAGGATGAGGAGTGTAGGGATTATTGAAAAAAGTAATAGTCAAGACTTTATTTATGATCAGCTTGCCTGTGTATTACGTGTTATTTCATAATCACTTTCTACAAAGTGTTTAGCTACCCCATAACCTCTTACTTTTCGTAAATAATTTTTTCACGACGGATAGCTTTTATACCAAAGCCTTCGTATTTTTATATCCTTCGGTATTTGATGCGTTCCAATTTCAGAGCATTTTTTTTATTTATTTTTTTTATTCAAAACGGGGAAAGAGACAATACAACGCGTCATTGTTACTGTTTGAAATTATTTTCTGTATTTGACCATATGAAAAGGCAATGTTTTGGGAACAAACTACGCTAGCGCCACTTTGACAGTTGCCAACCCCATTGAAATTGCGTATTTTGCTTTTCTGCGATTTTGCAGTGGTGTTATTAGGTTAGGTTATGGGTAAAACTAAAAAGTGAAAATTAAAAAACTTTTATAATTCACATTATTTTTTAATTTCGGAAATCGCTGTCAAAATACGAAGAAACTAAACAAAAACACCGACTTCCGAAATTAAAGTTATTTTTTACTTTGTAGTGTTTTTCTTTTTATTTGGAAGTCTGTTGTGTTTTTTTTTTGTAAAAAGTTTTTTATTAATTAAACATACGAAAGTTTCAACTGTCTACTTATTACGGTTCTTGAGAAACCGCTGACAGACGGACGGACGGACAGCGGAGGCTGGTTCTAGGTCAAAGGGAAATACCTTATAAATTTTGGTTCCCTTGAGTTTCTCGAAATAAACGTTTATTTCGGCATAGACGGCCGAATCTTTTTTTAACGTCAACTTAGGAGTTTGATTTTTTCACAGCTTCAAGGGACTGTAGATCTGAGTACTTATATGGTTTTTTCAACTCGATACCTTCAAGCGTTCACCTCGATAAAGGGTATTGAAAGACAGAGGGACGGACAATAAAGTGATCCTACGGTTCAGATTTTTCCTAAGTATAGGTACGGAACCTTATAAAAAGGAGACATAAAAACCACCTCTGTTACAACTGCTAGAACAACAGACCTGATCACCCCATGGGATGTAGTGCTTCCATTTCAGCATAATTGGAGTGACGTAGTCAACCCAGCCAAATGATCGCATCCTCGTCAAGTTCATTAACATCACGCCTGAGTTCAGTCCTTAAATAAACAAATACTAGTCAAGCGCTAATTTGATCACAGTAAAATTTTAACAAGGCAGGTACAGAAATATTGCATTTTATGTAGTAACTAGCGGACCCGGAAGACGTTATCCTAAATAACCTAGATACCGACTGCAGCGCCATCTGCCGGGCTGAATTTATTGTGAATCTAAACCATCCAGGGCGCCACCTAAACGCCTACAAAAAATTCATTCAAATTGGTCTTGCTGTTTAGGAGGAGTTCAGTAAAATACATACGTAAAGTAGAATTATATATAAAGAAGATAAGGACCCTGTCCCCAGCAACTTTTGTTAGTCACACCAGTAAAGCTTTATGTCTTTTTTAAAAATTCATTAAGTATGAAATAACATCTGAAAAAAATAACTCACACTGTTTATGGTTTGTGTTTAATAATGTTGATGCTGCTAATTTTGGAAGGCAGTTATTTCTAATACTAACTATTAAGACATCCCTATTAGATGAGGAAGAGAAGAACTATATAATGATCTGCCCCAACCCAAAGCAGAGAACAGGGGCAAAACCAGTTTTTCTTCTCATGGCATATAGGCTAGAATATGATGGATGATATACAATTTGCTGCTAACAAGACCTCTTATTTTGACTCATCAAATGTTATGCATGCTTGGATAATTGTGGTTTTCTTACCATATTTGCCATAAAATGGATGTTTGGCAAATCTTGGGTACCAAGAAACATTTGGGTTATCATCCTCTAAGGCCATTGCAGACATTTGTGATGTATTGAACTCAGTGAAAAAATTCCAAAGCTCTTCCACGGGTCCCAAGAACAATGTGTCAGCATCCACATAGATCATAGCATCTATGTGAGGTGTTAACTTCTGAAATATAGTAATTTGCTATTAATTAAAATTTTAACAAATCTGGTATTCTTTAGGTGTCAGCAATATTTATTTTATTTTAATAAGTACAGTGATGGACTAGATTATGACAATTCAGCACAGCTATGACATTATGCAGTACACAAATCTGAAGTCCAATTATTACCTACTGTACACAGCGTTCAAAATGTAATAATGCTTCATTAGTGACAATAGTGACAGTTACATAATTAGAGATATTACTAAATTATAGTGTTGTAATTACAATATAAGCAAAGAATGTCAAAATTTGTTAAAACTGTTAAAAAACAAGTCTACCCTAGAACATATTGTATTATATTGATTGCACATTCTGGACAACTGGTTGTTTTCAAAAACATTATTGTTACAGGTCGCGCGGCGGTTTAAGATCGCTCGATGAAAGTAGTGGGTGGGTAAATTCTTAGTGTGTTATTAAGGGGTTTTTAATTTATATGTTTGAACCTTAGTAACTTAACATATAATAACACTAGTTTTTGCTTGTAATTTATCTTATAAGTAGGTAAATTCAGAAAAATTAAAAACAAAAGTAAATTTTAGTTACTATATTTAAAATATAAACTTGTAGGAAAATTATTCATCCGACAGTGGTGATATTCCTTCCATTAATTCTTATTATTCTTAAACTTTATTTATAACCATTGTTTTTACCACTTCGTATTACTAATACGATAACACAAGCTGTACGCAACAGTACCAACGCAACGCGGGAATTGAAGAGTGACTGATCTACCAATGACGTGTCGCCGTCGGCGCATACCCGCCCCCCTCACCCCGCACGTCACTAAACAGACCTTAGAATTGAATACTGCACATACCCCTTCCACTTTTGCCGAGCGATCTTAAACCACCGCGCGACCTGTACTACTGGGAATACTAAATAATTGTAGAGTGCGCACAGATTGAGTTGGTATCTTATAGTTCATCTGGCCAAGTAATTGAACGTCAAAGGATTCGATGGGGCAATCATACAACTTAACATTCTCTATTTATTTGCAGAAGAGAAAAGACTTGTCAAATAATATGTTAGTAAGTAATTCAACATTCCATTTTGTTTCTTACAGGAATAAACAATCGTTGAGCTGCACATTTACTGAATAGGTTCATCCAGTCCTGTTCATGTTCTTCAGGAAAGCTAACTTCATGAAGTTCAAATTCCAATTGGTTATTTGTTAAATGCCTCCATCTTGTTAAGGTCTCATTAAATTTTGGTCTCAGGCTGTCGTCGGCGAATATTACGAAGTGTACTCGAACTTTTGTAAACAACAATACAGACTTAACCACATTCAAAGACTCGTTGAATCTGGAGTCGCAAACAACAAAAGATAACACCACTCTTTCTACCTCTTGACCCTCTTTGCGGTTTAAAACCCTGAAAAAAACGTTAGTCAATATTTTTTGTGTAGTCCCACAAAACCACTGTATTACAACAATAAATTTGTGTCTAAAGAATCATCCTAGAGATTTTACTTACGCGGTGGATAGAGGCCTGTTAATGGTAGAGTACTTTTTTTTACTACCGCTTACTTTAAAATATAAGTATAGAACAGTAAAGCTACTTAATACTAACAAAATCATAACTTTAAGTGATAACTTTTTCATATTTTTGCTGTAATTACTCACAACAAAACAATGGGTTTCATTTCAATTTGACTGCTAACAAATGTCATGTCAGACTGACATTACATTGAAGAATGTAAACAATATGCTGACACTCCATAGCTTTTTTTATTTTTTTTAAACTACTGATTCCCCTCTTTGATTTAGATTAGTATCAGTTATTACAATCCAAATTTAGAATTCCCGCATATTCCTTATACTTTACCTATCCCAATAAATCCCCAATCAACTTGAGATTCCCCGCAGTTTGGGGAATTCCCAACACGTTGGCAATGATGGTCATTTCACAACTGAGTTGGCAATAAATATTTAATATTATGTAAACTTTTCCGAGTTGGGCCAAATCGACCGGGCAAGTGTAATACAGGTCGCGTCATGTAAAAAGAACGCTGGCGAGCAAGCTGCGCATTAGGCGATTTATCGATCTATTTGGTGGTATGAGGTGGGGCACGGGAGCATATTATATCATTTTTCAATTTAGCTACTATTTACCAATATACGACGCCGCGAACGAAAGTCTAGTTCAAAAATAAAACAATAGGCCTAGTACTTTCGTGCGCGAGCTCCACATTCATACAGCGTTCTTTTTATGTGACGCGACCTAAAGAGTCTCCCTAGTTAGGGGTCACGCCCACGCCCACCCTTGAATACCGTGTATTGTAATGCCGTGTAGCATAATAAGCGCTATAGTGACGGGTAATGCTCTATGATAAGCTCAAAGATTTATCTTGTGAGTTTGTGAGGTAGTTTTAACTCAAAACTGTACTAAGCTTTTCATCGTATCTTTGTCTTTTCAGCTGTCAAGGTACTGAAAAGCCTTGGTAGCCACGGTATTAATTTTTAAAAATGAACTGTCAAGATGCTGTCAATCAAGCACTGAAGCAAAAAGCTGCAATCAGCTGTGAATTATTCACGATTGGACGATCACAGACCGCTAGTGTTGTGTTCTGTGCGGGGTTCGACTTTTGCGTTTGTCTACTCTGGTTTTTACAAATAACCTCTTTTAATATGAGTGTGAAATCGGAGGATCAGTTAAAAGAGAAAATATTAAACGTAGCAAAGAAAAATCCAAAAGGAATTTCACATAAAGACATAACAGCAGCAATTCCTGAAATATCATCTGCTGATCTTGTACCTGCTATCAATGAACTGTTACAGCAAGAATTTTTCGATTTATTTAACCAAAATGGTGTCTTGTTGTATAGGTAAGGAATTTTGTTATTAGGTTGACTTTTTATGTTTGATAAAATGACATTTTTTACTTGCACTATTAATGTGACCATTTATAATAAAACTATTATTAGGATCACTGTTAATGGCCCTTTGACCAAATATTTTTATTCAGGTTAAAAACTCAAACAAATAAGCAAGCAGTAAAAGGTGCTGATAATGAAGAAAAAGTTGTTTTTAATTTAATAGAAGAAGCTGGAAACAAGGGTATATGGATAAGAGATATACGAGTCAGGTCTAATCTGGCTAATACACAACTAACAAAAGTATTGAAAAACCTGGAAAGCAAGAAACTTATTAAAGCTGTAAAATGTGTTAATGTGAGTCTGTTACTATTTGTTTTGGCTTTGTTACTCACTAGGGACTAGGTACCAGGTGAAAAATAAAAACAAATTAGTTTAGTTGCAGCAACCAGTTATGAAGAAACAGGTTATGTAGGTATTTGTTTCATGTTTATTTTCCGTAACTGATGCCCGCAGCTTCGCCCGCTTGACAAATTATATACTAAATCCTTCCTTGAGAACCACTCTTGTCACCAATATCCATTGGTGAAAACAGCATGAAAATCGGTGCAGTAGTTTTTGAGTTTATTGTGAACAGACAAACAGACATATGTGGCAGAGGACTTTGTTTTATAATATGTAGTGATTACACATAAGCTCCTTTTGACAAGAATGAATTTTCAGGCTTCTAAGAAAAAAGTGTACATGCTTTACAACTTGGAACCAGACAGATCTATATCAGGAGGAGCATGGTATCAAGATCAAGATTTTGAATCAGAATTTGTGGACATCCTTAACGTTCAGTGCCATAGGTTTCTGAGTCAAAGGTCTGATAAAATGAAAAACAATCCACGTGGGCCAATTGTAGGCAGGACTCAATCTTATGCCACAGCTGCCGAAGTACAGAAGTACATCACTGATCTAGGAATTAGTAAGGTAAAGTCACTCAATAAATATCAGCTTATTTTATTAATTATCTAATTGCTGTTAATACCTACAGTATATACATAATGAGTACCTATATTATCACTAAATTAATATTAGATTTAAAGCAACAAAGTACACTTGCACATTCCAAATAGGATATTGTAGTTGAACAAATGCATATTAGTTAATGCCTAAATTATTGAGTAAAATTATGTATTCTTTATAACATTAGAAGCATTGAAAATGCGACAGTGAGGAACACAATGTAACCTAAAGTTTTTAAAAGTTCTTAAAAAAATAGGTACTGATGACAGAACAAAGACATGTGCACTGTTCTAATACGTACTTTTATATTCTAGAATACATAATATTGTTTTTAACTGTTGACTAGTTCTAACCCTTCTCTGTGATTTACACACACTATAAGGCATATTCTTTGAGAGTGGCAATGTGTTTGTGTTTCAGGTTGAACTTGATGTAGAAGACGTAATTACAATACTGAACACTTTGGTCTATGATGGTAAGGCAGAGAGCAGTGTGTACCCTGATGGTAGTAAAGTGTATCGTGCTGTAGACCCTCTTATACCAGCACCAGGACTAGTACAAGTGCCATGTGGAGTCTGCCCACTCATCCATAAATGTGCTTCCACTGGACTAGTTACCCCACAAGATTGTACATACATGAAAGACTGGTTAGAATAAAAAAAATATATAACATTATGCTGTGCTTATTTATTCCCTGATACCTTATCTACTCTTCCAGTTAATATTTTTTAAGACCTACTTAATTGCAATTATGGTAAGAAATATGAACATTAAAAAATACAATTGGTGTGACACCTAAAGCATACTCTATAACAGCGGTTCTCAATCTTTTTTGGTGACGGAACCCTTTTGGATTGCGATATACTATTGATGGAACCCTACAATAAAATAATAGTTTTTAAAAGTGTAAAGCATAATAAAAGTACTTACCATGTAACAGTTACTTATTAGGTACTTACTTACATAACAAGTAAAATAATAGAAGATATTAAAAAAGAAAAATATCTAACTAATGGGAGGTACGAAACTGTTTTTTATTTTTCATCAATCGGTTAATATCATGTTTAATAGAGGACAGTTGAAGTCTCTTATCAGGTTCGGCGTCCAGTCTATTGCGGTATTTTGTTTTCGTGGCTGCATAGGTTCAGAATCCTGTTTCGCACAAATATGTTGTTGGGAACGGGAGAAGAATATTCAGAGCCATTTTGGCAAGCATTGGATATTCACCACGGATTCTACACCAAAAATCGTTGAGAGGCGTCGTATTGAACAATGACTCCATACTTTTGTCCGATGACATTTCTAAAAGACATTCATATATTATCTCGTTTGACGTACTTTCGGGCTTTTGTAAGTTGGGTAAGAAAGGATTATGAATCCATGAATTCAGTTTCATTTTTGTATTCTGTTCTTCTGGAAAATACTTCTCAAAAGATGCGCGCAACGAAGTGAGATATTGGACCAATTCTTCGAATACATCATCTTGAAACATTTCTGAGTCGTTATCGCTAAAAAACTCACTGAGTGACGTAAAGCTTTATATTCCTCTCTTTCCAACGCAAATAATCCAAAAATCTAATTTTCTTTTGAAGGCAGTTATTTTGTTACAGGCCTGGAACACTGTTGTCTGTTTACCTTGCAATGATGAATTTAATTCGTTCAGTTTTTTAAAGATATCTGCCATAAAAGACAGTCGGAACAACCAAGATTTACCATAAAAACGGTCTTTCAAATTAAAAGAAGTATCTGAAAGAAACGTTTGTAACTCGGCTCTAAGCTCAAATAGCCTTGTTAAAGTTTTACCCCGAGACAGCCATCGCACTTCTGTATGGAGCAGCAGTGTTTTATGTTTGCTGCCATAATTTTCACACAATAATGAGAACAATCGGGATTGTACTGGACGTGAATGATACGCCGCGACTCAGAACGGTCGACCAGAGAGGTGTTTTGATTTTATTTTTTCTAAATTCTTGCGGAACCCTTACAGGGGTATCGCGGAACCCCAGGGTTCCGCGGAACACACTTAGAGTATCGCTGCTCTATAATATATACAAACAAGTTTGTAAATAAAAGCTATACAAATTCGAGACCTTGCAGACCTAAACAGTGCCATCACATGGTCCGTGGTGCAAAGAATCACATTGAATAAATATTAAATACAATCTGAATTTTTCAAACAATAAAATGAGCACACATCACATCATCTTTTACATAAGTTTCTTCACTGCATGATTCAGCAAAAAAAAATTAAAAGGACATCAAAAACTGGTAACAACATTACTAATTAAATCAACTGTCCCATGCTGCAGATCAGCAACATTATATACACTTACAGGCTCAAAACAAACTTCTAAAATTGTTTTCTATATTATACAATGCTGAGGAGAGTATGGCAGGCTCTCTTTTTGGGTTAAATGCATTTGCTTCTGTAGCTGTTTTTGTTTCCTCATGTTCTAAACACTTCCTGTTGAAGTTGGGAAACAGAGAACTGAAGGCATCCATCTGGATATAGTTAAGAGACTTGAGAATTATTCCCTTGTTAGGATATGGGGTAGTAGTCACAATTACTGTATCATAATATGTTTCCGGATAGCTGATGTTTTGAGGCTTTGGTGCTTCTGGAGTTGGAGGTGATGGTGTTGAAGGAGGAATCAGCACAGGGGGCTCCTTCAACACCGGTGGAGGGGTTTTTGGTTTCTCTCCACCTAAAAGTAATAAGTTTATGTTGGTTATTATAACTTTCATAGCTTCCTATCAGTACAGATATAAGGTTAAGGTTTTAATAACTCAACAGCAATCGAAATACGTACTTATTGAATAAATAATCCTCTCCATTTCTCTCAGCTGGGTTTGTTGAGTTTGAACAGTAAAGTACAGATCAGTTATGGTATCAGAAATATGCTTCATTTCCTCTTCCTTCTTGGCTTCTTTGGCAGCTTCCTTTTTACTTTGCCTGAAAACATAAAACATACTCCAAGATATATTTTGCATTGACTGTATGGATTGGCCCTAGATTGATGTAAGAATAAAGAAAATATATCTTCTTTTCGAATCGCTGGACAACTGCCAGTCTCCAATGCTGATCTTGGAGCAGAATAAAAACATAGAATTTGTCAGCTGATTATCATCCTGCACAGGACGTAAAAGTCGACTAAGGGAAACATTTACTTAAACATCTTTAAGTAAAAAAAATACAAGGCGGTACCCGCCGTTAACCAATACATAGCGGTAAATGTATGAACCATGCTGGAATGCTCCAATTTCCAGACACTTGATAGGAAAGGCCGGGGCCTAAATATAAACGGCCAGTACATCTCTCACCTCCAATAATTTTCGGGGGACATTCTCATCATGGCAGAATCCCTGTCTCGAGATAAATTTGGACAAAACCCAGTCATGTCACCTTGAAACCTGTAATAGCAAATGGCGCTACCCTCGAGGTTGTGCAAGAATACATAATATCTAGGCCGAATTATACAACTGGGACTATGCATCTTTGAGAAGGAGGCGACCAGAAGAATTTGCTTGGGCTGGGCACCATTCGGGAAAATGCATGAGGCCTTTGAATCTTAGATCTCATAATCCCCTATGACTATGGTCTTATCCTACCCGTAATATCTTACAAATTTGAATCATGGACACTCACTATAGGCCTGGTCCACAAATTCAAGGTTGTTCAGCGTGCAATGGAGAGAGCAATGCTCGGGGTTTCTCTGGTGGATAGCCAGAGAACTAAAGTCACTGACATTGCACTTAGAATCAGCATGCTGAAGTGGAAGTGGGCAGGCCATGTCTTTAGACGGACAGATGGTTGATGGAGCATGAGTTAGAGTGGAGACCGCGTATAGGCAATCTTAGTATTGGACACCCTGTGGCATAATGGACCGATGATTTAAAGAAGGTGGCTGGCAGCAGATGGATGCGGACTGCTCAAGGCCAGGATGGTTGGTGCTCTTTGGGGGAGGCTTATGTTCAGCAGTGGACAGCAATTGGCTGATATGATGATGGACAACTTCCTGGATTGTTTGGGCCTAGTAGGTGGCTAATTTAATTGCAGAAACAAAAGAAAGAAGAAAGAATATGAAAGATGGAAAGGGAGTTCTTCACTTGCAAACTACATCATAATGAGAAGTTGACCTCATTGATCAACTCCAAGATATATTTTTCCAGGCAGAAAATGTTTCTATTAAGTTTTGTCACAAATTCATGATACCATAATTACAAAATAATTCTAGAATGAAAAAAATTGTTTACCTGTTATATTCAGACATTAATAAGATTGCTCCTATGGTGAATATCAATGATTCACCTAGAAGATTTGCACCTAACTCAATGGCCATTTCCTGACTGAGAACCGGTATGTTAACTGGTCTGCCCAAGTTTAAGATCCACATTTTAGCCTTTACTTCACACCAATTATAAACTGAAAAAATTAAACCATTATTTTCAAAATCTTCTCGACTTGATGACTTAAAATTATGATGTTCTTACTTTACATTTGGAAGAGTTTTCATAACTATTACGACATCGCCAAGAAGAGATAGTGTCTTGTTTTAGTCAGGCACGGCAGTATTCCAGGTTTAATACCTGGAATGCTTCAGTGTCTGATGATAGATACAATTATTGAGGCTTACATTATTTATGAGAACAATATCAACACTTACATTGGGCAGGAGGCATACAGACGTAAGTCCTGAAAAACGGATGATGTTTGGCTCGTTCTTTGCAAGCATTTGCGATGGGTTTACTTATTTGCTTTATCAACAAAGCGCCTAGTTTTGCAATAGGAAATGCTCCTACAACCATTTTTAGGTTTGACAAATAGTCTGTTTGATTATGCTCTCAGATAGTGCAAAATTTTATAAAATACTACCTACCTAAATATGCACAAGGTCAGTACTATTGTCTATTACATTGGTCATTTGGTCGGTTGTCATATTGACATAAGTCCAGTTAGTGTTGCAAAAGTGAGAAAAACATTTGACTTGCCAGCTAAAATACGATGCACTTATTCTTGCACAGACTGACCAGCCAGTTATTCTGTAAACATGTTGAAGTGAAGGCTTGGGGTTGGGTCTTGATTGGGTGAAGTGATCACAAACTGCAGGTGATTCTGTAAACACTTTGGTGGAATGAACGGCAAAGTGTGCTGTCATTCCATTTAACTGTCGAAACATACAAACAATTATTGTATCAAATTGTATGGTTCGCCAGCTCACTGCAAAACAGGCCTCATTTCTAAGCTCAATGATCTATACGATAGGTACAAAATTAGACAAAGGAGATCCGCCAAATCCCATACAAAAAAACCACAGGCCCGGCGCAAAAGAAATGTATCTCAGATTTCAGAGTAATAATAGTAGAAATATTTTACAGTATCATTATTTCCAAATTCGGTGGCTAACATAGTTTTTTGCCCGGTGAAGTTTCTTAGGTGCTAGATGTAAAAATTACACTTTTAAGGAAAAACTGCATCCTCTTTGACATAACAACATGTGTATTTATGTGGTGTATATACCTACCATTTATTATTGCATATACACTATATTTTGCAGTTATATTTTTTATAGAAAATAAGATGCGAATGAGCGGCTATTAGTGGTAGACAATGAATACAAAAAGTCTGTGTTATTGATTCAGTGAATCAATAACACAGACTTCAGATTCACAGCCGTATGACCTTCAAATAATCGCAGGTAGAAAAGGATCACCACGTACCTGTGACGTCAAGTGACAGGGAAACCGCTTACGCATTGTTGTCCCACTCACACCTTAATAGGTGTGAGCGTGACAACAATAACGCCAAAACGGTGTGTTGGTTGGTTTACACTGTTGCCCACGCGCAGTCCTTCGCTAACGTTTGTTGTGTTGTGTACTGTGCGATACCTTTCCTGATCAAGAGGAAAGGTATATAAGGTCTTCATTATTACGACGAATCCGCTAACTCCTCCTGGACTTTTGGTTTTTCTTGTGATATGGCAGACGTTTGTGTTTTGTGTACACGGCCACTTCGGCGACGACGTAGGTAGACATATTCTGTCTGAACAATTTCTACAATCACATCGACAATTTGTGATTCATATTGTACGTGCAATTGAACCACCACAAGAGGTATGTTTAAAATGTATCCCATTTAAACAGAGTACTAGACTTTCCGCCCCTAAGACGACCCACTGGCCGACTTTCTTTTAACACTATATGTAAAAAAACTAAAAAACATATATGTAAAAATACTTTTCGTTTATCTAAAACCTATGTTTAATTGTTAACAGGTTCCATTTGATGGTACCCGATCAATTTGTCATGCATGTTGGCATCAAATTGACTCTAACATCAGTAGTCGTAGTAGTATCGTTGTTCTGTATAGGCGTTCTTTTGCGAGGATGGACGTTGAGAAACTCAAAAAAGATGCGTCCGCTGTTTATTTATTTATTTAATTAAGGTTCACCAACAGTTGTTACAGATACTATACACATAGGAATATATTAGTAATAGTGTCTTAAATCTAACTGCACAACCAATTACAGGCAAACACCACATGCAAAATGCTCTTTGTAATTATAATAATCTAAAGACTTATTTCACTTAAATTCTAAATAATATAGAATTATTTTACCAGCCGGCTCGATAAACATTGCGTAACCGAACAAAACAAAAAAAAAAAAAAATTGCCTAAGACCTATTAGACAAGTACAAGTATACACGGAAAAAAAACATCAAAATTGGTCAAGCCCATTGCGAAGGAGTTCGACAACGAACACCATGACATCCTTTACATATTAGACTAGCTGACCGTTCAAACGTTGTGTTGCCACAAATAAAATCGCTAAGGACTATTCTCAGATGGTCTACCAAATATACACAGAAAATTTCAAGGAAAATCGGTCTAGCCGTTTCGGAGGAGCCCGATAACAAACATCGTGACACAAGACTTGTATATATTAGAAGATATACTAATTACGTCTGACATGTCAATATTGAGTCTGCGTGGACGTCAACCAGGTCGCTGCGCTCGTTTATGAGTTTACACATGCGGGGTATTGGAGAATTAGCACCAAACACTGTACGGCGAAGAGGTGGAGCTAAGGGTGTTATAGGTTTGCGAGGTGGTCTACGGGGTACTCTGAAATTGAACCTACTTACCAATTGTGGGCAGTCAATGGTGTTATTGAGCAGTTTATATGCGAATCTCAAATCCAAGAGCTCCCTTCGAGCTTCCAGGGTATTCATTTTGTAGCAGCCTAGTTTATCCAGGTAAGAGAGATATTTGAATTGCCTTCCCTTTGAGTACCCTAGGTATCGGATAAACCTTTTTTGGTCTCGTTCTATCCGCAGCGAGTGGGTCGCGTAGTGAGGCCTCCATATCACACTGCAGTATTCCAGGATGCTTCTTATAAGGCTATTAAAGAGAACTAATTTAGTATGTGGGCGCTGGAATACCTTTCCATTACGAATAACAAACCCAAGCATACGTTGGGATTGCTTGATTATCTTCTCAATATGTGGTATAAATGTGAGTTTAGAGTCCAAGATAACTCCCAGATCTCGCACAACATCTACCTCGCCTAAGTTCACTCCGTTTATTTGGTACGCCGAATTCAGCGTATTTACTTTTCTGGTGAATTTTATGTGGCTACATTTTGAAATATTCAACGAGATTTTATTATGATAACACCATACTGACAATCGGTCGATATCTTCCTGCATTAGATTTACGTCCTGTTGAGACCTAATAGGTCTTGAAATTTTCAGGTCGTCAGCAAAAAGGAATATGCTAGTATTGTGGAAGCACGATGTCACGTCATTTATATATATGATGAATAATATTGGGCCCAGATGAGAACCTTGAGGGACACCCGAGCCAATTGCATGCCCGCCTGACCGGAACCCATTGACAACCAAATAAAACTCTCGACCAGCCAGATAAGATTCAAACCACTTCAAAAGACTACCGGTGACGCCGTATGTAGCAAGTTTTTTAAC